>JAPFBL010000059.1:0-1200000 GCA_026182355.1 Hermatobates lingyangjiaoensis
TTTTTTTTTTTTTTTTTTTTGAAAAGAATGCTAGAGGTTGAAGAACATTACCGGAAACTTGTTGTAGAGAAGTTCCTACAGCTGTGTATGCTTCAACTATGAATAGGATAGGAAATTGATCACGTCGGGGTCACCAATTTGGTAGAAGAGCGTGGTTAATTGAATAACAAAGTACATTTCTATATCAGTTTTGTTTTAATAGCACTTGTCAAAACACACAATGAAACCTCGGATAACAAATTAATTGCAACATTTCTTCAACCTCGATCAGCTGTTCCTCCAGGTTACCTAAGTCACAGTGTTGTCCCCACAAACTAATATTTACATGGCTACGCTAGGGATACCCTAGAACCTGCTCCAAAGGATATTGTGTGTTTAATATGTCGAATATAATACATTTGTAAAGAGAAAAACAGTGTGTTCTACGGAAGCAACTGCCCCCCATAGATATATTAGTTTAAATTTCTCTGGAGCAGTTTTTGTTAATTGGTATTAACAAATTCAAATCAAATAACGTATTTGAAACACGTTGTTAGTTTTGACATAAAACTCTTTTTTATGTGGAGACGTAATTTTTGAAAATCCCCGTTTATGATCATTTGTATTTTAGACATATTCTGAGCATAACCACAAAGTGATTGAAACTCGTATATTAGTTGTAAAGCGAATTTGTATGAAAACTTGTTGTTTAACTTTTTATCCTTATTATCACAATTGCTTATGTTAGCTGAGTCAAATTGTTTTTACAAGGTAAGTTAATTGAGAAAGGAAAATAATGTTAACTGCATACTATAATTATAGGCAAATACAGCATTTCAGCCCTAAATTTTAGACATTATTTGCAGAGTCAAAATAGCTTTTCATTGCAAATGGTAAATAATTTTACCTACATTACAATCAATAAAAAAATCTACTTATTAAAATGGATTTTTAAAGGTTTGATAATAGGTCAAATTATAGAAAAGTTAACTTTACTCCAACTTTGTTTATTTCCATAACACTTCAGTTTAAATTTGGTTAAAAACTAGAGTGGTTAATTCAAGAATCTAGTATACCTGTATTGTCTCTAGCTTGGCCTGGAGGTCGTTCTGCGAGGAGTTGGTCAGGTCGGAACAATGACCTAATCTGGTAGCCATATTGTCTAACCATTGACGTACTTCGCGTACGCTGGCATCCAGTTCAGCGTGTTTTTCACATATTGCTGCCATCGTCTTGAAAAGTCCTGTGACAAAAGACAACTACCTGAGTTAGCCAATATAACTGGCACAAATCTAGTAAGCCTGGTAGTACATGCAATATATCAGTTTTATAAAAAGCATTGATTAAACATTTATAAATTCATAATAACTGTAATAATATATATTTCTTATTTTGGAATAAGAAAGAAAAAAAGTAAGGGTACAAATGACTATCATTGAAACGGGCTTTAAGGAGTCATATGCGTGCATCCTCTGGACTTCTAAAAGCAACAAGGGGAGTAACATCAGGGATCTGTTTAATAATCTGGAAATACTTCTATAAAATATTTATCAGAAATTCAACAGCTTCTTTTAATTCAAATCGGACATTCAAGCTGACGTTTCGCTTTATTTAAAAGAATTGATTAGCGCATTTGAGATTTTCCTATTAGTTTCATTTCTCAATCACTAGCTGTGTGACTTCTGATTCTAGTATTCTAGTGAAATATAATCACAAAAAAAAACTGAAAAGGTTTTTGATTACTACTCACCTTTACCTTAATGCAAATCTGTCGGTATTTATGCTGCAACTCAGTAATATGAGGACTCCTTGCAGATGGTTTATGCACCTGTTGCGCTTTCTCAGTCTGTGAGTCGATTTCCGATTCTTTAGCACCCACTTCCTCTTGAATATTCTAACAAAACATGAACATTAAATTATTTCCTGGCACATTTAGATCAAATTTTAAATATTGATATCTTCAGTACCTTTAAGATGTCCAGCTGATTGCGTTTCTCTTGAAGTGTTGGCTTTAAGTATTATAAATGTAATTTTTATCTACGTAAGTTACAATGCTAACAACGTCTATATCTTCATCATTCATCTTTATTGCTATCTTTAGGCTACAATTCTTAGCAATTTCAATCATATCGCACTTTCAGTTTATTTCTAAATAACGTTGAAAAAATGTAACATAGTTGACTAGTTACTACCATTTGTCAATCATAGCGCAGTTTGAGTACACGTGTACAAAAAGTTCAAAAAAACTACTAAAGTTGACTAGTTCCAACCTGTCTTCAATGATATCATACTTTTATTACATATTTATATAATGTTGAAAAAGAGTAACAAAGTTGACTAGTTATTGCCATTTTTCAATCATAGCCCAGTTTGAGTACACTTCTACTAAAAGTTAAAAAAAATGTAACAAAGTTGACTAGTTACTACTTTTTTCAATCATATCGAACTTCTAGTACACTTGAAAAAAGTTGAAAAATGTAACATAGTTGACTAGTTACTAACATTCTTCAATCATAGCGAAGTTTGAGTACACTTGTACAAAAAGTCAAAAAAATTTTAGTACTGTCTTAAAAGTGCGATATGATTGAAAAAAGGTAGTAACTAGTCAACTTTGTTTCATTTTTTCAACTTTTTGTAAAAAGTGTCACAAAAGTTCGAATTGATTGAAAACAGGTAGTAACTAGACAACTTTGTTACATTTTTTCCAACTTTATGCACAATTATACTAAAAGTGCAATGTATATGATAACAGGGAGTAACTAGTGAACTATGATACATTTTTTTCACTTTTTGTACAAGTGTACAAACTGTTCAATATGATTGATGTCAGGTTGTAACTGGTCAACTTTGTTACATTTTTCTTTTTTTTTTTAAAAAGTATACTGGTGTACTAGAAGTGCGAAATGATTGAAAAGAGGTAGTAAATAGTAAACTATGTTACATTTTTTCATCTTTTTGTACAAGTGTACTTAGAATGCAATATGTTTGAAGACAGGTAGTAACTAGTCAACTTTGTTACATTTTTTCAACGTTTTGTATAAGTAGATCAAAAGTGCGATATGATTGAGAAAAGGTCAACTTTGTTACATTTCTTCAACTTTTTGTACAAGTGTACCAAAATTGCGTTATGATTGAAAACAGTTAGTAACTAGTCAACTTTGTTACATTTTTTCCAACATAGTGTGCAAATGTACTAAAAGTGTAATATAATTGAAAACAGGGAGTAACTAGTCAAATTTGTTTCATTTTTTCAACTTTTTGTATAAGTGTAATCAAAGTGTGACATGCTTGAAGACAGGTAGTAACTAGACAACTTTGTTGCTTTTTGTACAATTATACTAAAAGTGCAATATAATTGAAAACAGGGAGTAACTAGTCAACTATGATACATTTGTTTCACTTTTTGGACAAGTGTACAAAATGTTCAATATGATTGATGACAGGTTGTAACTGGTCAACTTTGTTACATTGTTTCTTTTTGTTTTAAAAAAGTATACTAAAAGTGCGATATCCTTGAAGAGAGGTTGTAACTAGTAAACTCTGTTACATTATTTCATACTTTGGTACAAGTGTACTAAAAGAACGATTTGATTGAAAACAAGTAGTAACTAGTCAACTTTGTTACAATTTTCAACTTTTTACAAGTGTACTAGAAGTGCAAAATGATTGAAAACAAGTAGTTAATAGTAAACTATGTTACATTTTTTCAACTTTTTGTACAAGTGTACTTAGAATGCAATATGCTTGAAGACAGGTAGTAACTAGTCAACTTTGTTACATTTTTTCAACGTTTTGTATAAGTAGATCAAAAGTGCGATATGATTGAGAAAAGGTCAACTTTGTTACATTTCTTCAACTTTTTGTACAAGTGTACCAAAATTGCGTTATGATTGAAAACAGTTAGTAACTAGTCAACTTTGTTACATTTTTTCCAACATAGTGTACAATTGTACTAAAAGTGTAATATAATAGAAAACAGGGAGTAACTAGTCAACTATGTTACTTTTATTTTCACTTTTTGTACACATGTACTAAAAGTTCAATGTGATTGATGAAAGTTGTAACTGGTCAACTTTGTTACATTTTTTAAACTTTTTGTAAAAAGTGCCATAAAGTTCGAATTGATTGAAAACAGGTAGTAACTACTCAATTTTGTTACATTTTTCAAACTTTTGTACAAGTGTACTAACCGGGCGATATGATTCAATAAGTTAGTAACTAGTCAAATTTCTTATATTTTTCAACTTTTTGTATAAGTGTAATCAAAGTGCAACATGCTTGACGACAGGGAGTAACTAGTCAACTTTGTTACATTTTTTCCAACATGTCTGTAGTTATTCATGTTTATTAACTTCAGCACCAAGAGAACTGGTGTCCACGAACATACCGCACCCAAGATATGGGAAAGGTTCTGTGCCGACTATTAACGTTTAGATAATTTACAATAGTTTTCAATGAATTTTTCAATAACTTTACCGATCAAATGTCATAATAACAAAAACTAAAAGGTTAATGAAACTATTCTACAACAAAAGCAAAAATATTATTAAAAAAAAAATAATGGAAAAATGTTCATTGTATTTTAGAGTTCAGGGTAAAAAATTTATTTGAGAATGACAATAATTTTGTCGTGAGATAAAAGAAATATTTAATTCCAGAACTAAAGTAAAAATATTAATGTAATTAAGAATCAAATCATGTTCAGTAGCACAATTTCATTTCAATAGTCTTTGCTTTCTAATAAATTAGTTATACTGCATTCAAAGCATGCTTAGTATTAATCAACTAGCGAAATGACAAGCAGAACGAAGGAGGAATAACTATCTGGGACAAGTAGACGGTGTTGAGTTATACCGAACAGAAAGGATTAGATGCAATGCGGCTTCAGTGGGTGGACTCTCAGAGAATCTGTTGAAGCGTACCTAAAGCATTACCACGGAGAATTCAAATTTCAATCAAACAGATTCTAAGGAAAGTACCGCTATTTCAATCTACCGGCTTCCCATCAGGTATAAACTTCACCCAAGCATATTTTAATTTTAAAGTTTAAGAGGAACGAATTATGTAGCTTGAGTCAACTGAAAAGGATTTCCTTGTAATGGACCATTACTCGTCGAGTTTTCCTCAAATATTTCCCATTACTACAAATCCATTTGGTTGAATCATTCGTATTTACTCTCTTTTTGATATAAAAAAAAATATACATCTAAGGTAATTGGATATTTCTTTCAATACCTTTAAATGTTAGTCAATCAATGCATATTTTTCCTAAAACCAGGCAAAATAAGATATGGGGCTTTATAAGGAGTAGTGTCAGATATTTAAATTATCAATTATGAGTTAAAATTTTAAACTGATTTATTCACCTTTCATGCTGAAAGAAATAAATACGTGATAAAAAAATAGTGGTAATAGACTTTCCTTTCTGGTGAAATATATAGTAGGTGAACACCATCAACACATACGTACATATCATACGTATAACACATACGTACTTATCATACGTATAGTACATACGTACTTATCATACGTATAGTACATACGGACATATCATACTTATAGTACATACGGACATATTATACGTATAACACATACGTAAATATAATACGTATAACACATACGTACATATCAAACGTATAACACATACGTACTATCATACGTATAGCACATACGGACATATTATGGACATACGCTCACATCTCAAAAACCACTGTTTAAATATGGACAGGAGGAAGAAGATAAGAGAACAAACACAGTGAAAAGGATGACAGCATAGTACTACAAACAAGTGTAGCAAAGCAGATAAGATATCCTTGCTATGAAATACAAGAAAGAGAAAAACAGTGACATTATTTTAAAGAAAGACAATGAAGCAAACTAGAACTTCATCTATGATATAGATAAGTTATATGCCAAAACAGGTTTATAGACAAGAGGATAATAAAGCTTTTTGCTACTAAACAGACACCAGAAACAAATAGTTGATTCATACTCCAACACAGGCACAACAGATACAAATTGGAGCTTAATGCTATAATGCAGCATGAAAAACAGATAGGAGTTAGTAAGTACTACAACACAGACAGACAAGAGTCTATCCCTGATACAATGGTTAGAGCAGGGATGACGAACCTTCGACACGCAACTTCATTTACAGTGACACGCATCTTCAAAGATAAAAAATATCATCATTTAAACATTCGACTTTCATAACAGCCAAAATTGGTTGTTAATAAAATATTATTAATTGTGATATTAAGGTGGTGTTTGTGACTGAGGTAATTATGGTGGAGATTGTTGTTGTTTTTTTCTAATTTACTATAGAGACTAAATGGTAATAAAGTGTGCTTCAAACACATGGTATTGTTCTTCAAATTTATATGCTGTACAAAAAGTATACAAAAGGAAATAATTTCTATTTCTACTAATGGTGTATATGATGACACTACTTTTTTGGAGCAAGCTTTATATTAAAACTTTCTCTACCAATTTTCTACATTATATTAATACTGACAAATGTGGCGCAAAGCACTGCACGTTTGAAACACGTTTTGTTATATTAACCCTTTGTTGAAGTAAGGGCATTTACCATTATATTGAACTAAAAACATTCATAATATGAATTTTTTCAAATAAAATATAGTTACTAAAACATAGTAATCTTACAATAACAAAAGCCAATATGAAGTCAAGCGTTCCATGAATAAAGCATTTTCACTTATTTTATCCTCTTAGGTCGAAATGCAAAATTTCTATTTCTACTTTCTTACATCAAGCAGATAAAGCTGACTTCACTCTACCAATAACTGCTGTTCTTTTAAAGTAACATTTCTCTTATGTCAATTTTCATATTTAAATTACAAACAGCTAATCTGTTGAACACTATGAGTTTCAAATGCTTCCGTTTACCATAGCATTTTTGCTTTTGTGTTTTGCCAAATTCATACTATGAACAGAATGACCTGCTAAAGGACGTTAAATGTTCAAAACGCGTGTTTGAATTACAACAATTTTTTTATATCGAGAATTTTTGTAATCCTCAACTAACGTCTTTTATAACATGGTGTTCTTTAGATTACACGATAACACGAAAACAGTATAACATTTGAAAAATGTTTCAGATTTTTTCTTTCAACATTTCTATACTAAAAAAATAGTATAATATACCATATGACAAGGTATTTTACGCACTGAACCGGTTTTTAGCTTTATCGGCTATTTTCCAGTGCAAAAATTTTCAGTTTGGAAAATGGAAGTGAAGGTCTGAAACCAGTCGACTGGAAGAATAATTAATTACAGGGTATGATGGTACATCCAACTTTAATTATTACTATCCATCTCTGTGGTAATACTACTACTGCTAATAATAATGTTACCTTTATTTGAATACTGTTAAAGTTTAATAAAAGACAGGATAAGGTTTTGTTCAATAATTAATTAGGTTAGAAAGAAAGTTATTTTAGGTAGAAAACAAGTTTGGTTAATTGGCAGGTATTATTTAAAGAGGAAGGCTTTAGTCTAAGCTTGGGTCTGATTTATTTATGGAGAAAGCAGCGAATTAGGGCAGGCGGTGGAAGTGGACGGTCGAGCTTGTTAGGGGAGACACACGAGTGCAAACAAGTCGCTTGTTGTGTGCCAAAGGCACCACTTCGGCGTTGACAAATGACATTATGTCCCTCATTCATTGGCCCCTCTACTTCTCAATTAAAGAAATCCACAGCACTTGCCTTAGCTACTTTCAGATCAGTCTTCTCATCGTACTTCTGTCATTAGTCTTTTTGCTCTTGTCAATTGTAATAAAAATATTATTATTTCACAGAATAACAAACTGAATGAGTCAATTAATAATAACCGAAGATCCTTCTGCTCTTAGTTGAAACTCGCGAATAGTTATACAGATTTATTTGCATTATTATGCATTGAATTAAGATGTGTTATTCCTTGAATATATCTATGAATACAATCTTGAATACATCAATTATACATCTAGGTAAGATGAGTTATTCCTTGAATATATCTATAAATATAA
This sequence comes from Hermatobates lingyangjiaoensis, assembly GCA_026182355.1. Taxonomy (NCBI): domain Eukaryota; kingdom Metazoa; phylum Arthropoda; class Insecta; order Hemiptera; family Hermatobatidae; genus Hermatobates; species Hermatobates lingyangjiaoensis. The sequence continues at coordinate 8,009 of JAPFBL010000059.1, forward strand.
TCAACAATATATCAATTGTACATGCAAGTAAGATGCATTATTCCTTGAATATATATCTGTGAATATAATCTTGAATACATCAAATATATATTGAAGTAAGTTATTACTTCAATACAACAATGCATCATTACATCAGGGAGTTCTTAACTTCTTGAAAGAATTATGAAACAAATTCACAGGTTTACTTACATATTTCTCTTATTTTGTGGAATGTTTTGATATTTCTGAATATTGCAATAATCAGTGATCTATCTCTTCTCTATTCTACAGTTTAAACAAACAATTTCATGACGTTTTGAAACCCGCACGTTAAATATTTTCCTTTAAACATTATAATATGATTGTTTTAATACTTTTTTTATTTTCAGGTATTTATTAATTTGATGAATTTTTAAAGAAATTGTAATATTTCAATGTCATTGAGAATGTAAGAATGCATAAGGTGTTTCAAAAAATTTGGAGTTTTTTAGGTGGTTTACTAAAAAAACATAACTTTTTTTAGTATCATTATCCTAGCATTATTTTAATACATCATACTTGGTATAGTCTACTATTATTGAAAAAATTAATATTTGGCTAGACAGTACTTGACATGGGTGTGTATTATTGGAATACCATTGACGATATTTTTAACATCTACATGACAGAGTTATATTTAATCTAGATCGCGATGATATTTCGTTATCCCATAGTTGTCACGATTAAATAGCATTAGTACCAAGTTAGTGACATTTTGTGGCATCTGCCTTACATAGCTTAATATTTTTGTGCTCCACTAACGTTATTTTGAGATCTCATATTTTTCATGGTTTACTATTAGTGAATTAGTATATCCATATTTTGAATCTCAAATATTTTGCTAGACAGTAGTCAACGTAGCTTGATATTATTGGATCTAATTGACGATATTTTGTAGCCTCTACTTGGCTGAGTTACAATTATTGATTATAGATCAGAAGACGATGTTTTATGACCCAGTACTTGAAATGATTTAGTAGTATTAACCAAATTAATGGCATCTTCTGGCCCAATATTTCACAAGCTTTAGTAATATTAAGGCCAAATTGACAAATTTTGAAGTCCCGCCGTACATAGTTAGAACTATCGTGGACTTTAGGACAATATCTTGTGTACCCTAGATGACATAGTTAAATATTGTTGTGCTCTACTACATTATATTGGTGGTCCTATATTCTCATTGTTAAGTATTACTGTCAAGCTGGTTGTTATATTGTTTTCCCATAATTTACATAGCCTTGTATTATTACATTGAATCAACGACATTTTGTCTCCATTGTTGTTATAGTCATGTAATAATATAACAAGGGAGGCGACGTTTTTCGCACCATACCTGGCATTCATGTGGTTCAGGAGATATTTTGAGGCACTATATTTGACATAGTCAATATTAAGATAGCTCATTGTCTCTATTCTGAAACGTTTTACTGTATTTCAAAGTTAATCCTATATTGATCATTCGTCGTTCACATCGTCTTGTTTAATCTGAGTTTTATACTATATAGTCCTTTATGACTTGTGATGAGGTCCTAAGATAAGATAAGAAAGAATAGAGGTTCAATCTTCATTTTACTGTAAACTAGTTTATTTTTATATAAATTTCTAATGTGCTACAAACAATTACGACAAAATAAATCTATCATCCAGCATAAAAACTGTTATTGTCTAAACATAAAAACCAAAATAATAGCACTAGTGTCTCCAACGATTCTTTCAATGCACAATCCAACAAAATATCTGTTTTTTTTTTCAATATTGTTCGAAATTGGTCTTTTAGTGCACTTTTATATTACTACAAGTCTGAACTCTCATCAGTTTCTTAGTCTCCTGCTAAGGTTTCTTAGTATCATATTGAAGTTCCCTCGTTTTAACAAAACTTTCTTTCTGTACGATAGAGTATAGTGATCGTGAAAAAATTCTATCTCGAGATTTTGACGGAATTATATCTTTTGAGGTCCCAGAAGTCGTTTCATGAAGTTTTTTTGATGATGTCTGTGATGTTTTTTGATTCAGTCAAAATAGGAACATTTTCATGTTTTAAATGGAAACTTGTCTTTAATCTTCAATGTAGAAGTAGGTCAGATAAGTATGTCAGTTATAGGAACAAAAGCCATGTTCTCATGTAAGAGATTATTTCGTAATCTAAATCTACGAAATCTACCGTTTCGCTTTTCAAAAATATGATTACTACTGTATTTATACTAATGATATTATGTGCATCAGTGGTGTGATACACAAAAATAAGCATATACTCGTATATTGATAAGTGGAACAATCACTACTGTACTTCCTCCAGGAATGAAAGACTAACAAACATCTCCAATTTAGACATTTATATCACGCCTAAATGAGACATGATGTATTATATACCCAAGAAGGTTGATATTAAGTTTACTTACAGGAAAGTTGAGTGTAGGCCACTCCAGATTTTTTACTTATGTATAATTTTTTTTCCATCTGAAAACAACACTACTATTATCTGAATAATATTAACATTTCTATAAATTGTTCTAAGTATCTTAGAAAATCCAGAAAATGAAAAAAAGAAACTAGTCTAGCGAAATATATTTTCACTTTCCATTTTACAAACAGTTCAAACACGAGGAACCAAAGAATTTATATGCATTGAAAACAAGTATTTATAATTATTTTTTTTTAAAAAAATATATATAGGTTTAATTTTAATGTGAGTTACGTATCATATTACTTTACTGATTATTTGATTACTGCAATGAAGTAACTTACAAACAAGAATCACTAACTGTTGCTATTAGAAATAATATTTGTATTGTTATAGTAGCATAGATTGTTAGCAACAAATGAATAATATTAAAACAACTTACTTCATAAATGTTCTTATTTTTCCAGTTTTGGATCTTCTCCATCTTGCAGATAAGAATAGAGAATCTACGTATATTATCCCATCCATACAGCTCCAAATCCATTCTTCCTGTTCAATAAAATTTCTTTATTATCCATTGCATTGTTAAATAATCGATTTCTTAACTTTCTGACTAATTACAACATATAATTATTTTACTTACAGTTATTACAATAACTGCTTTCTTCGTTCATCTCATTTTTATCACTTTGTCTTTTCCGTTAAGTTCGTGAGTCTATCAAAGATATAAATCTTTTATATTAAGATATATAAGTCTTTTGGTTTATTTTCTAATTGTTTTATGATTGTCAGGCCTACTTTTTAAGTATCCTGTATTGTGTAATTCATGAAGTTCTCAATCATGCCCTTTTAATTTTCACGTGTCATAAAATGATTTGGAAAAGTTATAAAATAATTATAAGATCTCATAATACTCGAGCAAAGAAGTAAATTTACCGTCATAAGTAATGCTTCATTCTTGTCGTAATTCTCACGAATATTTGCTATTTGATGGTTTGGGGGTTGGTGGCGGCTCAGGGGGTGGGGTGACAAGAAGGCTGCCCTAAAAAGGCCCCCGGCTAAAGCAGGTCCCATCACGCTGTATTAAAGCAAAAGCGTAGGCACCTTAAACTTTGCCGAAGAACTCTAACTCTTATAATCATGAATTATAAATGTATATAATGGAGAATTCAAATGAAACAATATTACTAATGAAACATGAATAAAAAAGACCTCAGTTTATGAATTTTTTTATAAGAGATTTTTATTTCAATTACCTAACTTTTAGAGCAACTGAACTCTTCTTGTTTAATGAATTAGTATCTTCGGAGCTTATCTTTATTCTTTTATAAGGAATTCATTAAGTGGAACCATTAATAAATTATTAATGTTACTAATTGAAGCGTAGCATGTTGTAATATATATATATTTATAATATTATATCACATATATGAAATGGGAAAAAAAGACTAAGATCTTTCAACCGTAACAATCGGTCTTCATCAGAGTCAAAAACCCAACTGACTCCGATTCCAAAAACTCAGTTGTGTTTTTAGCTACGACGAAGACCGCTTGTTACGGTTGAAAGATCTTAGTCTTTTTTTTTTTCATTTCATATTGTTGTTTGGTGGCTTTCGTCATCTCGCCGCTCAACTTCCTTTCCTGAGGACAACCGTTAAAAGGTCGAAATATTGAATGTGAATCCTAGTATCTGTTTTTCATTCGTGCTTCTCAAAGTTTTCAGAATATATATATATATATATATATTTAATATTTGCGTAATATAAACACTGGTAATAAACTGAAGACATGGAGCCAGGGTAGTCCACTAGCTTCCGTGATCGCCGATGACAGTAGCACAAGTATATTAAGAATAACCTAACAAAAAAAATTTTGAATTTTAAAATTTCAATAATGTAAACAATGGTAATAAATTAAAGGCATGGATCCAAGCTAGCCAGTTGCTTGTATGCTTGCAGGTGATAGTAGTGAAAATGTATTATACATAAATGTAACAAAAACAATTTAATTTAAAATTTGTGAAATATAAACACTGGTAATAAAATAAAGGCATCGAACCAAAGTAGCCCAGAGGCTTGCGTGTTCGCTGATGACGGTAGTGCAAATGTATTATAAATAAATGAAACAAATATATAATAGACTACTACATTATAAGTTAAAAATGAATAATTTTAGAAACAAACTTGAACACAACTGTCAGATAAAATACGAATGCTCTAAGGTAACATTATAAAGGCACATTCCTTTCATTAATATTATATTATGTTAGATAAATAAATTGAATATTTCAATTTACATGTTTTGTTTGTTTTAAATATATTTCATTGTGTACATTACTGCAATTGATGTTTTATTTATTTATAACATAAAATAAATGATTTTTTTTAAATGATTTTTATTTTACTAAATATACTTACTGTGTGTAAATCTTGAATCATGTTAAGAATACTATACCAAAAGCTTGGGCCATATAAGAATCTGTTTCCGTGCCTTAATAACAAGAAACAACAATTAAAATTATCCCTGTCAATCATGTTCAGTAAATTATTCTCATTACCTGTTGTTATAATTTCTGGGTGACACAGAAGGTTACGGGTAGTCTAGTGTATATATATATATATATATATATATATATATATATATATATATATATATATATATATATATAAGAAGCTTTCACAGAAACACGTGAAGTAATAATCAATTATCAAACCGCAAATGAAAAGGGAAAACACACTATGATCTTTCAAACGTAACAAGCGGTCTTCGTCAGAGTGAGAAACCCAAATCAGATGGCATCCCTTTTCATATTGTGGCTTGATCATTTTATATATATATATACACCAATTAAAAAAAGATAGCACACAGATAGACACAGGAATAACTCACTTCTATATTTCGACCATCGTCATCATCAGGAGGTGAAGAGTCCCGAAGGAAGGCAGAGTGGCGACTCTGGCAGCGAGTCTCTGCTCTGTCTCCCTGCGGGACTCTTCACCTCCTGATGACGACGATGGTCGAAATATAGAAGTGAGTTATTCCTGCTTCTATCTGTGTGCTATCTTTTTCTAATTGGTTTTAATTAAAAGTCCGTTGGACCGTTTCATTTAATTATATATATTGAAAAGTGAGTCTTTGTTATGTTTGTGTCTATGTGTCACAGTTTATTTTAAATATATATATTTATTAATGCTATAAAAATAATCATTACTTCGTTTGTTTCAGAAAATTGAAAAGCCATTCTTAGAAGCAGTGAAGATGACCCTTGGAGACCGGTACACAGAAAATGTGGAAAACATCTACAACATTACGATCAAGCTTATCATAGAGACTCTAGTCAAGGGTTTTGAATCTGCCGCTCCCCAAGTCTCATCGTGAGGCTGCCTTTCCAACTGTACATATATACATACTAGTCCTAATCTATGTAAAGAGCACTTATACCACAGTACCACTCACCTTCATGTTTCTTGTAGATTTCGTCATAGAGTCTGGGCTATGGGATTCCAACCCACCTAATCGGAAATACAAAACATTAGTACGGGGAAAAAACTGAGCATTAGGTGTTATTTGGTCAGTTTCAGGAATGCTAGTATATGATTAATAATTATATAAATAAGTATATTTAATTCGGCACAATATGGATATTTTATATCAAAACAATAAAATGACTTTCACTTACATTGAATTTTATCTGTAATGAGCCTAATTACATTTTGTTCGCCACACAAAGTGGATTTGTATCCTTTATGGCTGAGTTAGGAAAGGTGAAACACAGGAAAACGTACTAAAGTAATTGAAAGTAAGCTCGCTTGCTTACGCACATTACTGTAAACCTTCTTTTGTTACCTGCATATTTTATGGCTATGTTGAGATGTCGTTAATATCAATTAATGTTTATTTGTTTATGAAAAGAAAACTTAACTGTAGAATACTTTTCAAATCCTAATTTACTAGTTTAATTTTGTAACGAAAATAAATATTAGTTATAAGGCACCAGTAACTCGTGTCATGTACTAGGAGACCTGATGTATTAGGGATCAGTATATATTAAGATACGTTATGTGTTACGAGATGTCACATGCTGAGGAGCAAGATTAAATCGAGATTAACGTGGGTTCATTAATTTATAAATTTTACATTTGCAAAAATATATATACAAAACTAAAGTTTTGTTTCAATTCCACAGTCGATACTTTTATCAATATTTATATATATATATTATATATATAAACGCATTTAGTCCATTGGAAGATCGGGCCTCACAAAGCTAAAGTTTATATAGTACTTAGAACAGAATAAAACATTTACTTGTTTCGATATTTCTTAATCAGGATAAAATCATAAGAGTGAAGCGAAAGAGATTCATCCAGACTGGTTTGGTAAATCTCTAGCATTGATTCCGTGTAAGCCGATTACAAACTACGAGTATATTATAATTAGTCCAGATATATACACATATATAATTAACGTTACAACTAGTAAACACAAAAAAGAAATTAACACTCACGGTTCTCGATCATTTCAGCTATATATTCGACATATATAACGATTTTACATTAAAAGAGTGAAATTAAAATAAATGAATAAACCACGGTAAACCGCAAATTTGAATGTGACTTTGATAAAGACCAGTTGTTTTGGTTGAAAGATCACAGTCCCAATATAATTTCTCACTATAGTTTAGACGTCGATTATATGTGAATTAGTAGTAAATGTTTATGGGGTTCCGGTCAATATTCCAGGTTTAAATCCAATTCTTAGTGCCAACGTGTTATGTTTTACTTAAAACCTTTTTCACAAGCAGAAGTAATTTTTATATATATATTATATATGCAAAGGCTATTGAAGTCTACCTGCTACCTGCTGCCCTGACCTGTATACCTTTGCATACTAACCTGTAGCCCTGACTTCTAACGGTCTTGATTACTGGCACGGTAAAAGTAATAAAAGGCAATGTTGTTAATTTAAAGACATCCATGGCGCCTCAGCTATCATTAAGATGATTTCTGTAGTCAATTCTAGTTGTATAGAGTATTTTTATATATGTATTAACAAATCAATTCTGTACTATGAAATTTAGTTGTGTAAGTCGATTTCGGTGGCATAAACGAATTATTATTAATTATAACAAACCTTTTCCCCTCTGTCGTTATATCAAAAATAAGAAGAAATACTAAGTCTCCAAACAAACAAAAATTGGTCAAACGTCTACCGATTCGAACGGTTATTACTCATCGTTAAGTTACATGGTGATGTAACCTGACGATGAACATTAGGTGTTCGACAAACGTAGACTTTTGATGAAATATTGTTTTGTGTGGGGACCTAGAGGATCTTCCCCTTTTATTCAAAAGTACTAATATTAGTACAACGTTTGCTGTTCTTGTTTAAGTATTTGAGAATCCAGTTCTTCATTAACCTGTCTGAAATATCTGTCTGTGCCACGGCCAAATTACTTGTATGCACATGTCATACTACCACTAGCATGTAAGCTTAGTGACCAGAAAAATCACACCTGTCATTTACTTATTGACTAGACTAAGCACACCTGTCCTTTACTTACTGACCAGAATAAACATACATGTCATTTACTTACTGACCAGACTAAGTACACCTGTCATTTACTTATTGACCAAACTAAGCACACCTGTCATTTACTTATTGACCTTACATATATTGTTTAATAGTAAAGTTAGAAAACCATAGTAATTCCGTGATTGTTTTGATATTCAAGCAAATGGTTACTTCATGTCAAATTTATAAGTCCATGACTAAGACGTACTTATCACATCGTGACACCTGTGAGTGGGAAAATTTGTCTTCAAAGTTGACTGGTTGTTTAGTAACATTTGATGGTTTTTTATTACATGCAAAAGGGACGTTCTTTTCCAAAACGCCTTTCAGCAACATTCTAACACGTCTTTCCTTTTCTAATAACTTATACCTGCTCATCTACCCCACTAATATTACTTTATAATTCCTTAGAAGTTTGAACAACACTACAAACATTAGCAAATCAAATATTATTTACTAAACCTAGAAAATATATAAAATTCATTCAGCAATAAAATCAATAATTATTATCAACGTATAAATGTAATCCTGTTTTCTACAAAGTATTGTTCAAAATGAAATATAATTTTAAAATATAAATCCTTCACAGTAATAATATTTATTTGCTATTTGTGGTAAAAAAAGATAAATAAAACATTATTTCTTATGGAAAATGTAAAACGGAAAGAAATTCGTTTTAAAATTTCAGTAACACTTCAAAGACAAGTTTATTAATTAAACTAAAGTTATATTGAAATGAAAACAAGGGAATTAAAGCCAAATGTGCTGTATTGACTACAAAATATTTCTGCGGTAATAAGCTGCAAATCACTTACAAAGAATTTAATTAAGTGCAAATATTACTGAAACGTTTTTGTTCATCTCCAATTAGTAATATAACTTGTAGATTGAAAAAGCCCAATTCAAATAACTCTCTTTTAAAATAAATAATTATTAAATAAATCGAACATTAAACAGTTATAACATAATGCATTTCCTTTTAACTATTGGCTTAGGAATTAATGCATTGCTTACACGGTTTTCTAGTTATTTCAAAGCATGTCCCCTTTTTCGTTACACATGCTGTTCCTCTTGATGTGTTAATTTCAAAAGGTGGCTTAAACTATGCCTGAATGAATTTCCATACATCCTCCTTTATTGTTGATAGTTTCTGTAAAAAAAATGTAATTAAACACCAACTACAGTTGGTGTTTAATTTTGAATGGTTTAATCGGTAAATTAATTATAGTTAGTATAAACTTATTGATTTCGATTAGTCTCATGTTTAACATTGATTGACTTGTATATAATGTTAAGTGATATGTAGTATATCTGGAGAAGTTTTTTGCTTATGAATGCCCAAATCGGTTAATTGAACAAAACTAACATAAACTCTTTGCTTTCTGTCACTGCCTCGTGTCTAACTTAGATTAGCTTGTGTATCATCTCAAAACCATGATCCTATACTCCAGATAACCCACTTATTATATCAACATCTTAACCAGTGATCAAAACAGAGCGCATATAGAATTAAAAGAGATCTGTAGTACACTCCGGAGCAAGATATCTACTTTTCAAGTCTTAACCTTATTTCTCATGTGTTATCAATCAAAAATATTAATTACTGCAGTAATTGTTTTTGGAGGAACGGTCTTTGAAGTTTTAAAATAGAAGGAATTGTTTTCTTGAAACATTTTCTTAGTGCTTACAATTTTAGATGGAAGTATATAAATGTTTTAATATTAATATACATATATACAGTAGTTGCTTGATGTAAAACTGTAGCGCGTGTTGTAGTTGCTTAGAAGTTTTCAATGTAATTAATATGGGTGTTATTTTTTTTTTAGAAATTGAAAGCTCTAAATAAGTTTTTTCTAGAAAACAATTTCAATTAACAGAAACTACAAGGACATACTTCTTCTAAAACGTAAAATAAATAAAAGTTAATACTATTTCATTGCTTTCTAAAACAAGAACCGAAATGAAAAGAAGAAGTAGTGTTTGTTTATTCCAAACTTTATCTTAAAAACTAATTTACGGCTTATTTCTGTAATAAGAAGAACTATTGAAATAAATGTCATGCTAATTCTAATTACTCATCACATTTCTAAGCACACCCAAATCATCACTGAGTGTCTTAAAACTTTTAAAGGTTTACCTTTGGCTAACCAACTGCAAACTTAAGTTTTAAAATCAAAACATGTCAAGGTTCAATCATCAAGTTTTAGAACCAGTAAACGTCAAATCAGCTGGCATTAGTAATAACAAAAGTGTTGATTTAAACAATTAAACTCATAAATAAAAACCTTCCCATACATGCAGCATTTGAAATTCTGATAGTATTTTTATCTATAAAATCTCCAAGAGTTTTTTGTTGAACTTTCTTATTAAGATATTTTTTTTAAATAAATAAACATTTTTATAGTCTATTATAAATTATTTCATACTACATATTACTATACAATACACAAAACGGTTTTATTTAATTTTCAAATTCATTTACAACACTTTGTCAAAATACGAATTATTACGTTAACCAGTCTGTGAACTCGAACGCTATCAATGACACTTCCTGTTTATACCGATTCCTAGAAATTGTTTCGAACAAATCAACCAAAGTTAGGTCATGTTCTCTTTAATTTATCAGCGATTGTTTAGAATTCTAGCAAATCTCTAGTTTCTTTATGAGGATGGTCGTGAAATAAAACAATGATTCTTTAAAATTATGATTCACTTCTTCAAAGACAAAACATTAGAGACATTAAACATTTTGGAAAGAATATTATGATACTCTGTTGAATTTCTACTTCTTTAGAATAAATAAACATTACAAGAAATTAACTATAGCCCGGTAATGAATAATGTTTTGCTGAAATTCTTTTGAAACTTAAATATGAAACATGTAAAAAATTTGGCCCATTAATTATTACTACACTAAAATGTAAATAACTAAAGATTTTTCTTTCGAATTTTTCAATAATTTAGTGAAAATATCATGTTTGAAATAGCAAAATAATTTGTTTAATACAAGTCTAAAAATAACAAAATTAATATTTTTGTATTTTTGAAAAAATTTCAAAATTTTCCGGTTATAATTTACTTCAATAAATTACGTTTTAGTATTGTATTAATTAATGGGTCAATATCATTGGACAAATTTCGGATACGTTAAATACTTAAGTTTAAAAAAAAATTGCAACAAAAAATATTACATATATATATATATATATATATATATATATATATATATATATATATATATTGTTATAAAATAAAAAGATTGTTTCAAAAACAAAAAGAAAATGATCTGTTTGAAAAATATGAAGATAATAATTGAGTAAAATGAACTGAAGTTATTGAATCAAATGTATCAGTGATAATACCAGTGACTTGAAAAACAGGTATTTTAAATTCAAGTCACTGGCTAGATTATTTAAAAAAAAATAATTGCAGATCATCTTGCTTGGTTTACAGAAATGGCCATCTTTTATTTTTAAATTTTAAATTCCAAATTTAATATTATTATTTTACTTTTTTTTTTATTAGTTATCACACTATTAATATTTCAGTTGATATTCAAATTAGAAAAAATTGCGCAACATAATGTCAGTATTGATGCATGGTAGTAAAATCATTCATAGTTAGAAAAAGAAAACATTTCAACAAAATGTTTAAATAAAATAAACTATGGTGAAACAATTTATGTTTCTGAGTGAAATCATGCAAAAGAATTCATCTTTTATAAATAGTCATGAAATTGGCAGTTTACATGAAATATGTCTATATCAAATATGAAATCGACAAATTATCCATGATGAAAAAAAGAAAAGATCTTTATAAATTTGTCTAGCTGAGATTTATATGAGATGAAACAAAGAATGTTTAGTATCCAAATGGCTTGTAGTTAAATGAACCATGATAAAATAAATATAGCACTTTGAGAGAAAACTGGCAAAATGAATAATTATAAGCAGGTGGTGTTCATTTTCCTGAGCTCTAATGTTCACTAAATGCTTCAATTATTCATTTTGTTGTTTTTTATTTATTTTGATATTTTTGAAATAATCGTATTTATGTTGTAAGCCATTATTGAAGTGAAATAAGGAAATATTAATAACTACTAACTATTAATAGACATGAGGCAGTGGCCAACATTCACTTTAATCATATTCTAGTTAAAACTTTGTTCAATGTATAAAACTTGGTTAAATTTTATTGCTATATATCTGTAGAACGACCCATGAATATATTCCTTTTCTCGTCTTAAAGTTAATTTTTAATCTTATCTCAATTCTAAGGAAAGGAGTCCAGTGAGGTTTATAAAAGTTGAAAGTAATTGTATAACTTTGGTCGGAGCCTCTAGAATTTCATCAAAATGGAATTCCGCGTTTTAATCCTACTTTATGTTAGAATATTGAGGCAGATGATTAAAAAATAGCTGTCTTTTTTTAATATAATTATAACTGGTTTATGTAATAATATTTTTGTCAATTTAATTATAATTACTTAATAGTAATTAAGTTCACAATTACACGCATACATACACACGCACACACACACACACACACACACACACACACACACACACACACACAATATATATATATATATATATATATATATATATATATATATATATATATATATCAATGATTAAACCACAATAAGAATGGGAAAACAAGACTAAGATCTTTCAACCGTAACAAGCGGTCTTCGTCAGAGTCAAAAACCCAACTGAACACTAGATGCAGAAAACATCTGGTGAGGAGTTGAGAAGAGTGGGAGGGAAGAGTGGTATTTTAAAAGGGTGAAAGCACAGGAAGTGGTATTTTAAAATACCACTCTTCCCTCCCACTCTTCTCAACTCCTCACCAGATGTTTTCTGCATCTAGTGTTCAGTTGGGTTTTTGACTCTGACTAAGACCGCTTGTTACGGTTGAAAGATCTTAGTCTTGTTTTCCCATTCTTATTGTGGTTTAACCATTGATTGTTGTTTCACGTGTTTATGTGAAATCTTTATATATATATATATATATATATTCTTAAAAGTAGGAAGCAGTCCTTCTTGAATACATATATATTGAAAAACGATATATCTGATTTCATTTTACTTAGCTTTGTTGAATATTTTTCCAAACTTCGAAACCTTTCTTCAATTTAAGTTTATTCAAATGAAAAAGATGTTAGCTTTTCAAACATCAGGTGTCCAAGTTAAATGACATGAATCTTTCAGTTGACTGATTGAACAATGAAGGTATTTAAATTACTTTTGTTCAATCCAATGTGGAAAACAAATTTCTTTAGGTGAAGTGTTTTCCTTGAAACTAGTCGTGTGCAAAGGCGTATTTAAGATAAAAAGGAAGGCTGAATTATTAGCCTTATTAATGATCAGAGTTCCCCTGGAGCAGCATTGTAGACTTCAACAGTTATTGCAACCATTTAATTAAACCAGTTATGAATGTCTGCGCATCTAATTAATTAGGATATCAAATATTGAAATCTCTATTTAGATTTAGCTAACAATACGACTCTATTGTTAGTACCGCAGGGGTGGTTAGTCAATAATGCTAAATATCTGCTGTGTTACCTCGCACGTTTTCCGTACATCTCTCTACTCCATTGATGGTATCCAATTCGATTTATTCGAATCAAAACAAAATTGTTTATTGTCTTTCTGTAACCCTAATATGAATAATAACTCAGTTTTCTCTTGGCAATGGACGAGTTCTGGAAATCATGAAATCGTGAGAAAAATGTACCAGAAAGGACAAAATATTTCTACAATAGGCCAAACCTCTAAAGAAAACTATTAGCAGTTTGTGATTAGAAAAGAAAGCAGATGTGTCAGCTGCATTCATAAAGCATTCTTACGTCAATAAGAGTGGTAACGTCAGGCGCCTGTGGTGTTTTTGAGCAAGATATAGCTAAATCTTCTTGCCAACTATTATAGCTATATTTAATTCACTTCATATCGTTAGGTCTGGAGGGTTAAACAACATCGAACGTGATTTTTCCTTGGAAAGTGACACCAAGTGCCAGTGATATGTGTGAGGAATGTGGCTTGCGATGGATTCCGAATGAGATATGGGCCACATTTTCCCTTTTTCTGTAGTCAGAAAGATCTTAACACTTGGTAAGGCTGGGTGTTAAAGAAAAATCTGAATATTTAAAGACAATGTCACGGCTTACGACCAGTTAGATATTTAAAGTTCTTCACTCTTTGTTTAGTTGTTGGTTTACTCTTTATTTAATTGTTGTACAGTGAAAACACAAAGATTATAAAATACACATCTTCAGTACGATTTTCTATAAAGTGATTAGTAATTACTAATTAGACAGATAATTAAAAAATATATAACATATGAGTACGATGTACTCTTTTTGAAATACATCAGCGAATTGCATCAACTACAAGACAATGCTCTACATTACAAATTATGCCATAAATGGTACCACTATTCTACCGTTCATTAATATGTTTAAATTTAACATCGCTCATACCCTTTGGACCACCAACAATTGCAAATTCAGTGATTAAAAAAAGAACTTGTATGCAAAATGAAAATATTAAATTTCAAATATAGAGTCTTTTAAAATATAGAAACTGCATGTCCTTTTAATAACATTTTTAGTAAAATCAACTAATGCAATTGAAACTTCATTCAATTCACTCTTCAGTTAAAAAAATATCATTCTTATGATAATTTCTAATAATTATTTTATTATTTATTTATATGTTATTAATTAATAATACATTAATTAATTAATACATTAAAATGTAGGCCAAAAAGGATTATCTAATCTTTTTACTATCTCAATATAATACAAGGCCATTATTAATAATATTTTCTCCATTAATGGAATTCATAAAATTTACTGGGATCGAAATCACGAATTCCATTAAAGCAATTCTTATTACAAGTCTATTTGTTTTATTAATTGTCAAAAAATTATTAATTAAGATGTGTAAATGTATATTTTTAAACAATAAATAGCAATGGCTAGTTATAGTGCAAGTGTACCGACCTTACGTTGACATCACCTGTATGACTTCTATTCATTGAAAGTTGAGCAAATAACGCGAACTTGAAAGGTTTTTAAATCTGCTTAAAAATAAACCCATAAAGTTGGAAGCATTGGCAGTAAGTTGATATGTCATAAAGATTTGACTATTATTATCATTTTTCTGTTTAAGATGATGTTAATGATGTAAATAGTACGTTAGTAATGAATGTGTTTATAATCGGTACGAGGTTTGAAGCACTTTCCCAATAGTGCACACCTAGATGTCTTGCAAGCAATGTTGCGATAGAGTTTGGGCAAGTCTACTTAGGACTCAATGACTTGGACAACATTCACAATAGTAAAAAACACTCAGGATTAACTCTTCATTAATTCAAGTCTTATTACTGTTACACAAAATATTAATATTCCGCTCAAAATATTCAATATCACCTCCTGTATGATTTCTTTTTTTTAAGTATATTTTGAAAAAAAAACCAACATATTTCTGAAATCAATTATATATATATTTTTTTTGTAATTCATGTTATATAATGTTTTTTAAATAATTATTTTATTTTTCTATAAAGTGTCTTTGCAGTTTAACTAACTTATTACAAAGGTAAATGAATGAAGAAATTAGTGGAAAGATTTGACAAAGGAAGAGTAAACATTGATGGATTTTTTCTTTATTCATCACACTTATAAAGATACACTAGCAAATCATTTATGATTGGTTTGAAAAATTGGAACAACACTTTATTGTTATAAACTTTACTGAAATGATTAAAGTCTTTAAACTTAATGATTAAAATTAAGCCACATTGTGTGATGAAAGTAAACGTAGACACCATGCTTAAAAAATCTTTAATCTTTAGTTAATGTTACTAGAGATTGTAAAGCTGTATAGTGAAGTAAGGCATAATCTTCAGTTACTATAATCTATAACTCTACATTCAGTTATAACTTTCTTCTGGCATTTAAAAATTAAAACAAAAAAGAGTATTATGATTTCAATACTTCATTTTGGGTTTCCACCAAGTCTGCAAGTCTGAATTTATTTGAAATACAATATTTCTTTTCCTTGAGATGTAATATTTTTTATTTAGCTTTGCTTAAAAAAAACCTTGTAACCTTGTTCATCAATTAGGTATCGCTTATTTTCAATTATTATATAATTAATTACTTTTATAAACCTTGAACGGAACTACAGATATATACTCTCAATACATTTGAAATAAGCTTGTTGAACTCTAAAGAGACTTTGCCAACATCCAAATTAGAAATATTTAAGTGCTAAACCTGAATATTTTCTTTATAATTATAGAAATAAGTCAGACATTTTAATGCAGTCAATAGTTTTATATAGTCCAAAATAGAAACCCGTAAAAACCAAATACTCTTTTGATTAATTTGGTTAAACATATGAAATATTGGTCAAAGTGAATAATTTTTTTGTAATATAATAATAAGGTAAAATTATTTAGGGAATGGTAGTTTTTAGGAAGATAATATTCGAATGATGTTTGTGTACGTGTGTATTAGGTGGGTAGTAAGGGTTGACAGGCTATCGTCTGCAAATCATACTACAATTGGTATAAACTACTGACATTCCTGAAACTGGTATATATTTGTGTCAATGTGTCCTGCCTTGAATATTAATAATTTTATTTTACCAAAAAAATTAGTAAAAATGAAAAAAAAAAGAAATTATTTTGTTTGGATTAGATTTTATGGATATTTAGAAAGAGACGAAATGCTCTCAACAGCTTGTGCAAGGTACGGCTGATTTTCAGCTTGGAATTATATATATATATCATGCAATAGGGTTCCTACGTTTGTACAGGCCTCGATTAACATCTTTGAGGCCTTCTTATAACATCGTTTGGACCAGCTATTGTAAAACATATGTATTTTATAAATATCTAGTAACTATGTTGTTATAGACCAAATATTATATGTTATTAAATGTGAATAAAAATTTGTTTGTATACATTTGTATTTTTTTTTTCAAATTTTCCTTACCTTACATATTTTTATAAGTTTAGTGAAAGTTTCAAAACTTACCAAACATCTACCAACAGTTTTTCTCTCCGAAAACAATCCATTGTAAAACACGGACTGTTGCATCTGCGGAATCAAAATAGTGTGTGGAATTATTGTAAATATATTCATTTGATTGAATTGTTAATCGTCGGCATTTGCCAAAAAGATGCATTTCCAAAGACTGTCGCTGGAGAAGCACGGTGAGCAACGTATACCAGTTTTGATTTATTACCATGAACCTTAGCCTTTCGGCCACACCATAGAACAAAGCAGAGTAAATCGATGTTTTTTACGTCGTGCCCTATAGTGACACCACTGAAGCACCAAAGCTTGCGACAAAATCGCGACCCCAAAGAATCCGCTGTGGGTCAAATGTGGACCCGAGTGTCCACGATTCAACGTTTAACTTTTATCTACTATGCTTTAGAGTAGAGTTCAGTTTTTCACAGATAATGAAGTGAAATGAAACTAAAACAGAGATAACGCAAGATTGATGTTATTTAATTGTATTTCTTCGCATAAGCTTCATGAAAACCGGTTCAAACCATCAAAACGCTTTTCATCAAAGCATAGTCTCGAATTTTTGTCTCAAATGTGGATAATAAAACTCAAACCATTGCTTTGCTATGTCAGTTTTCGAGGTTTGAATCACACATATGATAACTACTTTATTGAGGTTATATCTAGAACTAGTATTAAAACACCGTCACTTAGTTGTCAACTAGATGAATCCGATGGCAAAAAATCATGCAGTATCCAAAAAAATATAAAGAAGATGTAAATTATTGAATTTTACACCAGTCTTAACGGAAAATATTAACAAAACCTTATGGTTAGAAGTCGATAAATGTTGGTATTATATACAAACTTCGCTAGATTTGTATCCTCAATGATGTCAGGTAAATCAAAATGATGCTTTATATTAATAAAAACAAAAATCATTCTGAGGTAAGTAACTATTTATTCTAACCATAATCAAGTTGCATTGAATGTTTTAAAAGAGTTCAGTTCGACTATCAACATTGTAGTAAGAGAACTTCTGAAGACAATAATCTGAAATTTTATTACAAAATATATTTTAGAACATTATTCCTTTGTTGCTGCCCTGTTCTAATTTATGATAACTTATCATTTTGACAGTAAATATGTACTATAGCACCACCATATTTCCTAGATGAATAGGTTCATATGAGCGTTCAGTTATTGCAGAGGATAATCAGTCGACCTGAGAACTTTGATTTTGTTGCATTTTTTTTTTTTTGCAAAAACAAACATCTTTCTTCGAATTCCCGGAAACAATACAATACCAACATTTGAAAATACCAATATTATACAGAAATTATCATTTGTATCACTAAAGAATTTTCAAAAGAAACTGATTGATTATGCCGGGTTGCTACAATAATAAACTGAATACATTTAAATATTGTAATTTTTTGAATCTTAAATTTAACGAGCTAACAGCAGGGTGAAGGAGGCATGTGATTTATACAAAATACACTTTCCGGAAGACAAAAAAGGGTACTAGGTCGTCGCCTGTATCACTCGTGGAACCTTTTACTCATGGCAGAATCATTAACAGCAACATTTAACATTGCTGAAACATTCAGTCCATTAATATGGCAAAATCTAATGGAAGCTCTCTGATTCACATATTAAAGTTTTTGTCACAACAACTCCAGGATCATCATACGACGTACGCCTGTTTCTCATACTAATAATGTAAATAAATAATTACTGATCCTGTAACCCTTCAAATATCTGATACCAGTCAATGTAGTTTACGCATCAAAACACCTTTAACCTTTCTGACATTTCAAACCAGATGATACAGTTAATATATATGAATTTAACATATATTAAATAACAGTATAATATACATTTTCAGTCATGTTACGAACAGAGCATTAAAAAATTGCCGCAAATCGAAGTAATTCAACCGAGGAAATGATAACCTTTTCATTACTTTTTAAACAAACCTCGTAAGTTGTACATCGATTTCTGATTATTGCTAACTGTTTAAAAAAAAAAAAAAAAAAAAAACAAGTTTTCAACAAGTTGTAAAATATAATAACGAGAAAATATTTAGAACTTTTAGAACAAATACTATATGGACATATAAATATTATAATAAATATTTGCGTATGCTATTTGGACATTACATCCTTTTCCACTACATCATATGATTTGTTTAAAAAATAGTAGATATGTATGTTATAGAGAGATAAATCTAAGTTGCCTAACTTAGTAGATCTTATTTCTCTTCATAAGTTCTGGACATCGTACAGGCTCGGGACCGACGGCTTAACACCTCTCCGAGGGGCGAAGTACTTCGATTTATTTACTTCCTGCGTAAATAAATCGAGGGCCAGAGTGGGTATTGAACCCCTGACCTACCAGTTCAGTGGTGAGCACGTTGCACTGGGCTTAGCTGGTCCCTAAGTTTTAAAAAGCTGTTTTGTTACAAAGAACAAAAAATATCTTTTCTAGGCAACTGCTCTTTATTACTAAGAGTAGTTACTTATGTAAGTGTTGTGAACAATCTCCAAGCCTCTGATAAATCCTAATGGCAGACATATAGTTCTTGGTGCGATAAAAAATCCCATTCTTTTTAGGTAATATACAAGCACAGAAAAGGTATTTTTAAGTTGTTTGTAACAAAACAGCTTTTAAAACTTAGGGACCAGCTAAGCACAGTGCAACGTGCTCACCACTGGACTGGCAGGTCAGGGGTTCAATACCCACTCTAGCCCACGATTTATTTACGCAGGAAGTAAATAAATCGAAGTACTTCGACCCTCGGAGAGGTGTTAAGCCGTCGGTCCCGAGCATGTACGATGTCCAGTACTCGTTAAAGATCCCTCCTCTAAATACACTTGAGTTAGGCAAAATTTAGGACTTCCAATGAAGAATCAATTTTCATCTTTGTGTTATCACAAAGGGCCTATGCTCTGTCTATGTGTGTCCCTCTGAGACTGCAACCTAACCAAACTTATTTACGACTTAATTTTAAAACACTTTTCGGATCATTCAAACACTCAAAGTATCATTGTATATTGTCTTACTATGAAAACTTCGTAAACTTAAATATTGAACGAGTAATATTAATCTAAAAATGACTACTATTAAATTCCACCTGCAGTAAATTGTTAGATTATTCTAGAACAATGGTTCAAATTCGGAATATCTGATAATGGATATCACCACGTTTAACAAATGAAATCATTAAACTAATTATACACGAGTTTGAGAATGCATCTACACGATAGCCACAATAAAATAAAATGAAAAAAACAAAAATACAACGATATTGTTACAATATTATTATAATTATGATATTGTAATAAAATTATATTATAAGAACGTCATATGATATTATAATATCATATTATCTAGCGCCCATCTCTTTTTTCTCGCGTACTTTTTTCATGTAGGGTAAATCTTTTAATTAATATTTCTAAAAAATTAAATATTATTTTTTATGACAAGTTTTTTTTTAATTAATATTAGGACAGAAAAACATAATTATTTCAAATGTTCATTTACAAGAAGTTTTCCCATTTTTAAATAACATATAAGAAAGATTTTCCTTCATTTCAACCGAAAGTTTTGTGATAGGAGAGACAAAGTTTTTGTGAAAGAAAAAAGAATCTTATGTGGAGGGAGGAAAGAAAGAAAGAAAAATATTGCGTGAAGATCTTCAGAAATCCAGCCAAGTTATGACTGCATTTCTAAGAGTGTCTCTGACAATCAAGTAGTTTCCCCATTTGTTTCCACCACTGATGAAACAGACACAGCATCAGAGCCGGTGGAGCAAGTCTTCATCGTGACTGCTACCACAAGAGCACATTTAATGCCGTCACCACCTGCATGGACAGCAAAACAAACTGATTTGTCAGATGTTTCTAGTCAGCCTTCATCTTCGTCTGGTAGGCGATCTGATTAACAACTACAGTATGACGAAACGGAATATGTTGTAATAACTTAGAAAGATGATGGCTAATAAAGTTTCTTATTCAATGCGACAAACCACAAATCTTTGATTACCTACGCGTGCGAATGGTGACAATGAGTGCTAAAGCTTTTCAAAACAATAAGAGTCCTTTTATAGTCTCTAATTATCACAAAGGTATTGAGAGCCAATGTGGCAAAGAAACTATGAGAAGGAAAACAAGTACAAAACGTGTTTGCGTGTGAATCGTAACTTCACAAATTATTGGTTTCAAAGAAAATTACTGAACTAGCGGTGTTTGGGGCGCTAGGTCGAGGTCTTGCCTTCCCTGGGCCCCACCTCGGCACACCATGGATGTACCTCTTATTCGAAGAGTTCCTTTCTCACTCAACCAGTTTCCAAACAAAAGTTCTTCGAGAGAAGAACTGTGATCTTCTAATTTCATTCTGAAAGATGGAGAAGATTTAGATCCTAGCAAGTGAAGAAAGGAATTTATAATACGAAATGGTAAATTCTTCTTTAAGTGTTAGAAAATTTTTTTTTTTTCAAATTTATTCAGTCATCATTCAGCCTTTCCTATGTCCAGTTTTAAGGGGAGGAAAATGTTTACAGGAAACCATGTTAGTTATATCAGTAGCAATAGAAGTACTAAATTTTACTTCAAGTTTATTCGTATATGATCTTTAAAGCGTGCCTGACAGGTGGTTTTAAGTTTTTTCTTGAAAGATATTCCATAATGTAAAATTTTAAAAACTCGCAGATAAAATCTTTCAAAGAGACCACATTTGACTCAAAGTAACAAAAAAAAAAGTCACATAAAATATGTATGTTTACGCCTAACACAAGAGATAAAGATCAAGAAGAAAAGGGCTAGAGACTGATCAAATATGCACTTTGTATCCTCAAGTGAGAACGTCATGTGCTCCCGGGAGAATAGTTGACACTTCCCTATCATGTGACTAATTCAACATAGCAGCTATCCACGGATGTCAGAGTCAAAGATTCAGTCTAATAGTGGCTTCTGTGCAGCAACACGAAGCCCTGTGGTATCTAATAGTAGTAGTATGTTGAAACCAAGAGAAGAAACAACTAAAAGGCCATCGATAATAACAACAAACAAGGCATTTCCAGCAAATGGTCTTATTCTTTAGATTATATGTAGAATGAAAATAAACCAAAAAGCTCTTGGAATTAAGGAAATTAGAGTTAACTGAGTTGCATTAATTTACAATTAATTAAATAACACAATTCTAAATACTTACTAGCCTATTTGTATTTTTTGTAGGTGTGTGTTCCATAGTTAATTGAGGAAGTTTTAATCATCTTAGTAAACATGTAATTACAGGATAAAAGAAAAAGAAGAAAAAAATGATATTTAGAAGATGGTTGAACTTCATCCTCCTTATACTTCAAAATAAAATAAAAAAAAGACTGATGTTCAGAGGGAAGTTTGTCTTAGCAACAACAAGAAAAATATATAATAACAAAATTAAAATGTAAATTATTGCAAAGGGAAGAGGAAGAAAAATTGGAAAATAAAAAAAATCAAAGCAAAAACAATTTAGTAAGTATAGAGCAACGTAAAATTTGAAATTCAAAAATTAATTTTAAATAACTTTGTATGAATAAACTTACGGGTTTAGGGCTGCTGTTTGTTTTTTTTTTTTAAACATACATATTTGAAGACTTCTATATGCTCTTATCACGATTAATAGTTATTGTGAAGTACAGTGAGATACCGGTAACTTGGAAGATACGTCGATAAATCGTACGTTAAATGGAACAACTTTAAACAAGTTCACCTTATCTCTCAGATAAGGGAAACAAAATGCAGAATAAGATTTCTCTTTTTTTTATTTGCCTTAGATATTTGTGTCTTGGAAATGGCAACATATGTTTCAAAGAAATAGATTCCACTAAACCAGTTTTAGACAGGCAGAGTGAGTTACAACTATATTTCTGAAGAAAGCAATAGAGAAATGTTTCACGGAAAGCGGAAACAGTACACATTACCATAAGTACAATTCTGGCAAATCAGTTTCATTTTTAGAGATCACAGTTTATAGTACGGATCTTTAGCGCATTTCTGACATAGTATGACATATGGTTTTATGTTTTTTCTTTAATTATATTCCTTGAAGTAGAATTTTAAATACTAACAGCAAGCATGCTTCAAAGATACCATACCAAACTCAAGGTAACAAAAAAAAGGAAGACACTTTGATATAAAATATGTATGTATAAGCATGTTTATACTAGTGCACATTAGATAAATAAGTGCACTAGTATATATGAAGTGCATAAATAGTATATATGAAAACCGACTTTATTAGATGGTTTTATTAAATTGTTTTCAATCTGTATAATAGTATATTGAGTCATTCGCAGCATTATTTTTTGTTGCTCTTTTGATTGTTTTCGTAGTTTTGGTTGTTTGTTTTTGTCACCACTAAAGTACTTACGATTGTCGCATCCCCTGATACTCCCAATACTAAACATTATTCTAAAACTGCCTTAAACAGGCTCTAACAAGTTTCTTGTTCTGTAGTCAGCCTTTCACGTTAATTTCTTCCTTACTGAAAAGGAATAATCACTATTATGAAACAGTCACATCAGTCTAAAATATAGTGATTGCCAGCTTGCAGGTTGCACTGCGTCCAGAAACTAAGACAGTATGCTAAGTGCTGTTTGATTTACCACTATTTACCGTTGTATTTCCAATATTTTGTTCATTGTAAAAAATATCTACTAATGACTGGAAGTTTATTCTATGGCTGAAAATGGGAGGGGGGGGGAAGGAATGTTATTAAGTTGCTAAATGCAAAAATGATTTTCGCTCAGTCAGTTGAGTGAAGAATAGCTAGTGATTAAGTTGGGACAAGAATATTGTTAGCCGGAGGAATAAGGTTTTGAGTAAAATTAAAATAAGGGCTTGGAGCAAAGTGAAGCAGACAGGCGGAGGGGGCGATAAACATATTTGATAAAAGGGTTTCCTCCCCCTCATCTATTTAGGAGTCCGGTCTTTAATACGGTCACGGCCAATCCAGGGCTCATCACCAGAGCAAACAAATTAGTTCCACATCTTTACCTTTCAACCCACATTTCCTCCCAATAAGATATTGAACAAAAAAAATAATTTTTTTGGAAATCAAGAGATTAATCTATAATCAAATGTCTCAACAGTGTTAGTATTGGAGAGAGTTTTCCAAATGAGTTTTAATGAACCACAAAGATAAGGATGTTTAGGTATAAAAGGTATTATCACCACCAAGCCTACATCCGGCGTGGAGAAGCCATTAAACATACCCGTGTGGTATATTTTTATCAAGAAAGAGGTAATTTACAGTGCACTGCAGCTAGAACAAAACAAAATCTCTCAATGGAACACACAATTTTCAAAAAATTAAAACAACAAAATATTAATAGTATGGTGTTGTGTTCAAATATACCTATTTATTATATACATATATATGTATATATATTCACTTAATAAATGGAAAGACGATCCAAAGTGGACACAATACGAGTTCAAAATTGAAGAAGAGTAACCAACAGAGTAAAGAAACACACTTGCAACCTCAAATTTTCGGTAAATCCATCTTCAGAAGAAAAAGGAAAGAGAGACCAAGCACGTTCTAGACGAAACGACAAAACCCGTGATTATATATATATGATCAAACCACAAGACGCATAATAGAAATTTCGATTAAAAACAAGAGATCCGAAGAACGCTTGTTACAGTTGAAAGATCGTAGTCTTGTTTTCCCATTTCATATTGTGGTTTGATCATTGATTGTCATTTCATGTGTTTATGTGAAATCTTTATATATGTATGAATAATAATCAAAATAACACTTGATGTAATAGATGGATTAATTTACCACAAATTTGCGGTAAATTAATCCATATATATAGTAAATACCAATATAATTTATATAAAAACGAAGTGAACACACAGAAAGACACAGACATAACTCACATCGATATTTCGACAATCGTCGTCATCAGGAGGTGCGAAGAGCGAAGAGCGAAGAGTCCCGCAGGAAGACAGGGCGTACTATTATTATAATTTGTAATATATATATATATATATATATATATATATATAAATAATTATAGATTATTTTATCAAATAAACTGTCATGGCCAACGTTTCAGTTTTATTTAAAACCTTTTTAATATGCATAAGTATAAAATTTTGAAACAGAAAAACTAATTATTACATTAAAGATTATATTACACAGAAAAATAGTGTGTGGGTTTCAACAACAACTGTCTAGTTTGAATGAACACGTGACACAGTGTCAGTTGGGATTTATATATATATATCAGTTGGGATTTGACTCTGACAAAGACCGCCTGTTACCGTTCAAAAGAGCTTAGCCTTTTTTCTCATGTCTTATCGAGGTTTGAACGTTTATGTATATATAAATACCGTTATTATGGTCTATCTCTAAAACAGTAGGAGGGATTGGATAACAAGAAAATGTAATTTTCTTTGGGCATAGCGACTTCATTACATTAAATAAACATATTAATTTAACTTAGAGTCTCCTTCCTTTTTAATAACCGTGTTTATTGCCTTAATTCTGTTTTCTTATTTACAAGCTGCATTTATAATAAGACTAAGAGCCAAATGCCTCCACTAAGTTAAATTCTCTCTCAACCCTTTCGCCTCTTGATTGACTTTAGATTTAGTTTACAGAAATTTGAATGCATTTCTAGCAAACTTGGTAAATCTTCCCTCAAACAGATTCCAAGAACAATAAGTAGATTTAACGTTGAATTGAGGTTTTATAAATAACTTGTTTTAATTTTTGTTGATGTTTCAAGGCAAACTATCTTCAGTAATGCTCAGTAAATAAATATTACTTGGGCGATTTTGTTTGTATATTTATGCTAATGCTGAGTTTATATAAGGTGTATAATTATATTATTGTTCCATCCACTCCTTGCTCAAGTTATAAAAAAGAGATAAATAAATAAAATCCACATTAATATTTAGGCATTTTATATACAAGTTTATACATAAAAATGTCAATAACGTATGTTATCCATTCCTTCACGAACAATTTATATTTGGTTTCGACAGAACTTTATAAATACCTCGAAGTATATCTTCATTCGTGTTCTGAAGCACTTCATTGACTTTCGCCTCTAACAGGATACAAGAGAAGATTAGGTAGGGTTGCAGTGGCAGTCCTGCAAGGGAACACACATAGGCCGAACATTGACCATTTGTCATACTACACAAAGAAAACGGATTGTTCTTGACAAAAAAAAGTAAAGAGTAACCTAACTCAAGTTCTTCAACGAGTAACTGACATGTTATAGGCTCGAGACTGACAGCTTAACAACGTCCTCCTCTCTCCAAGGGACGACGTGCTCAGATGTATTTACCTCCTGCGTGAATAAATCGAGGATCAGATTAGGTATTGAACCCCGGACCTACCACTCCAGGGGCGAGCACCTTACCACTGTGCTCACCTGGCCCTCGGACACAAGACTAACAGTAAACTAAATAAGGCCGTCCAATCAGTTCATCATGATTGTCTTTGAGAGATGTTGAGTTACAAAAGCTTTCATACAGGACTGTTGGTTAGGAAACAGTGTAGTCTCGTAGTAGTAAACATTTACATGAAACATGAAGCCTGTACGTCGAGTTAAAGGAGAAAGTCATCAAAAACGTTCAGAACATGAGTGAAGATGAGCCAGCTAAACCATCGCACCTAAACTGAATATGAGCTGTTCGTAAAATACATGAAGGAATGACAGCTTCATAGATTTTTAACAGTTATTCTAAATTATGACCCAAAAATTATTATGAATTTCATCTATTCATCTGTTTTAGGATAGGTTGAAGAGTAAGGAGCAATTATTGGAGGGAACCTACTGATTAATTACAACAAAAAATGTTTTAAATTGGTTAAGCTTACTAGAAATAGCTAAGAAAAACATCTTTTTTTCTTTTGCTGTATAACACATGAAACAATAAAAAACAGATAAAAACCTAAGAGGTTCATTAATTGTGTTTGTTGAACAAAATAATTTAATAATAAATAACATTTTTGATTAATTGAGAAAGAAAACACGCAAGAACGACATGTTGTCTAGAAAATGAATTATAGTTGTTAGATTGAGGGAAATGAAGCAGAAAGAGACGGAGTAGCAAAGAGAAATATCGAGCCAGCAAATGAAGTGTGTCCGGCGGCAGCTAAGGAGTTGACTGACGTGCCCACGTCCTAATGAAGACGTCCTCGCCCTAATATCTATAATGGTTTGTTTTCCTCAACACCCGACGCCCATTCTCTATAATTGAATTCCATTACATTATGAAAATGAGGCCCGACCATGCCTGTCATCTAATTGCAATCTTTGACAAGATGTGCACTCCAAAGGGTGTTTGGTATTAAATTAGAAAAGAAAAACCTAATAACATTTGCTTATTGTTCTACAGTTGACCCTTAATCTATAACCCATTCCTTATATGCTAATATGGTTTTTAAACAATTCTTTTAAAGAGAAATAAATTACAATATATTTCATGATACAATAACACCTAACAAATTGGTAAGGTGTTATTGTTAACAAGAGATAATATCTACCAAGATATTATATGCTATATATCGTATATATAGATAAAAGATTTCACATAAACACGTGAAATAACAATCAATGATCAAACTACAATAAGAAAATGGGAAAACAAGACTAACGTCTTTCAACCGTAACAAGCGGTCTTCGTCAGAGTCAAAAACCCAACAGAGTTGAGTTTTTAAAGGTCAAAAAACTCAGTTGGGTTTTTGACTCTGACGAAGACCGCTTGTTACGGTTGAAAGATCTTAGTCTTGTTTTCCCATTTTCTTATTGCGGTTTGATCATTGATATATATATAAAATAAATTCAAAACGAAGGAAACACACAGAAAGACACAGACATAACTCACATCGATATTTCATCGATATTTGAAATATACATAATTGTGTATATACATATAATCATATATACAGATATAGATATATACGAGTATTATGATATATATCATTGATCAAACCACAATATGAAATGAGAAAACAAGACTAAGATCTTTCAACCGTAACAAGTGGTCTTTGTCAGAGTCAAAAACCCAACTAAAACACTAGATGCAGAAAACATCTGGTGAGGGGTTGAGAAGAGTGAAAGGGAAGAGTGGTATTTTAAAAGGGTGAAAGTGCAAAAAAGGACTAATGTCTAGAAAGGGATGTTTGGGGAATCAAAGGAGTAGAGTAAGAAAGATTAAAAAACTATCCGCTAGCTGTCAACCCTCTCAGAAGATGCTATTGCACTCGTAACGAAAGTATCAAGTTTGAAGAGACCGTTACTAATGTTTATGATATTTGATCTATTTAATGATATATATCATGAATTTAAATATGATATGTTATATCATATACGCTCTGGGGTATCGGCTATACCACAGTAAGCAGACGATGTTGACATTTTTAAATTGCAGCATGTCCACATTTTTCGAGTAACACTCCGCAGAGATGACAGTCCCTGGTATGGTATAGTACACCCAAGCCTGTTTTATATGGGTGACGTCTCAATCATACATATAACACAAAGCACTAAAAATCAAGAAAAAGTTAAATGTTAACTAGAAATTCTAACAGCAAAAGAAGGTTTAAGAATGTCCACCATGCTGAAGGAAGCCTGTGATCACCAACTCAAGTGAACATTCCATTTCAAAACTGTTGAAAAGGAAAGAAGGAAATAATACCGCTTATAGAAAATTAAAACTGCCTGAACAAAATCATACATCCCACCCGCAGATTCTAACTTAAGTAAACCTCAATGTCTTACATCGTGATTTTTTTCCTAGCCATGAATAAAAAAAACACCTGACAGATTAGGTCAACCCACCATGACAAAGTGAAGAGTAAAAAGTCGTTACCACGGACCAAGGGCATAAAGACCAAGCATCTGTGGCTGCTCAGAGAGGTAGGTGAACTCTTTGATACCAAAGTGCTTTGCTCTATGAGCAAATTCATAAGATCAAAACCGTTTTCGGAAAATTATTTTTTCCAAAAAAGAAAAATAAATTCCATAGTTTAGATGCACGCTATTAATTTTGAGCACCATTACAAGAAGGGAAAGGCACTTTTTTTGGGCAAATATATTTTAAGATATTTTCTTCTACAAAGATCCCTACTCTAAATACACTTAAGTTTGGCAAAATTTTGCACTCCCAATGTCGAATCAGTCTTCTTTGTGTTGTATTACAAAGAGCAATGTTCGGCCTATGTTTGTTCCCTTGTGAGGGACTACCACTGTAAACTAACCTTTCATTGTATCTGAATTCAGATAGGCAGGTACATTGACGTGGGTAAAGATTCTTGGTAAACCACCCCCATATAATGTAATGGCAGGGGTGTGGAGACCAAAAGACCTGCCAAATAGTCCACCAAGTGGTACCATTTTGCCACACCAGTTAAACTACCCCTATTTATACCAATACAAGTAAAAGATAATTCTTTAAGGGCAATTTTGAAGAACAGTTATAAAATTAAAATCTAAACCGTTTTTAAAATGACAAAGAGAAATGAATAAGGTATATACGGTAGCATTAGGCACAATTAATCTCTCAGGCCCTCATTTTAATCGTAGTAATAATAGCATGTCTGCTTCTTCTCGAACAAAAAAAAATTTATGACAGAAAACATGTAAAACAAACAAATACATTAAATTAATTATTATTGCTAGAGGGGATGATATAACTTAATCATCAAATTAATCAAAAACTTAATTGATTGTCAACAAGTTTGGTATTAAGTTTACTTATAGTAAAGTTTAGTGCAAACCACTCCAGAGTATATTATATATTCCGTTTGAAGAAGTATAAATCTTTTTAAATACAAATGAAGTATTTTTTTATGGAAATGTTATTCTTTTTTAATCACGTTGTGATAATAGATGGTTTGTAAGATATGCTTGCTGACCTATAATATATAAGCCATCTAGATAGTAGACTCAGACAAGGCTCAAGGCTCGAGGTTAACAGCAAAACACCGTGTCTCTCATCAAACCGAAATGAATGCTCCTGTTTACTGGTACAACCAGCGACCCCATTTCTCTCGGCATATCTCTCGCTTCATACTTAAATGCTCAACTTGACCTGCTTGAAATAATACCCAGTCCAATAACTTGCATTATTCCTCTAAATAGTTCTTGGGCCTGAATTCTCGAAAATCCTTGTGAAATACCATTAACATTCCCTCTCACTAAGTTCAACTCTTGTGTTGACCTCATTAACACATTCCTAGAAAAGTTTTTTAAGTGCTTGGAATCTGTTTTAAAGCAAAACCACTGACAATATCCTTGATATCATTAGTATTTATACAGCAGAACCTCATTGTACGAGTGCCTCATTGTACGAGCAGCCAATCGTAAGAATTTCGTTGGTGTTCGACCACCTTCCTCATGGTTTCTCTTTTAAGTTTAGTAGATTAATATTTTTTTTTTCATACAGGCATTTTATAATTCACATTGCATTACATTCTTTTTTATTTTTTCTAATTGCACCATTTGTTTAAAAAAAAAAACTTAAAAACAGGAATTTTGGGGATGGAACAACTTATTTATGTTCATATAATTTCAAAACGAAAAATTGTTTCGTAATGCTAGTAAATCGCAATATGCTCGGTTTGGGAACGAATTAAACATGCACTGCGAGGTTCTACTATATTTTAAACACATCTGGAAATAATACTGAGAGATCTTATTCTTACAATCCTTATAATAAAACCTACTATTCTCTTGAAGCAATAGATAACCATCACCTGTACAACCATGAAGCCAATGGAGCAGTCAGAAATACAAGGATGGGGATGGGATAGCACGGAAAGCTGCCTTAAAAGTCTAACCAATAACCTTCAACTAAATTATATGGGGGCCATTCTTTTGAAATCATTATCATTATCTTCATCATTTTTGTATTTTTATTTAGAAATATGGACCGCAATGTTAAATAACCTTTTAAGCTAAATTTTTGTAAACAATTCACTTTTTTTTGTTCATAGAGTAAGAGGAGTAATAATTCAGAATTCTGTGAGCGCTAGTTTCTTGTTATTAGTTGTTTGGTGCATATACCAGAACGTTAAGACCAGTGGCGTAGCAAGGGGAGGGGGCGCTCCACCCCGGTGACACGTGCCAGGGGGCGGCATTTTGAGGGTGCCAAGATAGAAAATAGAAACAAATTAAAATCATAAAAAGCTAATAAAAAATGGGAAATTGTTTAAGTTTTTAAGGCCATAATTGTTTTTATATTTTATGTGTGTAATACTATTTGTAAACGGTCTTTCAAGTGTAATACATATTAGCAAATTAAAAATAAATGTATTTTAAATTTGTCAAAACTATTTTTTTAAAGTGGTTGAAAGTTTATTATATTTGTTTGCATAGCTAGTTAATTTAATTTAATATTTTTTTATGATTTAAATTATACGCTTTTGTTTTGAAATATCTTTGGTTTTCTTAGATGATGACTGTATATGTATACGAGTACTGAAATAAGATGAAAGGTTAGGTCTAATAACAGCAATCTAAAATTAGATCCTTGATTGTAATTCCATGAAAATAAATATTTTGAGGACTTTTAAGGATTGATTGTCAAGGGCAAGCCGTGGGGAGTTTGGGAGGGGGGAGAATAAGTCCGCCCAGGGCGGTAAATCTTACGACCGCCCCTGGCGGTAAAAATGAATACTACTCCACTGGTTAAGAAGATTTACATTTCACATCATTTGCAACCAAACTGGAAGGTTTCAATCTTTTTTTCTATCAAATGTAAATCATAGAAGATTATGAAAAGAATTAGGAATGTTTAGCACATGTTGTTTCTCTACTCTTTCAATAATTAAAATTAGTTCATCCATCAATACTTCAATAAAAAGATATCACACAAACACGTGAAATAATAATCAATGATGAAACCATAATTACTCATGCTTACTCTGACGAAGACCGCTTGTTACGGTTGAAAGATCTTAGTCTTGTTTTCCCATTTCTTATCGTGGTTTGATCATTGATACTTCAATAAATTTTACTTTTGTTTTTAGTTCGTTGATGAAGGCTTGTAATAGAACAAACATAGCTATATTGGTATAAGCTGGTGATATTGGAGATATTTGTAATGATATCGTATTTGTAATCCGTTTTTTTTTTGTATAGAGAATTCAATCAAAAGTAAAATATCTTATCTCATTTATAATATTTAGTATGGAAATAAAAAGCTTCTCTGACATTCCAGCGTATGCTCTAATCTTATCCATTGTTCACTCATTAAATTAATTTCATTAAGGCTAGATCTAATGATATGTTTGTAAAAGGTGATTGAACATCTAGGTAAATCATACTTGCATTATCAGTTAGTACTTGGTTGGATATTGCTTCTTTAAATTCTAATGAGTTGTTTCCAATTCATTAATTCTTCACTGTAATATAACTGAGATAAATTTCTAATGACAGTCTATGAAATATACGATTGGACCGAAAGGATTTCCTGGTTTATGTAGTGTGGCGCTATTCCATTGTATGAATTTAAGATTGCATTTTGACGCAGATCTTTACACTTTGTAGTCAAAAGTAGATCAACGATCTTATTCTTCTTATTAAGTAATGTTACTGATGGATATCTTCTCTGTATTCTTTTGTAAAGCTGTCACATTTTGCTCTATAATTTGCTGCTTTAGTCTCACAGTATTACAACTATCGTATTATCAAATTATCGCAATATATTTACAAACCACAATATATTTATGGTGTCGGAAGAATTTACAAGGTTTATTAAAACAATGTTTTATACATTCTTTTTTTTTTCTTGAATTATCAATGTCTAAACCACGGTAAGAAAATCAGAAAACTAACTAAGAACACTTGTTTTAGTGAGATGATCGTATTCATTTTTCTGATTTTGTTATTGTGGTTGAGACCTTGATTCTATTTCACGTATTTGTTGTGACATTTTATTACATATACTTTGAAAACATAAAGAAACAGGAATGAAAAACAGATACCAGGGCTCACATTCAATGTTTCGACCCTTTAAAGAGTTCGGGTTTCTTTATGTTTTAAAAGTGTGTTGTCCGCTCGGATTTCATTTCATTGAAACTGAGAAAAGAGACTTCATCAAATTTTATTATTATGTCCAATGATGCATTCTGCGGCATTTTTACAAAATCGGATACACACTTAATCATGCAGGAAATAATGATAAAGATATCATCAAAATTATCAAGATATGGACTCAGAGGTCCTTAGCACTGAAAATTCGAAACATTTCATACTTTTTTCTCATGATTAATACACTTTAGTTGCTTTATAAAGTAAAAAGAGTGGTATAAATTTTAATTTTAAAAATTTCATGTAGAATTTAAACACAAACATGATAATATTTCTTGTAATAACCAACCATAATTAGATTATCCTTTTATAAACATCTCACGCTGCTAATATTAATTAAAATTTGAATGAAACAAATTTCTTGCTGATTTTTTCGTCGTAATTTTCATTTAAAAATTACCAGATGGAAACCGCCATCTCATGTTGATAGGGGGATGTCATTCAGACAAAAACTACGAGAGAGAGACTCTTGAAATAACGTTAATTAAACAGGCTTTAGTCACATGCCACAAAGAATGAATCAAACTTTAATTAGTCTGGTCGACCACTGAAAATATTTACGGTTTACTGTAAAAAAAACTTGAAATTTTTCGAGTATTTCTTTTGAATGACTTTGTAATATTTGAAAAATTTAAGGCATGACAAATCGAAAGACATTAAAGTGGTCTTTAGTTAATTGGTATATCAACAATAATGATGAGTGAATTTATTTAGTTCATTTATTTGAATGTTGTTGCTACGTTAACCCTCAAGTTATTGACTGATACTTGAAGGCAAATTGTGAACTTGGAAGGCACAATACTTATGAAGGACTATAGTGCAACAACGAAAACAAACAAGGCACATCAGGATTAATGTAAATCTTATTACGTGACAATTAAAATTGATAATTACAAATTTACAAAACAACCATGACTGATAAATTAGATTTCGAATACTCATTGAAACCCATTAATTATTGAATCACTGTACACAATGTGAATAATTATGGATATCAATGTATGAAGCAGAGGTTAATTATATTCTTTACTTATTTGGTTTCAGATTTTATTATAAATAATATGAATTCTTTGTCATTTTTTTAATTATAATCGTAAAATAGGAACTACTTTCATTTATTATTACGTATATTGATAAAAGTATCGACAGTAAAATGGAAACAAAACTACATTGTATCAGGACTCAGTCAGTTCTTCAGGTTCAAATGAAACTCTCATTGCCAACGTTTCGGTTTTTATTTAAAACCTTTTTCTTAGATAGAAGTATAAAATGTTGACACAGAAAAACTAAGAATTACATTAAAGATTATTTTACAAAGAAAAACAGTCTGTGAATTTTTCTTTGTAAAATAATCTTTAATGTAATACTTAGTTTTTGTGTTTCAAAATTTTATACTTCTGCCTATAAAAAAGGTTTTAAATAAAAACCGAAACGTTGGCAATGAGAGTTTCATTTGAACCTGAATATGACCGAGTCATGAAGGAAGTTCCTGTTATGTGTATGTATGAGAAAGATTGATCCACCGCGCTTATCTAATGGAACAAGACTAATAACTGAGGAGCTTTATTAAAATGTCATTGTTTATAAAATTATCGCACCACAGTGTCAAGGGGAAATAGTTTTCATTTCAAGATTGAAAATTGTTTTGTCTGAGGAAGACAGCAATTCTTTTTTAAGGATTCAATTTTCAATTCAGTTAGCATTTGCCATCACTATTCAGAAGTCTCAAGGAGAGACTCCAAAGAAAGTTTTAGTTCATTTAAGTAAAACAGCATTTCAACATGGCCAATTAGATGTTGCTCTCAGTAAGGTCAAACTTGACCTATTTGAGAACAAAGTTTTTTTTGGAAAATACAAATTGTACAGAAAAATGCAAATAAAAAGAACTGTCTTAAAAATACCTTCATTATCCTCTTTATTAGAAATGAATTAATTCAGAGTTTATCTGCATTTATGCGAACATGACAGCATTATTAAGGAAGGTGTTGTATAACCCAACAGGTCATGGATGGTCTAGTATTTTACTAATGCTCTGTTTATCATGCTATACTCGCATCATTACCACATTTGAATTATCAATAAATTCAAAATTTCCAGCAAAAAAGTAATTATACTGAATAAAAATTAGTTCTTATTTTGATGTAAAACTCACCTTCAATGATGGTGTCCAGATATAGAGATGTGAAGCAAATATCTACACCCAGTATCTACAACACATGATAAATATCATTACGATATATCAAACAGTGCGACATATATAGTGATTGGAAAATATTGGATACACACACACATAAACACAAACATCATGCTAAAAATACCAAACATGGATTTAGGTTACTCCAGGAAGTGTACATCTCAATCAAAATATTGAAATAATTTTCTTTTCTTGGCCATTATATATTTCTTAGAGCAGTGTTCCGTACCTCAAAGTGGTTTGCACCACCCCTTGGGGGGGGGGGGGGGGGGTTAAAGAAGTGTGCAAGGGGGCGGTTGGAAGTGTCGACTTATATGGAGGTGTCTAACATACAGAAGGGTGTATTGAACATACAGAAGGGTGTATTGAACATACAAAAAGGGTGTATTGAACATACAGAAGGGGATATAGAACATAGAACATACAGAAGGGGGTATAGAACATACAGAAGGGTGTATTCAACATACAAAAAGGGGTATAAAACATACAGAAGGAGGTATTGAACATACAGAAGTGGATATTGCACATACAGAAGAAGTGGTTGAACAAATTCAATTTATTACTTGTTCTGTGACTAGGAGGAACTCACACTGCAGTCATTGTACACGTGGGAAAACCTACGACTGTATGTGTTTTCAATCTTGTTCGAGAACATGAACAGAATAATCGCGAGTTTGCACCGTCAGTCAACAGGTAAGTTTTGTGGAGTGAAGAAAGTTATTTGCGGCTCGTAGAAAATTGTATTATTTCTGAAGAATGAATGAAAGATAGGGTTCCATATAGTCAAGTATATCTCTAGATATTACATGTTACCCATTATGTACCAATGAGAAACTGTCAGGTAGGTTTTATAAAGCACTGTCCACACGACAAGCAATTGGCTCTGAAAATTTCAGTTATTTGACAAACTTGTTTGTAAAAATGCGATTTTTGTCAAAAAAATGAATTTGTAATCTTAGCAGTCTTATTCAATGACATCAGTGTCATTTATCTCGTTAAAAGTTTTCAATAAAAGTTGAGTTATCAAACATTGTTCTGCTCCATTAAAACTTATTCACATGTAATACATTTGCAATTTAATAATTTTTGCATATTATACAATTAAATTGTGTTGCGGTTGCAAATCAAATTGTGTTTTAAGGGGCCATGTGGTAGTAATGGAGTGTAATGCGCCTCTAATATCCTCTAACACTCAATTTCGACTTTTGGCTTTCGCGAGGTTACTCTCTTAACCTGCTCTATTCAGGGGCAAACAAAAGAGGAGGAGAAGGTGACCAATGGCAGGGCTTGACTGCCTTCGTTTCACAATCCTTCCAACTTCCCGAATCCTCTCCTCTTATCCCAGCCCCAATCCAAGGCGTTATGCGATCCGTGCCGAAGGATGGATGATACAGGAATGACTGTATTACGAACGGAGCCTCAAGGGTACCAGGCGACCCCCTTGAGTAAATATTCCTACTCCGGTATGCGGTGTTCTGCCGGAGCGGACAAAATACCACCGACAGAGCTTCAGGGATGTTCCCCTGTATGACAGTAAGGAGAAAGAAGTCTGGAGTCCATCTTCCAAAAGCGCTAACTGGTGAGAGCCAACCTCCCACAAGTGCACCTAAGAACCCGAAGAAAGAGAAAGAAAATCACTTTCTCCTGAAACGTAGGGATCATGAATGGGCATTATCAATGATGTTTAGTTCTGATTCTGCAAGAAGGAGGAAAAAAACCATTGCACCTGCTGGCAGACTGTCAGGCAACTTTGCTGCACAGAGCTGCTTCGGGACACTCATCAAACCATAGAAAAAAAAACTTTTACCGCTGAACCCAGCAAAAGTGCTGAGCTTCTCGGAGGCGTTGAAGCGAGCTGATGGGGTACTTTAATACACAAGGGGCAAAGTACAATAGTTTTTAAGACTCAGTGTTATAGTCACCCTCAAATAATAATAATAATAATAATATAATAAGAAGAAGAAGAAGAAAAAGAAGGAGGCCATAGTTAAAAAAAGTTTGTGAAACACTGTCTTAGAGTTAAGTAATATATACTTACTAACTCTTGAGGAGTTGAACCCACACACTTCAATATTTAAAAAAATATGCGAGAAGCAAATTAACGATTTTTAATTAGGGTATTTTGTTGAATTTCTGATAAGATACGCATTAAGTGTTGCAAAAAATCTATAACTTTACTATAAGTAAAGAATAGCGGTCATGAAAAATTCAATCTGAATTGCTGACTGATATACAAGTATTAAGGTTCTCAAATTCCATTGTAAACATTTTTCCATGTGTGTGTGGGCAGGTCTGTATTCAAGGCTTGCGGTTATCGAGATCTGTCAAAATCCATTATTATTCTATATAAATAAATTCATTGGTAGAAAATACACAGAAGGCACAGTAACGTACTCTAATTGATATTCGATATCTTTTGTCATGAGGATGTGAGTTCATCCACTTCAAGGTTCAAGGTGTCAAAGGACGAAGGGCGAATAACTGGTGTTAGCTGAGAAAGAAGAAGATGTAAACATTATCAAAAATCAAGCTCTACTGAAATGATTTCCTTGAAAAGCACTTTATATACTTTAACTGGACAAGATGCTTGTAAGGAATAATATCGTGGTAACAATAAATTTGTCTAATAATAAATGCATTTAATTCGAAAGCATAAAGAAAATCTTGAGTGGCCTACACTCCATTTTTTTTATATTTAAACTTAAGATCAATTACGGTGATAATCAATTGAGTTTTATAATTTTTTAATGCAAGTCTCCCATAATTATAGAATGGATCATTCTCTTTTATTATTACCTGTTTGTATTCAGTGTTAGAGAAATATAAAACTCTGCTGTCAGTTATAACAAACTTTAAATAATTCATTTATCAAGTATTATCAAGTTATTTTTATTATTAGTAAACTGGTTATCGTAGTTTTAACGTTTTGTGGCCAAATATATCCATATATACCCTCCAAAAGCAGACATCATCGAAAGAACGTTAGGACAGGACTTTGGAGACCACAACAAACATATATATGTCAAAATCTCTAGGACGAATTTTTTTATGACTGCTAGATTTCACTTATAAAAAAGTTAACGCTCAAACAGCTATAAGAAAGGAGAAAAGACTAAGAATCTTTCAGCCGTAACAAGCTGTTTTCGTCAGAGTCAAATCCTAACTGACTCTTATTGTGGTTTGAACGTTGATTGTTATTTTACGTATTTATTGTGAAATCTTGTCTTAGTAAAGTAAACATCTAAAAGTCAGATTATTATAAAATTTATCAAATATCAATTAAAATAATTAAATTACTTTTCTAGTTTATCATAGTTTGGTTGGTATGTGGCACAAGAATCGTCAAAATGAGCAAATTGTTGTGGTTCAGTATTTATTGGGAGTAAAGTCGACGATCTGTGATATATCTTAACATTATTAGACTTTAATAAGTAATAAATGCATTTATTCATGTTTAGAATATGAAAAAAACTTGTTTCCATACAAAAGATTTTTTTTAGCAATCAATCTTCGTCTCCAGGTTACCTCTAAATTGGGAATTTTAAATAGTACGACAATATGATTCATTTATAAGGCATATTCGCCAAAATGGATTAAAATTGAAATAGAAATCGATTAATTCATTGTAATTATAACATGTCATTTATGATTTGGACTATAGATGTAATTTGAAGAGCAATAGAAATGGTAATAAAGCAATTCATGTGTAAAAATTTTTGTTGATTCCTGATTCTTTGTATGGAAACCAGTTTGTTTAATTTTCTAATTATCAATAGAAACATACCTAATTATTATATATGTAGTTATTATCAGCAGTATGTAGTATTTATGTCGTAAATACTATGTAATAAGCGATTACAGTTACACCTGAGATTAAT
This sequence comes from Hermatobates lingyangjiaoensis, assembly GCA_026182355.1. Classification (NCBI taxonomy): domain Eukaryota; kingdom Metazoa; phylum Arthropoda; class Insecta; order Hemiptera; family Hermatobatidae; genus Hermatobates; species Hermatobates lingyangjiaoensis. Next base: position 47,209 of record JAPFBL010000059.1, read on the forward strand.
TCATTCACTTCACAAGACAAATGAATTTACAGTTTTAGGAATAAATTATACGTATATGCTTAGTTTTTTAGTGTGTTTGTTACCTTAACCACTAGATTGACAACTTTCTCTTGGATGAACAAATGTAACTCAAATTAAATTAACTTAATTAACTCAAATTATGTAAAAATTGATAATGTTTATCAAGTACAAAATATAGTTAAGAGAAAAAGTTAAATTTTCAAACATGACTTTTATTATTAACTTATCAACATTACCAAAATTCAATGTAAGAAGAAACCAATATAAGGTAACTTAAACAGGATAATATCTTTTGTTGCATTAACCTGCATAGATGGTAATAGTCACCTGAGAGATATTTCAAATAGACCCGTCTCAAAATTAAATTAAAAAAATTAAGTTTATTAAAGTTAAATGAAATAATGAAATACAAGTATCATTTATTTCGTAATATTTAAAAAATTATATTATATAACAAAATACTTATAAAAAATTCGGAAATAATGACAACACTGGAGACATTCAGCTGTTCATGGCGGGGTAGTTTTAAATTTTGGTTATATGTAAACATTCACATTCTATACAAAAAAGTTTTAAATTTGAAGTATTTTAAATTTTAGGAGAAATGAATTCTATTATAATGCCTCTTTCGTCCAAGTGTCATCACCCTTGTATAAAATGTCAATCAAGTTCGAGGACTTCAGGGAACTTCTGGCTTACTTACTTTAAAAACTTTGGAAATAAATGCACATACAGACAGGTAAATACTAGTAATTGTTGCCGTCCATACCATTTGCAGGAAGTAGGTAATTTTTGCTGTTGTTATTCTGGTCTTGATAATATTTTTTTAAATAAAAAAGTGAAAGATAGAACACTTCTAGTGGCTGGTAATCCACATAGACCTACTTCCTTGAAATTTGTGTGTAATTTGTCATTGAAAAAGAAACCTGCCTTCCTTAAAAGCTACCGTAATAATCAACAATTAAATATTAAAAGTGGATCTCGAGGAAATTGTGGTGTCATTAATTCTGTTGAAGATAATTGGACGAAGTTCGTATTATCAAAGCTTCATCAGAAGTTAAAATTGAGCGGTATCCACAGTAAAGATATCATTGAATATGAACGCACCGTATTCACTCAAGAACCTTACACCAAGACAGACAAATATCCCATTGATTGGCCTGATCTACATTCCAACCAGCATGCACTTGTTTGTTATCCAGGGTTATCAGACAAACATTCTTCAAAGAGGAAAATTAAACGCAAGAAAGTATCCAAGTACTTAAAATCTAAATTTATTTCTAAGGTAAATGCTACTTTACGCCAACCAGCTAAGAAAAGAAATGATTCTGCTAATACCGTGAGTAATACTGATGTTAGAGTTGAAAGTAAACCAGCCACAAAAGTATTGTTTTTAAATAAAGATAGACTTGAGGATATACGAATAGAATGTAAGGACAAACCGCTTGTAAAAAACAAAGCTTTTGATATTGCGGAAAAATCACAAAAGCATTTGACTGACAAGTCTTTATCTACTAATTCTTTTGACGAAAAAAAACCTGAAGTAAGGAAGATATCTTTTAACTTTTTGAGGAAAAAATGTGGAACTATTGGGATGAAAAAAAATGATATTGTAGACAAGGAAAGAATGAAGCCCAACCCAAAAACACAGGCAGTTAGTTTTAAAGATAATGTCCTGTCATCTAAACTTCTCTTAAAAAATAATTCAAAGCATATGAATTCACAACCCACAGTGAATTCATTAAAGTCTTCCAGTTCTGATTTGAGTTCAAATGGTCCAACTTTCATGGACCCACATATTTGGAAATATGTACTGTTGTTGAAAAAATCTACCAAGGAAAATTTGTTTCAGAAGGAGAATTTAAGCGTCGAAGTAGAAAAATCTGAGACTAGTGGTCTTATAAAAGATAGCGACGGTATAAGTGACAATCATTTGAAGAAGACTGACCATCCGGAACACATAGTCTGTGCTGATGCTAATCAAATCTCTATTACCAAAGATGAAGCAGGGAATAAAAGTGTTACTGACTATAAATATCTCCCTAAAACAAAAGGTAAGAATATAAAACCAAATGCTGTAACTTTCAATCAGAGTAATGTTGAAATTTTAGCATGCACGAAAGAAGTTGCAAAGACAGGTGAATATAAGGATTGTGAAATAAATGTTGAAGCTCATGAGTCTACAAAATCTAGTAAGGATAAAGTTCAACCTTCATTAGGTTTAAATAATTATTCAATTGACAAAAGTCAAAGTGATCTTGTTGAACATAATGTACAGAATAATTGTAGGTCTGATATTCATAAATTGCCTAAAAAAGTTGAAGAGAACTTAGTAGTAAATACTTGTGCGGAAATATCTAATAAAACTGAAGCACAAAATATTGAAACTTGTAGTTATGGAAGCCCTCACACTCAACTTGATAATGCAACAGTCCTTTGTAATGAGAAAAATAATGATTTGGTTGTTGATAAAAAGGGTACTAATGCAGTGAAAAAAGACTCGCTCAGGCGTACGGTCATAAAAAAATGCGATTATTGTGAGAAAACCTCTTCCAGTACGAGTGACGAAATGGATTGCTTTCCTTCGGCAGATGTGCTCAGCATATTTCCTGATGGTTACTGTACATCAAGTGAAATAATACATGAACAATATGAAAAGAATAGAAATATTAATTGTGGCAAAATTGATAATTTAAGTGAAAACAATATTCCTAAAGTGCATAAAACTACATCTGCAGCTGAGGAAATTGCTAAAATAAAATTTGAATGGAGTCCTACTGGTCAATCATCTAATAAACAAAATATCAATAAACCTCCTCTAATGAACAATCTAAATGATGATTCTGAGAATTATAAAGAACAAGAAGAAAAAAATAGTAGGTTCGTATCTGAAATCAAGTGGTGTTCTGAAGAACTTACAAAGCCATCATACAAGAGTAATCTCTATCCAACCTCCAGAAGTCAAGTAACAAATAATGATAATACTCAAGAAGTCCATTCCCCGAAATTCGAGCATTTATTTCAAGAACAGAGTAGTTCAGTGAACAGGAAAATGAACGAAGAGAAAGTGGAATTATTTCAATCCAAAAGAAAATTGATCTCAAAGAATTGTCAACAAGTCAAGAAAAAGAAACAAGAACAATTAGAAGAAAGCGTTATAAATCAAAAGCTGAAGAATATTAGTAAAATGAATAAGGAAAAATATGATAACATTAAATATCAAAAAAATAGTATTTCAAATCATTTTTCTGTACAGACTGATAAATACTATCAAGGAAATAATCAGGAGAATGATGGGGTTGTTAAGAATAAGTTGAGGTTACCAACTGTTGAAGCCAAATTAAATCCATCGAGCAGTAATCTAAAATCGAAGCAGCGAATGGAAAATCCTGTTAGCCAGTTTAATTTTCGTCATGCTGTAATAAATCATAATGAAAATAGTTTCCAGGAATCTGAAGAAGACTGTTATATGAAAGGTGATTTTCAAGAAATAGGAAATAAATTAGATTGCAGTAAGGAATTGACAGAGAACTACCAAAAGAAAAGCAGAGATGCAAGTGCTGGTCATCAGTGTATGTTGAAATCTGTAAACAATGTTTTGAACCAAGGAGACAGTAAGTTAAAACATGAGCTTAGTCATGTATCTAAAGGTGTGCAACAGCAATTAGGAGGTACTCAGGAAAAACAACATGATAATTATAACGATTTTAGTTATCAGGAAAATTATAACCGACTAAATCAATATAAGGTTATTTACCCTAGAGAAAAAAATGATGCAATTAGAACTCTAAGTCAGAAAAAAGATGTTTCTGGAAATTACTTAAGTGTTCGGGACAATCAAAAAGTTTGGGATCCTAATGCCCATAGAGGGAAGTACAGTAGGTCTCAGCCTCACTTGATATCCTCTCAGTATTGTAAATCTTTGCCAAGTATCGATGACTCCATGAAAATAGAATTGGAAACATCTTCGTCTGAATCAGCATTAAGTTTATATCTTAAAAATTTAGCGGTAGCTTATAATAGTTTGGATAAATGTTCTTCCGGTATGATTGTATCAGAGAATGATCGAACTGAAAGTATCAAAGGTGAATCCTATGGTAAAAGCAAAGATTTAAAAGAAATTGGAAATTCAAATACTGTTACAGATAATAAACCAACTTCTACAATCACACGAGATCTTTCTTCAGTTCATAAGGGTAATTATTCGGGTGATGATTTAAAAATGATAATTAAAGTTAAGAAATGTTCAAAAGAAACAGTTATTGAGGTTAAAGAAAGAAGAAAATCCGTTGATGGCAAATTTAGTGTCCCTATAATAGTTGAATCTGCTTTTCAGGTTTCTGGTGACATAAAATCATTGGAACATGGTGTGAATGTGATTGAGTCGGCCAAATCTTCTTTAGTAACGTCCTTTCAGACTCGTCCTTCTGTAGCAGGTACGAAATTTGAAATGCTTCCTCATTCTGATGAACCTGATAACTCTAATGCCATTCCTAAATTCCCTCCTAATTCCCACTTTATTTCGAGAAGAAAACCACTTAGCAGTACTGACTCAGAATTTGGTTCAGATTTTTTAAAAAAGAAACCAGTAAATTATGTTGCAGTTATTAATAATAATAATTTAAAAGCTACTCGTGTAGAAAATATTAAACATGAAAATTTAAAAGAAAGTGATAATGCTGCTGTTGTCAATTTACAAATAAGTTTTGTAAATGCGAATGAACTTAGCCAATTAATCAAAATGTTGAAGAAGGAATTTGGTAAAGATTCAGTTGTACCTTCATCCAACCAGCATGACGGCAGCTACGAAGAAAGCATTGAGAAGATGAGGAAAAAGTTTGTAGAAAATGCTTTCCGGCCAACAAACTCGGGAAAACATTTGGGCAGGTCGGATAAAATTAAACAGAAGGGGTATTTAAGACCTGCAGGATCACAAAACAAAGGACTGAATCATAATAAAGTGAGTAATGAAGATATTATTCTTAAATACAGAAAAAAGTTGGATGCCGCTGGTCTGTCTGGCAACAATTTTAAAGATAAAGTCAGTAAAGGAGCGAGTAAGTCAGATATTAAGGACAAAATTCAAGTTGCATTGGAATCAAATAATAAAACTGGTCCAAAGAATAAATTAAGTGATTCTGAAAGAAAGTTTACTGATATCATTGAAAAGTATGTACAAGAAAATTACAATGAGCTGAGTCGTTATTGTCTCAGTCTTCTCCCTCCTGAATCCCTTCCAAATAAAAACCATTCCTCAACTTCCAACCAAAATCTTGAAAGAAGTTCATCTAAAAACGTTAGTCTTGTTTCAGTTGATAAAATCTTATCTTTTCCTCTGGTGAACAAGCTGAAAGTGAAGCCTTCTTCCAGACAGAGTGTAATCAATATTGACTTGATGGCTAATCCCATGCTGAAAGAAAGGTATTCCAAGGTACCTTCAGTTACCAGAGTTCTTAATGAAACTATGTCTGAGTCAAATAGAAGAATCCTGGATAAGTGGAAGGCTAAGATGATATCTGTCATGGGGGAGCAGGAATTTCAACGCTACAACCAAGGTATATTTTTTTATCTCTTGCGATTCTATACAACTTAGATAGTGGATACTCGCGAGATATGCAAGCAGTTATTGTGTGGTATTTACTCCTGATTAGAGAGGGAATGAAACAGTAAGCCTTCACATACAAAAAGGATTCAATCAAAGGACGCGTTTTGAACACTTGGTGTTACTACAAACTAAGCATCAAAATTTTGAAATTGAATTGAGGGAAACAACCAAAATAAACTAATATACAGTTTAAATTTTGATTGTTTTCCTTTATTCAATTTCAAAATCCTTATACATATTTTTGTTTGTATTGTAGATGTGACGTGATGACGAACACTAAGTGTTCGAAATACGTCGTTTGTTTAAATCCCTTTTGTATATGTATTAGAATATTCTACACTCAAGTAACCAGTTACGAAATATAATGGGTCGTGAGTTTAATTATAAAATCATTTTGCCAGTCATGATAATCGTGTAATCAAAAGTTATAGGTCATGTAATAATAACCGAAATCTGTGATTCAAGGCCTTAGAAGGCCTATATGTAAGATCTTTAATCTTCCAATAAGGTTTAAGCAAATAACGTATTTGCTATCTTGGGATTGGAAAAACAATGGCAGTATATTAGAAGTGAATATTGTTTACCTGTTATTTCTTTTTATCTACGTCTGCGTATGGAAAATTTACTAATCTCGCTCTGTGACCTGGTATATTGATATAGATTAGACCACTCATTCTTCAAATAAAAAATGGGTTTTTGAGGGTTAGGTCCAAACATTAATTACTTTATATTACAAGCCGACATTTCTCCGAAAATGCTCTGTATTTTCAAGACTAAAAGCAATTTATTGAACAAAAATTACTACTATAAACAAATCTCAAAAGACAATCAGTTTTCAGAAGTTTATTTATAGTAGTGCTTATGTTTTAATAAATTGTTTTTAGCCTTGAAAATACTGAGCAATTTTCGGAGAAATGTCGGATTGTAGTCTAGAGTAATTAATTTTTGGACATAATCCTCAAAAACCTATTTTGTAACCTAGTGTACAAAAAATATTACAGTAGAAAGACAGATACTTAAAAATAACAATTTCTCACAAAATTTATAGATAGCGTAATATGCACCTCTCCTCATGCATCAACATCCAGAAATACTACACACACAAACAATATACGCTTCGTTAACACACGACGTATGGATGTCAATCGACCCTACCGGTATGCAGCATCTAATAAATAAAGGAATTTGGTTTATATCAATGGTTTATCGGAACAATTAATAAATAAGCATTAGTAAATAAAATTGATTGCTAATTAGCACAATAAAACCAACACACTTAACACATCATATTTACAAAATTAAAGAGTCCCATTGATAACAATAGTAATAGCAATGTCGTCTACCCAGTCAAATGTTCAGATTGTGATGTATTATATATTGATAAACTTCATAGTTTTCTTTCAAAAAAAGGTAATAACTTTCTTGATTTTTGCTTTCCCCTTAATTTGTTTATATTTTGCTTATTGTATTGTTTGTAATTTTTGCTTATTGCGTTTTTTGTTTTCTGTTTCCTTGACTGTTCTGTGGAGGTACCCTCGCAGAGTTATTTTGCAGTTTTACTTACCTGTTTAAATTTCTTTTACACTTAATAATTAATAAAATAATTATGTTTAAACAACACATTTGTTCTACTAAAAAACAATAACACGGTCTATTTTTGGTTTTCTTTTACTTTATATGTTGTTTGTGCTTATTGTTTTTTGTTACATATTTGATATTCTTTGTGGATGTATTTGTTTTCAGTACTTGTGTTTTCAATAAATTGTTTTTAGCTTTGAAAATATCGAACAATTTTTGGCGAAACATCGGCTTATAATCAGAGGTAGTTAATTCTTTGGATCAAATAATCAAGAAACCTATTTTGAATTTTAGGAATCAGTGGTCGAGAACCTCTATCAATAACCTAGTACAGTTTGTTATTCTTTGAGTAACGGTTTAGCTTGATCAAACAACTACTGAACCCAGAGAATGATTCTTCTTCAGTTAGTTAGAGAAGTCTTCTCCTCGTTGTTGCAAAACAAACAGGAAACTGAAGATGGTTGGTGTACTCTGTCCGGATGTGAAAGCAAATCACTTCTTCCTCTCTTAGCAGAGAAGATCGAATAGGGTTAATCAAGACAACTACAAAAGTCTTGCCTTACCTCGCCGACCGTTAAGGTTCCTTCTCCAGTCTTTTATTATTATATCTAAATAGTGTCTTTACATGCTGAAAGTCAAATAATGTTGTGGTTGTATAATTTATCATTTTATTGAATTTCTTTACCCATTTATTGGTTTACAATTAAAAAGGTGTAAGTACTAATGTATTGTGCTGCTACTAATTGTAAATGTTAAAAAAATATGTTATTTTATTAAAAAAATATTCGTGATAGGCGGAATTTAAACGTGGTACTTGCAAATTGAACACTTACTCCAGTGAAATGTCCACCAAGCGAGCCCAACTTTAAGGGCTGCCGGATTATCTGTTATGAACAAACACTGCGATTGTCTCAACTTTTCTCCAAATATTCCTTTTAAATAACATCATTTAAACATATTTCGTAATTCTAAATTGTTGGAAAAGTATTTATAAAATAATTAATTCATTCAGTTATTGTTTTTAAAAAATATACTTGTATTGTTTCGAGGATGTCCACACTTTGCTATAAATCATAATTTCAGTACCGAACTCCTCTTTTTAGAACATATTTTCAAACTAAAATCAAACAGTGTGAAAATGTCTAAATTGAGAAAGGGATTATGAATGTGTTTTGCTCATCTTATTATTAAAAATTAAGTTGACCCAATCTTATAAGAAAAGATTACACTTCATAGTTGTATTTATATTGTTATATTGCCTGTTGTAATAATCTTAAATAAAGAGTTTGTTATGTTAATAATCATATTAAGACAATACTTAATACGAAATTTAAAGTTTCTACATTGGTAAGGGGAGGGGGAAAATCTGTATCGTTTTTACATAAAGTATGATAAATTACATATCCCATGCTTATACATTAGTTAAGAACAATGAGGATTTCTTCATACAAAGGACTATATTTTTTCTCTCACTTCATTAAGATCTGTTGAGGAAGCGATAGGCAGAGTTTTTGCGTCTTATAGATACATCCAAATACAGACGGAAATCATCACAAACTTATCAAAAATGGATTCAAAGGATCCTTAAGTCTGCAAAACTATTAAAGTGGCAATAATGGTTTCAGTATAGAGCTCTGATAATCTACGGAAATCTCAATTTGAATTCAGGGGGGATCTCAATACCTGTGAAAAAAAATTTAATAAGAAATGTCAACAATAAATTTGGGAAGGACCTCAAAATATCTAAATATATTTATTGAAAGCTAATATGTATTGAGAAAGAATCTCGGAGTAAGTAAATCTATTAAAAGTATTAACAGGATAAAAGGGGCCTTAAAACATGTAGGTCCATCAAACTCGATTTCTTCACAATGGCTTTTTCACTTGCTATAAACTAAATAATTAACCTGCTGTCGTAAAAGACACAATTATTTGAGAATTTCTGTGGTTCTAGTATTTCTTTTATAATACTTTCTGACTTCCTTTATTGAGTGTTAAATGTCACAGTGATTATAAATATTAAGGCCTTTAATGTAATATATTTCTGTTGATATATGATTGAAACTATTGTTTTTTCATTTTAGTTATACATGCACTAATGAAATTAATTGTACGTTTTAGTTTTTTGTTTGCATTTCAACTTTCTGATTTATTTTTAATTGGATAACCTCCCAAGCAGCATGTTTATTATTCATTATTTCCATTAAACGGATTGCAGGTATTCATTACACTGGATTTATTCGATCTATTGTTCACTCTTAATATATAGAAAGATAAATTAATCAAAACCAACTTTAAATTATCTAGGTGCAGATGTAATATTCATGATTACTGAAAGTCAGCCAAAGATTATGCATCCTCCTAACTGAAGTAATATTGTTTTTCATATTATTATTTTTTTTTTAGACAATCTGCAGCGTGGTAAAGAATTCCACGAGCTGTTGAAAAGACGTTTAATCGACAAAAGTTTTAAAAGTGGAGATAATAAGTGCGTGGACAGTGTTGATTGGGTGCTGAAGGATGTAACTGAGATATCGGCTGTTGAGAGTCTAGTGGCACATCCTCAGCTGGGCTATAAGGGAATCTTCGACTGCGTCGCATCCTACAAGTCAGTGTCTTTGTGAGAAAATAGCGGTGTCACTAACACGACAATTACAAGTCTTAGTCGATTGTATTCAACTGTTCAACCAAACTCATATATAGTACAAACTGTCAAACGTAACTATATGCTGAATAGAAGAGCATTACTAACGGATTAAATCTAGATAATACGATGTTATAAGAATGGTAAAACTATTGCAAAATTAATTATCGAAAGAAATGACTGAATTTGTACAAAAGTCCGAGCCTTATAGTATTGTAGTACGGAAAAAGTACTAATGAAATATAACTTAAATTCGGTTATGAAAAAAAGATCTTGAAAAAATGTCGATAAATTATGACTTTAAGATGATTGCAATATCATTATTCAAGCTAATATTCTTAGTTGAATAAGGGGCCAACTTACGTCAAAAGCGCCGCGTTACGACTGGTTGACTGTTGACTTAGACTGAGAATATGGCTTCCTGCCTATCATGATGAAATGAAACGCAAATAATAATAAAATATATTAAAAAAATTTCCTCTTAGGATAATAAGATTGTTTTCTCTAAGCTACATTATTTAAAAGGTTTAACTTATTTTGGGTTTCTTTGATAATTTGAGGCAACCATTTAAACCATTGGAGAATGCCTCATTAACGTGGGTGCCAACAGATTGTGGTATGATTCGTCCAAATGCTAACCATACCCTAAGTTGCTTAACTTTGATAATCTAACGGGAACCGGTGTGTTCAGCCTGGTTATGGCAACTTACTATCATTACTTTGTATTTAATATTAACGCTGTATTAATAATAAGTATGATCTACTTTGTAAAGCAATCAAACTGAAATGAGGAGTACAGTTAAATGATAACGAGTAGAGATCCGCGTATGCTTGCACAATGATGATATCATAATGTGACATCGACCGTCATGAGATATGTTTTACGTACACATATGTGTTTGTTGCCGTCGAATCTTCCTTTAAAAGATTGACACTCAGTGAGGAATACCATATGTTTTAAAAGCTATCATGCCAAAAGTGTATTTAAGTCCAGAAATTTCAACCACTTTTATAATTAAAATCATTTTGCGTTGAGTGATACTTTTATACTCATCACTTCTCAAATGATGAATAACCTCATTACAACTTTTTTTCATACTTTGCCTAAATATCTCATTCTATAGAATGCCTGGGTATTATATACAATACCTAGGGAAAGTATGAGACAATACATCTCATATTTCATACTTTGCTTAGAAACAATCAGTGTTATATTGAATGCTTAGGTAATTTATAGAATGCTGGCGTTTCATACTTTGCCCATAACATATACTCTCAATAAGAACAACATATGCAATTTTTTTTATATTTAAAGAAAAAATACATATATAAATGAACAAATATATAATATTTAATATTGTTATTGACTTTTGCAAGTGCATGACCCACTGCTCAATCAGAAACATTCGAGTCCTCTACGTAGATTGTGCGAATTCTGGACTAACTGAATATAACACATGGTTTTTACTAAAATCTAACAATTCAATTTATTGTATGCGTTATACTAATTCAATACGTTGGTAAATATCAATAACAATATTAAACATTGTATATCTACTCATTAATATCTTTGTTTTATTTTTAGCTACGAGTATAAAAAATTATGCATTATGTCGTTTTTATTGCACGTTTATGTTACTGGCAAATTATGAAACGCTGGCATTCTATAGAATGCCTAAACATTATATACAATACCGGATATTTCTAAGCAAGACATGGAATATGAGAAGTATTACTTACTTTCCTTAGGTATTGTATATAATACCCAGACATTCTATAGAATAACAGACGATATTTAGGCAAAGTATGAAAAAAAAAGTCGAGAAAAGTCGAAAAAAAAAGTATGAAATATTAGTGGTCGAGAAGCAATATCAATATATATATATATATATATATATATATATATATATATATATATATACACTTTTTTTCGTTGGAAATACTATAGAACGCCTATACTTATTTTTTCGACTTTTATACTTTTCTCGACTTTTTTTTTCATACTTTGCCTAAATATCGTCTGTTATTCTATAGAATGTCTGGGTATTATATACAATACCTAAGGAAAGTAAGTAATACTTCTCATATTCCATGTCTTGCTTAGAAATATCCGGTATTGTATATAATGTTTAGGCATTCTATAGGAAATACTATAGGAAATACTAATTGGTTTCCCTCTCTTATCTCTCCTGAAGACGGTTCAAACCGAAAATTAGAGACTGTAAGTGTGTTCTTTTGATTTCTCTATGTTTCTTTGTTTATATTGAACTATATATATATATAAATATATAAAGCAATGTATTTCGATTTATTGTAAGAGTAATAGTCTTTTAGTAATCCGTGAGAGAATACACTGCTAACCCTAGGAAATAAGTCAGGAGTTATTCCCCTCTACCGCTCGCCCAGGGAATATCTTAGTACCTCTAGTAAATTAGCTATAAGTTTTAGTATAATATTATAGTACCTCTAGAAGGTTGTAGTTCTTGAATTTATATGTGTTCATATTTGAGAACCATATGTGAACCATTTTGAAAAATGTGTTCATTTTTAAATAAAATTAAACGGTATTGTTATAATATTAGTTAATTATTGTATCTTCGACTTATGACTCCTACTCCTGACGACGGTCACTGTGATGGTCGAAAATTGAAAAGTGAGTTTAATCTGTAATGTTTTTTGCTTGGTTACTTTATATTTTTGGTACATTATCAGACCTACTGTATCGCATTTTATTCCTTACACCTATTATATTTCACTTTAATCTGACATTTATAGGTTTCGACTTGATAATTTACTGATGTGCATTTGTTTTCAATTGCAGGCCAAATTGGATTGTAATCTTATTGAAAGTAGAGTATAAGTTTTTAGTGAGCTAAGTAAGATTTGTTGGAATGAAGGCTAATTGAAAGTTGTGATTATAACTAGAGGCAGGCCTGTGTTGATAGAGTGGAAGCACTCCTCAAAGCCGAAGGGAAGCCTTAGGGCGTTGTATGATGCTCCTATTCAGCTCAGCGCCTACTTGGGGGCACTGAACCACGACAGCAACTACGACCTCCAGGTATTGTGCCAAATTAATAAATTTAGCATTTATTAAGATCAAATAAACAATATTGTGATGACAGAGCTCAACAGACCTATATATTTCTTGGTCTATAACTAAATTCCACAATAAGCACGTGAAATGAAAGTCAACGTCCAAACCACAGTAAAAAATCAGAAAAATGACGAAGATCTTTAAACGTAAGTACAGGTGGTCAGAGTCTAACTGATATTGAGGAAGGGGAGAGGGACAGGCAACTTATTTTACAGCTGATGAGAAGAGGGGGGTGCATTGAAAGAAAAAAAGTTGGGAAAGATCAGTTAGACCCTGGTGAACACCAGCTGTTTTGGTTGAAACATCTTAGTCATTTTAATGATTTTCTTATTGTGGATTACGCGTTCATGTGTTAGTCTGTATTTACTTTGAACAATTATTGTATTTCTGTCTAGTGTATTACCAGGGCAATCTCTCAAAACCGTTTTTTTTTTAATGACCCCCGCCTCACCTCACCAGCCGAAAAATAAGTTCTGTATCCCCCCATCTACCTCTCCCTGAAATGAATCAATTAATATAGAAATCAGACATCCGTCTGTTGTCCATTAGGTATTTCTAATCTTGCATTATAATTGCTCAAATGACAACGAATTTGTGGAGGAGGAGTCTCATTTACTACAACATTTTTCGTTTTATACTTCTTAAATAGTTCTTTATTGATGATGTTCTTTCGATCATTTTTATTCTTTAAATCTTAAAAAGATAAAGGATGTAGAAAGCTGGGAGCAAAATAATCATTTTAAATCAAAAATGACTGAGAAAATCTAAAGAAAACCAAATAAATTTCAAATGTTATTCTTTATAACTTTTTTAAGAACATTTTTTCTTCAGACTTCATCTAAACCTTTGAAATCTTAAAAAGTCAAAGTAAAATATGAATTTACCATATGCAATTTCTCTCTTATTGTTTGGTATTCTTACGGAGAATTTTGTTAATTTTTTTTTATTTTATTTCATATCCTGGCAATGTATCATTAGTTTGCACGTGTGTAGTTTGGAATTATAAGTTAATTATTGTTAAAAAAAATATTTTTTTCAAAATTGGTGTGTGCAACCATAAATCCATCAGGGTGCGTGCACCTTGAATCCATTAGAATGAAATATATTCGTTTCTATTTGATAGCTTGATTATAATATATTCTAATGTACGTTAAATTTGATGCAAATAGTATAAAATGCAGATTTCGTGTAAATGATAAGCTCTTATACCAGTTTGTTAAACAGGAAAAAAAATTATCAATTTTTGCGTGGGGTTCTAATAAAGAATAAATGAAGATTTTAAATTTGCTTAGTTTATCAATCTAAAAGCTATTCATTCGAGAAATATTTCAGTTTATGTGAAATTCTTTTTAATTATTTAGGAATTTTAGGAAAACAGAAAATAGAGTTTTACGATATAATATACTTTAAAGAAGGATGTTTTTCAATGAAACGATTGAGGTTGACCCTTCTGAGCAACCTTTTTAATTATCTGGTTCAATTTTAGAAAATATAGCTGGTGACTGTATACAAGATGTTTTAATTACCCATATGAACAAATGTATAGTTACAGTGAAATACCATCTCTGGGTCTCTTGTGCTAAGCTCTAGTTTTAGTGATTAACTCTGTAACCACTAAATGGAGTTTATTTACGATTTATCTGAATCGTTGTTATTTTCCGCTGTCCAGTTTGTTTTTTACTGTGATCAAGTATGGAACTATGGACTGATAAATTTCCAACGGTTATTTCGTACAGTTATCCTGATATTTGGGGTCAGGTTAGCACAGTGGTAACGTACTCGCCTCTGGACCGGTAGGCCAGGGGTTCAAACCCCACTCTGGCCCTCGATTTATTCACGCGGAAAGTAAATAAACCTGATCACGTCGTCCCTCGGAGTGGAAGTTAAGCCGTCGGTCCGTAGCTTGTACGATGTCTGGTACTCTTTAAAGATCTCTACTCTAAAGACACTTGAGTTACACAAAATTTAGGATTCCAATGTAGAAGCAATCTTCATTACGTAAAATCACAAAGGGACAATATTCGACCTATGTGTGTTCTGTTTTGAGATTGTCACTGTAAGTTAACCTATGATTGCTTGACTATTATTGCAGGTAGAAGAAGGCTTAGTTGTTGTGGCCCACTCAGATGGAAGCCCAGCTGACCTGTTCCAACTGGATAAGGAAGAGTGTTTCAAGTTTTGGGGCCAGTGGCTTGAAAGACTGCGGGAATTCGTCACCCGAGATAAACCGCTACCGCCCGCCTCCTAGATTTATTTCTCTTCGTTCATTTGGTGCAGTAAATCAGATTCAAAAAATCCCGATGTATTAAATTGTAACGCGTCCTTCGTTTTTACACCTGTTATTAAATATACATTCGTTTCAAATTGCATTCTGTTTATTTTAACCTTCTATCTTGAATCTATGCAGCCTATATCATATATATATATAAATACAAAAACCAAGTTGTTGTCTCTCTTACTGTGCGCCCGTTCGCACTCAAGTATTTATATGTATACGCTACTATTAAAATGAAGTACTACCCTTAATAATGTTATAAGGAGCTCAATATAATAGAACTCAATATGTAGATCTCTTTGTGGTCTATATGTTTGTGTGTAATGTTTACATTTAGATTTAAACAGTGTCGTGTTCATATATACATTTTTAAAAGGAAATAAGAGATATAAAATATGAACAGAGATATTCGATTCTAAATATCATACCGTACAACTCTTATTGGAATCAATTCTCTCGATGACGTCATCTAAGGTCTCTATTTCGTTTTTTTTTCACCAATTATAAGATCTGGTAATTGGTGAAATTAAGAACTGTAAGTTAATTAATAGCAATTACTTTCAACTGCCACACTTACAGGAAAATCATGAATGTTCAACTCATATCTTATTTAACTCCTAATATCATGAGTAAAATCAAAACTGTATAGTTCATCCTATATCTATTACTCACACTAATTAAGGTTATTTCATAACCGTAATTTTAACAAATTCTGTTTCACTTATTATTTGGCTTTGATGTACAGTAGGTACTCAGTGTTTATCCCTAATCTCTTATCAAAATTTACCACAAGTTGTTGCGAATACATTACCATATCCTAACTTTATACATGTACAGTGGGTTACTAAACACAAAACAAAGTAGGTAGCAAAACACACTACCATTTGAATAGTAATTGTTTACCATTCGACCTCTAAGGACCAGGAGAGTAAAATGGTGCACTGATTTTGAACTAGGGAATGACCAGAAAAAGAGCACTTGCGTTTTCTTCACAGCTTTTGAAAATGCAAGAATCTTCTAAAGGTATGGTGGGCAGGATTCTTATAAAAATAGATCTGTAATTGGAACAACAGAACCGATAAAGTACTCAAAATAGAAAATCGAATAAATATAAACGTTGTCCTATCAACATAGGAAAAATAGTGATTTTTTTTAATACGTATCAGCCACATAGGAAACAAAAAATTGATCGCAGAATCTGTACTTGTTAAATTATGTGTATTGGTTTTCTCGTTAAATTGACAATTTGATGGCATTTATTGAAATCACAACTTTATTGAAAAATTGAACAAGGTATATTCTACATGTGTTTTCAAATAATCTCAACTTGAAAATATAAAAATTCGGGACCGACCACATTCGGTCATTCTCGCAAAATTTTATATGTGAATGCAGTATTGTTTTTATGTATCTTTCATTCTCACAAAATATGCGTGCTGACAACAGAGACTGAAATTTATTCAATAAAGCTATGGTTTAACAACTCTGCTGGTAGTACTAAGAATAACTGTCAGTACTTGATTATTTCTCATACAAGAAATGAAAATATTTACCTTTAAATATCTTGCAGCATTATAACATTCATAAATAATGATAAAAACTCAATCTTTATAATTTAATTTAGCTATAAACCTAACTGTCAATTACATTTACTGTAGTTTTTTTCTAGGGAAATTTTTGAATATGTTAGCACCAGTATCACGAATGCCGGGAGTTTACATTGTTATCTTGTGTGATAAGGATTTGTGATAAGATTAACTTAAAAGACATTTATGTATCTTAATTATTTGTAATGTTCTAATTTTCTATACATCTATCTATAATAGGCTGTAGTTCAGACTAGCAGCTCTTAAGGAACTTAATTTTGATTAAATATTTTGCCGTTTTTTGTTACCCTATGTGTGTCTCTATTTGTTTGTAGATTGGATTAATTCATATAAAATGGAAATTATTACTTCAATTGGACTCATTACTGTCCTTACCATGTTTTTATATGGAGTTGTGTTGACCATTAGCGACTGTGATGTTATGTTATGGTTTTACTCTAAATTCAGATGTAATTTGAGTAGGTATTTTATGAATTTATCAAAACTTAATTTATTTAAACTCTTCCTCCTGTTTGGAACTAATGCCATAGTTATTAGAATTATTGCATGTCAATTTTGCTTTAATATTTTGAATCTGAAATATTTTGTAGGGATCTCTTAAATTAGATTTCTTTCGTAAGCTCGATTTTTAAACGTTGTTATCGATATAGATGGGAGGTTGAAAAACTTTTTTTTATATAGCAGTGACTAAGGAGTTTTTGAAGTTCATGACAATATCATTTACTTGCTAGTAATATAATGGAATAGTTTTATAAATGAGTGCTGCATATGTTATATATAAAGTGTGTATTTATAAATTTAATGTTTTTAGCCACACTTTCAAATAAAGTGGTCTGGATTACTGGCAGTTCAAGTGGAATTGGTGAGCATTTGGCAGTGGAATTAGCAAAATATCACGCAAAACTTGTGCTTTCCGGACGTAATATTAATGAACTTGAAAGAGTAAGAGATCGTTGCAAAAGTAAGTAGTAATGTTTGGTGAAATATTTTATCTTAATATATTTGTTACTATAAAATGTGGTTCTAGGTAACTTAATTTCCTTTGAATTTCACTCCCAATTTTAAGTGAAAAAACAAAACATTGCAATCTGTGCTGGCTATAGTTAAATTATAGTTATAGGCTATAGTTAAATAATCTACCCTCCAGAAATAATTTCCATATAGTACAACCAAGTTCAATCCTTGTTTAAAGTTTAAAGAATTTTAAATTAGCATAAATGGTAAGTAATTATGAAACTTCTTAAATTATGCTAAATGGAATCTAAAAGCAAAATTCACATTCCAGCTGAAAGCATGTAAAAACTATGTTGTATGAAAGATTACTTTTGTGGCAACTTCACATTCAAAGTATACATGTTGTAATTAGACATCCTGTATGATAACATTTTCATCAGTAATTTGAATAATTTTTTATTAAATGTTTACCAAAAATGTAGCGTCATGTCATTCTTTCTGAGATCCATTTCAATAATTTTACGGTTAACTGGTAGTCCACTCGTTCAGTTTCCTTTTCTTTAAGTTGGTATGTCGGGCTTTTACAATATTTTCAGTCACCTATAAAAAAAATCCTGATATAAATTAATCTATAAATAAGAAAAGAATGGATTAATGATATATTCTAAAATTACTATACGGGGGAAGAGTTGGATATTGTTGAATAAATGTTGGATATCTACATGTTTGTAAATAAATATTATAATTTGGAATTTAAAGTAGTAAAAAAAAAGATGACCATATAAATTAAATTAGAATTATGTAGATATGATTATTTGTAATTAATTATTTTTACTGGATAGGTGTTGGTCTTCCGGATGACTACGTGTTCCTATTGCCTTTCGACGTAACCGACTTCAATCTACACGAAGAGCTTTTGTTGAGGGTTATTCAACATTTTGGTCGGGTAAATTTTATTCCAATATTTATAAAAATTTTTGTTTATATTTTAGAAAATGAAATTAATTATCTTTGGATGACTCCAGTGACATTGACTTCATTTATCCTATAAACTGATGATTTTCATTTTTTTATTTGTTAAAAATTACCTTCTGATACTGATTTTGTTCCAAATGCCTTTTTGATGCAATAATTATGTTGGCAAAACATAACAATAGTATAGTAAAATCAAAAACGATTTTTGTTTTCTTAATGTTTTCTACACATTTTTGTAATGGACTCCCCACATTTTTTGTGGGAGGACAAACATTTCCTAAATGATATTTTTACATCAATATGACTTACATAAGCATGCTGATATTCATAGAGTCTTCATATTTAGAATTATATATGTCACTTTATCCTCAGTATATAAAAATCATTGACTGTCTGTGTATGGAAATGGCCAAATTTATGCAGTTTGAATGGGAGGGATGTTGTTTTCTTGCAAATTTTCCAGCTTTCTTCAGGTAAAAATGTTGTGACTATAGTTCATATGTATAAAAAAAAGTATTAATGTTTAAGAAGTCGCGTTTTCGATACTTTTTTCGATTACTTTAAGGATCCCTAAGTATTTGCTAATAGTAAACCTAAGTTGCATCGTTAGTTTTGTCTAAAGAGTTTTGCGTGTTGACTTTTTAGTTCATGCCTACATCTAAATCTGTAAAAGTTATTCACTAGAATATCGGAAAGACAATTCAAACTGGACACAATACGAGTTCAAAATCGAAGAAGAGTAACACATAGAGTAAAGAAACACACTTACAAACTAAAGATTTTCGAGTAATCTGTCTTCAGGAGAAAAGAGAAGGGGAGACCAAGCACGTTGTAGACGCAACGGCGAGTAACCGACCTGCTAGCCGCCTAAATAAAAGTAAAAGTTATAAGGGATGAAAGATATAAAGATTACTGCAATATGTTCATGTTAAGATATTTTGAAAACGTATGGCAGTAGAAAAAAAAAATGGTCGAATAGAAATCATTCTCCACAACTTTGATTTAAAACATTTTCGTCTGAGTCATCATACGTCAAAAATCGTAAACATTGGCGTTTTTCATTTGTTTACATTTTGCCATTCACATGTCAGTGAGGTAGTATTCTTAGGAAGCATGTTATGAATTAATTTTTGTTGAGTTCAAGGTCAGAATAAAAATTCAGAGAGTACTTTGGTTTTAAAAAGCACGTTGAATCCCTGGTAGAATTTGTTTAGTACCTGGTGTCCAGGGGCTTTCCCTCATTTTCATTTGCTACGTCTAAGGATTCAGGAGTTTGCTTGCAGTAGAGTCTGTGATTCCCAGGGCATATCTGCATAGTCCCTGCCGGACCACTGAAGAATTGAGAGGATAGCTTCATACAATGACATTTGTATGCGGATGTGTCCATACAAATATTTCAGTGTATGTGGACAAATCAATATATCTTGTAGAATGGTAGATCCCTTATGGGTTGATGTATGACCACAAACGCACATTAAGTAGGACCTGATTTCACGGGGTGGAGAATGGTCCGTCCGGTGCATGCGTTTGTGAGCTCGTCATTTGATGGTGGTCTATTCTTGACTGTGAATTATTCGAAGGTTAAATAGACTTGATTGAGTCTTATGTTTATCCCAGAAGGTTCTCAGAAGCAGCGATCTTCTCCCGTAGTTACTGTGGGGATTAAAGCCCTGCTACCTCAGCAAGTAGGTCGAATCAGATTTTTCTAGAAAACCAGTACTCAGTTTTCTGGACTCTGGGATTATTTTACTACGGTAATCCTGAAAAAACAAAAACTGGAGTGTCCAGTCTGCTATTATGTTACACATCTTTTAATATTCTCTATTGGTTCGAGAAGGGAAACTTCGGACCATTGAACCTTTATGTTTCATACATAATGTGAAAAAAATTATTTCTGTTTAAAAAACTGTTGCAAATCTTAACCTATTGTATGCCAATAGTTCGTTAGATATATATATTTTTTATATATTGCTAGCTATTGGATGCAGTAAAATGATCCGGCATATTTAATGGTTAATAAGAAAGGAAAAAGAATGAAACAACTTTTTTATTCTAGACATGTATATGTGAAGGTAGAAGTACCAATTCAGGTTACTGTATTCCAATACCCGACATTGTAGACAATTACTTACATATTTGGTGAAAGTATTGACAGTGGCTCAATTTCTAACAGCACCGGGAAGCTATAGATTTCCAAAAGAATCATAATAAATGTACAAATGTTGATTTGAATGAAAATAAAGATATCTAACTTCAATCTGGTAAAGTAGCTAGTATGTTAAAATTACGAGTCTTGGGCCGTTGTCATGCGAAATGAAAATGTATATTATGGAATGAAAAGGTATATTACCTAAATACGAAAGAGGAGTGCTCCTCACAATGGCACACAAGAAATCAGTTTACCTTTTTGAAAAAAAAATATTTATGTCTTCTGATGTGCTATCAATGAAACTATGTTTTTTTTTCCTTGATATATCAATAAAAATCCTCATTATCTGCTGGTTAAGGAAATAAGTTGTGTGTGTTTGTAAAGGTAAATCAGACAATTGCTAATGTGTAAAAAATATTTTTGAAATTCTAAGTCCCATGATAGTTTATTGTGCCACAACAAATAACATTTTTTTGGTGTTGTGTTTCAAAGACGTATTATTTCACTTTATTGTCCATTTTAGTTTTTCAAAAATTTATAAAACACAACTTTTTTCATAACCAGATCAA
This sequence comes from Hermatobates lingyangjiaoensis, assembly GCA_026182355.1. Taxonomy (NCBI): domain Eukaryota; kingdom Metazoa; phylum Arthropoda; class Insecta; order Hemiptera; family Hermatobatidae; genus Hermatobates; species Hermatobates lingyangjiaoensis. Next base: position 68,680 of record JAPFBL010000059.1, read on the forward strand.
ATTCTTGACAAAGTTTCTATTATTCTCTAGTGGGTTGTTTTGCAAGAACTTGGTGTTGACAGCTGAAAATGCTTAATTGTTAGTATGTATTAACTTTAAAACAGAGAAAGTTATATGCAAAAAAAAAAAGAAAAATAATTCAGTCAGTAGATGACAGAGTATAATCCAAATATATTGATCTTGGAGATACGAGTATGAAGAACTAGTCTCTTTAACTCGGAGTTCCTAAGGTTAAGTTGTGTTACCACAGAAGAGCTATTAAAATGCTATAGACTTCAAGTTGAAGGTTAGTGCCTCAGAGGCAGGGTTCTTATACATCAGCAGGAGCCGTTTTGCATCAACCACGGTTCCTTTATCTGGCTTCTTTTTTTTTTTTTAAATATTTGAGGGTGACTATAGCACAGCGTTTTAAAGAAAAAACTATTGTACTTCCCCCTTTCTGTACTAAAGTACCCTAGAAGTTAGCTTCAACGTCTCCAAGTAACACAACACTTTCACTGGGTCCAGCGGTAAAAATTTTTCTATGTTTTTCTTGAGTGTCCCGAAGCACCTACCTCTGTGCTGCAAAGTTGGCTGACAGTCAGCCAGTTGGTGCAACGGTGTTTCTTCCTCTTTTTTGCAGAATCTGCGCAAACCATCATTGATAATGGTAGGAGAACGGGATAACGTTTCGGGAGAAAGTGACTTCTTTTCTCCTTCTTCGGGTCCTTAGGTGCACTTGTGGGAAGTTGGCTACTGCTAGTTTGCGCTTTTGGACCCTCTACGCTTCCGTAGGATGGTCTTCAGACTTCCATCGCCTTAGTATCATATAGGGGAAAATCTCCGAAGTTCTATCATTGGAATTTCGTCCGCTCAGGCGGAGCACCGCACAGCGGAGCAAGGCTATTTACTCAAGGGGGTTGTCTGGTGCCCTTGATGCTCCGTTCATAATACAGCAACCCCTGTATCATCCATCCTTCGGCACGGATCGCATAACGCCTTGGATTGGGGCTGGCATAAGAGGAGAGGATTTGGGAAGTTGGCAAGATTGTGAAACGAAGGCGGTCAGACCCAGCTCCTGACCACCTTCTCCTCCTCTTTCGTTTGTCCCTGCATATAGCAGGTTAACAGGGTAGCCTCGTGAAGGCCGAAAGTCGGAGTTGAGTGCTAGAGGCTATAAGAGGCGCGTAATCACTCCATTACTACCCCATCTGGCACCTTAGTTCTAATATTTTGGTGATCATCGAACTATCAATTCTATAATACTCGTAAAATATTAATATCAACAAAAACTTATAAATTAATATTGTAAAATTTTTACTAAACTCTGTTAACATTCGTATTAATTTTATATAAATACGTAACGACGCCAGGGACCATAATTGTATCTAAAGGACTATAATTTTTCATGTAAAAATCTGACACTTCTACATAAAATCTGAAAAGAGAGAATTATGTAAAAAAAGAAAAATGATATATATATCAACGTCCAAACCACAATAAGAAATCAGAAAAAAGAATAAGTTCTTTGAACCGTAACAAGCAGTCTTCGTCAATGTCAAATCCCAACTGACTGTGGGATTTGACTCTGACGAAGACAGCTTGTTATGGTTGAAAGATCTTAGTCCTTTTTCTCATTCCTTATTGAGGTTTGGATGTTGATTGTTATTTCACGTGTTTATTGTGATATATTGTTTTATAAATATATATATATATATACTGTAAACAGGAAAACTATCCAAAAGGACAACAAACGTTTCACGATGAATCACAAACACAGAATTAACGGTTGGTTGGAGACCAAACCGTCGCTTCACAAGTGCGCTTGGTTCCCTTTCTCAACTCCCCTGATGACGGTTTAACCGAAAATTAGAGACAGTAAGTGTGTTTATTCCTTAGTTCTGTGTTTGTGATTCATCGTCGTGAAACGTATATATTTAAATATAGGGTTACTAGCTGTTGCGTCTACAACGTGCTTGGTCTCCCTTTCTCTTTTCTCCTGAAGACGAATTACCCAAAAACTTGAGTCTGTAAGTGTGTTTCTTTTACTTTCTGTGCTACCTATCTTCAATTTTGAACTGTTTATACATATATATATACTTATGTTAAGTGTAATCTGTCCTGCCGGACCGTTTCCGTTAATCATGGTATATATATATTAGTATATTTTGGTAGCAGTCCTTCAGATATGCATGCTTTGTTGAACACGACAGAGTAGTTCCTGTCTATAAGCTTCTTCTCAAGAACTTCGACTTGCCTAAAAACAAGGTATATATATATATATATATATATATATATATATATAAATGCAAGATTAGTTGTGTTATATGTTGAAGCACCATTGGCATAGATGCTTAGTATGAATTTGAACATAATAGAACAGATGAGTCCTATTATGAGTCCATCCTCGTTGGGATGGGCCCGAAGAAGCCTAGGCCCTCAGTTTAATAATTAATTAATTTAGAGCATGAATATATTCCAAGAAATAGGAAACAGTGAAGGTAAAAGAGAACTATCTTTCCAGTTGGATATTCTTGTGAATAATGCGGGCCGGTCGCAGCGTGCTGCCTGGGAAGACATTGAACTGGAGGTGGACCGACAGATGTTTGACTTAAACGTTTTTGCCGTCGTTTCCTTGTCCCGACTGGCGGTGAAGTACTTCAACAGGGTTTCTTCTGGAGGCCAGCTGGTCGTCATGTCGAGTGTCGCAGGTGTTTTTGGACCTCCCTATTCGGCTACTTATGGCGGTACCAAGCATGCTATTCATGTATGTATCAATCTCTTTTATCATTTCTGTGGACCAAAATCTCCACTTCAATATTGCTTAACGTATTATTAAACAGTCAATTTAATTTATGATTTACTCTAATGTTGCTGCCTCCTGGAAAATATATACTTGTTATAGCACTTTGCATAAAACAACAAAATGGTTAACTAATAAGTCAAATTAGTGCATTGCATTTATTTAAATTTATTATTGATTAAACGTTTTCTAATCTCGCTCCCATGTATTTTGCATTATTTTTTTTATCTCTAATGATGTATTATTAATGAAATCCTTAATTATTATTTAATAATTGTTCGTGTCCCTTGTAATATGTACGTTATCAATACGGCATAGTTTACATAGCTCATAATTATATTATCAATGCCTTTTGACTAAAAAAAGAAAAAGTAAACTGAACATTGAAGTTTGTAAAGAGCTATTTCGCTAGGATTGAAAGTCATAAGATGAAATTGAAATCCTCATAAGACTGGAAGTCATGATGTCAGTTACACTACAACTTATAATATTAACCCTTGAGCAGATTTAAATAAAAATACCGAGTTAGTTGAATTTACTTTTATCTACTCAATTATGGATAAAAGTTTCTATTTCTAGTTGGTTTTTTGTCAAGGAATCAATCTTCCAAAGAGGACTGGGGATTAAATACAACTCTTTACTTACGTTCATTCGCTTTACATTTTTTCGATTTTCGTTCAAAATTTGAATGCAATAAAGCCAAAAAAATAAGTTTAAATTTTTAGCTTACTTTCTTTCGGTTGCAACTAAAACCTATGTCGAGAATTGTCATTATTTTCTATGTGATCTTTTCCTGCACTGAAGATATATAACCACGAATTCAAGGGACCGTAAACCGTGTAAATCCATTAAAACTAAAAATAGATTTCCTTAAAGATCACTATTATAGAAATTTACCTTCTGTAAACTAATAATACTTCTTTCAATTTGAATATTATTTTATTTAACGAAAATAATTTTAGTGTTACATACTGACATGGTCAACATTTGATCAAGTGTAATTTTCGTTGAAGGGTGTCGACAAGTTTTTTATTGTTTGTTCATATCTTATCATTGTCATGTTCTTGTACGTGGTCCAGGAAACCTAACGCTCCTTGAAGTAGCCTTTTGTTGAAAAGATTCTGCAACCATAAATTAACTCCTTTATATTGGAAAAATGGAAGTTTTTAATGCTCTTCCCAACGGCTTTCATTCTAAGAGTAAGTCCCTTTAAAACATTCCGACTGTATTCGTTTTACTTCTCGCCTAAATGTTTATTTCTTCCTTTTTCTTATTTATTTAATTCTTTGATTGTTACTAAATATATATAAAACATACATTTAAGTCCACCGAATGTTTACAACTGTCCTGTGTATGATTTTTACTTTTCAATACCAGGATAACATGAATTGGGGGGGTTTGCTCTTCTGGAAAATAGACAAAATTCGAAATCAGTCAATCTTGTTAGAATAATTACCAGTTAAGATATTAGAGTCTTTTGTAATTGTTACTAACAATCTCTATAGTATTAACTTAATGAGGAAAATTATTCTTTTTAAAGTTATTTACTTCAACTTAAACATTACAATTAAATTCAATAATAACAATAATAATAATAAAAGATAGATGCCTCTGTTTGTTTAAGGTGCACTATGTTTATTCATAACATTTATAAAGTATAACTGAACAAAATAAATTTTATTTATTATACATATGTACAGTAGCGGACAGTTATGGAAAATCCGTTAAAGCACAAAACTTCTGGAATGCAAACAATTAATATTAGGAATAATTAATGATAACATTTTTGTCATTGTGGAATCTGACAAGGTCTACTTGAATGTCTACAGAGTCTTTTTTGTGGAACTTGTAACTCTTGAGAATGTTGAGGTTGAGTTCGGCTATGACCTGGCACGAAATGTTCCACAAGTTTGCCTTCTTTAAAATTTGATTACGAGTCGATGTTTTATGAAGGGAATATACAATAGGAGCTAACTTTAGACCAATATAAACAAATTCAATATCAGCTCCTCGGTTGCGTGTACCAAAGGGTGGATTCATAATTACCGTTTCAAATAGTCCATGCCATCTGTCGTGGATATCTTCAAAGACGTTGGCAACAATACAGTCGCAGTTGTTAAGTTCTAGGTGTTCTTTGTTCTTGACAAACGTTTCCAGTGCATCAACATCGATATCGAATCCTACACAGGCGGCGGCTCCTAGCAGGGAAGACCCCAGAGTAAGCGTCCCTGGGCCACACCCCAGATCTCCCACTATCTTTCCTTCTATATCTCCAAATCTCGACTGAATAGTATGGAGTATATATGCCGCTAATTCCGGTGTTGTTGAATACTGTTCCAAACCGATTTTAGGGTTTTCAAAAGTTTCCACTTCTTGGAGATATTGCTGCAAAAGTTTCAGTCGTAGAGAAGCCATTACTTCTTTTCGGGCCTGGGCAAAGTCGGGAGGATGAGATTACCGAAAGAAGAGTCCTGGGGAGTGTAGTAGCCGAACGACTGCATGTGAGCCGAGTTCAGAGCACTTCTCTGAGCCAGTGGCAACTGAATGTCATTCTGCGGGCCAGCCTGCAACACCTCAGTACTTACTGATCACAGTCAATTCTATAAATGTACACAACACTCTGCTCTTCAAATAATTGAGTTGACTCCGCGAATAATCCCATAAAGCTATTTATCTACATAGCCTTGTCTAACTTGCGTCATCATACTCTTTATAAAAAAAATTATTTTTCAGTAAATAATTTATATATATGACATCAAGATTTATCAGAAATGGGTTTGCTTCCTAGTAAATCAAACAACCAAAGCCGATGTTTAGCTTATACTTAAAACCGTTTTTTACACATTATTGTATTAAACTAACACATTAGAGGTAAACAATTATGTCAAAATTTAATCCCTACATATATTTATTTTTAACTTCTAATGTAATATTCTTAGTTTTTTTTTCTTTTGAATGTAATACTTTTGCCTATGAAAAATATTTTAACATCACCTTAGATAGTTTGATTTCAACCTGGAAGGTGACAGATTATTGATAAATTTTGATCTATTCTATTATGGTCGACATTCTTTATCAAATTACTATAACATTCATTTAAATTTAAAATCACCATGAGCTATCCTTAAGGGCAATAAACCAAATAATACAAAATATACTTTTTTTTTATATATGTCAACAATTGAGTTACTTTTACCTGATGACTACGAATGTCAAAATATCAAAGTCAGTTTTGAACTGTGACATTTTGAATAAGATAATGTAAATAACAAAGCACTATCTATCTTGCACAAATAGATAACAACTCCGTACATTCTGGTACCAATGAGTAAACCAATTTTCAACGAGTATATATTCTTTTTTGGTTTTGGGTGTAGAGTATTTAACGAAGCTGGAGAATTGAGCTTAATATATTGATTTCTAAGGATATTCATTTGAAACTTGTCATTATTATTAATGTTTCCCTTTTAAAATTGTATACATCTATGAAAATTGATTTATTGAAACTTGGAAAACATACATCATTCTAATGCATGTTATTTCTATTAACATTATATGATCGATGTCATTGACAAGTTATATATGTACATAAACACCATAACAGGATTCCACAATAAACATGTACGTATAAAAAATTAAACATGTATAAGAAGAAATATACGTATAAAAACCAATGTGAGGTATTAAATAAGTATGTAATTATTATTATTATTTAAGTATAAGTATTATACATCAATTTTCATAGATGTTTACAATTTTAAAAGGGAAACATTAATAATGACATAAGTTTCAAATAAATATCCTTAGAAATCAATATATTAAGGAATTGACTAAGATAAATAAGTAATAAAATAAAGAAATACCACTATCACCTCGGAGTCGCTTTTTCATCACTGTGGTTTTGTTCCTATTGGTATAAGTGAATACAAATACATTCTGCTTTCATATTAAATTTTCCTACAAAAGTAACTTTGATAACGATTAATTGTTAATAACATTGAATTTCTCTTCAGCTTCATATATGGCTTTTATTCATGCATATTTTTTTTTACACAGATATTAAAATAGAATCAAACGAAGACTTGAGAATGGAGTGATTAGTTGATAGGTTCAAAATCAGTTAAGTATTTCAAACCACACTTCGGTTAGATAACTAATATTCCGTACATTTCAGTTATAGAGTTAGGTTATGCACAAAGGAAATCATTATGATTTTAGAGCATACAAAACAGTATTTAGTAATTTATCTAATCAATGAACACATTGACTAAAAAAAATTCTATTCCAAAAGGTAAAATTTAAAAGAAGTTAAGTAAATCAGTATTTGCATGAGTGTCAGAATCTTACAAAATTCGAAGTTGAACTTCCCGATACTGAAGTTAGCACTGGGGGGACTGTTCCTTGCTTCAATATTTTTTTGTTTAATTCTAGTTCTTCTAAAATTTTCCGGTTTAATTCTAGAAAAACAATACAGTTAAAAAATAAAGACTTCGTACTGATTGACCAACATTTAAAAAAAGAATACTTGTTTTTATGAATTATTATTACCTCTTCCGGTTGGGAGTGCCATCAATTCAGAATTGGATGATAGCGGTAAGTATTGATAATCGTAAACAAGTTTTTCTGGGATGGTTACAAATTCAGTGAAAGGAAGGTTACAAACAGTGTTACCAGAGGTTAACAGTATTACACTAAATATTACTACCGACGGACGTACTTAACTAAGAGCGTACGGTACTCAACTAATTAATATCAAATGCTAAAGTTTTTAGCTGTTAACTATATAATTAATTATTAATTTTTCAACATGTTTGGTTAAATGAATTACTTTGAGTTATTACTAATTATTCAATGTTCCCATGCCCTATTTTGAAATATTTATCTTGCATAGAATAAACAGCTAGATACGTTTAGCGCAATTATTTCGTTTAATAAAAGTATTGCTTGGTATAGTTGGTGTATGGCTCACCTGATTTTAGAATTTATAAACAACAATAGTCCGCATAAACGGTTTTAAGACCCCCCTTCTATTATCTGGAATTTAAAGTACAAATGCTTTTAAATATTCATATAAAAATCTAAAGTAATCTCATAAACAGGATGTTAATATTTGTATACTAAACTTCAGTACTAACGAGAAGCATCTTGCTTCAAGACCGTACTTAACTCCAATGTATCAGAGTAATAAGTATCAATATAATAACAGGTGAATGCATGGAAATATATTACAGATGATGGGCACGTTATTGTATTCATTTCTAGATATTTTTAAAGTATCTAAAAATATATAAATCAGGGTTGTGTCCGTGCCTATATAGAAATGCTCTATAGAAATTGTGAAGCTTTATATTATTTGAAGAGGAAATGATTTATTTTTGAAAATGAATTTCTGTTTTGTTACTTTTAAGGATCATAAAGTATAAATGTATACATTTATCAATCTTAGAATAGAATCAAAATTCAAGAAGAATTATATTGAAAAACCACATTTTGGTTTTATTGGCTAGAATTCTAAATATTTGAACTTGAATGAAAACCTGATAACAATTTTTTTTTTATTTTAATAACATATATATATGATAATAACATTTTTTGTTTGGGGTGGTTAAAACCTAGGCGTACATGTCTTGTATAATGAATTATATGTTTCAGGGTTACTTCAGCACTTTTAGAAATGAAAAGGCTGGTTCTCCTATCAGCACTACGCTAATATGTCCTGGACCAGTGGTTTCCAATATTCTGTCTCGCAGTTTCACAGCCAAAAAGAACGAGGTCAGTACTCTGAATATCCCTAGAGATGCGAATATTTACCAACCAGGTATCATAATATAGTTATTCATTATTTACCGATATTAATCAATCCGCGCAAATTGAATATTACAACGAATCTAGAATGGAATACAGTCAACATTAATATCATTATCAGTAATAATGAATAATTAACTTTATTAAATCATTAATTATGACTTTGGCTACTACATTTCCAACTATAAATTTAATTATATATATATTATTAGTTGATTGGAAATTAATTAAATTGTACTTAGTTACTAAATGGAGTGGTGATACCACGTGTCGTTGATGTTCACACGGTAATGTGGCTCACCTGTGTTCAATGGGTGCCAAATCATGAATGAGGCACTTTTATTTACTTAAAGGGGGCAAAATCTAGAAGTGTGGGATTTAGAGAAAAAACCTAAATTTATTAGCAATAGCCTTAAACATCCAATCAAAACCTTTAACAGATTATTTTGAAGGAACATGAATCAGATTATCAACATCTTTCAAAAGTGCGGCCTTTATCCAGTGCATACATACATCTATTCACATAAAGCAGTCAAAAGTCGATTACACGTTTTCTTTAAGTTCACTGTAATTTTCTTGCACCAGAAGGGTAGGTGTAAAGACCAATAGTTTCCCTCATACCCCTCTTAATTGTGCGAAGGAGTCGGAAGGCGGAAGGGTATGCTTAACCCTTAGAGTTAGGATGAACTTCCTGACCCTTGGCCTCCAGAGGTAGAAGGAGCCTTCTACATCAAATGAGTGATCAACTCAGCACTGCAAGTTATCCTTCCTAACCATGTCCAAGGTCAACTTGGCTGAGGGTAACACATGGGAAAGGGATAAAACCTTTTCGTGGAAAGCACGCTACACAAGGATGAGATGTGCCCGGAAGATGAGAGTCAGTCTGGAAAGTGAAAATAAACCCTAAGAGGGATACACAGAACCACCAACGGACACCATTTAGGCTCCTGTTTAAAACTCTTTTGAAATAAAGTGAGATGTTATCATCCAAGTTCTCCGAAACTGGTCCAAGTTGGGACAAATTTCGGAGCTGGAGGATACTACTATGCCACGCTTGAACGGTAGAACCTGTACTGTTAGCCTACAACTACTAGTGGTACTGCGACAAGAGTACAAGGCGCATCGGCGGTTGGTAAAGCCTTGAGCAAACTCACCTGGCTCCGAAGTCGTTAGAGGTAAAAAGAATCAACAGTGGATTCAGAGGGCCTAAAAATCCAAATACATTTGTTTTTTTCAATAATATTACCCTATTTTTTTACTTTATTACGTATAATAAAGTCCGAGTTACGATTTTTCAAAGAACATCCGATTCTTTTCTATAATTGTTATAAAAAAGTATATTTATCATTGTTGTTAATGTTTTTGTAAGTTTATAGTCTCTCTTATTGACTTGACGTGTTTCTTTTTGTAGGATTATGGACATGAAATGGAAGCTAACAAGATGCGATTGAGCGCCGAACGATGTGCCCATCTGTCGGCCGTGGCAATTGCGAACAAGCTTGAAGAAGTCTGGATGGGGATGTTTCCCGTTGTCCCACTCACCTACATTCTTCACTACTACCCAACCATCGCCTCTATGTGAGTCACAATCCCGATATTATAAACGCAATGGTCAAAGGGTGTTTTAAATTTCTACGTATTTGTTTAGCACAAGTACTCTACCAATTCCCTTTGTATATAAATAAAATATAGGTGAGTTAAAAGTAACCAATTTCAAGTATATTGTTTTACTCAGGAAGGAAGGTATTCTCTTACTTTACTAGTTAAGTTTGCCATAGACGCTGAGTGGCAATAAAATGTTATTAAATTTGACATACATTTACATACTTGCATCAGAAAACCACTCGATGTTAAATAAAACTAGTATGAGGGTTGGATGACTGCTCTTAAGTGGGATTCTAGTCACCGCAATGTATCAGGAAATGAACCAGGAGGTCGAGTTGCAAAGATGTATAGAGCAGAATGGAATTAAGTCCTATCAAAATGTATTCACCAAAATAATAATAATAAAAAAAGAAAAAAAGTATAACTACACCTACTTATCAATCTCTAAACCATACTAAAAAAGTCAGAAAAATAATTAACATCTTTCAAATAAAACAAGTGGTTTTCTTCAGTCTCACTGATACTGAGTTATTTCTATGATTTTCGTACTGTGGTTTGGACCTTATATATATATATATATATATACTAAAAATAAGAAACGGTTTATGTAACGTAAGAAACGGTTGTAATTCAAAGTATATATATGATATATGAAAATATATATAAAATAATCGGACTTAGATCAATTTCCAGGACTCAAAATCAAACCAATGCGACGTTTCGGTTTGTCAGTTAAAACCTTTTTCATAGGCCTACAAACACAAGGATGACAAGACAAGACAAGATCAATGGTGAGGGGTTCAAAGCTGTTGGGAGGCCTATGAAGAATGGTATTTAATAAAACCGTAAAGTGTCGGCATTGAAAAGAGTCGTTGATTTACCCTGACATCCCTTTCTGGACTATTAAAATTGACCGACTTCCCGATCACTACTTTGAACACCTTTCTATCCAACGGTTGATATATTCTGAATCTTGATATATATCAGTATGGGTAATATATATGACTCTGACGATAGACCGCTATTATAAGATGTTTACAAATACACGTGAAAGTAACAAACAATGATCAAATCACAATATGAAATGAAAAAAAAAGACTTAAGATCATTCAACCACAACAAGCGGTCTTTGTCAGAGTCAAAACCCCAACAGAAACACAAGATGCAGAAACATCATGGTGAGGGGTTCAAAGCAGTGGGAGGGAAGAGTGGTATTTTAAAAAGGTGTAAAGTGTAGGGAAGAAAAATAGTCGTTTGTTTACCCTGACATCCCTTTCTGGACTATTTTAAAATACCACTCTTCCCTCCCACTACTTTGAACACCTCACAATGATGTTTCTGCATCTTGTTTTCAGTTGGGTTTTTGACTCTGACCACCTCTAACCACCTCTTCTTGTGTTTGAAATATCTTAAAGTAAGTTGCAAAATGAAATACATTATACAGAAAATGAATAATGAGGATATTGAACAAATATTATATTTATTATATTAATATGTTAATTTATTAAAGTTATGCTTAGATTTAAGATTTAAAGGAAATCAATTTTTCCATTCTTTTATTAACTTGTAATTTTGGTTTTTAAAAAACTAATTCGCACCTAAACCATACTAACTAACTGAGTTTTATAATTTACAGAATTATTAAATTTATTGGACCAGAAGGAATACAAAAGATGAGGGATAACAGGATCCTGGATCGTAAATGAAAATGACATTGGCAGCAGAAGACTAAAGTATGCAAAATATGTTAATAAACGTCCACTATGCTTTATTTACAAATATAAACATGTATTAAACAATAAACTATTAAGGGGTTACAACATCTTTGGATTCCAAGTTTTTCTTCCTCGCTTCTTTCCCGACAAGTATGGCAGTTTTAAAGAGGTGGCAGTAAAGGTTGATGGCTGAGGGAGTATCATCGTTGCCTGGTACAGGGTATGTAATCAGATTGGGGTTACAGTTTGTGTCCACAATGCCCACAGTGGGTATAGACATCTTAGCAGCTTCTGTTATACACCAGTGTTGCTCTAGGACGGTTGTAAGTGTGTTGAAGACGATACAAAGGTCTGGCAGGCGTGTCATTGCCTTGTACATCATTGTCGAGTTAGTGAACATGCCGCGTCGCCAGCGTCTCGTGTGAGCAAACTCACCTGCCTCGAGAGCAGTTTGTTCTATAAGGTAAGCGTTTTGAGGCTGTTGCGAGATCATAAGGACAATGCCGTCCCGGTAGGCAATGTGTGCTGTAACAGTCAATGCTTTTCTCAGCAGCACCACAGTCTTGTCCAAGTCGATAATGAGGTGGCCTAGGCGAGACCCGTACAGGTAGCGCTTCATGTGCTCATTCAGTGACCCCTCTTTGTGGCCTAGGTGCACTCTCGCCTCAAACAGATCCTTCACAGTCACTAATTTATGTAACCCAAAGAAATCCTCAACTGACAGTGGATTAACATCTGAAAAAACGTATATCAAGTACTCACTGGAACTAATAAACAGAATCAAAAATAAGGCGGGGGGTCCAAAAGCCGGTTAATTGGTAATTTTGATCATTATGTATCACGTCTTTCTACTTAATTTATTCACTATTAAAACATTCATTCCAACTTAACTCAGTCTTAACTCATTTGTAAATGCTGGGTTACACTAGTTTTTTTTAACACTGGTGGTCGTTTTTATGTTCAATTTGTAAAAATATCCTTGTAGTTACTTAAGAGTGCCATTATGAAAGAAAAAAAGAGTGCCAGTGAATAAAAAAAAATAATCAGAACCTAATAAGAAAAGATGTTTTGCTTTTTCTTATATGCTTTTGTTCTTGACTTGAGCTGTTTCATTGTTAATATTTCTGATACGTAGTTATTAAAAGAAAACACTTATTTATAACAAAATAACAAATACAATTTTCAATTACCTGAAAAAAGTATTTCATTCACTTTTTTAATGGAATTTTTAAATAAAAATATGCGTTTTTTATATACAACTTTTGAGTAACAAAATTAAAGAAAAATGTTCCTAAGTGCAAGTAAAACATCTAAAAATAAGTCATTTAACTTTTAGGTTAAATTGGATTGGGAAACTTCCCATAGGACAGTTCCTTCATTTTCAAGAGACATAGCCGATATGGCTAATTCTTATATACCTCCATAGACGATATGACTATGGCTATTCTATTCTTCCATATCCCTCTGGTCTCTATCATACTCAGTATTCGAATAAATTGCCACTGAGGTTTTTCGAACCAAAGTAGTAATATGAATGTTGCACCACAAATGTCTTCCCCCCCCCCCCCAATAATTGTTTCAAAGAAGTAAAAAGTTTGCCCTAGATGTCTTTCGCTCAACTTGTTGTCTATTAAAACAAAAGTTTGTGGACACACTACAGACCACAGTATATGACGGATCACGTACATGTTTTACCAAAAACTGGTCCTTATATTGTAAATGTCCCCTATTGTTTTTGTGCAATATTGTATAATGTAAAGTTATTTTTTTCGATCATATGTGATTAGGCAACTTTGTTCCACCTAAACTACTAACTCTGGACTGCTGATTACTGTGGAGCTGACAGCAGAATTAACTGAATAGATAATATTTTTTTTCAAAAACCGGAAAGGTCAGTTCTGAGCTGAAATGCAAATATGTTGAGTTATGACTAATTTAGGAAGGTTGTAGACCCGATACAGATCATACCGTTAACGTAAACCACTAGACCCAAAAATAACACCTTCTGAGTGGATGAGCTGAATACTTTTTTGCTCAAATAACATGGAAAGAAAATATTGAAAGGCGTTATGGTACATTTTATAGTTTCAGAACATTCTTTTTACACTAAAATGCTGGCTATAGAAAAATGAAATTTTCTGACAAGGTTCTACTGAAATTTAGTATACTACAAAAACAATTTCAAGAAACTCACGAGGTATGCAAGCAGCTCTTGTGTTATTTACTCATGATAGTGAGGAAAATATATTACGTCTTCAACACAAGGAATTTATTTTACCACATGTTTCGAACACTAAGCATTCATCATCAGACACATCTACAATATAAAGACAAAATGTATAAAAATGATTTTGAAGTTATAAAGGAATCAAAATGCTACCTAAAATAAAACAAAAAGGAATTGTATACTAACCTCACCAGGGGTGTTCAGGGACTGAGGAGTTAACAGACACTATTTGGAAACAAGATCAATTAAGAAAGGAAGAATGGGGCAGATATGTTTACACAACGCAATAATATAATGACTAACGGTGTTAACTGTGACTATTCTTGAATAGAAAATCCAAACTATTAAACTAAACACCCTCATTACATTAATCATTTTAAAACATTAGGGTAACTAGGGATTTATTCTTTTAAACATAAAGAAGAATTGAAACGAATAAACTTATTAATTTCAAAGGTCTCCAAGGCCGCAATCTCACGTTTGTTTTATTTTGGTTCTTTTAAATAACTTCAAAAATGTTTTTATACATTTTGTCTTTATATTGTAGATATACCTGATGATGGACTCTAAGTGTTCGAAACGTTTCGTAAAATAAATTCCTTGTGCAGAAGACTTAATATATTTTCCTCACTATAGTTTCAAAAATTCTGGACACAGCAAAAAAGTAATATAAAAAAAAACTAAAAACTCAACTTGGAATAATGATAACTTTTTGAGCTTGTATAATTTGTTTACATTCACTGAGACATTTTTTTATCAGAATGGAGTCAAAAATAATTAACTTTTTTTAATTAGTCGAGGGCCTAAGAGGTCTTACGGACTCCTCGTGCACACTGCGGCCAAATTGTTCTATTATGATACTCATTGTCGTAATTATAACCATTTAGATTTTATGTTCTTTAATGAATACAGAAGTGCCTCTCACTTCTGTTTGTTTTAGGTATGATTTACCAAAAATCTCTAATCCTCTAGATGTGATTGCCTCACACTCACACAAAATATGTTCAGAGGTTTCCTTCTCTTTCAGATATAGTCTGCATTTTACATGTTAATTTCAGCTTACATAAGTGGTATTTGAGAGGGCAAAGTCCAGATTGATATTCCACATACATCTTTCCTACGTAAAATTTATATGTCCTTTGAAAATTTAAACATTTTGTGAATGAACTTTTTAGACTGAATTATACCTGGTTGTGCTTCTCACCCTCTATCTCCTTGCTGTTTTATGATAAAAAAGAATGGGTATTTAAATGTCACAAAATTTGGAAAGTCATTCAATGAGTTAATATGATATGTAAGATTTAATTTTTAAAACTATGGAAGCAAACGCAAATCAACTATATGTTTTATATTTTCTAGCGTGTGATGGATGGTATCAAACAACAGTGTTGTAATCAAACTACATGCTGCACCCTTTAACAAATCTTAATGTTAGATATACAGTTCATGGCGTGTTTAAAACGGGAGCCGTTTGAAGAAGTGACAGCTTTTTTCACTCCATAAATAGCACTCCTTTAAGCACTAAAATCATATAATTAATGAAACATGATATAAAAAGGGAGTAACATGAACTTTTGAAGGAGTAAACATATTTTTGAGGGGGACAAACATAGAAATTAGAAAACAATTAAAATATAAAAATCTGAAATTTTATACTATTATTCATTTCACAAGACTCAAAGGAAGTCTCAAAGCCATCATTATTAAATATATTGAAGTAAAACTCCGAAAGGTATGAGAATACAATGGAGTGTTTTTGGATGCAAGACTAAACTGAAAAAGCCTTGTATTAGAAACATAGGCTAAGGTCCTCATTTTAATAACAATAACATATCAGATTGTTCTAGAACAACTAGTTTTCAAGTTTGTTATAAATAATAAAATAGATATGGCCACAATAAAACAAATGAAATCATTAAATTGATTATCCATAAATTTGATAACACTTTACCAGAGACGTTGATATTAAACCATTGACATATAAACATAAAACTAAAACTCAACCACTTAGTCGGTTGGTTGTTCTTCAACTCTATTCCACAGCGCCCTTTTAGTTTCCTATATGTTCATTAATTGATTTTTTTTAATGAAAAGTGCATACTTTGTGACATGAAATCCTATATGAACATAAGGCTATTTCACAGACACACTCACTATTTATCTATGTCAGTTCTGTAATCTTTCATTATTACTTTTATATATTATGAACATGTAAAACGATCCAAGACGGATAACAAACATTCTAATAAAACCAAAGGAAACAACAAATAGATGCAGGCTATCAGTCTCTCATTTACAAATCAACAACAACAAAAAATTTTGATTATTATTATTATTATTACAACTTCTGTCACAGAACAGAGAACAAACTAGGTTTTTTTATTATATTTAAGAATTATAATTTACTCAGGTATAATCGCATTATTGTTAATTTACAGTAAAGTTGGGCGTATACCATTCCCATTTAATATCAGTTTCTCTGAGATAAAAATAGTCACATAGCATTTAATTCTTTTTTTCCTAGAAACTCTTTCTTTATACATAAAAAATAAAGTAACAGAGGGAAAACACAACCACCCTCTCCTTGACTCCCAGGAGTTATCGACCTTCTGATAACTAAGGACATCAAAACATCGTAACTCTTTCTGTTTTCTTTTTTATATTTTTCTATTTGCAATTTTATTTTATTTAATTTTTTGTATCGTTTTCAATAATCATGTATGTATAATAAGGTTGGACATATATTAGAGATTCACATAATTATAAACACTATGTTTAACAACTTTCGGCTGAAATGTCAGGAAAATAAATAGCTTGATCCCAAGTAATCTGACGATACGAAATAGAAAGCATCAGTCATAATAACTTAAAGGATTACTTAATTCCTACTACTATCAGTATTTTGGTTCGTGAGAATGTATAAATAGCGAAAATAACTCTAATTTTCCATTGTTTAACTTAAGGGTTTGACAAAGGAATGTATATAGAAGGGCTTATCAGCTAGGGGACCTTAAAGTACGTGGTCGCTCAGTATTGGCCAGTATGTATATATTTTCCAAAAGCTACAAAAATATGTACCTCAACCTCAATATGTACAACCAAATTCCTCAATGAAAACAAATGCTTTACCTTGAGTTTCACTCGCACCATCCTTTTCACTTATGGCTGGCTTTGCAGATGAGAAACTAGACTTTAATATTAAATTCCAATTAGCCTTCTGTATTACGTTAGGATTACTTAATTTAACGAAGCTACCTAAAATAAATAAAGACAGCATGCTTACAAGTCACAAATGAACACTGCGATTATATATTACCATAATATTATAGTACGAGTATAGATTATTAACCATAAATAATAGCCGCAATATTATAAACATTAACCTAAGCTATTTTTTGCAATAAAATGAATATCTAACAATAATAGTAATATTTTTATGGTACAAAAATTCATGGAAAGTAATGTATAATAGGTATACTTTCTATCAGAAGAAATAAGTTAAAAACTCTAATACATGTCAGATATCAGCATTAATAAAATAACTGAAAGAGTTATCATTTTTGGCATCACTTACGTGAAATAATGTTTGAAAATAAGCTCATTTTATAGGTTTTTCTTAAAACATTCTTCTTTATTTCAACTGGCGTAGTCTTAAAAATTCGCAACACACTTATTCAGCAAGTTTTTAAATACCTTTATGAGTTTTAAGACAACTATACAATTGGAAGCACAAAAACCTTCCTGCACTTTGAAGGTTACAATAAGGCTTTTTCTATCGATAGAATTGTAGCCTTCTGTTTTTCTTAGGTTGTAGTTGTTGATTTCGTGTTTGTTTTCTCCTAAAGTTTGTTAACATTTCTAATAATCTAGTATGGCAATTAACACTGAGTGGGATGTTGACAAATATAGAACAGAACATGATTTAGATCATCATTGGGACATTAAAAAGAAATTTATTGAGGCCAATAAAGATAAATTCCCCGAGGATCAGTTGCTTGGTCTAGCAAACTGTTTTTTCAATATTGAAGTGCTTGGTTGCAGGTATAAGATTGGATCTAATTATTTATAGAAATACAATTATGTATAGAAATTAAGGATTAGTAAATAAAATCTATCATTTTTTGATGAACAAGCTAGAAATGTTGAAAGTAGGATGGACTGTTTTTGATTTTGCTTAAATGTAGCACGGGTATTATATAATATTTAGTTCCTAAGGACTCTGCTTCATAGATGGTGGTAATTCCAGATGTTCAATACATGATTAAAACTAATGTATGGTAGTTAAGGACATGCGTTTATTAGCAATTTCAATGTTTTTGAATATACTGATGAGAAATACGAATTTTCTTAACATTATGTATTAAAATCAAGTTTAGTTCCCTCTTTTACAGAAAGTATTATCTGATGGCAAAAGTAAAACAAAATTTTGTTTTACTATCAAACTACTTATAGACAAATGTTAGTTTCTGATTACCTTTGTTTCTCTTTAAAACTGGTGTGCAATCATATTTTATCGGTATATTTAGGCTTTCATTCGTATGTTTTCATACAGATTACTTTAATTTGACTGGTTACATTAAATCAAATAAGAAATGCTAAATTTCTTATTTTTGGTAGAATTATAAATATATGAAACTGGGAAAGCCAGTTTTGTTTTTAGAATAAGCTTATGAAAATCAAGTTGTGTGATAAAGTATGAAATGTTAATGTGTTAATAAGAAAGTATGAAATACGAAATTTTAAGATTCAAGAGTGAACAAAAAAGTGGAAGAAATAAATTCTCGTTTTCAGTGACTTGTGACTGTTACTGATGGGGGGCTGTTTCACATAAATCATTTAAGATTTTATTATTATTGTTTAACTCGCCATTGATTGAGAGATTATAAAGATAGGTAGATATTCCATCTATATATAGATAGATAGGTAGCCTGTATATCTCACTAAGTCTTTCTTTACTATTTACACTCCCAAGAACAGATAGAAAAATTAAATTACATTATCAATATGCTTTCTAGAATTCTCTGTTTTTCATGTCAAGTTCTTTATGCATGCAAAGCCATCTTTGGTCTATATGAATTGCCTAAAAACAACAGACGTTGAAGTCTGTCTGTTCCCCCTGGGGTGGGGGGGGGGGGGGGCTGCAACTGCAGCCCCCCTTGACGAGCCTCATGTGCTCATTTTGTCAAAAAAACACATTTCTTGGTTTTTTTTTGTTAAATTACTGAAAAATAATACGACTATTTTCTACACGAAGGACTTTGTGTTTGTGAAATGTTGATTTTTTAAATGATGGAGTGAAAAAAATTTCATATTCGGACTCTCACACTGATAAACATAATCCATAAATGGTTCCAGGAAGTCAAATTGTATAAAATCGTTATTTACAATTTTTCTTTTTTTTATATTGGTATGTTCACATGAAGTTAAATAAACAGTTATTTAGAAAATAATATAAATATATTAAATGAAATATACTTTATAATTTCAGATACGATGAGAAGCTTATGAAAAGAATTCAACATCTTGCTGCGGGATTGTATTCTGAAAGGATAGAAAAGGAGAAACAAAAATTTAGTGAGGGGTTTGTTCCCGCTTCAAATGCAGCTTCAGAGAGAGTGAAAGGTATATGTCATGAGTTAGGATTAGTAGCACATAGGCTTGATCAGAGTAGTCGGCGATTTTACCGATTAATCAATATCGACAATTTGGTTAATTAATAGCTTTTAGTAATTGCCTATTATTGTGCATTGTATTATAGTGTGCATTTTGTTTATTGTAAATAAAGTTTAAAACCATACAAATTTTGCTTTATTTTCATCACTGAAATAAAAAATATACAATAAGATTTTTTTTAATGTATATTTCCTCTCTTATATTATATCCTACTAAATATTTGTCGACATGTTGACAAATAAAATATTTGAATGTAATTATTGTTTTTTGTTATATCCATTTTAGAAACATCAATAAAATACCATTTTTGAATCAAACATTTGGCCTTATGGTGCTGAACTGAAAATTTACAGAAAAAGGAGAATAAGTTAATAATTAAACTTAAAAGTTTTTAATTGTAATACAGAAAGATAAGTGTTTCTCGATTGGCTGTAGTCGATTTCTTGTTGGTCCGTGTATGTTTCTCAAGTACTGAAGACACTTTCTTCACCTTGTACTGAAGTAACTGGAGCGCTCAATTTTTGTTTTTTAGCTATTGTTTTCCACATTGTTTCCAATTTACTCTAGCCAGTGTAACTACTGCCACCCAGATAAATGGTGTGATTTACATATATCTGGCCAACTTTCTTATGATAATTAATACCACTCCAACGATACTGTGTTCCTACCTCTGGTCATTTTACTTTAGAAATTACTGTCAATTCAGCAGTACACTGAAAAGTACTCTGATCTACTTATTTTTGGGGGCTACCATGTATCAATTCAATGTGAATTGTATGCCCTGGCTAACCTTGGTAAGTACTACCAATTCCATGATACAGCGAAAATTACTGCATAGAAATATATGATTTATAGGCATAATTATAATAATAACAATAATAATAGTAGAGTAGTTATACTTTAGCAAGAAATAATTGTATATAATTTTTCTATGAAACTTAGAAACGGTGAGATTTATCTCTTTTTTATTCTGTTTTTTTAATCTTTTTTTTTATTTTAGCGAAACTAAACCCTGTTGTGCAGATTCATAATAAAGATGAAGCGTTGAAGCCCTCACAGTTCGTCCAGGGTGGATCACTGTCAACTGTGAAACTGCGAGGAGATCTGGAACCTGAACTTCAAGGAAAACGACCTTTACTCGATCAGGGTTACAGAGTCCTTAAACGACCCTCCAACGAAAACCAGTACCATACTGAAGGTCTTCCTCGAAAGCAGCCCATTGCCATTCAGCGGGAGCTCGAAGAAGCGCGGCGCTTAATGTCCACCGGCCCTTTCGGAAGGCTTGTCATCTTCGAGAACTATCCACCGAATGAGGGTGCAGTTGGTATTCTCGAACGCACAGCTGTCGCATCTCAGATTACCACCAATTACTCCTTCTCTACTGCTGAAAATAAGGTGTTGGTATAACTTTATATAAAAGATATTTAGGAGAGATGTCAAATATCTTTATTATTATTGAAGAAATTAATCTAATTCGATAATAATAATAATAATGTCTTTTCTTAGTGACTTTCTTCTAAAAACTTGAAGAGGAAAAGGAAAATCAATTTGAAAATTATCAAAGTTAATTATTAAACATTAACTTTATTATTAATAGAGGGCTAGTTAAAAAACTAGCCCTCTCAGTTCTAGTTTGATGGTTGTCTTCCTCCACTGCTTTCATTGGAAGTTTACCTGATGATGAACATGAAGTGTTTGAAACGCGTAGTTTGAATAAAAAAACTTCTTTTGTGTGGAGACTTTGTATTGTCCTTGCACTCCAGTATTTTTGAAATATATTTAGTACTTTGACTTCCTTTCTTAACCTTCCGTATTCATCGTAGGCAGTACATGATTTTGCTGGTCTTCTTTCTCTTCCTCTAATGGTTAACTGTTTTCATACATTCTTTGGACTTTTATCCAGCTGTTACTATTTAACCTTGCAACATGTCCAGTCCAATTCTACTTCAGTATAAAGCTATTTCACTATTTTTCCCTTTATATTGTATTTTTATATTGAGCATAATCCCCTCCATAACCCTTTGGGGATCATGCAATGTAGAAGTAAAATACTGTTGATCTACGCTGGTTGGTCGATGTTCAGGGTGTGCCAGTTGAGTTTGGGTGGTCTGTTCCTGGCATCAGCCGATGGTTCTACTCAGAAGGCAGCCAAGGACGCCACCTGTCGTCTAGCCCTCAAACAACTGAAGCAGACTTCCTTCACTATACAGGTATGCCTCTTCAGATCAGTTAAAAACTTGTCAACTATTAATCAACTGTTTCGATCAAGTATCAAAAATATTTGAATATGCATCAAGATTTTCTAGTGGTTTGTGGACTGATAACTCGAAACGCATTCACTTGGCTCTCGGCAAGGGATATTTCTGTATCCCTACATCTCTAGTTCATTCTACAAAGAAAATGAAATTAACAAAGAATTAGAAGTTATACTCTAAGAATATCTACTACATATGCCGTCAAGTTTTGTGCATATTCGTGAGTGTGTATATGGGGACAATTTACATCGTATTTCGCCGAATTTTCTACGAATCTTCCTAAACAAAACCTAGATCAACTGAACATTAAATATTTGAATTTAGACCAGTATTAGTTGAAACGAAAAATAATCTAAGTTAAAATTGAGGAAAATTAAGTAATCCTTTTGTTTACGTTTTCACATTCAGTTGTTAAATGGCAGCAGGTAATCTATTATTTCCAGAAAATAAAACAGTGAATATTATATTTTTTCGATACCTTTATTCAGTTTTAAATATTAACGTTGGATTTTTCTTTATTTTTATAGTTGTGGTTAACTAATTAATAAAGCTTTAATCTATTTTAGGAAAAACATTTCTGTTAATTTCATATAATGCGATGTAATTTACTTTGATATCCCCATTTAATTATTTTTCTTTATTAAACTATTTAATTTTTTGCTCGATTGCAAATGTAAAATTGCAAAAGTATATGTTTAATTTAACTCTTTACTAGGTTAAAGATAAGCAATTATCGTGAGACAGTTTTTCAGAATAGCATTCAAAATATCCATTAAATTATAATTTCGAGAACGTATTAGGTTAGGTGGTTGGGATTCATATCTACTTCGGGAGTAGAAATTGTACCTTGCTTTGTTTTATTTATCTGTATATTTTATATCTCAATATTTTATTTATCTGTATATTGACAAGCTTTTTATTTTATTAATTTTACTAAATTAAAGTAAAATTAAATAGTTATTTTAATATGTAACTTATTTGTAACTTTAATTTTTTTTTCGAATAACGTACACCAACCACTGTATCTCTGAGATGCTAAAAATTTTTATAATAGTGTCAATTAGCTTATCGTGGGTAAGATCAGATAACGCCTCTAACTATATGATAACCCTGACTCTTTCGCATCCTGTGCAAAGTTGACGGTTTGCACTTGATTTTGGTGGTATTCACATATAAACAGGTTTCAATCCTACTGATTAGTACGCTAGACTCTGTGATATATGTATATTATCTGTAGTATCTATTTGAAGGTGAAATCTCCATTCTCAACTACCGGCGTGGAAGTTTCCAGAGACTTGAAGATGAACCTCCAAGGAGGACCAGTTCATGAGAAGAGTCACGTGGACAAGCCTATATCGCAGGATAACTTAGGCTGCAAGATGATGAAGCTGATGGGCTGGGCGGGTGGAGCTCTTGGAAAGGACGAGCAAGGCATCGATGAACCTATTCCGTCAGTAGCACTAACTTAAATCTCCCTATCAACATTTTAATTTTAGTAATAATTTTTGATCATAAATAGAAGATGCAGAATCAAAAAATAAATGAACTGATTCCAATTGAATCGGACTTACCTAACGTAACACACCAAGTTATTATTTATTTTTTTGATAGTTTTATATTTTTAGTTCCATAAGACGTATGTCATATGCACAGAAATTTCTTTTAAAGATAAATTGTTTTATGTTTAAACGTAAGTTTATTATTTTACGCTAAGTTTTATATTTTTGTTTAGTGTAAGACAGAGGTTCCCAAAGTGGGTTCCGCGGAACCCATGGGTTCCTTAACGGACTGGGGTTCTGTGAAAAACATTTAGTAAAACATTTTTCTAAAATTTTTTTGTGGGTATAGATTTATTCTATATTTCTTGCGAATCATGAAAGCGAATAATGTTTATATCTACATATACCCATAAGTAGAAGTGGTCAAAATTTTATTCATATTTAGGATGAATCACTAGTCAGTTTTTGGAACTATCTGATTACCGAATTTCCTGCTATTGCAAAAGTAGCACTTCACACATTGCTGCCATTTCTCACTACCTACTTATGTGAAACTGGATTTTCCCTTTAAACTGCCATAGAAACCAAATACCGAAGTAGACTTAATGCTGGGCTAACTTGAGAATTAAACTCTCAACTATAAAGCCAAAATGATTACAAAACAAACTCTGTGTTAAAATTGCTAGTAATTCTGTCTTATGTGTTATGCACTTGTGGAAAATATGAACATTAAAATCTTTTAGTTTTGAATTTTTATTCGAAAAATACACATTGCAGTAATATTACTTTTTAATTGTTTTTAAACATACATACTATTTAAAAAGGCATATGAAAATATTTATATTGTGATTGTATAAAATCACTAGAATCTGGGGTTCTCGGGAAAGTTACTGGAACCAAAAAGGGTTCCACGTCGAAAAAAGTTCGAAAAACTCTGGTGTAAGGTAAGCTTTTATAAATTATAAATATCAGTTCTGGGAAACGATATTATTCCACTTTTATATTTCTAAAAATGTAAATGAGGGTTTATAGTCTATCTGGAGATAATGATAATAATTCAAACTATCGTTATCTCAACGACATATATTACTGCACTGTTTTTCTTTAACTAGATTTGATTCAACGCCAAACAGTTCTAAAAAAACCACTTGAAACCAACGTTTCGTCCACATTTCTACAATTCTTCTGGGCTACATCAATACAGAATTAATTACCATTACACGAAAGGGGTATAGTAATTAACAACTATTTCATGTTATTGTAATTATTCTGTATTGGTGTAGTCGTGAAGATGTCTAGAAATATAGGAGGTTTTTTTTGAGAATTGTTTGATGTTGGACCAAACCTCGATAAAGAAAAATAGAGTGAATAATAATAATAATTATTATTATACTTCCTGAAAAAGTAAACTAGAATTTGCATTATATCTTAAAATACATATTCCAATACTGGATTCAGTTTAGACAAAAGCTATGTCTAAAATTTATGAGAGTAATAACAAGTATCTTAAATATTAGAACATGGTTTATCTCTTCCTTGGATACACCTGACCACTTCTGGGGCGAATAGTTTGGAATGAGTTGACAAATGTAACAGCTGCTAATTGAGTCGTAATTGAAGTAATTAAGTGCATATGTTTTAAAACACCTGGAAAAACTCAATACTCACACTCATCGCAAGACTTTGGTTGTGTTATACATTGTTAGGGATCCTTGACTTAGATGAGGTTCTGTAATCAGTAATCATGAATGTTGATGGTTGACAAAAGTTTGGAATTGACTTTTTTAGAGTTTATGAGCAGAACATCACTCGAACAGGTCTGGGACTTGACGGTAATCTGGAGAATTTCAGGATCAAGGTTAGACAGCTGCTAGAAGACTTTGTTCATTCAGATTCCAAAGAGGACCTTGTCTTCTCGCCAGAGTTCTCCAAGGATGAGCGCAAACTTCTTCATACGTATGAATCATTTGATACAGATATTTAGAGTTTTAAATCTTAAAAATATTTAAAATGTAACAAGAAAATTTAAGCACATTATTTACTTTAGTATCTATTTTTACAATCGGATTGAATATTTACGTAATTTTAATTTGACATTGTCACAGATTGTAATGAAGAGTAAAATAAAAACACTTAGTACATTAGCGTCCAGATTGAGAGTACTCATAAGTATGCAAGACCAAAGAGAAAACCGACAAAAATGTATTAAACTCTATTTCTTCATTCTTGGTCTTTAGGAGAAGCCTTACATTACTTACGACGGAGTAAGGAACTCTTGTCTCTTGAGATGGGGTAGCAAAATTATATTATTTTAGTGTTACTTTTGGATAGAGGAAGTCAAGTCATTCATGTCTCTTATTTTCTCACCTTCTGCAAATACAAATTTTCGCTCAATTTAACCATCTTGTGTGGTGGATAATAATATCCATAGAGAATTTACTAGAAGCCTACTGAGTGTCATTACTGCATGAACTAGGTTACAGAGATAATTTTGTGAGAGGATGTCAAAGTTATACAATCTGCATATCCTATACAAATAAACAAACCCACACCTTCTTTCCTCTCCTATCACGACCTTCGAACTATCTACAATATTCTTAAAACTTCGCTTAGCATTGAATTTACTATGTTGAACATTTAGATATGGAGATTTATCTGTAATATAAAAGGCTTCAAGTATCTGTATTCTCTTATCATATATTTTTAAATGTAAAATGGCGGGTTATTTCAACCTGCTAATCCATGGACCCTGGTAAGTTAAGTTCCATAGACTCAGCTGGATGTTTCTTCGGGGCTCCCGCTGACTAGGACGAAGTTGCAAGACGGATTTATCATCGGGAGTCCTCCATAAAATTGTAATATCTTTTTGTAATATGTGTCATGTAATCATTAATTTCTATCTCATACTTTTTGAAATAAGATAAATATTTAAACATAATTCTGAATGAATGAATTTGATTTTGTAAAAGTCCGTGAATTCTACCAAAAAGAGTGAATTTTTATTTCAAATGGAGAATTTTGACTTTTATAACATTTACGCTTGTAATAATGTTTGCAGGATGGTTCATAAATATAACCTCAAGTCTCGCAGTTACGGGAAAGAGGAGGGCAGTCGACGACTGGTGGTCTTCAAGCGAGTGTCACCTATTGAGATCGTAGAGGAGCTCATTTTGTCTGGAAGGGAAACCGACAAGTACAAACTGATTTCCCCTCAGCCGTCTTAAAATATAGACTTGAATAAAACCTCTATCCTCTGGTGTTCATTAAAAATTTTTTTTTATATTAAAATTATTCTTCTATGTATAGTTTTTGTATAAACCTTAAATTTATTTTATACATCGCTGTTTTATTTAAATATTCCTTACTTTTTTTTGTTTATCTTATTAACTTCTTTCTTCCCAAGGATCACAGTTATGGCTTTACACTTTTAGTGCTCTTGTGATGCCGGAAAAGGTATCACATTTGACACTAACTTTTAGTATGGGTGGGTCACGTTACTGCAAGTTACAATATTTAGTATAAATCTCCAAGGAAGTTGAACAGTATTTCTTTACTGACAGTTTTTTCTATTATGGACCAGTAAAAAGTTTAATACACTACACAACTAATTCGCTAGACTCTTTGTGATTTATGTGGTCAGAAACTCAACTCTGTCTTCCAAAGTTTCGAAAATTTATATTTTCATTATCGAGGTTACAAGAAAGTACATAATGTATTATTAGTAACCAAGAAAATATCGAATCAAAAGAAGGAAAAAAGTATAATAATTGATCATTTACTTTATTAAATGTAAGAGTTAAAAACAGAAGTTTCTAATAGCCTGAGTTAGTTAGAACCTACCGTTATTAGCTCCTACACTAAAGTGTAAAGTATGATTAATTATTATCATTTTTTATTTGTTTTAATCCGATAATTTTTAGTAATAATAAATTATAATTTTCTTGTAGCCTTGATAATGAAAATGTAAATTTGAAATCGTTGGAAGACAGTTGAGGTTTTGACCAGACATCCCACTAAAGAGTCCAGCAACATTAGTTGTGGAGTGTACTTTATTTTTCTATCGTTCTCCCTATGATATTGTTTGACAGATTCACTACTTTACATAGCATTGTAATATCTATTTGCCCTAAAATATGGTAGAAGTTGTCTGCATTAATAAGTTAAGGTGGTTTGATTTTAACCGTTGAGCAGATTTTTTCTACCAACTTTCATAGCCGTGTTCAATGTAACAGTTCTCATTAGATCATCAAATTAAGCAACTTTGGGAGTGGTTGGCACTTGGATGGGTGACACCACTTACCATCGGTGGCCACAGTATGTGCCTCGCTAATGCTCTAAATTAGTGAGGAAAGAAAACCGATCCATCTTCGACACTTGAAATACGTTAGGCATCTGTAAGGTTGGTTATTAAAAAAAAAAAAGAATACTGATGATTTATCTTTAGACTGTAGTCAGGCCATTATTTTGTCTACCTTATTTAAATTTCATTGTTGCTATTGTAGTCGTAAAAATACAACTTGCTTGCAGATTATGATGTGAGTACAGTCGGTGGATCATCTGCAAGGGCTACTAGTGGTCCTCATGCACTGACGATGGTGCTGTAATTAATAGTGGTTTGTCAACACTCTAAACCTGTGCTTCTCAGTTAAAGTCGAGTTATTTACTTAAGGCTAAACAGGACAGGCTGTTCGAAAACGAAAGCTCTCCTCCAGCAAGCTTAGTCATGAGTTCTAGCTCTTCATATTCGGTGATAAAGGTGCAGTAAACGCTGTGTCATTTAGTTCTTCGATCAACTTTTCGAAGAAATAAAGTCACCTTTCAAGTAAACATTTAGCGTTAAATAATTGAAAAGTAAGTTCTTTTTTAAAGTACAGCAAAATATCCTACTCCGTCTGGATAAATTAAGAAATGTTTTTCTCAAATCTGTGAGTTCCTTTTTTTCGCCCCCATTCAATTAAAATTTATTTTCCAACTCACAGTTACAGCCTTCACGCAGTTTGCACTGTTCTTGCCACGTAGGATGCTAATCACCGAGGTCGTCTCTTGCCTTAGCTACATAGAATTAAGTTTTTTTTAGCATTTTTTTTTAACATTTGTTAGCACTTGTACCTTTCTGTTATCTGTTTATGAGAACCTCATGATGGAGTACATAAAAAATGTTAACATAAATATTAATATAAAAACTTAATTTAAAAAATGTATAATATAATATAAAAAATATTATCATACGGACTTTTAACAGAAATATATTTGAAAGTTTATATTTCCATATGATTCATTGCTCCATATGGAGCTCTGATTCAAAAATAGTTTGACTGATTTCAGATGATGCTAGCTTGGTATATATTTTAGTTTTGAGACACCCACATTATCTACTAATTATATATAGGGAATGATGACTGTTTTATTAATCAAGTTTAAAGGAATAGATATTTAGCGAGATGCTGACTTTACACATCATCTCTAATGGGCACATTCCTTCATACGAAAAAAATGCGGATATTCAAATAAATCAGGTTGAAATGTATAGAGGAAATCACTCCAATTGTCTCCAATGAAGATTCAAAAACTCCTCATCCTAACCTATTTGTAAAAGAGACTAAGCCTAACTGTTAGACTTATTCTTACCCTCGTCTCACACAGTCACGAGTTTCATATACAGTTCACCCCATCCCCAACACTGTTTCAGCATGGACTAGATGACATTAAGATTGCCTGCATATGTGTCAACCATATCGTAACAAAAAAAAATAACTACCGTATTTATTCGAGTATACCAGGCATCCCTAATTTTCGATTATAATCTGTAAACAATTTAGTTTTTCAAAATAATTTATTAACAACGTAAAGTAAACTATGAACACAGTACCCAAATAAAATGTACAATATTTCTTCAAAGTTCTAATGCATGATCAGATAAGTTAAAGAGTTGTCTAATTACTCTTGAGTTAATTTATTTTCAATTGGCAGGACCATCTGTTCCTTCTGAGGAAATTTTAGAATTTCACAGCAGATAAAGTTCGTGCAGTCCATTTTATTGCTGATGTCTGTCTTCAAAAAAATCTTGAATATTATTTTATTTTGGAATGTCTTCCCATGATATTATACAGGATATCACGACAGATAGGCCAGGTTTCTTGCGGTTTTCTCCTGGAGTAAATTCGTTGGATTTCATCCAGGTAACCCATTCACACTCTAACTCTGTCTTTGAATGGTTTATTTAAAAGAACATCCAATGTCTGAAGAATAGAGATTAGTCATTTGGAATCACAATAACAAAATTCATGTATAATAGCCCATTTCAATTTTTAACTTTGATGTTCAAGGGTCTGTTGCTGCACCCTCATTTTGTGGGCTTGTGTGTTTGTGCTGATTCCTAAAACTTAAATTAGAATCTGTGAGAGTTAATCTACTCTTTTACAATTTAATTTTCATTATAGAGGAAGATATCTACTTTCTTATTTACAACGATCCATTGAGCTGAGAATGTCACCCCAGTCCTCGTTTATAACGCGGACCCAAATTTTGAGTTCTTATTTTAGGCAGAAAATTTAGCACTTTATACAGGAATAAATACGGCACATGCAAATTATCAAAATCAAAAAAAAACCGCGAAGCTGTTCAACTATAAAACAAATCTTTTTTTTTTAAAAAAAAACTACAGCTCGAAACTGATTTTATAAAACTGGTTCTCATATGATGGTAACTGAAATGAAAAACGGTTTGCTAAACTATTTCAGTATTTGCAGTTACGCTCTCCTTGAAACATTGTTTATCACATTCCTTTGAAGAAGTAATTTCAATCAGTAAAACAAGGGTTTTCTTGTTTTGATTTTTAATTGTCAATTTCACAAAAAAAGTGATATACGCTATCAGAAAGAAATACAGATTGCACATATTACGGCCCAAATTATTATAGCCACTAATAATTGAGCGTCTTGACACTTAACTACAAGACACTTCAGCGTCTTGTCAGATACACCACGTAGGTAAAGCGTGCGTATAAACTTCTCGTATACCAGCCTTCAGTAAATAAAGAAAGTAGGCATTCTTCTTCTGTAATGAAAATTAACATGTAAAAGAGAAGATTAATTCTCACAGATTTTAATCTTCAGTTTTAACAATCACCACAAAAAACACAGGGCAGCCGGCAATAAGAGTGAAGGAGACCCGTGAATATCAAAGTTAAAATTGAAATGGTCAATTATGCAAGAGTTTTTTTTATTATTGAATTGAAGAAGAAAGAGAATTAGATTGCACTGTCATAATATTATAGATTTATTTAATCTGTTTTAATAGTGAGAATTGCTATACTGATATATTCATAAAAAACTATATTAAATAAATCATACCAATTTCCCACCAAAAGTACTTAAAAGTCAATTAATCATTTATGATTTATAATGATAATAATATTTAAACCATCTTTGAGTCTTTTATTTGCTTTATAATCCACAGACCTTTCACTAAGATTCTTTATTTCTCTAATACAGTGGAACTGAATTATCTAGATATGACTAGAGCTGAAAAGGTGGGTTCAGAAAAGGTTTTACACCGGCACATCTCTTTCCTCTAAGGGCCCTGCTAAAGCATGACATCGTTTGTTAACAAACTAGTAAAAACTTCAATTAGTTAATGTTGTGGGACATTTAAAAACATGCCTGAGGGGACTGCACAACCTGTAATGAACCAGTGTTGCACAACCTGAAAATGAACCATGTGTTTCTGTATACGTTGACTAAATGTGTAGCTTTGAATGTGTTGTTTTGAACTGTGTAAAATAAAAGCTGACATCAAGAATCTCCTTTCGTTAAATTATTTGATAACGGACCCTCAACAGGTTATGAAAACCTGTTGAGTCCGTTAAACGGCTTCCTGGCCGTTAAATATTGTTAATTGAGCAAAGTTGTGTGTTTGAACTTGGACTCGTGTTGCAATTTGTTTTGTTTGTATTTTTGAACAATGGAAGCGACAAAAGTAAACATTGGCCTTCTTGAAGGAAAGAAAAACTGGTCTACCTGGAAATATAAAGTAACAATTTTATTGAAAAGTACTCCTGGTGCACTGGATATTGTGGAAGGGAGAGTGGTTGCACCTGAAGATCCTTCAAAGGATGCAAGTCCATCAGTGGTAAAGGCATTTGAAAAAAATTATGAAACTTTTACCAAGTTAGATAGTATTGCTCTATTGGTTATTACTACTAACATGACGGAGGACACTTTGAAGTTGGTGATGCGCTTTTCTAATTCTAGGGATGTTTGGCTGGAATTACACAGGTTATTTGATGGCTGCAGGGAGGACAAAGCATTTGACTTGTGTATTCAATTTTTTTGCTATAAAATGGATCCTTCTGATAACATAATGGGACACACGTCCAAATTGAAGAATATTTGGAATGCTTTGAATATTGAGTTGTCGAAGGAGAATAATGGAGAACTCCCTGATTTGCTCCTTATGTGCAAAATTTTAGAGACTCTGCCTGAGTCTTATTTTTCATTCAAGTCTAGCTGGACTCTGATAGCCAAGTCTGAGAGGTCCTTGGCAAACTTGACCACTCAGCTATGCACATATGAAAGGGCCCTGTCTGGAAAAGCAGAGAGCAGTAATGCCAATGAATTATTGGTAACTGAGTATTCAAAGTCATCGAAAAGTATTAACAGTTCTCTAAAGCATCCATCCAAGAAGATAGTGTGCAACTACTGCAAGCTTCCTGGACATAAAATAATATTTTGTAAAAAGTGGATTTCTGATGGAAGACCACCAAAAACAGAGAAATCTACCCAAAAATCTCATGGAAAGGGGGTTAACATGATGTTGTTGGCCACCACCTCCTGCAAACTGTCAGCTGAGTGCAATCAACAAGACTGGTTTGTTGATAACGGAGCCACGAACCACGTCTGCCACTGGAAAGATATGATACGTGATTTCAAACCATTCTCGACGGATCACATGGTGACAATAGCGAATGGAGAGTTGATGAGAGCCTTTGGGAAGGGCTCAGTGGACATCGTTGCTCTAGTGGATGGGCGACAAGAAAATATCACATTGAGTGATGTGTGGTATGTACCTGATGTAAAGAAAAACTTATTCTCTGTTTTGTCTATTCAAGATAAAATTCTGAGTAGCAAGTTCGAGTCAACGGGAGAGAAATGCTGCTTGACCATTGATGGTGAGACCAAACTGGTTGGTTCCAGAAATAGATTTGGAGGCCTTTATAAGCTTCACATTGTCACAACTCAACCACCCGCGCTCTATTCTACTTGTCATGAAAACCTGCTTCAACTTCATCATGAACGTATGGGACATCAGAATAAACGCCATGTAAGGGAAACGGTTAAGAGAGAGCTTGGTATAGACCTTCCACTTGACAGTGAACTGTGTGAAGGCTGTATCTACGGTAAGGCACATAGAAAATCCTTTGGAACAAGGGTTAGATCCTGTAAACAGGGTGACCTGTTACATGCGGATGTCTGTGGACCATTTGTACCTTCTTATTCAGGATACAAATACTTCGTTCTTTTCAAGGACGACTATACACGTTTTCGCTTTGTCTATTTCATAAAACATAAATCTGAAGTGATCAATACTTTGAAAACTGTTTTAGCTGAAATAAAAACTGCTGGGTACACTGTGAGAGAGCTTCTTTCCGATAACGGAGGGGAATTCAATAACCTCGCTGTAAAGAAGATTTTACAAAAACATGGAGTAAAACAGAGGCTCACTATGCCCTACACCCCTGAACAACATGGCTGCGTAGAGAGGGACAACCGGACAGTAGTGGAGACTGCAAGAGCGATGATGCACGCTCATGAAGAATTGCCTCAAGCACTCTGGGCAGAGCTGATAAATTCTGCTGTGTACGTATTGAACCTGACCGGTACCTCCAGTCAACCGCGTATCTCCCCATTTGAGCTTTGGGAAGGACGAAAACTAGCCTGAAACACCTAAGAATAATCGGATCAAAATGTTACGCTCATGTTCCTAAAGAAAAACGTAACAAGTTGGATCCTAAGGCTGTCAAAGGTGTTTTGATTGGATATGAAGCGGATGGGTATCGGATTTGGTGTAAAAGCACTAACAAGCTTATACGATCTCGTGACGTTACATTTGAAGAGACTCCCCTTCGAGTTCAACGTGATAATATACCTAAAGAGGAATGTGACAAGACACCTAACGAGCCTTCTGAAACATCTCCAAAACGTGCTTTTGAGAAGCACGTTTCAGAAGACGAATCTGTCGAAAATAGGACTGCTCTTCGGGATCGCAACATACTGAAAAAGCCGGCAAGATATTCGGATTTTGTCATGATTAATGAAAACATTTCAGATGTTGAAGAACCTACTTCATACGAGGAAGCTATTGAGAGTCGTCAGTCAAAGCTTTGGAGACAGGCAATGGACTCTGAGATTCGCTCCTTGCAAGACAACAACACCTGGGACTTGCAAGAACTACCTGCGGGTAAGAAAGCCATTCCTTGTAAATGGATTTATAAATTAAAATATCATTCTGATGGCACTATTGAGCGCTACAAATCTAGACTTGTGGTGAGAGGATTTGTTCAAAAGAAAGGGACTGATTATGAGCAAACTTTCAGTCCTGTTGCTAAAGCTAGTACAATTAGAACAATTCTCAGCGTTGCAGCAAGTGAAAAACTAAGTCTAACACAATTTGACGTTTCAACCGCCTTCTTATATGGAAGTCTGGATGAGGAGATCTACATTCAACAACCTGAAGGCTATCAAGATGGTTCCTCCCGTGTCTGTCGATTAAACAAAAGTTTATATGGGTTGAAACAGGCACCACGTTGCTGGAATAAGAGGTTTGGTACCTTCATGTTAAACTTGGGCTTCAAACAAAGCTCAGCTGACCCTTGCCTTTTTATTCAAATAAAGGGGTCTGATAAACTGTTGGTGGCTCTCTATGTTGATGACGGTTTGGTTGCATCCAGTAACAATGTCATGCTCAACAAATTCATTTGTAATTTGAAGGAACAATTTAAAATTTCCTACAAACCTGCCTCATACTACCTTGGTTTCGAAATAAACCAGACTGATGATGGATCTGTGAAGATCAGTCAGTCCACG
The DNA here is from genome assembly GCA_026182355.1 of Hermatobates lingyangjiaoensis. NCBI lineage: Eukaryota > Metazoa > Arthropoda > Insecta > Hemiptera > Hermatobatidae > Hermatobates > Hermatobates lingyangjiaoensis. The sequence goes on from JAPFBL010000059.1 coordinate 103,325, forward strand.
TATACCAAACGGATTCTCGTAAAGCTTGGAATGGACCAGTGCAACCCTATTTCAACTCCCATTATCAACTGCCCATTCGGAACCTGTCAAAGACTCGTGTGCAAGCAGTAAACTTGGGGCTTCATCTTACCGACAAGCCGTTGGGTCACTCATGTATTTGATGACTGGTACTCGACCTGACATCTCGTATGCAGTTGGAGTTGCATCCAGATCTTTGGAGAATCCTACCGCGCATGATTGGTCAAAAATCAAAAGGATTCTTCGCTACATTAAGGGAACTGTGGACTATGGTATTCTTTATAAGTCTGAATATAATAATGGGAATCTTGAGTGCTTCAGTGATGCGGACCATGGAGGAGACAGCAAGACAGGCAGGTCTACATCTGGTATACTCTGTCTGTATTCTGGTGGTGCTATCTCATGGGCCAGTCAAAGACAGTCATCGGTTGCAATCTCTACTACTGAAGCAGAGGTAGTGGCTGCGAGTGAAGCTGTCAAAGAAATGGTCTGGGTGAAGAGACTGTTGCTTGAGGTGACTCATATCAATACTCCTAAACTCCACATTGACAATGAAGCCGCACTAAGACTTGCTCAGAATCCAGAATATCACAAGCGTACTAAGCATGTACAATTAAGACACTTCTTTGTGCGTGAGCAAGTCCTGGATGGAGAAGTGGAGGTACAAAAGGTACCATCAACCGCCCAACTTGCCGATATTTTAACTAAAGCTCTGCCTAGGCCCCGACATTCTGATTTGTGTTCCCGATTGGGACTTGTAAATATGTAAATCATTGTTTGTTTTTCAGTTTTTTTTTTATGTTGTTAAATGAGGGAGAGTGTTGTGGGACATTTAAAAACATGCCTGAGGGGACTGCACAACCTGTAATGAACCAGTGTTGCACAACCTGAAAATGAACCATGTGTTTCTGTATACGTTGACTAAATGTGTAGCTTTGAATGTGTTGTTTTGAACTGTGTAAAATAAAAGCTGACATCAAGAATCTCCTTTCGTTAAATTATTTGATAACGGACCCTCAACAGTTAATCCTCCTTCATTGAACATTTTCTGCTGCTTGGTTATATTATTTATAAAAGTATATAGTACGATTTTTTTTTACTCTAGAATATATAATAATACATTACAATTACTCCAGATTAATATATAATAATCTGCGAATTTCTGTAACCAAGAAGAATATATGCCCAAGTCAATAGCACACATTCGAGCGTCATGTTATTTATTCAAATTTTTTTTTCCGACTAAGAAGGGATTTTATTGTTTAAAATATTTGCCATTATTCTAATAAACATTCCTTACAGCTTCTCCTTACCAATGCACACGTAATATGCAAGTTAATTTAATTTAACAATGCCTTCTCATATCTTTAATTACTGTCTTTAATATACTCTTTCCAAATAAATAAATGGTATACAATTCTTTACATTATTAGATTCATTGTGTACTTTACAGCCTAAACTGTCGATATCCAACGAATGATGGCATAGATCACCACGCTGCATTTACAAAGTAAAACATCGTGAACTATAAAATTAAGTACAAACACAAGGATTGTGATGATAGAATAAGCTATAACTAAGGAAATGTCATCTCCACACGTTGTTAATAACATTGCTACAACATATGTGTTGGAAATTAATTAATTTCCTCCAAACCAATCCTGATGAGTTTCTGGCTACTGTGCGAGTGAGGTCAGTAGGTAAAGGTGTTAAAATTAATGTTGTTCCATTGCATCCACTCCTACTTTACTAAGTCGCTACTTAAAGAGCCAGGTTAGCTCAGTGGTTAACGTACTCATCTCTAGGCTGGCAGTCCGGGGTTCGATCCCCACCTGGCCTTCAATTTAATTACGTGGGAAGTGAATAAATCTGAGTATGTTGTCCCTTGAAGAGGTCGTTAAGCTGTCAGTCCCCAGCCTGTATGAAGTCAGGTACTAAGCACAAAGCTATAAATATGCTACATTTGATACAGTGTTATTCATTTCGGGATGAAAATACAGATCAGGCATGTTAAGTATATAATAATTAATTTGAACTTTATGTTCATTAATTTCTTAAAAATACGCCACCTTACTCGTTATTCTATAGCTTTATCGGTTTCAGAAGTAGTTCTTCACAAGCACAAGAACCTAAATATGATAAGGGAGGAAAAAACACACAATGCGTTTCGGACACTTAGTGTTCATCTTCAGGTTATATGTGCCACAGTAAGGTGATGTTGACTAACAAAAAACTCTAACGTCTGTTAGTCAGCATCACCCTACTGTGGCAGATATAACATGATGATGAACACTAGTGTTCGAAACGCTTTGTGTATTTATAACCTTTGAGTGTGGAAGACTTAATATTTTTTCCTCCCTTATCGTGAGTAAAAACCACACAATAATTTCTTGCATAGTATGTGAGAACTAAATCCTTAAATGAAGATGTTGGGTACTCGTTAAGTCCAATTTACCTGAGCCAGGTAAATATTTAAACTCCCAAAGTAGAATCAACCAGGTAATATAGTTCAACGAAATAAAACTGGGCTCCAAATAACCAATGAATTCATTTGAGTCCACTAGAGTTAATTACAAGAAGAATTGATAATGACACCTGCCAGTATTAGCGATGTAAAGAAACAGTAATTATATTGCCAGCGTGATGGCAAAGATGAAAGAAACTGGGAATAACTTGAAATAGAAAACTTTCTAGTGAAAGTAATTTGTTTCGTGTTACCTAAAAAGCTCTTAAAATAAGACAGGTCTTGTAGAAGAAGGTAGGTTTTGATGAAGGACGCGTATGATCTAATGACAAAGATAAAACAATCAAGTTTGTACATTGGGCTAAGTAGCTGGCTGGAGGTGACAATGTGCGGCTTGACGCCCACACTACTTGGGTGTCTGGCAATGATTGACAAGTCAGAAGAGACTTGTCTGGCCACGTCGCGCAGGCGTGGGAGAAGGAGAGAGGTGGACCTATAAGAGCGTCTCCTTGGCACTGGAGTCCCCCAGTCATGCTGTATCTGCCATTCCTCATCGCCCTTGGCTTCGGTGAGACTCCTTTCATATAACCTTCAACCTTACTCAACCTCTTAGCTAACCTGTCGCCACGCCACCAGACACACACTCAACCACACCCGCCGGAGCTAGCGTATCAACCTTCCTTCCACCAAACCATCTTCTTACACTACAGTCGATTTTATCACAAACTATTAAAATGTAAATAAACAGTGTTGGACGAGTTTTAGGCTAGAGCTACTCAAACATCCTAAGCTGCTCATTTAGTTTCTTCATTGATATCTTTTATATTTGAATATTCTAATTCATGTAATTTCACGTATTTCTTCTATTACATATTTATATAAATTCGCACACACACACTCAATGACACAAACACTCTCACTCCCTCTTTCTCTTTCGGTTACTCACACACTCATTTATATTTAAAATAGTTTTGCTTCTAACTCTCTGTTTTCTTTCCTTCATGCTATCATGTATATAGTATTAGAAATATAACCATACTTTGCAAAAAAATTGATTCTAGTTAAGTTTCTCTGTCTTTCCGAATAACGGTTTTGTTATTGCATCTAACGAAGATAACATACTTCGCACTATCAACATGTTTCGTAACCTCTCAATAGGTTATATTTTTAATAATATATGTATATGTATAATTACATACATAATTACATATGTATAATATATATATATATATATAGTTATATGCTATAAGTTCTGAAACACTCTATTAACAAACTAGTAAATATGCTCTTAAGGGTTCGTCTTCAATTACAAGAAACATTACACCACTGCACTAAAATATTTACAGCATCTTTAAGGCACTAACGAGAAGATCAAAGTTATCTTATTACAACATCATCTCAGCATTAATAATTTTCAATATAGTGTAACTTAGTAAAGTAGCCTATTGATTAGTTTAGTTTACTAGTTCTATATATATTACTTCTTGATATTTTATTATGTTTTAATGTATATTCGCAATTTATTAGTAGTGAGGATAGTTAATTGGTAATGGTTTAAATAATGATTTATATTTTGAAGCCCTCAGGATGCTGACAAATATAGGTGAAATATTCTAGACCATGGATGAGTGAGTGGATATGGTCCATCCATGGATGGCTGGAGTGGCTATCAGGATATCTTTGTGTCCATGTGTGAATTTATTTTACAAGTATACATTGCCAACATTAAAAGCCTTTAAAAACGACTACTCAAGAACACAACACACAGGAAAACGTCCACAAAGACTTACTTTAAGTTTTCGACATCGCTCATTATACGGTAAAGACTTACTTTAAGTTTTCGACATCGCTCATTATACGGTGGAGATGTTTTCAACTTGAAAAGCGAAAACAAGTTTAGATAGAAGTTTCAAAACTAAGAGTAGTCTTGCTTTTCCGTTCAAGCTGTGAACATCTTCACCTCATTATCAAATATTGAAATTACCATTGTCTGAGATATCTGTGTGCTGCTGTATTTCATTATGTAAATCTATGTCAAAAAAAAACATATATCAGTAAAAATATGAACAAATTTAAGTTTTTAGTATTATTTTGGTAATGTATTTGATATTAAAATAAACTTACGTGTCCTTCAGGCAAATAAGTTACACAATGGCAATAGAAAATGAATAAATCGAATGTCTTTCGTTTAGTTGAAAGATATTCAATCACTCTAATGCCAATGACAACTAAGAACGGTTTGCTTTATCATTGAAATATACTTTTTACATTTTTCTTGGATATATTACGAGGATTTCTACTATTTTATATATAAACTTCCAAACCACAAGAAGAACTCAGAAAAAGACTAAGACTTTCAACAATAAGAAGTGGTCTTCGTCAGAGTCAAATCCCAACTGATTTGGAATTTGACTCTGACGAAGAACGTTTGTTATTGTTGAAAGATCTTAGTCTTTTTTCTAATTTCTTATTATTATTATTTCTATATAGTTTATTATTACTATATCCTAATTATACTATGTTATACTATAAAACTGATGATGATTTATGAAAATCGAAAGCTAGTTAGTAATTTTTATATCAATACAACATTTTTACTGAAGTGTTTTTAAACAGTGACCGAGTGGCTAAGTGTTATAACATGTCATTAGGACAACTTTTGTGGAAACTTCCCTCCACTCAAAGAGAAATAGTCAGGAGACTGGAAAGGACGAGTATTAAAGTCGTGAATGCGGAAGCTGCCGTTTATTTCAATCAAATATGTTTAAATGAGAATCTGCTGCCAACTTATACTAATATACATATATATATATATATATATATATAATATATATATATATATATATTTATATAAGTATCATTGCTCGAAGATGTGTTAACGAAAGGCCTTAGAGCATTAGTTAAATCAATAAATTGTTCATTGATGGTAATTAATCCATCTATAAATCAAGTGTTATTATATTATTCATATAGTATATATAAATTAAATATCTTTGTAAAAGTTAGGGAGCATGTCCTTTTAATACATGCTTTTAAGAACTTTTAAAACGTTTAATTAGTGTGTTTTGCTGAAGATTGTGAATACACAAACATGTTCATCAATAAAATATGAAATTATGGTAATTAATTTTAGTTGATATCTGAGTTGATAGAAATAAATTCGTAATATTGGAAAAATATATATACAAAATTAAATCAAGTGGAAAGCACATCCAGTATTTTAAAAGCATGATATATATATATATAATATATACATATATAATGTCGTTAATAAAATCAGTAATGGAACTTTAGAATACAATAAATCATTAAAAAGGATAAAAAACTATGTAATATTTATTCAATCAGATTAACATAAATACGAAGCCCAGAGGATGTCTGTAAATCTAGATGAAACGTTGGCAAAAGGTGTTTGAGAAATATATGATATTGGACCAAATGTCCAAAAATTGAAAGTAAAATATAACATTATAGAATATATGTGTTTATATAAAATTATATCTGTAAATTTGGGGAACAATCCTGATATAAAATGATATATGTATATTCATTTCAATTTGCAATAACAATCTAAACTGGAACGTTTAGGAATCCAAACTGAAATTATGAAACAGAAATTCAAATACGAAGTGACGTTACACTCAGAGAAACTCCTTACTAACAGTAATTCCCGTCTCCAGGGGAGAAAGGAGAGGAAGACCAAGCATGCCGGAGATGCAACGGACAGTAACTTTCTTATTTGGGAATTTGGGAAATTTTTATGAAAACTACAACAAAGTAACTGATTACTTTAGTACAAGATCCAGTTATGTTTTTATTTTGAAACCTTATTTATAGATGTTCTAATATAAAATTAATAGTTCAACACTCAAATTTATTATGTCTGTCAACAAAGACATTTTAAATGGACATTGGGAGTTTGATTGATACTAGGAAGTAGAAAAAACCTTCATTTTTTTCATCTTTTCCACTAAACAGTAGATACAACATTCAACTGAGATTCAAAATACGCTAATTGTAACGAAAACTACAGAAATAAACACTTACTACGATTGATACAGTTCTTCGAAGAGAAGTGAAATGAGAAAGTTGTTTTCAGTTTGGCATATATCAAAATTAAGTTTTTTGTACGATAAAAAAATGTTTCAGATACGTCAACGAAGTTTTAAAAAAATCAATTACAATTAGTTCTATATTAAAACAAAGAAAATATGGCTCAGTAATTGTGCATATCATTTTTGAAGTTTCATAACTTCTTTGATTTAAGTATGAATTGTTTGCAATTATGGCATTGAAGAAACGTTAAGAATTCATTCTATTGTCTCTTCACTTTGTTTCTTTTTGTCAATCTTATGAAGCATGGTTCTATAGTATACACAGGCTCTGGTGTTTCGCAATTTGTATTGTTCGTTTGAAATCTTAAATGACAGAGGATAAAATCAATGCAAAACTAAATTGGTAAATGAAAACATTTTTTTTTCATCAAGCTAATTTGAAACAAATTATTGGTTAATCTTATACTCCTTAATTATAAACATATTGGAAAAATACTACGATATTTTATGTGTATTCATATAAATAAAGTAACTTATAACTTCATTCATGCTACTTTATTTGCTTTTTGTACTGATGTCGTACTAAAGATGTCTACAAATATAGACACAAAGTTATCTTAAAAGTGTTTTACTGTTTGACGATAGACCGAGCATCGATAAAAAATAAAAATAGTGTAATATATTTATAAAAATAAATTACTAAAAAGTCTAAACCGTACAAATAAATAACTAAAAGAAACAACACTTTAAGAACAAGAACATTTACTGGATCAGTATTGCGAACCGATGTTTGTCATCAGGAAGAGAGTGGAAGGAAGAAGAAGAGGTTCGTGACGCCTTCCACCCAGTCTTGAACACAAGTACCTCTTCTTCTTCCCATCTCCTGTCTTCTTGTAGATAAACTTCGGTTCCAAATATTGATCCAGTAAGTGTTCTTGTTCTTTATGTGTTGTTTTTTCAGTAATATATATATATATATATATATATTTCACATAAAAACGTGAAATAACAATCAATGATCAGCCAGAATAAGAAATGGGAAAAGAAGACTAAGATCTTTCAAAAGTAACAAGCGGTCCTCGTCAGAGTCAAAAACTCAACTGAATTTTTGGGTTTTTGGTCAAAAACCATCAGTTGGGTTTTTGACTCTGACGAAGACCGCTTATTACGGTTGAAAGATCTTAGTCTTGTTTTCCCATTTCTTATTGTATATATATATTATCATCAAGAAAACGATCTACAAAGGACAACAAACGTTTCAACGGGAACTTTAGTACACAGAGATAGGGACACCAAGCACACTTGCCAATACAGGCGTTCATCGTCAGAGTCAAAGTGATATCTGTCGAAACAGCTTGTTTTTGATAAAAAATTTTAGCCAATTTCTTTATTTCTTGCTGTGGTTTGGATATTCATATACATATACATATATATATATATATATATGAATATATACTATATAGATATATATATATATCAATGATATATATATATGAATGATCAACCACAATAAAAATGAACAGACTAAGATCTTTCATACAACAGTAAACAAGCGTCTTCGTCAGAGTCAAAAGACCCAACTTTTGACTCAGTATGTTATTCGACTCAGTAATGGCGGTTTTGACTCAGGACGAAGACCGCTTGAATTGACGGATTGAAAGATCTAGTCTTTTACTATTGTGTTTGATCATGATGTTGTTTCACGTGTTTATGTGAATATCTTATATATATATATACATATATATAATATATATATTTGTGTAGTTGGGCAGAAGTCTTTTTCTATACAAATATTGTTGAACACAATGGAGTATTCATTGTGTGTCGCCAATATATGTTTTTTTTTTGGTAAAAGTTGTTAGGAAGGTCGTTTGTATCAATAAACTAAGGCTTAATTGGTACTACATTTACTTTGTAATCAATAAATATAGTAATTTTTCAAAAAAAAAAAATAAAATCAAATCTGCATCAAATTTTTTTTCAGTTTTACAGGTTTTGCGAATCCCAGAAACTATTTGATGATGTCTATCTGTTAGTGTGCGTGTGTACTCAAAAGTTTGTCCATTTTAAAATATCTTGCACAAAAGCATTTTAATGCGTTTAAGCAATTTTGAAGAATACTATTTTAGATCATATAAAAGCGTTATATCAATGAAAAGGACTGTTATTAAATCCCTCTTTTCTTACTTAACAGGTTTGTTTGTTTCAATATTATCAACAATCAATCTATGAAGGTCAAGACACGTAATTTATTAGAAATATTTTTTTTTTAAGTAGAATAATCAATAATCAGTTAAACTAATTCATATTTGAAGGGTATTACGTGAAAGTTACATTCACATTCAAGTGAATAGTTACATTCATTCAAAGAACTATTCACATGCCTTGAATAAAATGTATGTGAATTTATTATGAACATAATATAGATAATTAGTTTAATTGGTTGATTTCTTTTAATTTGGCTATTATATTTAGTTAGCGGTTCCTGAGCTGAACTTACCTTCTGAATTCATTGATTTTCTGTTGTATTTATTTTTTAGTAGTTGAGGGTTGAGGAAGTTATTAAGTCATGGTAATTGAGAAAATGAAAATCTCAATACCGAACAACCAGTTCAATTCTACATTGAAAGAATGAAATTTTACCCTACTCAAGTTTATATAGGACAGGTATCTTTAATGACTACGTGGTTTATTCATGGTGTTATCGAGATGAGTTACTCGTACTTATATTAAAAATTGTGATCATGGATGAGGCAGACAAACCATTAATCATGGTGGTGGGAAAACATCCATTAACTTGTCTACTGGTTTACAAAATTTCTACAAAATATAAATCTGCTGAAATGCTCGGTACAGTCAATCAGAAATGAGAGATCCTCGGAGGGAAAAGTGGACTAAGAAGGACCGGCTTATCATTGTCCTAGAGCGCCAAAGCAAAGCATCTAGAGCACAGGTGTCAAACATACGGCCCGCGGGATAAATCTGCATTATTATAAAAAAAAAAGCAGTTTACCCTAATTTCCTTAAAAACCTGCAGTTCTTATATTATCCACCAGTGTTTTGGTACGCGCTCTATTATCCACTTTTCCTTTATCCTCGCAACTTGACCAGCGAAATATCTGTGTCAAAAACGATAAAAGTGGATACAAAGTGTCGGATTTTAATAAAGATTTTTATAGTTGACTTATTCTTCTTGCACCAATTATTAGTATTAGTGACTGGTACAAAGAAAAAGGTAGACTTATTGCTAGTTCTATCTAATTTTGTAATTAGCTTTACTGGTCCGGCCCGCTTGAGATCACACTAAGCTGCATTCGGCCCTCAAACCGAAATGAGTTTGACACCCACTGATCTAGAGTATAGTAACCCCAAGAAACCTTATACACTGGTGCATGAATAGGACACTTCTATACGACTTATGAATTTAATTCGTTCAGGGACAGACTTCGTATATCGAAATGGTCGTATGCCGAAACTTATTTTTCCATATAATACACTAATATTCAATTAATCTGTCTCACAGTTTAAGAAACTACTTCTTAATTTTTTAATAAGCAAATTAAAAAAAAATAATAAATACTGCATAAATATGGATATAAATAAGAATTAAACATAAACATAAATAGAAATCAGTTATATCAGATTCAAAACAAATTAATTATAAATAAATAAAAATAAAGCATAGAACACCATCTTAACTTAAAGACTGGCGGGTAAAGGTCAGAGAAGACGGAGAGTATAGAAGTACTTCAACGTATACTCTAATGACAACTATCTGGCTTATTAATTTTTTTTGTTTACATTTTATGCTTTACTTAACGTAAAACAAAACCTAGCTTACTTCGTTTATACAGAGAGAGATTATTTATATTTTAATTTTGTTTTTTTTTCTTTATAATTTTCACCTTGTCCTTCTTAGCTTTCATTCATTTCAGGCTTTTTTTTTCTGTGCTTCAGAGCCGCTTGTTTCATTACGAGCACTATGCGACGCTTCATCATGTGTCGTATCTTGAGCAAATTTTCGTATATGAAAAGAATTTTGGTTCGAAATATATGTCAGTACGTTTGTAAGTTGAGGAATCACTTTATTGTTGGCTATTCTACAATAGAAACAAGGTAGACCCAAAACCTCAAAACTTCATCTGAATTCCAAGACTTTATAGCCAAAACAGTCTTTGAGTGAGTTACCTGTCCCTGCGGCACCAATGCAGAGGTCTGACAAAATGGACAAACAGCACTTCAATCTTCCACAACTACTGCATGCCTTAATCTTTTCGTGCGAGTATAGATTCTGTAGTCCAAAGAATAGTTCAGGGAAAACTTAAAGGAAAGTCAGGTGGCAAGCAGCATTGATATTTGATGAAACAAACCGACAAATTTATTTTACATATCCCACGAACAATGACTGTTGTTACGATACGTTCCGCTTAATAATTAGAGACGATTTTTTGCAGAATCATATCAATAAAATAATAATCTTACATTCTCCTGAAGTCCCCGATAACATAAAACTGCCCAGTATATAAAACCGGATTAGCTGACCTTAATGAGCATAAAAACGTCAGTAGAAGTGTTTTACCACTAGGAGTACTGTCAGAACGGCGCTAAATGGCTCAACAGCCAACAGCAGGCATTGGTTAAAAACATATACATATACAGCCATCCATATTCAATATTTTATGCCATTCATAAAGAGTATGAGACCCTTGAACATCTACAAGCTTACTATCTGTCAAAAGCCAATGAAACATGTTAATTGATAAAGTAAAATGAGGTAGCTATTATTATCAGGGAACTATGAGTGATTAAAAAATACATATATTGTAATATCACTTTCATCTGTGTATTAATTAATGAATGAGAATCTGATTTCTGTTAGTTTTTTCTTCAATTTTTTGAAGAAACGATTTTGAAGGAATTTGGTGAAGAATATGCCATCTTCATTCACAATAGTAAGTGTACCAGGAGGTAATTGAATGCTGTGATGAAATTTGTCTAGTTCTTGCTATTTTAGGGAAAAATTAATGTTTTTTCTTGAATGATAGCATTCATTACTATATTATTGTTTGTGAATGCCGAAATCATTTCTCTCTGGTAGATAGATGAATCGTCGTGGTGTGCATGAGTGACCAGCCAGTGACTAACGAATATATCGTGACCACTTTTACTTTCATTTACTTTCTATACAAACAAATGAAAGTATTGCGTTTCGATCAAAATTTTGATAAACAATTTTCGATGGAAATACACTTCAGTTCAATAAAAAAATTCAGCAAATTGGTCCACATGTATTTATAAGCACAATATCTCGAAAATGAAAAGAACTATAATCACCAAATTTCATTCTCTGCTATCTCTAAGACAGAACGGTATATATATAATATATATATATTATATATAATATATATATATATATATATATATATACGCGCTCCATTCTTTGATGTGGGGAGATCTCTCTCACTTCGTCCTCTCTTCTAGTCTACTTCTGATGACGAATAACAGTTCGAAATATTGAATTCTGTAAGTGTTCTTTTTATTCATTTTTCAATGTCGTGCTTTCTGTAATTTAAAGTTATATATATATAGTTCAATTTACATAAAGAAACATAGAGAAATTAAAAACACTAACTTACAGTCTCTAATTTTCGGTTGAAGCGTCTTCAGGAGTGATAAGAGAGGGAAACCAAGCGCACTGGTACAGAGACGGTTGGAGTTCGATTTCAGTACAACGATCATGTCAAGTTTTTTTGTAATAAATAAATACCAAACTCTGAAGATGTCTACAAATATAGACGAAACGTTGGCTTAAAGGTGTTTTACTGTTTCACGATAGACAAAATCTCCGTAAAGAAAAGTAATGTTGAATATACGATTGAGATAAGAAAACATTAAATTATATATACCATATATATATAATTTAGGAATTTTAAATGTTTAGGGGTATAATTGAAATCTTATACAGGTTAAATAATCTTAGTTAGCATATATGCAAATACAAAAGAATTTACAATTTTCTTGATGTGAAGTGTTGATATAGCTTCTTTAAAATTACAAATAATGATAAAATGTAATTAATATAAAATGAGGATATATATATATATATATATATATATATATATATATATATATAATATATGTGTCAATGATCAAACCACAATCAGAAATGGAAAACAAGACTAAGATCTTTCAACCGTAACAAGCGGTCTTCGTCAGAGTCGACTCTGACGAAGACCGCTTGTTACGGTTGAAAGATCTTAGTCTTGTTTTCCCATTTCTGATTGTGGTTTGATCATTGATTGTTGTTTCACGTGTTTATGTGAAATCTTTTTTATATATATATAATATATATATATATATACTGACTGAATTACTAAATAAACTTGTGAATAGGAAGAATAATAAAGAAAATCAGGACAAAACTAAGGTCTTCTTTAGGTACTTCAAAGAAGATGTCACTGTATGTCATCCAATTTAAAGTTACTAAATCACACTGAAATGTCCTCAAAATAGACACGGCTTCTTGGTGAAAGTCAAAATACCACGTGTTCAAAGTAAACTCTACTTTTACTAGCTTTGCCCTACTTCTGGTAAAGCTTGCACTTTGTTACCTTCGAAATTAAGTTTTTGTGCATATCATTGTTTAAAACATCCTTAGTGCCGTTATATATGTCTCCTGTCATTCTCGAAAAGTCCTGGTACAATGCCTCCTAGTATATTTAATTTTCTGGTTCATTGAGTCTAGTATATGCTTGGGTTTTTACCAACTATGATTAGGTTAGGAAATCAGATTAACTAAGTATATTTTTCCTTTTGTCGTAACCACTTTCAAGGTTCTTATTTAGTAAAACATTTTCTTTTAACCATAATAATTGTATTTGATTGTAAATATTACTTAAATTTGATATAAATTCAGATTCTTATTTATTAAACTTTTTTAATCTTACTGTGATAAATTAATAAAACAAAGTCTTCACACAAAAGAGAAGTCTTTTTATTCAACGTGTTTTTTAAACACTTCGTGTTCATCGTCAGGAAAACTTCCAACGGAAGGAGTGGAAGTCTGAACAGTTTAACGTTCACTCTTCATTGGAAGTTTACCTGACGATGAACACGAAGTGTTCGAAACGCGTGGAATAAAAAGGCTTCTCTTTTGTGTGGGGACTTTGTTTTATCCATTTACCCCCAGTATGAGTAAATACCACACAATTACGGATTGCTTAGCTAATGAGTTAAACTTTTTTAAGTTTTAAACGTATTTTATGAGTTGGTACTCATAAAATGACCATGCTTACGTCACCGATATGTCCGTAATTCATGTTAGCTGTCAGCGCTTCTTATCAGGCAATGTCTCTTTGGTGAATTTGCGTAGATTGTTTTGTTTTATCAGCAATAAAGTGCCTCAAATTTACAAACATAGTTTGATTAAAACCTTGCTTATACTTCAATAGTGTATATTTAATTATCGTAAAAGTATTGAAATATATAACCACTGAAAGCATGGAAAAAGTCTGGATAAGAGATTGTATTAAAGCTTATGCAAGAGTGCTTTTCAATTGTAAAAGCACAGTATGGATATCGTTACTTGCGATATCATGCTTACGTTGCAGACACATCAGTGATTTCCGTCAGCTGTTAGCGCTCCTAATCAGGGTTACCTTTCTTGTGTGAATCTGCGCAAGTTTCTTTTTGCTTTATCAGTAATTGATTTATAGAGTGAAAGGTGAGCAGAGCGATGACATGGTTGCGCTAGATCTTCGAGTTACGGATTTGGTTTCGGCACGTTGACTCCACTTTCAAAGCTGGACCGCTGCCTGCCATCTTCATAATAACCCACTCAGCGCTACTTTCTTCCAACTATAACAAACAGTTGTTCTACTTTCCGTTTCAACAACAACCTCATCCCTTGTAACTTTCCTGCGTTTTACGAAACTTCTAAATCAGTTCAAATTTAACATAAACAACTTATTTCTTTAGTTTTGTCTAGTCTGATGATAATTACTATTGATATTCTTGCTATATTTCTTTTAAGAGAGTTTGCATAACGAACTTGATTTTTTACTTCATGTCTTATCGGGTTATTTATATTAAGAAATGAATATACGGTCTTATAGCTTAGTTTGTTGGAGTCATTCAACTGCTTTCGGACACTACTCATCTTCAAAAGAAAGAAAAGTTCCTGTTAGATCGAATGACTCTAACATCAGTATACAATGATAAGATGGCTTACGACTCCAACATCAGTAAGCGAGATAATATGGTTTACGACTCAAACAACAGAATACGAGTAAGATGGTTCCCGACTTCAACTCCAATATACAAGATAAGGCAATTTGGGACTATAACAACAATATATGAGAAAGACGATTTACTATTCCAACTACAGTATACGAGAAACAATAGTTTACGACTCTATCACCTGAACAGATAAGATGGCTTACGGCTGTAATATGAGTATACGAGAAAATACAGTTTACGACTCCAACAACCACATACGATATATGATGGTTTACGACTTAACACCAATATACGAGATAAGACAGCTTGTGACTCTAACATTAATATATGAGATAAAATGATTTACTACTCCAACAACAGTATATGAGATAAAATAGTTTACGACTCCAACAACAACATACGATATGTGATGGTTTACGACTTAACACTTGACACCAACACTAGTATACCTGATAAGATAGTTATTTATTTCTTATGTACTTACGTAACCTCTTCAGGACTAACAATATTCTAACTAACAAGATGTAGTAACAACATGTCATTTATATTAGCGAAGTTAATCCAGATAACTTTAAATGAAATGAAGTCATACAAATCTTTAACAATTAAGTAAGTTATTAAATCTTTAACATTAAATATCTACCACTAGATAACGGAATCGTCGGTTACTTCACTGATCACATGAAATAAGTTACCAAAAATGTATAGGCGTTCTGAAAAATCTTCATTAGGGTCAACATAAACATTGAAGTCAAATGTTTACTGATATGGACTAAGAAATAAGTAAAATAAGAGCTTAGCGTCACTAATCTTGCTTCATGGAAGAAGCTACAATTTTGGAAGTTTATAATAATGGATTAACAAATAGTGAAAACCCAGCTACTAGAGAAGGTATATATGTAGACACCCTCTTTTTAATAAACTTGGGATAATCAGAGTGAGATGTATAACTTTGATGCAGAAGTTTATGATTAAGGAGTTTTGCCATCGACTTTCAGCTATGGACTAGACAGTTACTACTTGGGGAGTGTAAATGCTGGTGCTGCTGAAACCTTTGGCATCAAAAAAAAAAAAAAAAAAAAAAAGAGGATATGCATAACTTATTGGGAAACAATAATGCAATGCACTTATGAGACTTTTAGCATTTTATTGGACGAAAAAAACGATCATTATGTAAGATTGTTTGAGGTAAACCAGCCAATCTTGTAATCAAGAATGGTATTATTCATTAAAGATGCGATTAATACTCAAAACTGTAAGAGAAAGGGAGGAAAATTCTTTAGATTGGAAGTGGTATCGGCTTCTCCTAAAAAAAAGCGGCCATTATAATTTGCTCTTAACTTTTAAACTCTTACATATTATTAATGTTTAACTTAATTGTTCAGGAATCTTCAATAATAGAAGGTATCCCTTTGAAATGTAAACGTTTTAGGTTAGGTGAAAACCTAAAACCTAAATGAGATGCTGAAAAAACAAATAATGACTGCATAGGTTTAGAGGTAAATTTTCTTCCATTACTCCTGCTTCTATTCTTACTCCACTAAAAAGACGATTTAAAGGGCGATGAAATCATGCGTCTAATTGAAGAGTAACCCTGAGACCACTCCTCGATATCCTGAAGGAAGTGTCCTCTGCAGCTTCAAGGGGAAGCACTAGATGACCTTGAATGTTTCTGTACGAGAGTGTCACCGCACTTCTACAAAACCAATCCAAATACAATTTCACATCAGGCTATTCAATATGCAGACATATTCACTGCAGCTCCTTCCTTATTAATATTACAGCAAATGAAAACTTACGTATAACAGCTCTCGTTGTTCAGAAATAGTATTGTTTTTAACTACGACCTTATAGCTGACATACTGAAATATTGCTTTATTTTTCGATATAAATCACGATTATATTAATTGCAGTTAAGAAATATTATATATTGATTGGTAAAGTTCATAAATAATTTCGCTTTATTGGGACTAATATATTTAATTATTTAATATATTTAATTATTGCGACTAATTAATTATATGCAACTAAGTTATTATTTTCAATGCTACTAACGAATTATATGCGACTAATTAATTACATAATTAGTCGTATCTTGTACGTTAACATAATTGCTAGCTTCATTCTCTAAGTAATATTACCTATACCATTAGATATGTAATTAGTTACATCTTGTACCATTTTAGTTATGAAACTCTACTTTTTTAAAAATTATTATGGAAAGTTATAAAAAATGTCTTATGGAAGTAAAAAAAAAACCTTTTTAAATAAATTAGTGTTCTTCTTCAGGTTTACTCGCATACAGTGTAAAAATAAACTATAAATATACACAAATAGAAAGGATCTATATGTTTTGAAGAAAGTTAACTTATATGGAGACTTGTGATAAGGTTCAATAGTGAGTAAATAGACTGAACAACTAGTTTAATGAATTTCTACTTTTTGCAATTTTCTGCAATTAAAATCTTATAAGGTGGAACAAAAACATATATTTGAGCATCCTTCAACATTTATTCATTCAGTTATTTCTTTATATCCTAGAAAATGCTAATTATACCGTAATGAGTTGTAACGTAATGAATATAACTAATTACTAATTCTAGCGCTCATTCGACTGCCATGTCCAGTTCTATTCCATTTAATATTCCTGTCAGTCAGCCAGTAAGCTACACTTCATGTATTTTCCAATTGATGTTTCAAATAAGCAGCATTTTTTAAAAATAGTTTTGACATGAAAGTAACTTTATAGAATAAGAACGGGTTTCCAACATCTAGTGTTCACCTTTTCCTTACATGTAGATATATGGAAGCACACAGGGCTGCCGTGCCCTGGTAACCGTGGACTAAAAGTTCAAAACTGGTAAATTTGTGCCTGAATTAAGATTTTGTGAACTGTTTCATACTTAAATATTTTTAAAACTTCTTCTATTACTTGTCTTAGTCCTTTTTGTCATTCATGTAGTAACACCAATTTTATTATATCGATTAAAACAACCACCTTGTTTTAAAATAAAATAATATCAATTTGGAGGGCAATAATCGACTCGAGAGCAGTTGTCAATAAAATATAAAACAAGAAAACGATCAGTTTGCTCCGGCAGTGGACGAGTACAGAGAAACCGGTCCAGATATGGCAATCTAGGATGTAGGACGCTGTTCTTTCTAATACTATTACTAACTACCTCTGTACTACAGAGGCAGATAGGAAGTAGCATAAGCAGGGATATTTTATTTAACACTACTTATATCAATAATTTAAACAATGTATTTTTGTTTTCAGAAAGGTAATAATTGAATGTTAAGTACAGAGTGATTGAAAAAATCTGGGAATAAGAAAAAAGAACTGGGAAAAATTACAATAAGAAATAAGAACAAAGATTCAGATCTTTCAACAGTTGGTATTAGACCCTGATGAAGACCGCTTGTTATGGTTGAAAGATCCTAGTCTTTTTTCTCATTTATCATTGCTGTTTGGCCGTTGATATATATACTTTTACGATGAAAATACGAACCGAAACGAACAAATAAAGTTCAATGTAGATAAAGAAACAGGGAGAAATTAAAAACCTCATCATCTGGGTCTCCAACCGTCTCTGTACCAGTGCGATCGGTTTCCCCTCTCTTATCTCTCTTGGGGAAGGTTCAAACCAAAAATTAGAAACTGTAAGTGTGTTTTTAATTTCTCTATGTTTCTGTATCTACATTGAACTTTATATAAATATATATATATATATCTGTGTGAGTGTGTGCGCCTGTGTATTTATGTGTCCTGTATGTGTGTGGGTGTTATTTAATCAGTAGGAATAACATTTATGTTTATTTATTCTGATTGTTTTGTTTTAGTCACAAAGTCATTTCTAGAATGACTTTAGACAAGATTGTCCAATCTAAAGTTAGTGTGAGTTTTTTAGACTTTACAATGCTATAGATGTTGAAATATACTTAGCATGTGCAATACTATCTGTCAGTTGTCAGTATTTGGGTGAACAATGAGTATTTCATCTTGATGAAGAATGTCAATATTCACTTTGTCATACTGAAAGCGCACTTCTCCCACACACTGGATAGTTGGGGATTGAATGAGTAAATAACCAGTCACTAATTAATATTGGTCACTAATTTTATTTCGAGGTTAGTGAACATGAATTCAGCTCTTCTAAAGTGACGGCTATGACACCTGCTGAGAAGGTAACTGATTAATTTACTAGTGACGGTTATAATAGTACAAATGTTCTCAAAATAACTGTCTTAAAATTCAACTTTTTTTTTTTGGAAACTGAAATTAAGTGATACAGAGTTCGTGGAAGGAAGGTGTGGCAGCGTCCTTCTCTCGACCAAGGCACTTCCTACTTCAGGTGTTTAATTAATCGACGCGAAGGGAAGAAACACTTAAAGGATTAATCGTGTCCAGAGCTCAATGTCACGAACGCCATGAGTTCTCTCAATATCTCTTTCCTTCAATCTATTGTGATTTATTAATTAAAGAACAATTGATAACTGATCCGCAATGTATTATACAATAATAAATTGAATACAGATTATAACAGAATTATTGTTACTTTTCTAATTAAACTTTACACGTGCTTTGTAAATCACACGTGCTTATGTCATTCCAACTTCTCCTAATCCACTAGTCATTTCATTTGGTAAAAATATTTCGGAGAAAATGTTTCTTTAAAACTGTTGAAATAATTTTAAAAGTGTCATCCAAAAAATATTTGACGATTATGAAGAAAAAAAAATTAAAATTAAATAGACAAAAAAATGTAAAACTCAACGAGATCTGTGTGCTTGCAATTGTTAATAATAATTGTTTCTACCAATATTCTTTGTTACATCCCAAATTGTTTGAGTTTAATTCGTCTCTACCAATATTACATATATACTCGTGTTTCATCATCAAGAAAACGATACGCAAAGGACAACAAACGATTCAAAGTAAACAATAGGAACACAGTAAACAGAAAAACACACTTACAGTCTTGTCTCTAATTTTAGCTTTAACCATCATCAGGAGAGAAGAGATAAGGACACCACTGCACTTACGAAACGATGGTTGGAGGCCCTCAAACGACGTATCTAACCTACGTTTAGATCCAAAATTAGAGACTCTAAGTCTTTTTTTCAATTAAAACATTATCACAATTTTCTCATTGTACATTGATTTTTTTCCATGCTCTCGGCTTCAATGATAAGATATCATCGTACCAGGTATCAAAATAATAAAAATGGGAAAAGATTATCACAGATTAAAATTACTGAAGCCGTGTTATAACAAAAATGGAATCACATATCAATGTATAATTAGAAAATAGTGATTTTTAAGTTATTTGAATCACAGAGAGCCAAATTTATTCTAATTTTTTTGGAGATGAACACCTATTTCTACTAAACGCCAGTTAACAACTTGTTATGAGGAAATTTCAACATTATTTCAGTAAACTAGAATAAACATTAGTCAGAAACGAAGAAAGAAGACAAACATCACGATTCTCAGTAATTTCGGCAACATGCCATCTTCAGGGAAATAAACAATTCAGAAATGTGATACCGTTACAGAGTCATTGTTAAAATTATTCAAGTAAGTTTACTCCCTTACTCACTAGTAAAGAAGTTTACATAAGTGATTCTGATATCCATTAAGAGCAATTAAATACAATCATAATCCGTACTTATTGGGAATTTGGAGTGTATTACCCTGAGAACTACTTCGGATTATCTTAAACTCTTCTTGGGGTACTAAACACCCAATTCTAAGTACAAGATAAGAGAATTAACCTCTAAGGAAATGCAACATGCTTGTATAAAACGTGTGAACTCTTATCGTAATTTATATTATTATTCTATAGTAATATTACATCTTTCTATTCAAGTAGAAATATTATATAAATATTTGATATCTATAAAAATATAATACTACATTATATATTCAGGCAAAACTAAATAATTATATATATATATATATATATATATATATATATATATATATATTTTTTCTATGAGTTGTCCGGGGAAAGGAATATGATTCGTTACAATGTTGACCAATAGGAGTGAAGTTTACAGGTTCATGCGTGAGGTCCCAGTTACCCGCTGCTCAGCGAAGCCTCAGTCATTCTGCCAATAGGTATAGAGGTTTAACAGTCCCTCTGAGTTAAATCATGTTTGGCAGGAATTATTAGCCTCACTTTACAGTGAACTCCTGTTCCCTTTCTATTTTTGGTTTTTGTGATGGTTGGGTGTTGTTGTTTACTATTTTCTGTTACGGATATTGGTAGATTTTTAAATGATCTCTCGGTTGTTTACTGCGAAAAGCGGCCTTCATCTTCATGCCAACGGGAGTAGAGGTTTCACAGTCCCTCTTGATTATTAAAGGATGTTGGCACTGGACTCCAACTTCTTCTCGTAGAAACATCTTCGAGTTATAGGTTTTGTTTTCTTTCCTCTTCGGTTTCTTATTTTCATGTTTCGGCGACCAAGCACGCCGAAAACACAAGGGCAGGAAAATCCCTGCCGTTTCTCACTCACGGGTGACTGATTTGCGTCCAGTTTGGATCGTTTTTTTCGAATTTAGAGTGTATATATATAAATCTATATAACTACATATATTATAGAGAGCGGTATATATAGCAAGTACTGCTTTAGTAGGTCAGGTGTACTACTAAGGTACTTATACTTACAATACGTTTTACTACCAACAAGTTCTTACTATTCCTTAGTATTGTAGGTTATAGGTTCAAATCTTCGCTCTGACATAGATTTTTCATGTTCGGACTCTAGCCTACAATATCGTAAATATTCGATATAGAGCCCTACTCTAATAAACTTGTGTAGTATAAAATTTAGAATTATCTGTGCAAAATCAGCCCACTAACGTGTTCGCATATTAACTAATAGGACACAAAATTGCACCGAGCCACAATTTACTTCTTTAGTCATCTCTAAAAGGTAAGAGCCTGTATGGGTGAACATAGGAAACATAAAAAAACAACCGAAAATCTGAAAGTATTGATAACTGTAAATAAAATTCAAAGATAACATAATGATAATATTGTTAATTAATGTTAAAACTGGATTTGAATTGAGGTAAATCCTTAGATTTTTAAAGTTTTTTTAATTATAATAATTCAACACTCAGTAATGTTTAAATAAGTGAGTAACTGTTACTGATACCACCACTTTGAGGTGTTCTACTCGTATTCTAGAATAGAATACCCATCATGTTCAACGAGACTCGAATATATATATAACAGTTTAGACTACAGTAATTCTTAAATTTGACTAAGATCTTTCAACGGCAACAACTGCTCTTCCTTACAGCCACAATCAAACATTGGCATTGAATATTGAAATGCTCTTAGTCCCATTTCTGTACTTCTTGTGGTGATTTAGACGATGATATTTGTTACAAGTGTGATATATATTTTGAACTGTATTATATATATATATATATATATATATATATAGGTGTGTTCTCTAATCGGGGTTCGGTCAATTTTCCAGGATAATTATCCTGGAAAATTGACCGAACCCCGATTAGAGAACACACCTATTCTATCAAACGGTCGATATATTATTGAATCTGTTATATATATATATATATATATAAAGATTTCACATAAACACATAAACACGTGAAATAACAATCAATGATCAAACCACAATAAGAAATGGGAAAACAAGACTGTGGTTTGATTATTCATTGTTATTTCACGTGTTTATGTGAAATATATATATATATATATATAATATATATACCTATGCACACCAATATATCTTCCTATATACCTAATTTTAGTCCAGTCCGCTCAGCCTCAGTGTGTGTCATAGAGAGGGAGGTAGAGAGGACGCCGCGAGGGCTTGGCGGGAGAGTGAGATGGGAATAGGAAGGTGCCGGCTCCGTGCAGCTGGTCCGCTGAGGTCGATGATTCCCGCTTGTGTAACGGTGCTCGCAACTTGTCCATTCCGCTTCGATAGTCTGTCGTCCAATCAACCACAAACCTACCGCTTAAACAGACCTCTTTTAATTTCCTCCCCTCACTTTTTTTTTCAAAAAAAAGACTCTTCTCATCATTTTCTGCTTTACAATGATCCAAAAGACAAAACTTCCTCCATACTCTCTTGAAATACCCAGATTTTTTATTCTTTGATTTTCGCACCCTTCAGTTTAATATATATTATATATATATATATATATATATATATACTAGTATCTATATGTATACATATATAATTCGAAAAAAATGATTTTCTCCTGAAGATGGATCATCAGAAAATTTTAGTTTGTAAGTGTGTCTCTTTCTCTGTGTGTTACTTTTCTTCGTTTTTGAGCTGATATATATATATATATATATATATATATATATATATATATATATAAGTTGAGTCAAAAACTCAACTCTGACGCTGACGAAGACTGCTTGTTAAGGTTGAAAGATCTTAGTGTTGTTTTACCATTTCATCTTGTTTTCCCATTTCTTATTGTGGTTTGATCATTGATTGTTGTTTCACGTGTTTATGTGAAATCTTTATATATATATATATATATATATATATATATATATATTAAATTTTTTTACCAAAACGCGGTCAATTCTTTAGGTTTACATCACTCTCATTACTGACGTTTCAGTTTTTATTTAATTTTTTTTCAAAGGTAAAAGTAGAAAATTTGGAAACAGAAAAACTTTTGGATACGTAAGGAATTTTTTAAAAAGAAAACAATTTGCACATTTCACCAACAACTCTCCAGTTTGAATAAACACTAATAAATCAGTGTCACGTGTTTATTTAAAGTAGACAGTTGTTGAAATTCGAAAATTGTTTTCTTTTTTAAAAAAAAATCTCTAATGTATTACTTAAGTTTTTCTGTTTCAATATTTTATACGACTGACTACGAAAAATCTTTTAAATAGAAACTGAAACGTCGTCAATGAGAGTTTAATTTGAACCTGAAGATGAGAAAGATTCCTGATAAAAAAAATTATTCCGTTTCTACTTCACGGCCGATAGTTTTATCAATATATATATAAATTCACTTTGTAAACGGAATGACTATCCAAACTGGACACAATACGAGTAACTTAATATATATAAAACTCTGTTATCCGTAGCATTATTAAAATTATATTTATATCAATCAATGTTTTTAATTGTACATATCAAAATAATTCATTATAATAAAAGCATAAAAGCGTCAGACTGAAAAATCATTATTTAAAAAATAATGAAATAATGCAAAACCAGTTTTGATCCTAAAAACTGATGAAACGACAATTTCAATTTTTAGTATTGAAATCTGAAAAGTAGAAAATGTAGACGCAAGATGAGAGATTTGTTTAATAATAGTGTATTGTTTAAAAGCATTTATAATGATGCTAATATGTTAATTAATAACATGTTAACAACTAAACTTTTCAATAATATCAAATAATTTGTGTGTGTGTGTGTGGGGGGGGGGGGGGGGGGGGAGAGAAACAACGTGAAAAACATTTTCATGAAATTAACTTTTTAAGGTAGTCAGGTCATCATATTTTATCATAAATCCTTAAAGAGGAGTCTCTCAAATTAGATAGTTCAATTATGATAACGAAGGTTGTCTTCATTATAACGTCTATGAAGGCGTTAATAGGATTTCATTAATACAGGGGTCAAGCAATGGTCTACCCAAAAAAATCACTAAACATAATTACGTGTTCTCTCGGCATATTTATTACTCTTATTAATGTTTTAACAACTTGGAAATATATTATTAATGATAAAAATCTTATGATAGTGGATTATTAAAAAAATAACTCTATGAAACTTACCTTTTCTCTAGAAGACTGGAGCTCTGCAACCATCTGAAAGTATTGATAATTGTAAATAAAATTCAAAGATAACATAATAATAATATTGTTAATTAATGTTAAAACTGGATTTGAATTGAGATAAATCCTTAGATTTTTAATGTTTTTTTAATTATAATAATTCAAATGCTCGTAGCTCTGGGCTTTCTTTAAAATTTACAACTTACATGGTATATCCAAGTTGAGTCTAAATTAAGTTAACTGTTCTTTTATACCATAAGATGAATCATTATTATGATAATATATATATATACCTCATCTCTCTCTCTCTCTCTCTCTCTCTCTCTCTCTCTCCTCTCTCTCTCTCTCTCTCTCTCTCTCTCTCTCTTTCTCTGGGTGTGAGTCTGTTTGAGCCGGATATCTCAGTTACATTATATAATAAACAAACAGAAATATAATGTTATACTTTTTACTTTTTGTTTAGAATTAACTTTAAAGAATGATTTTATTTAAAAAAGAACTGAAATAAATTATTAATAATTAACTAATGAATTTTATCTTTAAAATCACTAAGAAAAATGTACTTAATAGTTTTTAAACTGTAAATAGTATTGTTTTGTGATATACAAAATATTTTTGATACAGAAACCAGTGGAATATTTTTTTAGAAATAAATCATAAAAAAGATTAAAACAGGGAACTTTGAAACTAGAATTATGTAAACGAATTTCAATGTGCATTTCAAACAATAATTACCTTGTAAAGCCTAGAAGAAAAAAGTTTTCGTAACATATGTCACAAAAAAATTCAATGACATTTGGCTTTCCATTCAATATTTCTTCGACAGATTTTTACTGAGAGAGAGAGAGTGTGTGTGTGTGTGTGAGAGAGAGAGAGAGAGAGAGAGAGAGAGAGAGAGAGAGAGAGAGAGAGAGAGAGAGAGAGAACGAAGGAAAGTAAGATATTTTAAAATAACTCCAAATTTCATGTTTAGTGTTAGTTAGATGCTAACGGAACGGTAAGCTTCTCTTGCATTTCTATCAATTTTATCTGGAGACTAAATTTAATGTAATAATGTACAGAGATTATTCAATAAGTGATTTGTCCAAGTTGTTGTAATGAGTGAATGAATAAATCGGTTTTAGAGGGCTTTCCCAATTGAATAAATAAATTACAAGGATAGCCTTAAAGTGGGTACAATGCCCACAAAACTCATTCTCCCTTTGAATTTTATTAATATTAAAATCTATTTTTATGAATATATCTAGACGTAATAATAATAACAATAATAGTTAATATGGTAATTATTATTTTTCTGGGGGGTTGGTAAGATTCATTACACGATTTATGTTGGACTAGCATAGCTAGCCTACCAGACCTACCACGTCCCTTCGCGGACTCCAGCCTGCAACTGTTGAACCATTACATTCGGCTATGCTGCAATAATTAATAATAATAATATTACTGATAGACTTTTAGAATATCGACTTGTTTATTATAGTATGCTGCGACTGCTTAATTGCCAATGATTTGCAGGAAAGCTGGGCCTCGCTGCAAGGTCAGGTGGTAGTAGTCATAGAACTACTACGTCTGCACCGTCCGGAGATCTGCTCAGCGATGACTGCCCAGAACCCAATGGCTTTTTCGCCGACGGCTATCAGTGCGACAAGTACTACGAATGCCGAGATGGTGAAATTATCGAAAAACTCTGCCCCGATGGAATGGTTTTCAACGACTTTTCACCTCTTCATGAAAAGTGCGACCTTCCTTTCGGCATTGACTGCTCCGAAAGGCCTGAACTCCGTAAGTTATGTCTAAAACCAAAATGCTTTCATATAAATTACTTTTTTAAAAACAAAAATAGATTAAGATGATCTATAAATTACAAGATGTTATTTGACATTTAACAAACATAATCAAACAATAAACAAATTTTAAAATTTATAAAGTTACATTTTTTCTATTTTTGGATGCTTCGACTACAATTTCATGCATTTAGAAGTAATTTTATTTCAGGGTTTTTCCTTTAGTTGTTTGATTTTGTAGCGGAAATCGGGTGGACACCCATTGGTGGCACTCCGTAACTATATTAAATAAACAAAACTAAAATTTCTCGGGACTCGGTCATTTCTTCAGGTTCATGTCCCTGACCGAGTCCCGAGAAATTTTAGTTTTGTTTCTATTCCACGGTCGATACTTTTATCATTTTTTGTATTAAATAAAGTTACATAAGCAAAATATTATGAGCATTTAAATAGGGTATAGTTTTTTTTTATTTTTAGAGCAGTGTGCTTGTTAAATTTTAGTGAAACCACAATGGACGTAATTGGTGGTGGTTTTAGAGCTAACTCTGTTTATACGGGGAAACAAATCTTGCTCATACATTTTGAGCAAGGTTTGTTAGCATTTGTCACTAATTAACGGTCCACAAGATACTAACAGTCAGTAGAAGTATCTTAATGTATCCTGTATAAATCCACGGGTGATAAATCAGAGAGAAAAACATTTATTTTTATAATTTGTTCAATATTATAATTAAAAAATAAATTATAATAGTTTTAAGTATTCATTACTGTAATATTTACTGAAAGAAAAGTTGGGAAGAGGTAGATAATTTTTTTCGTACCCCGGAGCGTTATCATAGTGCAAACACTGTTTGTTCAACTATAACAGGACCCATCGTATTATCAGTAAAGGCACAAGAGTTGTCTCTGTATGCGTATGTAGTGCATCCAGAATAGAAGTAGCAATAGTATATCTAATATTGAGAATTTCATTAATCATGAGAGATATTTATGGGTAAATGTATTATTGATATTTATGTTTTTTTTACGAATGCTCATATTTTGAAGAAATAAAGTTAAACTGGTTGAATTGAGACAATTTTATTCAGCGATTATAAATCATTTTTTTTGTATTGAACTATTCCATACTCTGCTGACTCACTGAGTGTGCAATGCTCGTCTTGTGGTCCAGTACTAACACAGTTTTCTTTGAAGGTGATATCAATAGGGGCTGACCACTCTTACAACATGATTAATTCATTCAATTTTGCCTTAATACAAAGGGTGGCATGATTAAGATTTCTTGATACCCAAATGCTTATTTCTTTATTGGTCTTATCAGGAGCATGCTGAGAACTTTGTAAAGTTCTCCTTTAAATGTGTCCTACATCTGACACACTACTTTCATATATAGCTTCAAAAGGGTCATTTTATGCAATATGTCACCCGAATGCACAATAAATAGTACCAGCTGTACAAAATGGGTCAGAATCACGAAGTTTAGTGTGTTAACATCATTTAACAAAGGTCTCATGGTGGCTGTTTTCTACAGTACACGTATAGAATTCATCGTCACTATATGAAAAGCACCGCCATTTTCTCTTCCAATCGCTTTGGGATTAACAACTGTGACTAGAATCTGTTCCTATGAGATCTTCAAGCATTTCTAGGACACTGACATTGATTTCTTTGTGAAGTTGATCATGGGTAATTAACATTACAAGTCGCTGTAGCTCAGTTGACTGCTTATTATAATGAACATTGCAAATCAGATATCCCGTGAGGTTGATTCTTTCATCTCAACTTACAACATAGATACTGAAAAATAGTTCACCAAGAGGTTTATTGCTATATTTTTAACATTAATATAATCATAGGTTTATGTATTCATGATGAAGAGAGATAAACATGTTAAATAAACCTCTTCTCTTTATATTTTCAAAGTTTATCAACCTTGGGCTTGATCAGTATGTATTGGGCTTGACATTTTTTTTCATGTATGTTACTCGTTAAAAAGAGTGCACTTTTGGTAATAACTTTGCTGTTAATTCTCAAAGATAGTTGAAAGTTAAATATGCAATTCGGTAATAATAGCTGTTTCATTTTTGAGATGTCCTGCTGATATACACAGTAGCACATACATATATAAACCGATTTATAAACATTTTTGAATTGGTTGTAGGTTACCTTAAAAGTTGTACTGTTTTTGAAATTAATGTACGGAATTTTGACCTGAGTGTACTACTTTTATTTCTCTGTATTTCAGATAGAGAGTAAATGAAAGTAAAAAAAAATATTAATGAAGACTATATTTTTAAATGATTTATATGTTATGTTATATAATTTTCAGAGACTCCCAAACCTTCGCTTCACTGTCGCAGACAAAATGGCTATTTTGCTCACGAAGAAGCCAACGTATGTAACAAATTTTATTACTGCGTTGATGGCAAATACAACATGATCACATGCCCAGATGGACTCGTCTACAACGAGAAGACTGGCATATGCACGTGGCCCGATGAGGCCAAGAAGAAAGGCTGCTCCAGTCAAGGTAACTTCAAACCAACTTTTCTTCTTAAGGCCAACAACCAACATTTTAAGAATTTGTGCTATTTTTAGCTTTCACCTATTCCCTTAAATTCGATGAGACAAACTTCCTACATGCGTTATTAGTTTCTATTACATCTACACAGTTTTTCTTTTAAATTTTTAGTAATTAATATATACACTTCTTTTACAGTTCGTTGGACAACAAAATAGTTTATCACAGTACTGCTAACATTTCAACATTTCGTCATTACTGAATAAATGATCAAGTATATTAATAAAAATAACATATGTTATGACATAACTTCTTTACTTAGCAATATGAAATATTGTTACAATAAATAACAGTATATTTACTTCGCCATTAACTTTTAGATTATCCATTTCTTTTAGTATTTTTATTTATAACAGAAATTCTCTTATCATGAACAAAATTATTACACAAATAAAAAGTTGTTTATAGATTTATAACATAAAAAAGTTGAGTTTTGTAGGATTACTTTATTTTTTCAGGTTATTAACATTATTTCAGAGTATACGAGTAAGATGAAAGATTCGTCACATTAGAAATACCTTTACTAGAACAACATTTATAAAATATTTTACACAAAGTAATTAACTCATATTTAACCTATTATGGACCAATAAATAATTGGTAAATACCTTATTGTTGTATTCTATTTGTCTATTGTATACTCTTGATTGTGATTTTTTTTAACACGCTTATTTTAAAATTTGCATATACACACAAATTCATAAATAAATATATATAAAGAAGAAATATTCATTTGGACAATGACGACAATAATGATATCAAAGAGAAAAAACATGGATAATAACAAACGAAATTTATTTCTATATTTTGATATTTCTCATCATCAGGAGATAATATGCTTCGCTCGAATGGTATTCAACTACTTCTCTCTTTAATCCTTGAGCCATTGTATTTTCTTGGAACAGAGAGCTTTTTTCCCTGATGACAACAGATGTCAAAATATAAATGATTTATCTATTAGGTAACTTATATCTATTCACGATATCCTTCAGGTGAATAACCAGTTAATCAAGAATAACACTTATTTTTGTTTCTCGATATCCATTATCATAAGGAGAAGAAGTGTTTTCTTCTAAACACAATTACTTCTATCTTTGACCTCTGAAAGTTGTATTATATGTACAAAATTTTTCTCCAGATGAAAACAGATGTAAAACTATGGAAATGAGTTTTTCTGGTTATTGCTTGAGTAGTTTTCTCTGTTACGATATAGGTATATATTATTTAAATTCAAAATCAAAGAAGAGTAACAGACAATGTAAAGAAACACACTTTGGGAGAAAACGGAGAGGAAGATGCCAGAGGCACAACGGCAGAGAAAGATCATGGCTCCGGAGTCCTTGGTCTACAAGTCTCTTTTCTTCCTAAGACGGATTTTTTAAAAATTTGAGTTAGTAAGTGTGTTTCTTCTCTCTGTCTGTTACTTTTCCTCGAGATTGAACTTATATATGTCCTTTATATTATATAGACAATTTAGATTGTCTTTCCAATTTTAAAGCGAATGTATATATTTTTAAGCAATATTAGTTGTTTCTATTAGTAATATTATACTCGTTGAAATAATGTACTTGTTTTACTTGTTAAGTGTGTTGAGGAATGCTGTTCTTATATGTTTTCAAATATTAGGAACTTTAAGGTAATTACAATATAAGAAAGTCGAGTCAAGCAAGCTTTATGAGAAAAATAGACGAAAGTGCAATTTTTAATGAAAGTTTGCGAAATACGTTCAGGCATGAATTATACTTATTTAATGACAAGTATGTTTCTTTAAAAATTATTTAAATTTAATATTGTATTTCTCTGTGTTATTTGTAATAAACTGTTTTCCAGATAAAAATAGATTAACGCCCATTACAACCAAAGGAAGTGTTTGGAAAGGTGGTTCTAATGGTGAATTGAAAACATCTGTGATAAAAACTGGAAATTATATAGGTGAAAAAATGATAACTAATAGTGGTAGCATTAGACAGTCAGTGAACAAGAGGAGAAAGCGGTCTTACAAAGTAAGAGAGGATTCGAGTGAAGAGTTAGACTATAGTATGAATGATGAATCGAGGAATAAGTTTAGCTTTGACTCTATATATGGTAAGACATCCTATATTTGGGACGATGATGATGGCTGGCAGCCATTGGGGAACCGCAAGTCAGAGGAAGAGTCGGAGAAAGATAGCCAGGAGTACGACTCGGGATCGCAGCAGTACGAGGAGAGTGTAGAAAACGAATCAACCAGCTCGGACACAAGCATGAACGATGAGGAGTTAGATGGTTATATTCAGGATTACATAGATCAAATGAACAACAACCCAGAGCTGAACAAAGGCTTTTTGGATTTAAAAGTATACGAGAAACTGGCCGAACAGGAATATGAGAAAAAACTCGCTGCAAAAAAATCAAAAGGTCGTAAGACAACAGTCATCATGTTTAATCCACCTAAGCTAGAGCAGCCGCACAGAAGAGCAAAAACAGTGTTTTATCCTATATATAGACCTCCTAGGACGCCATCCTACCTGCAGCAGCCACGCCGTCGAATTTACTACACCCCTTACCTTCCCTACAGGAGATACACCTTCAAGTGAGGCCAAATATTCGTCTACACCCACACCGCTTGCAGCTCTACTCTACACTATAGTGCATAGTCTGGCAGCTTGTCGCTTGAAACCCGCTAACACTGTGTTCAGCTTCATTGCACAAGCTTTTCCCTAAATCGACTAGGATTGGCTTAAGTGTGAATAACAGAGTTGATATCTTATTAGGAGGTAAATAAAAATTTAGAATCATGTTTGAGGCAGAAGTCTTTACTCTTTTCCATGTTTATACATCGTGATTGATATATAGAATTGTTTACATCACAAAGTAAAATCTGCTGAGCTTTATGCTAAAAAGTTGAGCATTTTTGAAAAAAACACAAAAAAATGAAGGTTTAAACCACAGCAATTCAAAAATTCTTATTACTTCAAACAATAAAAAATTTCGAAATTTCTAAATTTTTTGTTTATATGTTCATATTTATATACTGTGATCAAGAAAACGATCCACAAAGATCAACATACGTTTTAGAGTAAACTATAGGTACACAGTAAATAGAAAAACACACTTACTACAGTTTTTAACTTTCGGTTTAACCACCGTCAGGGAGGAGAGATAGGGACGCCAAGTGCACTTGTGAAGCGACGGTTGGAGACCAACACACATTTATAAATTGATATAAGTACAACAGTATTTTGGTAAAAAAAGAGTGAACTAAAACTAAAAATGAACGTCTCAAATCTAGTAAACAATTGAAATAATTCTTACTGTTTCAAACAATTAAACATTTCTGAATTTCTCACTACGGTTTTAACATTTATATATATATATATATATATAGGAATATCATATATCATATATGATATAGAGATATTACTATGGAGTGTCATATATATACACTACATTCATACATATAAATAAAAGTCAATAATTTAAACCACAGTAAGAAGTGCAGAATGACAACTAAGATGTTCGATTAGGTCATGGTCCTTGTCAGGTAATGGTTGATTCTATTTGCAGCTTTAAAGAAGACCTTTAGTTCAACGAAAGTTTTTATATATATTTTAAACTGTATGGTAGTGATTTATAATCTACAATTCACAGCAGTTGAAATTTGAATAACAATTCGTTCAAAAAAGGATTCATTAGGACGCAGTTTTAATTAGTCAAACACAATGAACAACATGGATAAACAACAAATATTTAGACTTCTGTTGACATCGTACAAATAAAGCCACAGAAGAACTAACTAAAACTGACTGCGATTTTTTTTGACATAAGTTGTCATCAGGAGAAGTAAATACCTTGGAAGTTAAGCTAATATTTTGGATTCACAGTGTTCACAGAGATATCATTCATTGTTCTCATATTATGGAGAGAGAAGATAGAGAGAGAGAGAGAGAGAGAGAGAGAGAGGAGAGTTAGAGGGCAAAGAAAGTAATATAAAAAAGTAAAAACAAGTAAAAGTAATATAAAAAAGTATTAAAAAAATAAATAAAGCAGCATTATGATTCGTATGTGAATAGCTCCTGGGCTCAACCTCAAACATTAATTATTTTGTTCTTGTGTTTTATTTCTTTAACTTGTTATGCTTTGATTTGAACCATGAATTAATTTTGGTTTAACTGCTTTTCCTATGTGAGTTGACAGAACTGTAGGGAAGGTTCCATATTGGCTTACTTTTCTGTAGTTTCTTTTGTCCTGCTTATGCGACTCAGATTTCATTGTTTTTTCACAAGTCATAAGTCCTTGTTTTTTGTAGACTTAGAGAGAAAATAAAATGTAGGATTAATATCTATCAACTAAAACAAATGATTTTTCTCAGAGTTCAAATGTGACTTTGAAGAAGACAGTTATTTAACTTGAAAAATCTTAGTCCCATTTCAGAATTCTTAATTTGGTTTACTCATGATTCTTATTTCACGTGTTTACCGTGAAATCTTCATATATTTAAATTCATTTTTGGGAAGCACAATGAGGAAACAATCTCACGTTTCTCGATCATTTTGGTGTGACGCAATTGTTAGAAGAAAAGAGATAAAAGACGAGAGTGAAGACGTGAAAGGCTTGGTAAACCGTTTGATGTGACACTCTTTCTATATTTATATACAATATTAAATCTTATTTAGGTATAATCACAAAATTCCTGTAGTTTTATATGTAGTACAAATATTTTTCAATAATATTATGTTGAAATAGGCAATGGACAAAAATTGTCCGTTGTGCCCATCAATTTGTGGTTCAATGTTTTCCTTATCTAGTCAGCTCTTGTTTAATGGTTCTCATACGTCCTGTTGCAGAAGTGTTCCAGTTCGACTGTCCCAAGGTAGGTAACAACACTGCCCAACAACATCCCAGGTACCCTGACCCTGAAGACTGTCAATACTTTTACGTTTGCATCAATGGTGAAATCCCAAGAAGGAACGGCTGCAAGAGGGGCCAGGTTTTCAATGAGCTCACAGGCTCTTGTGACTGGCCCAGGAATGTCCCTGAATGGTAACTTTAATTTAATTGTCATTTTTTAACTTTACAAACTACGTGAGAATGTAGTATATAGCTTATATTGAAATTGATTTATTGCTTCATTCTTTAGATCAGTGGTTTTCAACCAGTGATCCGCGTATCACTGGTGATCCGTGACGTTTACCCAGGGTATCCGCAAGACCTACAGATTCACAATGTGCAATTAATGTATTATCAATGTGTACACGTCAATGTAAGTACAGTAGCACACTATCAATGTAATTAGTGCATCTTATCAAGATAACTCGTCGTACACATCTAAAACCAGCAACTTTCGGTAACGTTAGGGAAGAATTGCGAGCCAAAATTTGAGTCGGGCAGTTCAGTTATGATGACGACCTACGTCATTTAATTGAAACATTTAATTTAGCCAATACGTGACGCTCTGATTGTTTACTTCTTGATCTGGACTCATTTTGGATTTTAACTGCAAAAGAATATCCATCAATCTCGAATAAGGCTGTGCGCATTCTCCTACAGTTTTCTACATCATACCTGTGTGAAATAGGATTTTCCACCATGACGAACATTAAAAGTGAGAAAAGAAATAAACTACTAGCACTTGAAGAAGAGATGCGTGTATGTCTTTCTAAAACCAGGCAAAACTTTCCAGTTCTGTTCAAAAATCACCTAGGACAAATTTCACATTAATTTGTAATTCTCTTGAATAAAAAAATTCAGATAGTACTGTATTGTGTTTTTGTGTTTATAAGCCATTTTTATTTCATAAAAAAAACTTATATATATATATATGTATATTTATGTACAAGGGGATCCGCAAGAATAAATAAGCTCCTCGGCGGATCCGCGCCTGCAAAAAGGTTGAAAAGCACTGCTTTAGATAATCATATAATACGAGTAAAGACATAGTTCAACTCTATGATTCATGAATAAGAAACCAATGAAATATCTTTGAATTTCTGAACAATCATGTCTGCCCAGCTCAGAATCATCAGTTCTATAGATTCCCCTACACCGACATCAAATATGAAGCGCTTGAGTAAGATGCATAGGTCCTACTTAAAAAACATTTATTATTTACACAAAACTATATTTTTTGTTCCAAACGTTTTCGATGATCAATGAGTTCTATAACAAGAGTGATTTCTCATATGATGATATTTCTTTATTGATAGTACAGTATATAATCATTTCAAATGTTATAAACAGAAAATATATATACACGCTTTAGGATAAACTAAAAATACATGAAGAATAAGTAAAGCTGAAAAAAAATAATAAACAATAAGATTCGGTGAAAAATGAATTTGTAATAAAGAAAAAAATAAATGTTAGCAAATATTATGGGGAAAAATATTTTAATGAAAAATAAATTATTCATTAAAATTA
This sequence comes from Hermatobates lingyangjiaoensis, assembly GCA_026182355.1. Lineage (NCBI taxonomy): Eukaryota > Metazoa > Arthropoda > Insecta > Hemiptera > Hermatobatidae > Hermatobates > Hermatobates lingyangjiaoensis. Next base: position 138,670 of record JAPFBL010000059.1, read on the forward strand.
ATAAAACTTTTGTTTAATAATATATTTTTTAACAGCCACTGTTAAAAAACATACCAGTAATAAACAGCATTGAGTATATTACAATTATTTCTTAATACATATATTTTATTCAATTCAAAAATGTCATATGCGAAGAATAATAAACATTCCCAGCCTGACAAACATATTCCATTATATTAAGACCTCTGTCGTAGGCATACATGATAGTAGTTCAACAAGCTATTAATTCTGGGTAACGCAGTCTGGATATTACAGTTACAGGCATGGCTTCATAAAAATACAAGCGTTAACGCCGTTGTATTGACCGTGATCATAATCCAAATTTGGGTAGCATCAATACCTCCACCAGTAGGTATAAATCAGATTCCTGAGAACTTTCAGTCGTTATAGGCAACTGATACTCAAGCTTTCTGACCTCTGGATTCCGGAAAACGAACAATTATAGGTCTTTGTATACTTGGGGAGAAGATCTTCCGTTTTACATGTCTAACTAAGTATTTGAAAGCTTACATATATTTTACGTAATACATCTAACTATCATCCTGTGTTTTCCAGTTGTTTGGAAGAAACAAATATTAGTTCAGAGAATGATCCCTATGGATATTCTATTACTTATTACTAATCTGTAATAATAAACTCTAAAGTAAATCGCCAACATGTTTCTGCTGCATCGGCCATGTTCTGGTTATTCAGTTCTTGTTTCTAGTTTTTTATTCAGGTGGCCAAGTTAACACAGCAACAACGTGGTCTCCTCTGAACAGGTGGGCACAGCGTTCAAAACTCACTCTGGACCTATATTCATACGGGAGGTGAATAAATGAATTTAGTACCCGGTCCTCGGAGAGAACGTTAAGCAGTCGGTACCGAGCCTGTACGATGTCAGCCACTGATTGAAAATCTCAACTCTAAATAAATGTGTGTTAGGAAAAATTTTCGGACTCCCAATATTGAAGTAACAATGTAATGTTGCTCACCCAGTAAAAAAAGGAAACCAAATAATAAATGAGCCACAAATCTGCCCCTAGAACATCACTAAAAGTGGAAAGCCTTATGAGTGTGGGCGTTAGAAAACAATCAGTACTTATTTGACTAATAGTTTTATCTTTTGTATTTGAATGTTTTATTATTTTTCTTTTGCCTCCTTTTCCTCTGTGGGGTGGCAAATTACAAAAATGGCACAACATTGGATTTCTTTTTTACAGTTTCACTTCTCCTTTCCATGGTATAATACAATATACGGAAGGTGTAATAAGTAACTATTATAACTGTACATTACGTATTATAATTATATCTGTAATCTACTAATTCATATCCGTCTCATTTTTAACTTTTTAGTTTTATTATCAGGATCGAGCACTGAACATACTATTTTAAGGAAATTTGACAACCATAAATAAAAATATGCAAAAAATTGACCTTATTTTATTGTTTCAGTGCTGATTGGTACAAAGGGATACTGACTGATGAAGAATTGGCTGCCCTTGAAAACCCGAAGCCCAGACCCCGTCCAAGCGGTTCCAACTCCTCCAGGAGGAAAGGCTCCAGACCTACTGAAGAGCCGTCCTCTTAGCCCAGTACGAAATACTCCTTAAACCAAGTCTGCTCTCAAAGTCCCTGTCCAGAACTTTTAAAGTCTTTTACTTTCAAAGTAATCAGGGAATCTATGATAAAACTAGTAATCTATAGACCTACCCTAACTATATAAATATCAACCATTTCGGAAAAAAGTAAAATGTGTGATTTCATTTCGAACGAGCAATCGTTTCTCGTACGTTTAAAACGCTATATAAATGGCAATAGGCAAGAAAACCCAGGAGTTACCAGGCAATTGATTCCTAATAACTGCCATGATTTGATTTAACTAAAGTATACAACTATACATGAATTGTTCGGTAACTTAAGGACACAGTGCATTTACAATTTTAGCGATAACATTTCAATCAGTTGTGCAACTTTTTGTTGTGAAACAGATTACAACGATACAGTTGCAATTTTTTATAAATATTAGAAGAAATCTAAATTTAAATAGTTATATTTGGTTATATAATTGTTATTAAATGTGTGAATTACAAAACAAACTAGCAATTAATTACAGCACCATAGTTATTGTGGCTGGTGGTCAAGATAATATCGTATAAAAAGGCATTTCAGAAAAGTTGATTAAATACTGTTTAAACCAGGGTTGTTTAAAGAAAAAATAAAGAAATAAAAATCGGATGAAAGTAATGATCTTTATATTCAAAAAAGAGAATAATAAAGTATATATTGATTTTTAATCTTTAATATATTTAAAAACTAAAACATTTTCATTCATATATAATTTATACAAAATCGTAAAAAACTCCTGCTTTTTTGGCCCTGACTAATTGAACCTCAAATATTGACCTGATTGATTCTAAATATTGATCTTATTTGCTTATTTTAACAAAATTTGATAACAATTTATAAAACTTTAAAAAGATAGCTCTTTTAAAATTCTTTGGATTTTGATATGCCTTATAACAGTTTTCATTTAAATGTTTTTTTTGCAAAAATTAACTGATAAGAGAAATCACAAAAGGCTGCCCTAGTCATCAAACTTTCGGAATACTTATTTTTGTTTTTTTGAAGCCACACGAATACGATTCTGGTTTTAATAGTAAAATGACAGTTAAACAAAAAAATAAACAGCCGTATTGTTTAATAATATGTACATAATCTCTTACTAGTGACTACTTAATCAGTTTGAATACAAATGCTGTTCCTGCTGAACAGGAGAGCACACAAAGTATAAAGTACCTTTCGCCAACATCAATTCAAATTGAGTGCATCAAGAACAGTGTTCAATTGGCTCACTGACATAATTTATTCCATAAGCTGATGAAAAAACCTCATTGGAATCATAAATTCTTTATGAGTTCCAGAGCACCAAAAGAATGCGTCATTAAGCAATTTGTCGCATTCTTCAAAACATGCTTGAGTATTACTTGAAACTGAGTTTTCCACTTGTCTAGTTTTCTTTTTAAAATGTTCTTAATATAATATTGATGTATTAGATTTCTTTTTAAAAAGAGAACTAAGGTAACCTTTGTAAACCGAACATTTTTTACTCGAATTATTTTTGTCCCTGAACCGAAAATTTAAGGACATAAATCATTATCTGTATTCTCGTCCTAGGATTACAGAAATAATAAACATTTCAAGATTAAAACTGTAATAAATAATCAAAATATTTGGCCACCCGGAATAAAGGTTTAACAAAGGTTCACATACTTGTTTTTCTGACTTGGATTTTGGCTAAATAATTTAGTTGAATTACACATTGATAAAGATCCATACATTGATAAATTCACAACTACTTGATGTTTGACTCTTCAGAACACATAACCAAAAAATTAATGAATCTAAATCATGTCATAGCTATATGATGATCTCATCAATAGTGTGTCATGTTTAGATCGCCTTTGAAGCGATTTGAAGGTCATATGTAGTATTTACAATGTAGAACCAATCAAGCAGCGTAACAAAAAAAAGAAACCAATTATCAAATGCGAAAACATAACGACTCTGAACTTCATTGAGAGATTATAAGTGTAACTTTCGAAACAAACAAACTCAACATACAACGTAAATTAAAACATTTTCATAAATAAAGTCAGTTACTTTCCACAATTTTGCTTTTGCTTTTTGAATCATATAATAATTGTAAGTAAGAAACATTATTGTGGTCACCTTCTTGCAAAATGTTTTCTTCTTTAATAAAATATTTGAAAAAATAATTATAATTTAAAAATATAGTTAGGGATATCAACATTTATCCTTACAACTAAAGATTCCATTTTGAACTATGACATGAAATCCATGGCTATGTTAAGTCCAGAAAGAAGTAAGTGTTTAGTATACCTAAAAAGAAGTTTGTTTGTTACAATGGTGATATGTCGTGGTTGACCAATGTGCATTTTGAAATTGTCTGCATAAAGTACTAAACTATTAGCCATTGAGTGTACACTGTGTTGAGAATAAGTTCTACACAAAAGAACCCCTCTGGAAACTCCCCGTTAGATTGATTAAAGAACTTTTGAAAAAGTTTGCATTAATCAATAATGGAGTTGTACATTGTAGTATAAAAATAAACAACATGATGAAACCCTCACAGGCTACATGTTTTAGAGAGTAAAGAAATACCACAAAACAAACTAAAGTACTAATAATTTTACGATCGTATTACTCAAAACAGTTCTATGTTAGTAACAGACCAGTCCAAAGAGTCAGGGCATCTCCTTGTGTTTATTCGTGAAAGAAACACTGATTGTTTTTATATAATTGTTTCCTGTAAATGTAAGATATTCTTATCAACTGTACTGTAAGTGCAATAAAATCTATTTATTTAAGCATGTGTTACTAATTTAATTCCTGTTTTGAACTTTTCCGATGAAAATCTCATTAAATTCAACTTAGGTTTTAACTTTTTCTGGTTAAATTCCTTCCATATTCTAAGCACATTATTTTAGTGAATATTTAGTCGTAATTTCATCTTTTTAACAATTTATTTACTTCCTTATAGACTCGATGAAAGGAAGAAATAGAAATTTAGGACAACATGTGGTTTGTAATAACATATTTACTGTTTTTGCTGATAATTGGATCTTTATCATCAGTTGAAGAACACAACATTTTTTGTACGTCGTCTTTTGGAAAGAAGATCAAGCTATCTGTACCGAGTTTGTTTGATGGCAGGTATTCATCCGTTAAAGGTGCACAATGTCATCAAGGAGTGTGGAGTAAAATTTAGCATTCCTATATAAAATCAGCGCAGGAATGTGGCTTGCCCATAGTGAAATACAAGCCCACAGTCAAATGAGTCACACTTGAACCCCTAAAACATCGTTGAATAATGAAAGGTTGCAAGTGTTAGTTTAGCTTTCAAAAAAAAACACCACAAAAAATAATTTGAAAGACATTTTTTTTAGACGTCGTTGCCTGATTTAGTAATGAATATAAATCCTATTTTTTGCAATTTTGACAGTTTATGAACACATTTACTTCCTTTATTGGTAGCATAGTTCTGAAAAAGTTAAAAATAATTATGCATTACTATATTATAGGAATGTTAATACGTATAATACTTTTAAACTGAAATAATCCAAACTGAAACCCCCATGTACGTAATAATTGCTAGCTTTCATGTATATATTTGTTTTCCAGAGAACAACCGTTAAAATGGTCGAAATATTGAATGAGAGTCCCTAGTATATGTTTTTCATTCGTGTTTCTTTAAGTTTTCAAAGTTTATGTGTACATATTGGTATAAATCGTTAGCAAGTCTTCTTTACATATATATATATATATATGTAATATATATGCAATATAATTAAATTAAATGTACGTTATCCACTCATGGATAAAATTTGAGGTCCATCAATTCTCACAATTTTAAGAGATACTATTTTACACTAACTTTTCAATTGTTCGCGTTAGTGTATTTTACAAGGATAAACATTATATTGAAAAATTTAATGTATAACAAAATTTCACAATAAAGACTGAAATAACAATCAGTGTTCAAATCATAATACGAAATGTATACAAAAAAATACTAAGATCGTAAAAGTGGTCTTCATCAGAATCTAAACCCAACTAAAACACAAGATGTAAACACATCATGGCAATGAGTCGAGGGAGCGGGAGGGAAAATAGGCAACTTTACACCCTTTAAGACTCCTCCTGATCGCTTGCCATGAGGTTTCTACATCTTGTGTTTTAGTTGGGTTTGGACGGTGACAAAGACCACTTATAACGGTTGAAATTTTTTTCCCATTTCTTATTGTGGTTTCAACATTGACATATATGTAAATATACTTATTATGTGCACAAGAAGCACAATAAAGAAGTGAGTCTCATTGATGAGGCGTTCAATTAGTGTAACCAACTTACATTATTATTATTAATAATGAAGAAAAATTAACAATTGAGGTTAATCTCAGGAGCAGATGTACCTCCCAGGTGACAAACACGTTAACTAGTTCTTCTGAAGCTCACAAAGTTTCGTTGAAAACCTACACTTGTCCTCGATTTATTCACGCGGGAGGTGAAAAAACAATCTGAGCATGCCATCCTTCGTAGAGTACGTTAACTAGGCCTTCATTCTCCGTTCGATATCAGGTACCACAATAAGAAATGGGAAAAATGACTAAGATCTTTCAACCGTAACAAGTGGTCTTCATCAGAGTCAAAAACCAACTGAAACACAAGATTCAGTTTCTTGTGTGAAACACAAGTTTCAGTTTCTTGTGTTTCAGTTGGTTTTTTAACTCTGACGAAGACCACTTGTTATGGTTCAAAGATCTTAGTCTTTCTTCCCATTTTTTATTGTGGTTTGGATATAAAAATGCCTACTTAAATACACTTGAGTTAGGCAAATTTAAGGACTTCCAGAGTAGAATATCCAGTGTGTGATAACACAAAGGGCCAATATGTGTCTTTTCTCGTGAAATGGCTACTGAAACCTAAACTATCATGTAAGGTAATCAAATTGGTTACTGATTAAAGGAAAACTTATAAGAAAAATTAAACTGGAATCTGTTGGCATAGTTTTGTGAAGTGTTTTGATTGTACAAGGCGTTCAAGAATTAGACCACCTGGGCTTAATGAACAATGCCCACCTTATTTTCGTCCCCACCTTCAGAATTCGTTGTCTTTTATTTTTCACTTATTATAACTTTGAATAAACCATGTTACTGGATTGATTTAACATCAGAAGTTCTTAATTTTTTCTCAAACAAGTTTACTCGTATAGCGGTCTTTAACAAGTATATGATATCGTAAAGGTTCTGGGCCAGCTGCTTTTCATCTTGTCTTAGTTAAGCGTATATTGAAAGTTAAAAAGGGTAAATAGAACTTTTTCATTTTTAAAAAAATGTATTAAGAAATAGTATATTAACATGAATCATTAGTATTGTTGATGAGCACAACTAGTAGCAGGTATGTAGACATATATAATCAGACAATCATCATTCTTTTCTTTTGACGAATAGCTATTCTTCATGTTATCGGGTTAAATATGTTTATAAAGTTTCTTTTTTTTTTGTTGTAAAATTGAATTAATCTTGCACATTATTTGTATTTCATATGTTTCTATCATGACGGTATCATATATATCAAATTGTATTATATTTAACTAGTTTTAAATTGGTTTCTCTTGGATAGAAAAAATTTTATAATGTACAACGATAAATCAACCCTCTTCCCTCTGAGTGCTTCTGTGAAAAGTTCTAAGTGAAGTGCTTGAATGTTCCAGTTCTTGATGCACAATGAAGTCTACCTCTTTATTACGCTATATTTCTTATTTATAGTCAAATAGTTCCTCAAGTTTTTTAAGCTCTGTTCTTCAGATGTTCACATTATTGTTCCTAGTCTTATTTCCCTCACTTCAGAGGTTTATTTTAAATGACACCTCTTTTAATGCCCTTAGAACAAAGTTTTCTAATATCATTTATTTGTTTTCGGGTCATATCTTTCACTTTTAGTAAATAAAGATACTGCAAAAAAGTGCTATTCAAGTTAAACTATTTCATACCATTTCTGTAAAAAATTTATGAAACTGTATTTCTGTCAGTATTTATGAGAATACTGATGTATCAGTACACAAATTAACAGGTATAGGAAGAAAAGTGTTACAGATTTACTGCAATGTTACCCCTTAGAACTACAGTCAATTTGGCCAACCTAAAATTTTTCCAGATTTAATTCGAAATATCGCGTATAATTCCATAAATACTATTGAAGTAATTTTGGAATGCATACCAAATGTCAGATGGTATATTATGCAGAAAATGTTAGATATATTAGAATAACTAACGTCTAAACTATATTAAGAAATGGTAGAAGAGCGTAAGATCTTACAACCTTAACAAGTGGTCTTCGTCTGAGTGAAATTCAAACAAGTATATCATTATAGTTGGGATTTGACTCTGACAAAGACCGCTTGTTACGGTTGAAAGAGCTAGTCTTTTTTCCCATTTCTTATTGCGGTTTGGATGTTAGTGTTGTTTCACGTAATAACGAAATCTTGTAATAACTTAATGTTGTAATTAGGATAAATAACTGTAATAATTGTGATTCTGGATGATATGTATGTGAATAAATCAGCGCTGGTAACTGCATAGCTGAAGGCGCCTGGTTGTTTTGCTTGGAAGGATGCAGTTCTATGGTAATAATGTGGGTCAGGAGTTGCTGTCTGTTCAGCCAAACTGGATTCATCAATTCGCCTACTTACACCGCCGAGGAGATGGGAGCACCCTCCTAACTTTCTCACCATCCTCATCCCGCTGGCTCACACACACAGCGCTATCCCACTTTCTCTTGAGCTTTCTTCTACTGCTTCGTATCGTTAATTGTATAACACTAGCATGATTCTTCTCTTCGCTCCAGTTAAGATGAGAAGTTTCGTCCTTCACTTTTCAATTCGACAAACCACAAAAACAGTAGCGCTCTTATACGGATACACAATCTACCGCAATTGTATTGCGTAACAACCGAAAATCCCACTTCCTTGAAAATTAAAAAAAAAACTGAATTAATTCATTAGTTGTATAATCAGTCACGACTGTCATACTTATGCAATATGCCATTTATACTCATTATACGTACTCTTCAAACTCATTTTTGTCAACAAAACTAGTTTACGTGAAGCATTTTCTATAATCTTTAAATAACTGCACTAATCTTATATATTCTGTCATCCTTGGCAAAATATAGAATTAATTTAAAAAGACTGCGTAGTCAAAAAAATGAATACGTTACTATAAGTGAACTGTAACATCGTAAAAAAAGATGATTTTGAGAGATTTTCAGGTTTTTGGAATGCCCTGAATTGGTCATTTTTGATACATATTTTGTTTTCATCAGGTCTGTAGGTATATATATCTGTATCTGGGTATGTGTGTATGTATGATGTTGTATGTGTATGTGTGTGTGTGTGTGTGTGTGTGTTTGCGCGTGTGTGTGTGTGTGTGTTTGTGTGAGTGAGTGTGTGTGTGTGTGCTTGCATGTAGTGTGTGGTAATGGGGTATTCAGGTTGGTTGTATATCTAAAACTTCAAAATATTTTATACAGATATTAGCCTACTGTACAAATCTCTATTAAACATGACATAAATTTTGTTCTTGATCTGTAAAATGACCTGTTATATGTTATTATACTGATAATTAAAGTTAGTCAACTATACATTTTTTTTACTCTTGTTGCTATTCTGGAAAGTTGAAAATCCGTACCTTCTCAACATCAATTCACAATATTCTCGAAATTTTTTTTCTTGATTTTAATTTTTCTGTTTGAAAAAACCTTTTCGCTGTGCTATAATATAAAACGTGTTAAATGCTATAAATAAAAAATATGCATAAGAAATATAATAAGGGATAAATTTAACTTGATATTCTTAGTACAATAGAAATTGTTGGAAACATTATTATAAAAATATACTATCCTTACACTTTCCAATTTTGACTGTTCTAGAATTTGTTCTAGTATACAATAAAGAAAGTACTGTAATATTTTCTAGTATATATGTATGAAGATTTAGGTGGTTAACAGTCCTTTTTAGAAGCTTAATCAGAATAATGAAACATTTACTGAGATTTCTGTTCAAAATGTTATAGTTCTCTGAAAAAATATGTTTTTATTATATACTGTACAACAATACTAATTTTTCTTTTTTATATCTTGATATGAACTTTATACGCATCGTCCACAATGAAGCTTTTCTCCTTGAATATTCTTCTAGGGGCCAAAAGTTCTTTTCATTGTTTGACTCATTGGACTAATGAGCTTATTAAATTTTATACTGGAAATTAAATTAATATGATTTAAAAAAATTAAACCTTTTATCTTAGTCATGTTTATTGGGGTAGGCGTTATTCGCTTTGGATCCGAGATTTTATAGAGTGGGGATATATTATCGTAAGTACAAACTGGTGAGCACAATATTATGTAGGTCTCATATAAAACAATCTAGAGTCGACTGCAATTGGAGCCTCCAATCTCCATTACTAAGGACAAGCGCTCTATTAACATCCCACTATCAAATTGAAATGCCAGATGCTTGATCTTCTCCTATTCATTTTTTTAACATTGTTCTTTTGGAGAAAACACTTTGGATGAACTAATTGAAAATGGAAATGAAAAAAAAAAGGAATGCGGATGCATTGATGTAAGAGGGTGGGTGAATTGATGGAAGATAGTGCCGCCAAGAAGAGGTTGTTAATGAGAGTCGTGTGAGAATGTCCCAGTGCACGGATGACCAGGCAAGCGGTGAAACCGATTTGCACGAGGGGTGAATAAGCAAGGAGGCAATATCATTAATCTTGTCCAGGAGAGTGCATCAGTCAGGTGCAAGATACAATCTTGAGATCTAGCCTTCAGCGTGGCTTACTTGGCACAACGACAATAACAGTTTCACCCACTACTATTGTCAACGCAAATAATAACAGGTAGTAAGAATTACAGCTTATTTGAAGCAAAAGTGATAAGTTATAAAAGAATTAGACTTTCAAGATTATCAAAACCATACTGTTCGGTGAACTTGTTTTAGCAGTACTAGAATTTGGAAAATAATTTCAGCTGTCAATAGATGCAAGTAATATACGAAATCATATAGTCCTGCTAAAAGAATATTCGAACAATGTTGCTATTATTTAAAAAAATATCAGAAATCAGCAATGGCTCGAGTGGTGCCTGGCACTGATATTATCCTTATGCACATCGAGATAAATCTTCCACTGGGAATAATCCTTTATTGCAATTTTATTGAAATAATGCAACACAATACACAAAGATTCTTTAGATGGTAGAAAGACCAGAAAAGTTGAAATATTAGTATTGGCTTGGACATACAATGACCTAACTTTGCCAACTTTAAAAGGTCCCTGAGATCTTAAACTATCTAATATTGGTAATTTTTCCTTATAGTGTAACTCGTGTGTTTACAAAACTTTGGATATACTGCATATACAAACACACGCACACTATATAAAAATAATTGAAAATGTGTTAAAAAACTATGTAAAAGTCAATTTGTCAAAATTGATTTCTTTCATGTTTACATACACGTAACATAAAGTATAGGAAACTTTAGAGTAGGATAAACTCAACTTAACTATAAGTAAACATATAAACCAATACATTAAAACGCGTCAAATATTTTAAATTTGGTTATTTTTATATTGCTAATTATATTGAAAACGTAACCATTGTTATAGCATAATCTGAGAATTCACTGCAGAAAAAACTTAAAATTCCCTTTTTTGTAGGGTTCTCTTTCAATATTCTAAATCCTTATAGTAAATCAATATTCTAAATCATTCTATCACAATGTAATTTTGTGACTATAGATTTGCTAACGGCCACAATTTTCGCACCCCCCCCCCCCTTCCCCCCATCCATGCCTTCAGTTGTGAATGAAACTTAGATCAAATATCATTTATAACTTTCTTTGTTTAATTTATTTATTTCAGTTTTTAATATGATGATACACATATGAATGTTGAAAGCTTATTTATTAGTGTAAGGTAAATATACATTTAGACCATCAAATTAAATTTCTTTCGTTCACCTGACTTTTCTACTTGAAAATAATATAGTTTACCAACTACGCAAATGGCCAGGAAGCTAGAATCTGTGGATAAAAAGGTCGTGAATGCAGAAACTGCGATCATTTTCAATAAAATATGCTTAAGTGAAGATATATATGCTGCCAATATATACCAATATATAATATGTATATGTATCACTTTTTTGTTGAAAATGCGATCCAAAACAGACAAATTAAGTTCAATATAGATGAAGTAACATAGAAAAATTTAAAAAAACACACAGTTACAGTCTCCAATTTTCTGTTTGAGCCGTCTTCATGAGGGATAAGAGAAGGAAACCAAGCTCATTGGTACAGAGATTATACCTGAACCAGAGAATGCTACTCTGTACCAGTGAGCTTGGTTTCTCTCTCTTATCTACCTGAAGATGATTCAAACCGAAAATTAGATATTGTAAGTGTCTGTTTTTAAGTTTCCTACGTTTCTTCATCTACATTCAACTTTAATAATAATTAACATCAATAATAATTATTCTTTAAACTGAACTGTTGCCCAGTGGAATGCTCAGAAACAATCTGGCTGGTTGTTATTGCTGTCTCTATCACCCCTGCACCTATAAGCGTTTACCTATAGTGCTATGCTAGGTGCAAAAAGTATTATTTGGTGCTTATATTTAGTTTTTGGGCGCGCCACATTACTATTCAAGAGCTCTCAATTTTACCAATCCCAAAGATTTACTACAGTTGCTGTTATTTTACGTCCTTGCCAAGAGATGCTGTTCAGAAGAATTTCCCTTTCACGCTTAAAAAATCGAGATCATGAAAAATTTGGAAAAGTAAGAACGTTACCTATTAGAATAAACCTGACTCCCAAGTAAGTTAGGTATATTTACTTGCTAATTCAGGACGTTTTACTCACTTCTAAACGAGACTGTTGTAAAATTAGTACTAGGCAAATTAGCTGAATAAATGGAATGTTTTGGCTAAGAACTTGTAAAGGTTACATTGCTTACTGATGAGTACCAAGGACAACTACAAACTTAAACGGTTAACTTGAACAAAGTCATTCATACTGGAGAAAAATATGAATTTTAAATTTGCGACATTTTTCTTTTTTAATTATCCTTGAAAAAAATAAATTAATATTTTTTTCTGGAATACTCTGGATGGTTTTTTTTTTCATTTGAAATGTTCAAATGAATTGAAATGCCAAACTGACGATTTTTCAAAACTCGACTGACCTGTTATTTGAAATGTATCAGGCAAATAAATAACTGCTTGGTTACTTCATATAAGCGATTCGAAATTTCTATTTATAAAACTGGTGAGCTATTGATCTACTGTCTCTTTGACACAATTTATTTTAATAATTTATCCCTTAACAAACAATAAAAGAATATTTTACATAAAAATAATTAATCGTTCATCTGGACTTCATACCCGGACACTTGAAAGGATGCTTTTACGAAGAAAATTACAATAAATAGTGTTTACTTTTATCGACAAACTAATATAAATTGATTACTAAATCATTAATTTAAAATACATGAAAAATGAAAAATACATAAATGACATGAAGTCTACTTGCCTGAAATGTTATGCAATAAATTAGCAAATCATATGATAGGGTATAGTAATTTCTATAAATGAATGTTTCAACAGTAATAAAAGAAAATCATAAATCATAAAGAAGTCATGGCCAATAACAAAGAAAGAATATTCCCATCATAAAGTGTTTTCCTTCTTAATAAATTAAAATATGAAAAAACAAAAACAGATAAAATCCCTGTTCTAACTTTGAGAGAGATTTAAAAATGAATATAATATATTTACAAATATATTACATTCTTTCAATATGTCTGTTTGTTTGCCCATATTTGGTGAACTGTTGAACTAAGCCCTCGTATGTTTTATAATTCTGACAATAAGGTTTTGATAAGAAAAATTCTCAATGAAGAAAATTAAGCTTTTTAAGGGAAAAAACAATATAATATTTACAAAAAATGAAGTATAATTCTTTTTCATTTTGATATTGTCCTGGCAAATACCCAGTAAGAAGTATTTCCTTAACACTTAAATAATTTTCTGCAAGCGTTATTTTGTTTTAAATATCTTAATAAAAGTTTCCTTTATACATATTATTCTAATTGGGGTGTCTGAAATGTACGTATTTATGTTTTGTAGATGTCTGAAAATTGCTTTATGTGTCAAATTTCAGTTCATTTCATTTAATAGATTTCGGTAAGTAGTAACTTTCTACGATATATAGAATCGATTTAATTTGTTTGTTCCATTTTGATGTTATAGTATTAAAATTGCTTTTTAATAATTTGTGATGATTAGGAACCAATTTAACCAATTACTGAAATTAACCTTTTCTAAATTCATTAATATACTGGGTAAATATATATAATAAATTCAGTCATTATTTCAAGACCCTATCATTCATTATGTTTAGCTAATACTTGACGAAAATTAGAATCAAATTAAAATAGATGAAATATTTATATTGATCTTCCATTTTGTAATGGGCAACAGTAAAGTTGAGAGTAAGCCATGCCAGTATGTGTTTATGTACTTTAATGTCCATATCAATTTTAACACACCTGCTTCTACTAAATCAACATTGGGCGTAATTAACACTAGAAAAGGTGACAACACTTGCGTTATAAAGTGTTCTTGGTTGATGGGAGCCGAATCATAAATGAGCGAGACACATCCCATGACTAGATGAATAGGTGGAAAGACTGTCCGTGTGTTAAGAGGGTCTAGTTAAATCAGTGGTATTAAATTGGCAGTGTTGTATTGGTGATATTAATTTAGTGATATTGGGTCGGAAAAAGACGTAAAAAACGGATGAGATAAACAAATTGTTAAAAAAAATGATAACAAATAGATTAAGAACTGTAAATCGGGCTCAACGAGTATAAATTGATTTTAGGACTACCAAAAAATAAAAAGTTTGTTCATTTCAAGCAAACAAGCCAAATTTTCTTTTTAACTGTTAAATATACAGAAGTAGAAAGCAAAATAATTCCATCGGCGCATGATATGATCATTAAAAAATAAAAATTGGACAAACTAAGTTCGTAATGATGGACGGTAACTGATAAGGAAATTATCATATTCATATAGTATAATATGATTTATAAATACAATGATATTTAATATAATAGTATAATATGAACGAATATGTAAATTATAATTACTGTGAATATAATTTATCATGTTATTCCTATTATAGGTTGTATCCAATATACTTATTGGATACATCAACAGTTATTAAAGACCTCTTTGTTTATCAACTATGCATAATGTGAACTACATAAACACCAAAGGGTGAAGGGATTGGATCAACGTTCTACGGGCGAGGAGACTGACCACTGAGCCTTTGTAATGCATGTATATTTGCGAATATAGGAACACGTAATTAGTCACAATTAGACATTCATTAACGGTTAGGTTTTATATATTGGTATACTGTTTAGCTAAATAGTCGCTATGGTTTAATATTCACGCCAGAGGAGATTAGATTTGAGAACGTCGTCCCTCGGAGAGGATGTTAAGCCATCGGTCTCGGGCACGTACGATGTCAGGTTCCTTTGTCTAAATACACTTGAGTTTGGCAAAGTTTAGGATTTCCGATATAGTAGAATGTCATTCTGCTGTCAATGTTCCTTGAAGGATTGCCACTTCAACCTAACCTAACATATCTAAAGGCGAAAACATGTCTAGGTACAGACTCGGATTTGCTTTCTTTCAATCATTATACACTGAAAAAAATAATATTGAATAATTTTAATATTTATTAAAATGAATATTTATATTAGACCACATTTCTTGAGTTTCATTTTCAGTGATGTATGACAACATTGAAATTAGAGTTAATTTATGAAATATGACTCAGGGCACTGAGGCTTTGGTTGTAACTTAGACGAGAACTCTACAGGATTTTATTTCCGCTCTTGACCAGCTGCCGCGACAATTGACTACCAGTAGCATGGTTCATTTTATAACTTTTGCCAGAAAATACCATAAGATCACAAAAACGATTCTTCCTCTTGGCAGACTAATATTCCAGTCGTCAGTACTTTCTGATCTCTCCTCATACAATAACTCATCAGTAGCAGGCCTCTAAGGTAGAACTGCTAATTACTACTTGCACTACACTGAATGACTATATTGGTTGGTTGTTGGTTAGGCGAGGACAGCTGGACAGCAGGCCACCCTGCGGAGAGAGAGAGAGTGTGCCTGGAGGGGCTGCCGTGCCAACAGTTCCCATCAGGCGATCATGCCTCTCGCACGTACCTACCGTCTTCTGCCCTACTTCTTCTTGGCTGCCTTTGCCGGTAACTCACACTGTCTAATACGTTTCCACTAACAGTTTCTATTTCCACTCAAAAATAAACACTCACTTTTGTACCTAAACAACATTCAACACCTCCAATCATATTCTTCTCTTTTCTATAGTCTTTGAACATGGATGAAAATATGAATTTATAAATGAATGGAACTTTCAGCTTCTTTAATCATTTTCTAATAATCTTTTTTCTAAATTCATTTCTATAATACTTATATATATATATACCCATATCATGAATATGATACATATCAATTATATATCTTATAGTTCATATTCATTTTTATTTAAATAAATAAATTGATGAATGAATAAAATATTTTGCTTCTCTAATCATAATCTACTGTTCTTCATAACCTTTCAACGTATATATAATGGTATAATTTGGGAGCACACCTTCTTTTAAACACATTTCGTTTAATGACTTACTTATTACTAATCCTTTATCTCTCCTACATACTTGTATGTAGGGGACATACAAGATTATAAATAATCAAGGCATTTAACGAAATATATATGTATATAATGTTACTTTTAGTATTAATTTAAGATTTAAGTGTAAGTAGCTTGTTTGTTATGGTTTTTTTTTTTAGTTCTATTATTGTTTTATTTCATAATCGTTAATAATGGTAATATGCACCGAAACATGTCGGTGTATATGAATAAAAATGTTGATATATTAGCCTTAGAATTAGGTTAGAAGTAGTTCACAAATATACAGAACCTATGTGAGAAAGACTGAGAGACTCAATAGAAAAGGTTAAAAGATTAAAAATAGGCATAGAATTTAATAAGACGTGCATAAACAAAGGTATGCTTCCTAAATATACAAATATAGATATAATCGTATATACATTGATAAATGAATGAAGCTTTTGGCTTCTTTAACCACAATATCTGGCCTGCTATTAACTTTAAACATTCTACAACATTAAATAAATCATTTATTAAAGCTCACGCCAAAATAATTGAATTTTGTCTTCCAAATATATTTGTTCGTAATCAATGATTGCAGTCAGCATATTACTTATCCATAGAATGATATATGAATTGAAATCGTCAGAAAAATTTATAAGGTTGTTGTCATGAAAACCACATCTGTTCGATGCTATAAATTAGGCGAAAACATAGAAATAATTTAACTTGAAATTGCAGTATCTTCATTTTTTTATTATTATAAACCAAGAATGAATGAAACGTCTATCTCTTCTAATCATAAAGATTAATTTTCTAGGATTTTTTGAGCATTAATAAATGAATAAATTTCTGTAATCTTTAATTAGATTTTTAGCTTTTGAGTATGAACGTTAATTTTTTTTATAGTTACTTTTGAAATAAATAAGAATTGAACCCTTATAATTACAATATCATTCTGTTCATTTACCTCTAATCATACATTATGATACATTATGTTTGGGGATTAATATGCAAGTCAAATAACATCAGTATATATATATATCATACACTATACTTCTAATGGAACATTTATAACAATCTTCCTAGTCTAGACGACTTCACAGTTATAAGTGATTCTGGAAAAAACGGAATTGACGAGAATGGTAACATGACACTATGCATCTAGCTGCAATAGTCATCCAGTAAGTAAAAGATATCTTCAGAAATCACAAGTACTTTGCTTCGAAAAACGAAATTGACGAAAACGGTGACATGACACAATGGATGGAGCTTCTACAGTCATCCACTTGGAAGAAGATATCATCAGAAATGAAAAGTACTTAGGCTCGTCGATATTACTTTGAAGAAGGTCATCAACCTTTCAATCTACTCAAGTTGACACACATGCAATGACCCCATGTTTTCCCTTTACTACAATTACAAACATGTTCTTTCTCTTTCAGTTATTTATTCTTTACGGTTCGATTTTTTAGTAATTCTATGATTTACTATTGCCACTTTTTTGTGTTGTGCAGTATCCTTATAACAATAGTTTGTTGTTATTTTGAATTTTATCAATTGAAAATGTTTCTATCAGTATTACAATTACATTAAGACTACATTATAATATATAATCCAGCCATTGTAAAAGATTTTCAAAACACTTTTTATAAACTCTTCAATATTAATTACCTGAACATTGTATTATTAAAACAACTGATTTTTTCGTATAGAATAGGTCCTAGACTCAACTCAACCCCAATATTAATTTCAAGCTTTATTACTTTAGTATTTTTTTCTTTCTTACTTTTCAATTTATAATTTATATTATATTTTTTTCATATTTCCCTATTTATAATTATTTTACTCATTTTTTACATCTATTTACTCTTATTTATGTATCTCTTTTTATTTTGACTTTCTCTATTTTTCTTTTCCTTTCGATGGGTTGCATAGGACTGTTGCTGTGACCCAGTCAAATACCAGTGTGTGTTCACTTCTCAAGTAGATCTCATCCACTTCTTCAATCTTGACATTCGTCAAAATACTGAAGAGAGTTTTGTTGCGTTTTTTAAAACTCTTTTCTATTCTTTATTTATAGACAAAAACAAAAGTATTAATTAGAGTAGTAATAACATTTTATCCATGTAATAAAACAAAAAAAAAAACAAAATGGGGTTACCATTAATTATTTGGTTTAAATTAAACATTATAAATACGATTAAATTTCAAATCGGGTTTCAGAAACTCTAAAACTATTGCATTACGATATTCTAAAAATAGAAAAAAAATAATATATATCCAGATTTTTAAATGTAACAAAAAAGCTATGTTTGAGAAATTTATTTGATGTATTGAGCTCACTAAAACACTTTTTGTCTTATCAAAATTTTGTAAATATTTTTATATTACGAATAAATTATTAAAATACATAATCTATAACGTAATTTACTCAATTAATACAACATAGATAAGATATAACAACTAAAAAATGAGAAGTTAATGTATCTTAGTTACTGAAGTAAAATGAGATACCTACTTAAAATCAGTATATACCAAATATAGCGACACATTGACATTTCTGGTAGTTTAAGAATATAAGAGGAAACCTAGAAGAACGAAAATAGTTGTTATGTTTAGAACAATATATAGCAACATGGTATTGTACCTTTCTCTATGCAACTCTTAGAAGAGAAAATGATAAGCCAAGTTGAAAGAGCTTGCTGTTAACATGATGAATATAACCTGCATCATTCAACAAAATTCTTTAAAGAATAATTCAGTGTTTAGACAAGTTTAAAGCTTCAGAGAAACTGAACACATACAACATAATAGTATGGGTATCAGAACAAACCTTGGAGTTTTCTTCCACCATGTTTAAATAAATTCAATGATTAAATATAATATTTTAAATTAAAAATGGTTTATGTATTTTATGCAGTAATTTTCTATTTAACTAACTTCTCTCACTCTATCACACACACTCTCTCTCTCCTCCCTCTCTCTCTCATCCTCCTCTCTCTCTCATCCTCCTCTCTCTCTCTCACCCTCCTCTCTCTCTCTCACCCTACTCTCTCTCTCTCTTTTTCTCTCTCTCTCTCTCATCCTCCTCTCTCTCACCCTCCTCTCTCTCTCTCTCACCCTCCTCTCTCTCTCTCATCCTCCTCTCTCTCTCTTACCTCCTCTCTCTCTCACCCTCCTCTCTCTCTCTCTCATCCTCCTCTCTCTCTCTTACCCTCCTCTCTCTCTCACCCTCCTCTCCTCTCTCTCTCTCTCTCTCTCTCTCTCTCTCTCTCTCTTTAACCTTATTAAATGATCCGACAAGACCTGAATATTAAGTTCTTTAGATTCTATATTGCTTTCTATTAGTTTTTAATTAATCTAATAGTTAAATTGCTAAGAGATTTCATAAACATCCTGCATATTGATGATTTATCATATGATAAATGATTTTCATTCAACATTTCATTTAACCATGGTTAAATGATATGTCTATCCATTTTCCCTATAGCTTAACAGAATAATGAGAATGTAACCTCGGAATCGAGTTAAATTAATAGAAATGGGCGACTTTTTGACAAATAATTGTATTGAAGCAGTTTGTACAGAGTACTATAAAGCAGGACAATGCGCGTGTTGTTTTGTTAAGCACTGACTCGACTTTCAATAGCATTCCTCAGTCCATGTCGCAACAAGATGCCTGACTTTACAGCTAAGGCCGACTTTAGTTAGGCAAGTCACTGTCACTTGGAATAATTTATCCTCTGCATTGGCAACTTTCACCACTGAGGCTCCTCTTAGACCTCGGTTATTCAACATCAACATGGTCTACTTGCTTTAAATCTAACCAAAAACCAGAAAGTTTGGTCGCTTATAAACAATCTTCTTACGTCTTACTTCCTCAAATAGTTTTAAAATTAAATAACTTTTTATCTTTGTTTGGCTTCTACTAAGCTGATCTTTTGTATGGACTTGTCACAGAACAATACTGTTTAGCTTTTACTGTTTAGCTATCCTTCGATTGCTCTCTACCAAAACAGTAAAATCTCACACTCCCAGTTTTAATGATTGTTTCTTGTTCCAGTCTTTAATAACATCCTGTTTCTAACAGTGAGCATTAAATCAACTGTTATGTTAAGAATTTTATAAGAATCTCATAACCTCCTAGGTGTAACATAAGCGACCAGACCCAATCTTACTGATGAACGTTCCGGTTTTCTTAAGTTTCTTATGTTTTAAAATGGTTTCATTTCTTTATTCACTAATTAATTTGTTAGGGTTATAATATATCAGATAATCAGTACCCTTATCTAATATATTCTTAGTA
Source organism: Hermatobates lingyangjiaoensis (assembly GCA_026182355.1). Classification (NCBI taxonomy): domain Eukaryota; kingdom Metazoa; phylum Arthropoda; class Insecta; order Hemiptera; family Hermatobatidae; genus Hermatobates; species Hermatobates lingyangjiaoensis. The sequence goes on from JAPFBL010000059.1 coordinate 159,319, forward strand.
CTTATAATCTGTACTATTATAAGATTTATTCAAATTCATTACAACTATTTTTACTTACCTTTACTATTATTTTAATATCCATTTTTAATACATTATTTAATATATTATTCACGAATACTATTATTATTATTGCCTTGACTAAGCTTTGGTTTCTGTTGTCATCGTTTCTTCTTTTCCGGTATCACATTTTTTCCCTTCCCCTTTCTCACGTGGTAGCAGAACACTGATTGGTCAAATTGACCAGCTGCTTGTCAGTTAGCCAGACAACAAGAAGATTATTTTTCTCCTGATAAGGACAATGGTGAAAGGTTAAATTGAGTTAAGTCAGTTCCTTTATTACAACTTATTGTCTAAGGTTTATGTACGAATATATACGAGTTCAAAATCGATTAAGAGTAGCACACAGAGAAAGGAAAGAAGTAATGGGTTTCTTACTGTTGCGTCTGCAACGTACTTGATCTCCCACTCTCTTTTCTCCTGAAGAAGGATTGGCGGAAAATTTGAGTTTGTAAGTGCGTTTCATTACTCTGTTTGTTACTCTTCTTCGATTTTGAACTCGTATTGTGTCCATTTTTTATCGTCTTTGCGATTTTATAGTATTCAAATATATATAATTATCAACGTTTAAACCGAACTAGAAAATTTTGAATAAAGATAAAACCTTTTGACCATGTAAAGTCCACATCTTTGTCGGAAGTATAATGAGACTATTACATTACGCGGGGTTATTGAACTTCTGACTACACGTAAACCCGTTACAGGTAGAATGGTCTTAATACCATTATTGCATAATTTCTTATGCTGTGGTTCAATTGTACTTGTTTATATCGCTCGTTTATTGTAAGATATTTTTATATATTTATTTAAGATTATACAAAATTATTCATGAGGGTAAAGAATTTTTCTTGAATTTTGGCGCCTGGACGTTATCAGAAGCAGAAAACCTAATCAGGGAGCAGACGACTACTCCACAGGATTATTATAAATAATTTTAATGAGCATATCCTTTTATGAGAAGTAAATTTAAAAATCATCAGGTATTTAGAAATTAATGGTTACACCTGATAAACTTGTTTATCATTGACCATTGCTTGTCTGACAGAACACAGTTAAACGGCACATTTTTTTTAGAAACAAACTAAACTACAACAGTTTGATATTTTTGTCACCAAGCAGGAACCCTCTAGTGCCAGATTTATATTTTTAACTTCACTTAAAGTATAGTGAACACTAAAAAAATCCATCTCCATAATTTGTGAAAGATTTCCATGTTTAGATGTTAAATAAGTAATTATTAATGAAGTTTGACAGATCTACAGTTCATATCGTTGATGATATTTGCATAGTTTTATAGGATATATTGCTGCATTGCAAAGGTACATTATTGTACATAATATCAAAATGCGATAGTAATTTTTTCCCTGCTCTTTTAATAATTCTAGACCCTTAAATTTTGTATCGAAACGTGATATTGACTGTAGGATTCATACAAAGCCTGCATCATTTTAAGAAGCAACACAACACTAAAATGAATACTAAAAGTTCCAAGTATAGTTAGTCACTACTCAGATTTCTTTCCTTCTAGCTTATTTAAGTACAATGCAAATGTGACTATTATGCAGTAATGTAAAGCTTATTATGACTTAAGAGATATGCATGATTTTAAATATTCGGTTAAAAATCAATTTATCAGACAATTTATACTTGAAGATAACAAATAAAGAATAACCCTACAGATATTATTTAGAATAAAATGAATTTTGTAAATATAAAAATATCTAATGATGTCAGATTACATTGCTTATCTATTCAAGTTTAATGATCTTTCATAATACATTTCAATAATTGTTACAAGTAAAGTTATCTAAATTGTTAACTCTCCTTGCTCGTTCTAAACTTTACAAGTAATATTAAATGTACGTTATAATTGGCAATAGGTAATACTATATTAAAATGAAAAAAGTAATTCACTTGACTATTAATGTGTTCATTTATAGTAGAAATGGGTGTAGACCAATCGAAGTATTTATTACTTGCAGTATTTTTTTTGCATTTTTACGTATGTGAGTACATTTGACTAGATAATTTGTTCAAACATTTTCTTTTATACCTGATGAAAATACATTTTCTTTTATACCTGAATAGTAATACTTATTAGTGTTGTTCCAAAGTCTCCTGCTATTTTCTTCCTCTTTCTCTCACTCTCTCTCACTCTATTCTACTCCACTTTTCATACTTCATATCTATCTCTTGCTCGTCTATATTTTCTTCCTTATCTTTTTTCCCTCAGACATCCTTGAAACCCTTCTTACATCTCCATCATTTCTTCTCTCTCTCTCCCCTCTCTTTGTCCATCACTCTCTCGGTAGTTTCTTTTCTCACTTGTTCTCTAGCTCCTTTTGATATTTCTTCCGAACGCTCTTTTCGAATCCTCTGGTGTCTGTCTCACTCTGTCTGTCTTTTCACCCCACCCTCTCCCTTGCTCTTTCTTTACCCCACCCTCTCTCTCTCTCTCTCTCTCTCTCTTTCTCTCTCTCCTGCTCTCCTCTTCCTCCAGACCTCCATTCATTCTTATTTTACTCTCTGCGTCCTTCTTCTCTGTCAACAAGTCTATAATTAAAGAATTACAATGTCATTTTAATCAATATTTCATCAATCATTTTAGCTAAATTATTGTGTTACTTAATCAAAGTTTATCAAAAAAACTGTAAGCTATTCATTAATCAAATGAATGGATCAAATAGATTGGAATCAGTTAGAATTCTGTTAAAGTGAAATAATTAAAAATATGAAAGGCAATGATTGTGCAAATCATGATGCAATCTTAGGAGAAGGAAGGGAGGGTCCCGGAAGAGTTTTTCAACCCCATGGGTGAGTGAGGTTACCTTTCGTAACATAGGCTGTTCTGAGGAGGCCACTGTTTTATATCAACTTCGTCTGCTATCTATTGTAAGTCATCTACTGCTATTGCATTAAGTTGGTGGTGAAAGCAGAATATCTTTGACAAAAGTTAACAACAGAAACGTGAGTTTCATTTTTACAGAACGGTGTCAAACTGCGCCTTTTAATTTTTGTACCTCGTACTAAAATTTTTTTGTTCGCTCTAATTGTTTGTTGCGGTTACTTTACTCACTATTAAAAGAAATAATGTATTGTTCTACACTCATTTTTACTGAAAATGAATTCCTTATGAGATGTAACGAAAAATAAATTTAATTAATTGGTTTATTTTTATCTGGGATCTTCATTTTACAAGTTGTGATGAAAATATCATAGGGTGTGATGGAATAATTTACGGAATTGTTATCATTGGGTATATCAAGTCGATTGTTCTAGTGGAAATGTATTCATAGGTACACGAAAAACCTCAAACATTAAAAAACATTGCAGTCACTACAACTGTCCTTACAAGAAGACTTGTTACATAATTACTAGATGTATAAAAAATAATTTGTAAAAAACTCTAAACGCTAAGTTAATTAAATCAATACTCTTAATAAAATAAAGAAAATATTAAAATGAGGAAAACGTCACTAGCGACTAAAAATTGATTGTCTCTATATATATCTTAATGGATCTTCCAATATATATTATCTATCAATGTACATCGTATATTGATGATATTTTTCGTACATTCATCGTCATCAAGAAAGTATTGTAAGCTTCTCAAAAAAACAAGTCAAGACAAAGTCTTTACAATGAGAGAGTCAAATGAAAATGCATAAAATAAAAATATCATTAATTCTTTTTAGGATTAAATTTTTTTGCTTGTAGAGCCACGTTTTTTATTATCTTATTGCATTATATATATATATATATATATATATATATATATATATATATATATATATATATATATCTGTTCAAAGAGGATGAAGGAATAATGTCAATTGGTTGTAATGATGTAGCGGTAAACTGACATTTGAATTCCTTCGGCTAGTTGTTTACCTTGGAATAACATTTCTCAGACTTTGATCAAGCCAGTGTCACAAAACGACCAGTGAAAGGCATGCGTTTCTCAGTTCTGACGTCATAACAACTTTTAACCCTTTCATGACTCCAATAATATTTCGCACACAATTTACTAATTTAATAGATATTGAAGGGTAAAGCGTCATGTAAATTACGAAAATGCCAATTTGAAACCGATCTATCTATCGCTAACAGTTTCTGATTCCTCAAAAGTTCTGCGTTGACCTCTGCAACAGTATATAAAACACTCTTCAGGAGAAAGTAATCAAATCAATTTAAACGTATCTAACCATCGTATTATAGTGTTTTGATTGTACTTGCCCAAAAGTTGGGCTTTCTATGAAGTTTCCATAAATCGTTTAAATGTCTGAGTCACTATTTCTAAAAAACTTCTCGACTGCAAACATACGATGCAAAATCCTCAACATTCCATGGGTCTATAACTTCTTTTGTTTTAAATAATACAGCTATGTATGATTTAAATGTAAGTACTATTTAAAAGCCATGGTCTTGTGACATAGCTCTTTTGCTATGTCATAAGAGACGAAGTGCTCACCATCAATGAGGTAAGTGTAAGAGTTTTCATGATTTCCTCAAGCTGAGGTTATCTTTCACAACCTAAATCAACAAGAATTTAAAAATAAGTCCGTGATACTTTAAAAAACAAGTTTAACAGTTATCTGTCAGCCAGATGTAACTATGTTTATTAACTGTGTCTTCTACCACACGGTAACTGCATAACAAAACATCCGATTCCTCCACTATACAATGTAATCAATGATCAAACCACACTAAGAAATGGGAAAACAAGACTAAGATCTTTCAACCGTAACAAGCGGTCTTTGTCAGAGTCAAAAACCAAACTGACTATGATCTTAGTCTTGTTTTCCCATTTCTTAATGTGGTTTGATCATTGATTGTTATTTCACGTGTTTATGTGAATCTTTTGATACAATGTATATACATCAGTAGTCAGTAATATGATATGCTGTTCTGTATAAACATAACTGGTTTAGTTTGTTTCACTGCCTTGAAAGTTTATTGAGGTGTATGATAATTATATCTTTTGGACCACAAATCGGTAAATATATTACACAATATAATATAACTCTACACATATGCTATTTGATTTGAGCTATGCTTTTGAGATATTGGTATGCCTAACCAACCACTGATTCTTCAAATACAAAATATGGTTTTGTGTATTAGATTCACAATTAATTACACCAGAGTACTCCCCGATGCTTCACTAAAAACTGTGAGAATTGTGAACGCCGAAAAATTTTCGGCCAACTATTCGGCTCACGAAACATAGGCGAGTATACTTACGAAATTTATTTAATTTCTGTTTTGTAACTAGGTGTATAACTTCTTTAGTTATTAATTCAGTATCAACTAACCTTTGATATAAATTCATCACCTACTGTATAAGGCAGTAAATTTTGTTTTTTCCTAAATGATAATTAAATACATTAAACATTTTATCGATTAAATGATACATGCTTAAATAAAATGTAATAAGATCACCTAAGTAAACAGGAGATACTGACCTAGTTAGCAGTAATTTTATTTTACTTGACCATTTTACTCTCCTCATGAATCAAAACTTACTATCTCACATCTGACTAACTGTTGTACATCACTGGAAAGAGAGACATGTTTCCTAGTCGACTTTGACTCTTAGTTACCGTTTATATGATGCAAAAATATCAGCCAATCAGAAGTCTGGGGTTATTCATATTTTCCTTTATTAAACGAAAGTAACTAATAAACATAAATATAATAATTGGGAAAGATTTGGCAAAAAAATGAAAAGTGGGGAACCACAATACAACAGGTGCCCCGAAATCGATGACGAAAGCCTAACAAGTAATAATAATAATAAAACAATAAATATAATAACAGGTCACATTTTTCGAGAACAATTTTATCGATTTTTGTTATAACTGATAAATCAATATAGTCATATGAAACAAAATAAATCATTGAAATTATTCTGTGTCAGTTTAATGATCTCCGTACTTCAGAAAGTAATATTACGTCCACGCGAAAGCCAAAATAATAAAAATCCAATATGTACTACAAAAATGGTAAATATGGTACAAATGTGGTAAATCTGTGCTCACAAGATCGATATTATGTTTATTTACAGGAAAGTTTAGTGCAGGCCATTCCGGATCATTTTCTAATCTTTTTTTTTGTCACTATAGTATACAAATAATACATTATTCATTCAGATTATTTATCTGTCTAATACAAGCAACTCATTTATATACCGTTGGTGGCCGTTAATATATTCAGTGAAATTTATTCTCTTACATTAAGATTTCCAATATTTTTTCGGTTATAATAAAGGCAATGAGAGGAAGGAGAGCCTGTTAAATACCTGCCGCTGCCTATAAAATTCACCTTTACGACACGCGTGAACAGAACGCAGGACATAGTCATCTCTGAATAGCAGAGATTTAGTCCCTTTCTTCATAGTGGCATTATTGGCAATAGTCGTCTTGCAGGTAGTTTTCTTTGATATACTAAAAACAGATTGAATACGAAATCCTTAGTGCTCGCTTCAGTAGATTGGCCTCAAGCTAGCGCGTTCATTTGTAACGTTGAACTACACCAAGCAGTTCTCTTTATCAAAAACAGCTCTCTCTTCTTTTTGCTATTTCTCTTTCACTACTTCAACTGATTGAAATGTCTTAATGTTTCATTCCTTCCGCGACAGCACTTTCAATAAACTCTTTCTGAAATTCTCTCCTTGAATTATTCTACTGAGAAGCTGTTTTTCAAGTACCAACAGCTTTCACTAATTATATTAAATACTATGAGCATATATAATATATATATAAGTCAATATAAGTGATCTTGGCATTTCTACCTCTTCTCTCCTGATGAAGGTTAAACCGAAAATTATAGACTGTAAGTGTGGGTTATCTATATATTGTTTACCTATAATTTACCCTGAAACGTATTTTCTCCTTTTTGGATCGTTGTCTGTAATTTGGCATACATATAAAACAAGATTACATAATAAAAACGTAAAATAATCACAGTAAGAATGTATTAATGTAACTGGTGTTCGGCACAAGTGTTGAGTTGGACTGTGAGGAAGACCTGTTGTTTTGTTTGAAATATCTTAATGCCGTCACGTCGATAGGAGCGACGCGACCATTAACTCAAGAATCTCCTGCTCGACATTGCTGGGTTAAGCACGACACACGTGAAAACAGTTAAAGACTACAGAAATACCCTACAGTTTAATAAATATTTAACCTCTAACGATGCTTTTCAACGTGCATAGAAACATAAGGAAACGTTTGCAGCTTTAAAGGCCGCATTCCAGTGAAAGCAAATGAAGGAAGTAAATTGATTTCTCGGAAAGACGTCTAAGTTTCAACCACACCTCAGTCTCGCTACCCTATCATTGTGTCGCCGTCGAGTCCTCGAAAGTAATCTCCAGACACAAATTAAAAAAAATTAATCCTCAAATAATCTATTCAAAATATAAATTATTCATTCATTTTAGAGTTTAAACAGTTTTCATAACAAAATTGGCTTTAATTGTGCAAGGTTCTTATATTTTTCTTTTTTCTAATTTTTAAACGTTTTTATTAAAAATAAAATACAAAAAATTGAGATATTTAAGCAAAAACCTTGATTATAAATACTTCTTCATGAACTTTTAATACCATATGTGATGCCTTAATATTTAATTTACTTGTTAGGACAAAGTAAACTGTAATGATTTTGCATAAAATTGCATTAAATGATATGGTAATTTGTTAAAATAAGAGACCTGTAACCATGTTCAACCATTTTTAATCCATGATAGCATTTCAGGTATATTATGATTAAAGGAGAACAGTCGATATCTTACATTCCTTTATCCTTTAACTAACTTCTTCAACTGAAAGTTAAAAATGAGGTAACAAAGCAGTATCTTCAGTTCCCCTAAATTAGACTTAAAACAGATGGGTTCGATAACACCCATCAAATAAAACACAATATTCTGCTTCAGAAAAACGATGAGATTCCTTTTTATCTGAAGGTCCAAAATCATAGAAAAGTTAATAAAAAATATAAAGAATTAGGAAAGTCGGAAAGAAAAAAAATAAGTACAAAGACGAGAAAAAGAGGATAAAATATAGACAAATTAATAATCAGTTGATCATATCTTAAACTACCCCAAATCAAATGATTAGTATGAATGCTACTGTGGAAACCTCTCAGGAAGCCCATATTTCACTGTTTAAGCCAAAACAACTTCAGGACTCAATATTATATGGCGGTATTCCCCTCCCCCCCCCCCCACAGCTTTGCCTAACGTTACCTAGTCAGTCTCGGACTTCGCATTCGCTTCCCAACCACCAAGCAATCTACACCACTACAAGCCCACTCTCTCCACACAACCGGGCCGGATGACCAAAACGTTGTGGCTGTTGTGGTGTCACAATGGTGGTATCACAACTGGGGAAGGTGGAGAAGTAGATGATGCTTGGCTGATGGTGGAGTGAGTGGGCGAGTAGTGGTGTTTACTTGGTGGCTGGGAAGCGAATGCGAAGGGTCAAAGACTGTCCAGGTAACATTAGGCAAAGCTAGGAGGGCAAGTACCGCTAAGCCGCCCTAAGAACACAGGTACCGTTAACTTACAATCTGAACATTATATCTTTAAATGTAGTTTTCGATTTTTTTATGTCTTAAATTTCAATTGTAAAATGGTAGCACTTATGTTATAACAGTTTATTCAAAACGTAACCAACCAATATAATCAAAATAAAAATTGAGCTTAATTACATAATATTAACAGTGTGGTCAAGAAGGAATAAGGTTATATATATATATACTTAAAATAAAGAGTGACACATACACTAAAACATAACAAAAACTCACTTTTCAATATTTCAACCGTAATGGCGGTCTTCCTCAGGAGAAGAAGTGAATTGACGGAGGAACAACCGTCAACTTATATATATATATATATATATATATATATATACTCATACTCGTATATATACAAATGATCAAACCACAATAAGAAATAGGAAAACAAGACTAAGATCTTTCAACCGTAACAAGCGGTCTTCGTCAGAGTCAAACCGCTTTACTGTGACCGCTTGTTACGGCTTAGTCTTGTTTTCCCATTTCTTATTGTGGTTTGATCATTGATTGTTATTTCACGTGTTTATGTGAAATCTTTATATATATACAGAAGATTTCACATAAAAACGTGAAATAACAATCAATGATCGAGTGTCAGTTGGGTTTTGACTTTGACGAAGACCGCTTGTTACTGTTGAAAGATCTTAGTTTTTTTTCCAATTTGATATTGTGGTTTGGTCATTGATATATATGAACCATATTCACAAAAAGAACAAACAGAAATGACACAGAAACCTAATACCATATTTCGATGAGATTTTTTCTCATTTCATTTTTAGGTCTGACTTTGCGTTTTAGTTACAATGTCAGAATATATATATATATATTGTGTGATGAAATGTAGATTATAAATAGATTCTGATAAAACTGCTCATGAGATACCAGTTCATAAAAAAAACTATTGGACAAAACTGTTCTTTACTCTTGACCTTGCATATTTTATCGAAGGTTACCAACAAAACAGCAGAAGGGCGGGGTGCATTGTTAAGCAATGATTTTGCATGGACCAATACAGTGTAGGTCTGTTACCACTCTTTGAGAACAATGGATTTGAATCGTAATAACGGGACAAAATCAATTCTCACTTGAGTATTGTCATCTCGGATTGATTATGCTACCTCTTTATGAAAGTCGTTTAATATTGCTGTCTTCATCATGTTTCGACATCAATAACAAGAAAGACATCCATCTAGATCCCTTAGTTTCCTATTGTTGTCGCAAACGAATTCCACGTCATTTACGTAACAGTCATGTTATTAAGATTTTCTTAAGCTCCTGAAGTAATATCAGTTCTTTGACAAGACGATTGAATCACATTTTTGATATAGCTTACAATGTTTCTCACGCCAGGAAGTATAATTGCTGAATTGTTTCTTCCCTCCTGCCTCCATGTGTAGTGTGTGTGTTTCCTTCATCATTGTCACTGGTAATGTACATTTGCATTGTTGTGACTATGTAAAATAAAATAAAAAAAAAAATAAAAAAAAAGAAGCTTACAATGTACTTTGTTTACAGCTTCACATGCTTGGTGCAATAATTAATGCATTTGTTTGACACAAACATTAATTTATAATAACTGTATTCAAATGAAAAAGTCATTTGTGATATTACATATTTTGAATTTCCCTGAATCTTTGTTTTATACTTCTTGATTAATGATGTCTGCTTGTTAATGGTTGGATATTCATCCCAAATTTGAAAACACAGCTGATTAAAATTGCAGTAATGCAATTATAGTAACTGTAATCTAGTTCATTACAGCACTTGGAAGGATCACAATGAAATTTGAAAAATATATCGTGCTTATAATAAAAAATAAACATACTTTGTTCCAGTCAAGCAGAACTGTAAAGATTGGATCTTCTCGTATCAGAACGGGTACTAACATTTACCTGTTGTGGTCAATCTAGAAGCTTCAGTTGTCATATTTTGTAATCTCATAACTTTGCATTATATGGCAAAAATTGCGTACATTTTAAATTATCTCAATTGACAATATAAGACTAAAAAGTAAACAAGTTAACTCTTACAGTCACGACTGATTTCATAACTTCGATTTTAAACAAAATTCATAAAAGTTAAAATATAATCAGCCAATCATTAGAAGCAAGTCTTTTGAAAAATCTCATCATATTTCTATAAAAGTTGAAATAATTTATTTCTGAAGATAATTAAGCACAAAACATTATGTAACTATTCCCATCATTTTAGAAATTCGTTACCTAATTGATAGATCAGACTCGATCACCTATCCACATTTTTACATTTAATGGTTCGATTAACAATTTGTTTCAGTATGTTTTATTAAACATTATTGTCTCTCATCATCACTTATTTTATTTCATGATTGTTTATTTAAAGTACTAAACCATAAGATTTAAATAAATGGTTACGAATTTATTTGAAACAGTTATTTAAAATCAACAAACTTTCTGTGGAACCATCCATTCGCTCAAAAAAAATATACCAATTAAATTTTTTTCTCAATCATCAACACATAATAACCACAATGAAGTTAACCGATTGATTAAATTGATTGTCCATTATTTTTTTAGTAATAATAATAATGTTCATTATTGAGTGTACCCAGTTCCAGATGATTTAGTTATAATTTAGGGTGTCATTTTTAAAGCGTAATTTCCTAAATGATGGTTCACTTAACAGCAATGTTTTTATACCTTGCATGGCTAGAATGATTTACAATATAGTTATTTGACTAACGCATTAAAAGATAGCTAAACACTTCCTAGGTATTGGAAAGAATCTAGTTTGTCTGTTTTATGCAAGCCAAACCTTAATTTTCATCACCAAACCGTGATAATACAGAACTATATTTTTTTTTTACAATAACTATGCACTATATTTTTATTCTAAAAATCATAATTTTCTACTTTTGCAACATGTGCTTTTTTTTTGTGGTCCACATAGTATCGCACATAGAACTTTACAATAATTATAATTGGGGAGCACGACAAACTAACAAATGTTCCACAAATTCAACATTAATGATTTTTTAAACAAAAATATAGTGCATAGTTATCGTAATTAAATACAATTTGTTTTTCAAATCAAATTATCATATTAATAGCTATTAATAATTAAAATACCACAGTAAAGTAATGAGAATTAAGGTTTGACGTGAATAGTCGAATGTTTTTAAATCATTAAGTATCATTATGTTAGAAAATTAATGTTTAAAAAGCCTGTGTTTGAAAGAAAAATTCAAAGTGATAAAGTTGATATAGAAGTTTGAAAAATTAGACAGATGCTACGATTAAAATAATCTGCATTGGTATACACTCAATATTACAAAAAGCAAACTTTCATTAAACCTGTAAATTTATTTAATTAATTTATTCTGTTGAGTAATATACGTAAACGTCAATATAATGAAATTTTAGTTAATGGTTAGATCGATCTCACTTGTGAGAACAACAAAACATGTATATTAATCAAAATAAATAAGTTGTTATGACGTCTTAACGTAGCTTACATTTTATAATAGGAATTTTTTGCAAGTTGTTATTCAAAACAGAAGTCTCTAAACTTCCTAAGCAGTTAACCTTTCATAAATTTATGGCCTTCTCATCGATCTCTACATAACTTAAAAAAAAACAATTAATGTTTTGTGTCATTTCTGATGTTCACTAGTAGTACGTAAAAAAATTGCCAATTCTGTTTTGATATATCGAATACATACAATATATATATATATATATATATATATATATACCAGGAAAAACGAAAAACGGTCCGGCAGGACAAATAACACTTAAAATGAACAGTGAAACATACACTGAAACATAACAAAAGACTCACTTTTCAATATTTCTACCGCCATTACGGTCGAAATATTGAAAAGTGAGTCTTTTGTTATGTTTCAGTCTATGTGTAACTGTTTATTTTGTGTTATATATATATATATATATATATATATATATATATATATATATACTCACTTTAGATTTGGAAAAACGATACAAACAGGACAACACAAGAGCAATCTATATAAATTTTTTATATAGATATCTAAATTTTTGCATTGAATCTTAAATTGATCTTTCTTAACATTAATAGACCCTTTGAGAATAAATAGTTCTAGAGTAATACAATTTACAATGTTTTAACTATAATTAAAACAATTTTAACTGTCACAGGTGCAGCGGAGTTCAAATGCCCTTCCAAGTACGGGCAATACGAGGATCACATTCAATGTGACAAGTACTTTGAGTGCGACGAAGGCATTGCCACCATCAAGTACTGCCCAGATGGCCTTGTCTTCGACCCCTTGAACCGCAAGTCCAACAAATGTGACCAGCCTTTCAACGTCGACTGTGGCGACAGGATAGAGCTTCGTCAGTATTTTTATTCATTTTCTTATATTCCTTCCTTAATGGATATGGTTGATATTACAGAAGCTAGTAAAAGTGAAATCATAAATCTTTGAAACTACAGTAGGCTCTCTCATTAATGGACTATTTGGGAGGGAGGTAGCTTGTTAAAGCTGAAAGTCCGAAGATAGGAGGGCTTTTTCCAGGTGGGGAAAAATGTAGAAAAACACTACACTAAGGCAATATGCACGTACCGTATTCCTTATAACAGACATGATGAACAGTATCTAATGAGTAAATAAATGTTAGTGTACTGAGATCAGAAAGATATTTACTTAGACAAAGGCGTATGTAGTATGTGTGCGTGTGTATATGTGTGTCTATAACTGTTTGTGTATGTCTTTATGTAAAGTGTGTGTGTGAGTGTGTGTGTGTGTGTCTGGTCTGTCGTCTCTCTCTCTCTCTCTCTCTCTCTCTCTCTCTCTCACGCTCTGTGTGTGTGTTATGTGCGACTACGAGGGTCGTCCAGAAAATAAGTTCCGTTTTGGTCTGTAGGGCGGTAGGAGTGGTTTTTGCCAAATCCGGCAACACCGCTCGAAAGAGGAGAGGTGGGGGAATAGAATGAGGGGTGGGGGACCTCAGTCGGTCAATTACCAACGTCAGGGCAGGTAGTTGAAATGGAGCCCTCCATGTCACGTCCCGCCACCTCGATCCCCGTTCCCTCTCGAGTTGTTTTGCGCAGAGTGATTCAATTTCTTTATGCACAGGGTTTCAAATCAGTTCAAATTCACGAACAGCTCATTTCTGTTTATGGAGAAGGTGTAATGAGTGAATCAATGGTGAGGAGATGGGTACGTGAATTTAAGGCGGGAAGACATTCACTTGAGGATGAAAGTGGGAGAGGCAGACCCTCAGTTGTGACGGACGAAATTGTCGCAGAAATCGACAATGCAATTCGCAAAGATCGTCGTTCAACCCTGGATGAACTCCACCTGAGTTTCCCAGACATCTCACGATCCCTCATCCATGAGATCGCCTCGGAAAAACTTGACTTTCGGAAAGTTTCCGCCCGGTGGGTCCCTAGAGAGCTGAATGTCTTCCCGCCTTAAATTCACGTACCCATCTCCTCACTCATTACACCTTCTCCATAAACAGAAATGAGCTGTTCGTGAATTTGAACTGATTTGAAACCCTGTGCATAAAGAAATTGAATCACTCCGCGCAAAACAACTCGAGAGGGAACGGGGATCGAGGTGGCGGGACGTGACATGGAGGGCTCCATTTCAACTACCTGCCCTGACGTTGGTAATTGACCGACTGAGGTCCCCCACCTCTCATTCTATTCCCCCACCTCTCCTCATTCGAGCGGTGTTGCCGGATTTGGCAAAAACCACTCCTACCGCCCTACAGACCAAAACGGAACTTATTTTCTGAACGACCCTCGTATTTATATACCTGTATGTGTGTCTCAACGTATGTTTGTGAGTTCCTATGTGCCTTCGTGTACGTTTAGAAACACACACACAAAATTCACTATGACTATTTATGTATGTCTGTGGTACTACTCGTATGTGTGTCTGCTTGTCTAACAAAATTTAGACGCTGCTTGATTTATAAAACCGTTGCCAGAAGGCTTTATTACCCAATGTCACCTGCTACCTAGATAACTGTCCTTGAAGATGGACAATATACAATTTTTTTCCATAAAGATGACAACTGTTCTTTTTAAAATACCTTTTAAGCACTAGAGCCATCTTAAAGATAGACAGATAGAAAAATATTCCTATTCAGTAGTTTATCTATACTTTAATTACTCTTTAGCGTGAATCTTTTGTGTTTTAGCGTGATTTATACAAGTACAATTTTTTTTAAATTTACGAGATTAAGAAAAATTGCATTGGAATTTTTTATATAAATTAATTAAATATTCAGTTAAACAGTTTATACCTCTGCATATTATATAATAATTTTATATTATTGCAAGTTAGAAGGTATACAACTTGTTATAAATAATTAATATTTCAATACTGTAAACTTTTTAAATTCACTGTTGAGCTTTCTTTTCAAAATGTGATATCATTTGCATGTAAGGCATCTTAAAGTTGGATAATAACTCGAGAAAATTTCTTATTCTTGCACTCACGGAATCCAGTTTTTGTGCAGGACAACTTTCTCCCAAGCAGCCTGTTTATTTTTAAGTGAGGTCATTGCTTTACTATTCTACTGCTTAAATAACTTTCTTTCACATCTCTGGCCTCTCAAATTTAATATTTTTGTCAAGTAGAATATCTTCAAGATCAATAGAAACTTCTTGCCAAGGATCTGACAGAGGAGTAATATTAATTAAACAAAAACAATTTTATATACAGACAAACTGTAACAACAGTAGTCAAAAAAAGAGGAAAAAAAAAGAATATTAACTTAATGAAATATTAACAAGGAAAGTGTAAACTCGTTTCCTTAGAGAGCATTGACTAATATCTCTCAACTCCTGTGAATGAGAGAACAAATAAGAAAAGTTAATTCTGAAGACACTAAAGAAAATCAATCAGAAAAATTACTTTAGTAGACATGAATTGTGAAAAATGTATAAAAGAATAAAATAAAGATGAATGTAGTAGACAATATTTTTAGGTTAAGGATTCATTTAAAAGAGTGAAAATATGAAATAAATCGGGTTGAGAATAACATAATCTTCTAGTGGCCACACCGTCTAATTTAATTAAGACAAAAAAAAAGTAATTTCAAGGTTAACTTTAGAATGCTTTAGAATGAATGGAAATTTGAAGTCGTTATTGAACTCGTGAAGTAGTTAGAGGACCCATGTCACATTGAATGACAAGGGTTCATTCGTGTATTCTCATGAGAAAAAGACCATTGTTTTTACATTGACCTGACTGTCAAAGCATTTGAGAAAAAAATTAGACATCCCAAAGACCACATTAGAAATAGTATCTCAACCACTTTAGTTCACTTTAAAATGGCTAATTTAATGTGCTAAATACCTTGTGAAAAGTGATTTCGATCAAGCAAATATGTTTAATATATATTGCTCAGTGTTATAATTTCCACCAAATAAATATTCCTGCTGATGCAAGATTAGCAAAATCTTGAAAAGTAATACTTATTATCCTTTTGAAAATCCTTGTCTATCAGAATTTTTCAAAAAAAACTATACTGTTTTTCTTTATCTAGGTTTCGTCCAGCGTAAACAATTATGAAAAACACATCTTTTAGCTAACGTTTCATCTATATTTCTAGACATCTTCAGGGCTAAGTCAATACAAAATTAATTATAATAACATGAAAAATTAAGTTACATCATTTATAATGTTTAATTTTATAATATCTTTTTATAAAATCCCAAAATTTATTATTGTTATTATTTCCTGTTATAAAATTTAATTACTGACATGGTTTTTAAAGGTACTTTAGATTTACCTGAAGGAGAACACTTCGTGGTCGACATGAATTGTTTTATTAATAATTCTTGTTTATGTGCAGACTTCCAATATTCTCAAGAATATTTAAATACCACATTGTTTTGGTGCTACATATTTCTGTCTAAAATAAAATTTAGGACATTGAATGGAGAAATAAACCGGTAATGTAGTTCACCATAACAAAACGAGTGTGAAATAGTAAATAATCCATAATTTACGACCCTAGAACAGCACAAAAAGTGAAAGCCTACAAGTGAACTGTTATAATATTTTTCACTTGATTGATTTATTGATTAATTAGAATTATTTCCACGCTATATCATTGAGTAAAATATAAACGGACGGAATTAAATTGAAAATCTAAAATTATATTTATTTTAATAACAACCGAATTCTGAAAATTAAAACACACAAAGAATCATAGTATGACAGAAATACGATAGAAATTAAAATATATTAAACCATAATATTTAAATTCATCTTTCCTTGTACACAAAGTATGGTACTGGAAGGGGTATGTCTTTAATGTTCTTCATAAGTTACTCAAGAGCATGGGGTGTTCTTGAAGACTGACAGTAGAACCGGTTAGGTAACACACTCAATGAGTTAGGTTATGAAAATAAAGAAAATATATATATTTTATTTGATATAAATATGAAAAAAACGAAATGCATGTCTGAAACATGCAATATGGAAAAAGTCAATATGAATTAATAAAATATTTAGTTTATGATTACAAAACTGCGAGGGCAATGACAATAAGTATGAATGCATTGTTCTCTTTACACCCTAACAGAAGAACGTAATAAGCAAGTAACACTCTCCTCTGCAGTCAACTTGCTATTCTTGGACTGATATTACCCAACATTTAAAGGTCATTCAGTCATAAGCCTTCATTTAAAGCTGTTTTTTTCAACCTGAAGGTCAACAATCGACAAATGTATAATAAATATCTACAACCTATATTGATTTCAATAAAATATCACATTCAACTAGTATAAGAACAAATTTATACTGTTGTACAATCTTTCGTACATGTTGAAATAGTAGATTTATCATGTCTATTGTATTTCAATATTTTATTTAAACGATTATAACAATTTAATAATCGGTTCGAATATAAATTATGTTTTTTAAATAGAAGTGAAACTCACTAAAGGTTGATTATCTAAAGAGAAACAACATAAAGAAGGTTGGAAACCGCAGGATGAAAGTTATTTCTTCGTAAGCATGATAGAACTGTTAGGGGAATGAACTCATTATTGTTTAATGAACTCTACGGAAAGAGAAGATGGAATACCCTGAGAACAATCTGACAGAGGCCCATTAAATAAAACTATTTTAATAGAAACAAAATGATTTACAGGGCTATTCCCTACAAAATGATGACTACTTAAGAAAGGAAGACATTGTATGAAAAGAAAATAAGGAAAAGGCAAATTATAAAGTTCATTCAATTATATTTTAAAAGCTTTGATGATAAGAGTTGGTGATTTGATGGAATAAAATTAATCATTAATTACTTAATGATTAATACTAATTGAAGAGAATGAGGGAGAGAGAGAGAGAGAGAGAGAGAGAGAGAGAGAGAGAGAGGGAGAGAGAGAGAGGGAGAGAGAATGAGAGGAGACATCCAAAAGGTTTAGTACATTATATAGACCAGTGTTTCTCAACTTTTTTACTTCAGGGCGCACCTATGAAATAACCAAACCTTTGGGGCGCATCACTGATTTTAATATAAACAATTGAGTCCTGAAATTTGGAAATGGGAAAATGATAGGAAATTAGAAGAAAAAGTTTTTTTTAAGAGAGAGATCGGTAACAAACGATTTCAATCCCCAAGGAAAGGAAAAGAGAAAGTATTATCCATAACTGCTAAAAAAATAAAGAAATTTACCTTCCAGTTCAAAATATCAAGTAACAGAGACTTGACTCAAACTGGAAAATTTTTGGTGTGTCTAAAATACTTCAAAATAATTCAAATTTTTAAAATATTAGTCTATTATATAATCCTTCCGTCATCTTAGGGCGCACCTGGCTACCTTCCAAGGTGCACCAATGCGCCCAGGCGCACCGTTTGAGAAGCACTGATATAGACACTTGTTGAATACACAACACTTCGCCGACAGATATAATAACTTAATGTATATATGAGTTGCAGTTTACTTCTCAACACGAGTACTTCGTACTTCTTTCTGACGGCGATGGATGTCGAAACATCGAAGAGAGTTTTGTAGTGACATTCTCTGTTATTTTTATGTGTTAATGTATATATATATACAGTCTTTATTTATATATATATATATATATATATATATATATATATATATATATACATTAACACATAAAAATAACAGAGAATGTCACTACAAAACTCTCTTCGATGTTTCGACATCCATCGCCGTCAGAAAGAAGTACGAAGTACTCGTGTTGAGAAGTAAACTGCAACTCATATATACATTAAGTTATTATATCTGTCGGCGAAGTGTTGTGTATTCAACAAGTGTCTATATCAGTGCTTCTCAAACGGTGCGCCTGGGCGCATTGGTGCACCTTGGAAGGTGTTTATGTGTTTATGTGAAATCTTTTTATATATATATGTATATATAAACCAATTAAAAAATAACAACACACAGACAAAGGACGGGTTACTAGCCGTTGCGTAATGTGCTTGGTCTCCCTTTCTCTCTTCTCCTGAAGACGGATTACCCGAAAATTTGAGTCTGCAAGTGTGTTTCTTTTACTTTCTGTGCTATCTATCTTCAATTTTGAACTGTTATATATATAGCACAGAATGAACAAAGATGACCGTGGACCATGTAAAAAACTGATCCTTTAATGAATGTTATTTACAAAAGAATATTAACAACCTAAACAATCTGCCTCTCCTTGAAAATGATATACTTTAAGATATAATTCCATGATTCTTTAAAAACAGGACAAACATAGTTCCTATGCCATCATTCTAATGAATCACAGTTTGAACTATTTACAAAGTTTATTTTGAAGTTTCATCGTAAAAGATGTATTTATCATTTGAATCATGCTAATATATCTAAGCGTAAATAATGCTTTTCTTTATATCCATGCCTATATTGTTTGGGTATAAATTATAAATGTAAAACTTTTTAAAATGTAATAATTTTGACTTATGACTCATTCTGAAAGGTTGTAAGAATGTTACAGATCATACTGTCTGATGGATCAGAATGAAATTATACCTAAAAGTAGAGCGTTATTTATGGAATGAGATGAGATATTTCTTTTTAAAATTACATTAACAAAAAGGGGCGTTATGAAATATTTTTTGTTTTCAAATAATGCATTTTTAACGTTAAACGACTTACCATAGAACAATCAAACTTTGTCAGAAAACTAAACCTAAAATTAACAATTAATAATTGTTAAGAAAAATTCCTTAATATTCCGATTGCAGCAAAGGGCAATCTACCTATTAAAACAAAAACATCATCTTGGAATAATACGAGTATATCACTTGCTATACTTGATTTGTTTACATTTCTGAGGGACGGACTGACATAGCTTCTATTGTAATTGTGTAGATTATAAGAAAACGGTAGCAGATTCATTGAACAGAGTGTTGCCCGTTAGACATTTTTTTTATTCTGGTCCGTATTTTTTAGAACCACCCAAAGGAAATCATCTGTGCCCTCGTCGTAACGGCTACTTTGCACATCCTGACGAATCGATTTGCAACGTCTTCTATAACTGTATTGAGGGAGAAGCGACTGAGATCACGTGTCCCACCGGGCTACACTTTGACGAATACTCCGGCACTTGCGTTTGGCCCGAGTCAGCCGGTAGGTCAGGATGCGGTGCTCCAGAAACAAGTAAGTCTTCATCCCTTATTATATCAAACCTTTATCATTTGTGGTATACTTAATTCATAAAAGAATTACTGAAATTAATTTGCACGTTGAACCTTAATAGGCGTAGTCAACAAATTCAAAACAATATTGAAATATTATTCAAATGATTTCTGATAATCAATTTTTTTGAAAATGATGCAATAACATAATCTTAATCCATTTTTTACGAATACCATAATTTACTTATAGTGATTAAAAGAAACCTGAAATCCTGTAAACTGTAGTATTTTTAAAACAGGGATGATAGTTTATCTATTAGCCGGTGTGGCTAAATTAAAATAGGCAACGAAAATTAATAAGTGGGCAATATGATTGCAATTACTATCACTTCAATCTTTTAAAATTGATGACTGTAAATTTATTATTGGTCTCTTTCCCCATGAACGAACAACTTCACAAAATACTTATCAAATAGACTGCAATAAAACTTCAAGTTAAATTCTAACTAGTATTTAGTAATAACAGACCTCAAGAAACATAGAAAATATTTCATTATGGCATTTTAAGCAGCTAAATGTTTTAGTTTAATTAATTTTTGAGTCAGATATGGTCTAATATAAGAGAGTTTCACTTAAAGTTGCTATTGAAGTTTGAAAGCTGGAAACTTGCTGTGACTCCAGATTTTTCATTTGTGCTATCAGAAATCTTGTACATACCGTTTAGCAAATAAATGTAAAACCTGAGACTCCAGAGGTAAAATTAACATTACTTTTAGGATCATCAATAACTAAACTGGCCCAAAGAAATAAATGAACGTACTTGTTACCCAAATTACTGCAATAAATGTGATAGCCTAAACTTGGCATTAAAACAGTGAAGCAAACAAACTTCAATGATTTACATAGAAAATTAATATTAGGTACTTTAATAATTGAAGAGTTACACATGATAATTTAAAAACAAACCTAGACTTATTTCAAATGAAGATGTATATATCGAAATAATTTTGAGTAAAAAGAAACCGACTTTTGTAGTTAAACAATTGGATGTAATAATTGGAACACTATTATAAACGTTCTGGGATTGACTGTCATTTTCAAAAATACCAAACATTTAAATATAACTCATTATAAAGATTCGTCTCTCATTCAAGCCTTAGGTGATTCATTGTACTGTGGGTCCGAACAGCACGTTAGTTTCTTAACTGCGATGAACTGAAGGCAAAATGTGTATCAAGGAGGTTATTTATAGAATGGATGTGTTGTTCAATTTATAAAATATGAAATCTGTGTTGTTTATAATCATGCATTAAATTCGTAATGACTCCATCTTAGGCTTATAAATCGGGTCATTTAAATTTCAGTATTATTTCAGAAATTGGGTCAGTAAAATTAACTTACAAATTTTTTTTTTTATTGTTTAAACTGATCCCCTAGAGGGTAAAAAACGTCAGTACTTTACGGTCTTTTTGTTTGACCGGGTGATTCTACATTGGGGGTCCTAAATTTTGTCTAACTCAACTGTATCTAGAGTAGAGATCATTAACGAGTACCTGACATCGCACAGGCTCGGGACCGTTAACCACTGAGCTGACCTGGCCCCCTAACTCACAACTTAAGATCTCTATTAAATAAAAAGTTAGACATTTATAACTTGCTGCCTGGTACTATTTTTCTCTCATATTTATTTTTCTAAAAGTTGTCTTATAATAGTAACTCTTAGAGTAGTAACTCTTGATTATTATTTAGCACACAAAAACTGACTATAATTGTTTTATTATATTTTCAGTGAAACTGAAGGACGGCTTTTCATGCCCAAAGGAACATCAGGCTGATGCCCATGGGCAAGCTGTGGCCCATCCGGTCTTCGCCCACCCGGAGGACTGTCAGAAGTTCTACGTCTGTCTCAATGGAGTCACTCCAAGAGAACAAGGCTGCAGTGATGGCACCGTTTACAATGAGGACACCCAAAAGTGCGATGACCCTAAGAATGTCATTGGATGGTACGTACTACCTAATTGTACCTTCATTTATTCTAATATTGAACATATTTAATAAAAACTCATATCATCTAGACAGCTATACATAAATGAAACACATTTTCTAGTAAAATTTACATTATTATAATTAATTTTTAAAGATTTTTGACTCAAACCCCACCTAAACCTCAAATTTTAACCATCCTTAAAAAATCACCATTTTTTAAAGAATCTGGACTCCAATACCATCCACTAATATTAAACTCTTAACATAAGTTAAGTATTTAACTTAATAAAATTAAGTTAACAAACTTAATTAAGTTCGTTAAATTATTACAAATTAATTATCATAATAAGTTAACTTAAGTAGCAGCTATTTAAGCACGACATCCGGGATTAGCGTCGGCTTATCCCATGCCACACAAATACAGCTGATAAAACCCCAACGGATGAAATAAACCGGTAAACTTGTCACTCCACTGAAAAAGGACTTTAAACGAAACTTTAAAAAGGACAAATGAAGCTGACCAAAACATTTATGGCTAGATGGTCTGATAATATTTTGTC
The DNA here is from genome assembly GCA_026182355.1 of Hermatobates lingyangjiaoensis. NCBI lineage: Eukaryota > Metazoa > Arthropoda > Insecta > Hemiptera > Hermatobatidae > Hermatobates > Hermatobates lingyangjiaoensis. The sequence continues at coordinate 182,099 of JAPFBL010000059.1, forward strand.
TGCATCAGTTGAAGAACTTATGTACGTAAAGCCGGTTAAAAAATCACAGGTACAAGCTAAATCTATTACTCTTTTCTTTTTTACAATGCTTTAAAAAAGAAGTAACTTGATAATAATACCATCATTAATCTTTATTTAATATAGCAATGGCAGTTACTATAAAATTTTTTGATTAAGGTATGGATATCCCCGAAAAAAGAAAAATCAAATTTGGGTAATTTCAAAAATTACGTCACTCTCGTAGATCAACATCTCAAGAATGCAGATGTAAACCTGAAGGAGAACACTAAGTATTCAAAATGCGATATTAGTTTTCATATTAAACTTTTTTTTTGTGTGGGGACGTAATTTGAATTTGAATTTGAATTTGGGATGGATAAATGAAACGACAAGGAAATTAATATCTGTTCACGAGAAAGGGATTTTAAAAAAATGTAATTATAAACGACGAAAATATTACTGAAATATTAATAAAACATGAATGAATAAAATATATTTAATTTAAATTAACGATAAAGTTATCACTAGCTTTTCAATGTAAGAGAGAAATCTCCTCTAGGATTGTGCATTACTCTAAAGCAGGGATCACGAAACTATTTTGACTGCGGGGCGGATAATTGGAAGAATGACGGGCGCAGGCCACATGATCATTCTGTTCAACCCTTGCAGACCAGAACGAAAGCTTTGGGCAAAAAAAGGAAAAACTTATTAAGCACTACATGTTAATCATGGGTGAGTGAGTCTTTGAACAAGTCATTCGCTTGCAAATCAAGAAGTTCCATCTTTAGTTAGTTAGTTAGAAGCTCACCAAAGATAGGGGAGAGCTGTGACGAATGGGACCCCACATTTTACTCTTCCAAAAATATCTGTTTAATATTTCATGGAAAAGCTGACTTTTGTTGTGCATAAATATAATGTAATCTATTTACAACAATAATTAAATAGGAAAAGTGAGACAGCGAGTTGGTATAACTAAGAAAAGTGAGACAGCGAGTTGTTATAACTAGAAAAATGAGACAGCGAGTTGGAATAACTAAGAAAAGTGAGACAGCGAGTTGGTATAACTAAGAAAAGTGAGACATCGAGTTGGTATAACTAAGAAAAGTGAGACAGCGAGTTGTTATAACTAGGAAAAATGAGACAGCGAGTTGGAATAACTAAGAAAAGTGAGACAGCGAGTTGGTATAACTAAGAAAAGTGAGACAGCGAGTTGTTATAACTAGGAAAAATGAGACAGCGAGTTGGAATAACTAAGAAAAGTGAGACAGCGAGTTGGTATAACTAAGAAAAGTGAGACATCGAGTTGGTATAACTAAGAAAAGTGAACCAGCGAGTTGGTATAACTAAGAAAAGTGAGACAGCGAGTTGGTATAACTAAGAAAAGTGAGACAGCAAGTTGGTATAACTAAGAAAAGTGAGACAGCGATTTGATATAACTAGGAAAAATGAGACAGCGAGTTGGAATAACTAAGAAAAGTGAGACAGCGAGTTGGTATAACTAAGAAAACTGAGACATCGAGTTGGTATAACTAAGAAAAGTGAAACAGCGAGTTGGTATAACTAAGAAAAGTGAGACAGCGATTTGATATAACTAAGAAAAGTGAGACATCGAGTTGGAATAACTAAGAAAAGTGAGACAGCGATTTGATATAACTAAGAAAAGTGAGACATCGAGTTGGTATAACTAGGAAAAATGAGACAGCGAGTTGGCATAACTAAGAAAAGTGAGATAGCGAGTTGGTATAACTAAGAAAAGTGAGACAGCGAGTTGGTATAACTAAGAACATTTGTTGGCATTCTAAACATAATAATTAAGTTTAAATTATATTACTCAGTTTCGTGTTCCATACGATATCAAGCAATTATAAGAACCATCGGTGGACCGGATGACTTGTTGTCGCGGACCTTAGTTTGGAAACCCCTGCTCTAAAGAGTTTAGAAATGAAATGATTTAATAGGTGAAGACTATTGTCTACATTAGAAATCCAAAACCTTTGAATGAAGGCAGCTGAGACCTATACTATTAAAACATACAAACTGATCTACGTTTTAAAATGAAATGAAAAATAATAAACTGAAAGAAAAGAGTCACTATAAATATATTCCGGGAATAAAATCAATGGGCGGTGACGGTTGGAAGGAAGTCATCAGTGATAAAACACAGATGCAGCACTTAGTGTCGTCAGAAAAGCATACTGCATGAAGGAAAACACATACATCTGTAGTAGAAAATAAGAGAGGGATGTGAACTTATGCCAAAGTATCAACAGTGGTTGTAAGATACTTTCATTGCAAAACAATTGTGATATGGATTTCACAATAGTTTTGATTCCTTTAAGTTATTACAGTAATTTATATTAAAAGTTGAAATAATTGTCTTACCTTGAATGCTGGTCTGGGAGTTTAAACGTCAGTTCTTCTTAAATATCGGCAGCGCCTGAAACAGTTCCAGAAGTCACAGATAAGCATAAAGATAAGACTGTTATTTTATCACTATTATAAAATTTAAGGTTAATACCCCATAATAGCCAGTGTTTAATGAGAGATGAAATATTAAGTATCGTAATGGTAAATTATGAAATATTATTGATTCAAATTTGAAACGTATATTTCTGTAGAGGATTTTATACGCTTCAGAAGTAGATTTCCAACCCTTCAGAAGTAAATTTTTGACGTTTCAGAGTAGCATTAGTTCTTTACGTTTCAAATTTACGATCTGATGCTTAGAAGTAGATTCTATATTCTTCAGAAATTAAGTTACATGCATTAGTAGTGGTACAATACGATTGAAAAGTACATTTCATTCGTTTGAGAAGTAGATTTTATAAGTTTTGGGATTAACCTAATATACTGTAAATTAAAGTATTTAAGTATCATTTTTAGAGTAGTAGCAAAATGACAAAATAAAAAAATTAATTTAGTTATTACATATTTATATATAACAGATTTAATAATATATCGACCGTTTGATAGAATAGATGTGTTATCTAATCGGGATTCGGTCAATTTTCCAGGTTCAAGATTCAAACTCTCATTGCCGACGTTTCGGTATTATTTTAAAACCTTTTTCGTAAGCCTATATTTATGGTATATAGTTATAAATCCATATAACTGGTAAAAAGGAAAAAGGTTGTCTTATTTAAAGGTAACCATTAACTGTAATTACATGAACATGATGTAATTCTTCATTAATTACTATTCATCTTCCTCTCATTATTTGTACGATTTGTAATGAGGGTGTGAGAAGCAAACATTTATAAAGAGCCCATATTGTGATTGCATATTCATATGGAGTTTGTTTGACTTCAGTCCCTTTAAATTTCTTCTACTATGGATGACTATAATTGTATCTGTTGTTCTAATTGTGATATTACTTTTATTTAATTTTTTTACAAATAGAAATCACAAAAGTTTTACACAAATTTAAAAGTAATATACAAAAAGGAAGTAAGTATAACTCATTGTAAAGAACAATAAAAAAAATACAACTTGCTAATTTGCATAAGAATATCTGTGTCTGACACGAAGAAGTATTTATTAAAACAACAGACTAATAATAGTTTGTTGTCTACTTGATTGTTTATGGGGTTTATAGTGCACTGATGTCATCATATATGTTGTTGTAATATGAAGTCACAATTCTTTGAATTACTCTACTTTGTCAGAAGGATTTCGGAATCTATCTTCATCATAAAAATGTTCGAACTTAAAAGATATCATGATTTTTATATCGCAATAGTATAACTGATAGGCAGTAAAGAAATTTATTTATTCTACAAGCTGCCTACCTGTCAGTGAGGATGCATAGTTGTCAATACAATATTTTTTTAATTTCATTTATTTAGAGGCCAGTTAAAGAACATTTATATAATACAAATATGCTGGCTTGCGACTATTCGTACAAATAATTTTGGCCCTCGGAGAGGATGTTAAACTATCAGTTCCGAGTCTGTACGATTTCATGTATTCGTTAAAGATCCCTACTCTAAATACACTTAAATTAGGCAAAGTTGATTCCCAATGTAGAAACAGATAATGTGGTTTTCCTATTACTAAAATGGGCGCCATTTAATAAATGAACCATAATTTCCGCCCCTAGAACAGCACTAAGAGGTGAAATCATTATAAGCATCGTTCTTGGAAAACAAATATACTATTCGTACAAATAAATAAAACATAAACAAATAATGTAGAAGTATATTATTATTATTGGCCCATACAGGGCCTGCAATCCAATATCAAAGGGTGAGATGTGGGGTGTGGGAGGAGAGGCCAGGTATGGTATGAAGATGGTAGTGCGCTTGCCTTTAGTACTGAATTGGAGTTTCAAAGGTTACTAATGAGAATAGAGTTTTCAAATGGGGGATAAAATATCTTGTTTGCACAGTCTCTTGCAAAGCGCATAGACTTGTCAGCTTTGAGCCTGTACGATGCCCGATAAAGATCCCTACTTTCATAAACCTGAGTAAGATAAGATTTAGGATTCAAGCATATTGTTAGCACAACAGAGTTGAATGTAGGTTACATTAAGAAATAGTAAGCCACCTTACTTTGTATACTGTTGTTGGATTAGTTCGACCGGTTTCATATGTACTGCTCCAGTATATCAAGTAAGAAGGTTTATTCATTCCTTAATATAACAGTAAGTATTATACTATCGGTGTAGAATAAATACAGTAACTTGTCATAGCTGAAATTTATTATTTCAGTACTAAATAATAAATAAACTATACTTTAAAACCCAAAAGAACACTAAAGGTGGACTCTAGTAGTTTGGGTGTTGAAAATAAATAGAAACAAACAAAAATTAAGCCTAACGTAGTGCAATCAGTTATTATGTGGTATTTACTCATTGTAGGGTAAAACTATTTCATTAGCTTTTTACCCCACAATGAGCAAAATTAAATTATTAATCCACTTTATTATAAGTTTTAATAAAATCCATTAATTAATAAATTATCTCTTACATCGTAAATAGTTTTGTAGTAGTCTAACGGGTTTTCCACACAGTAAATCAAATAGCACTCCTTGCACTTCGGGTGAAACCGGTCGGACGACTATAACAACTATTTTCGATGTAAGTCGGATTTATGTAACAATATGATGTTTACGACATTGTCAATATCGTAATATTATAATATTATCAATACAATATTGATATAGGTCAAATAATATGCATGAATTTTAGTATTAAGTTATAGAGGTATATCATATCATATTCCAGGTTTCTACAAACTGTGTAATTTGAAAAAAAAATTTATAACGTTTTAAGTATATGTGATAAAAAGAAATTATAAGAGATGAGACAACAATATTTTGTATTCATTATTGAATTTTAATTTACATTCGCTCTTGTTGACATTCATTAGCTTAACAGAAGATAATTCGATTTCGCGGTTTAATAAACACATTTATCAACTAATTAACACTAATATCTGAAGGCTAAAATAATTGTAGAATTAAAATAATTAATGTGACTGCTGGCATTACTAATAATCAATTAGGAAAGCTTTTTAATGTACTGTAAAATTGCATCACTTTTTATATATGTCTAATGATAACGGACATGTAGGATATAAAAAAAATCAATAAAAGAATAGAAAGTATATATTGTTTTCTTTAAAATACGTTCTACGGACCCTTTCTATCAGAGTGTCCACTCGGGCATTATAGGAACAATGGTGGTGCTAAAGGTCACCTGAACCATGAGATTAAATTATTAGAAGTTAGTAAATAAAGATTAAAAAATAAATGAACTTTCTAAGAATAAAAATTTGAACTAGGCTTAAATGGCTAAAGGTTTTTGTAATACAGAAAAATGAAAAAATATAGCTGATGATTTTTAAAGGAATATAAAAAAGTAATTAGTGTTGTTAGTGGTTTAACGTTTTATTGGCTCTTATTCTATCAGCTACGATATTAATAAAAAAATACTAAGCTAATAAATCAAAAGTATTAGATAAGGTTGCAGAGATGTCCCACGAGGGAACACTTAGGTCAGATTGGCCCTTTGTCACACCACAAAATGAACATTCTACATTAGGAGTCATACATTACCCAAGTGTATTTAAGATAATAACTTATTTAGAATAACTACATGACATCGCACAGGGAATGTTAGGTACGATTCGAGGTCGAAAACCAAAAGTAACCATAACTTTATTTAAAAAACACTTCTACGAAAAAAACGAAACAATATTAAGTGATAAAATGTTTAAGTTAAAGTGGTTTTGTTGTTTCAGTGAGGACTGGTTCAGGGACGAGCCCCAGACAATTTCTAGCTCGAAAAAAAGGAACAGAAGAAGGATCAGCTCATGACCAAGTTCATCCTTGAACCTGCTAAGACTGCACATTCCCATAACAAAAACAAAAACAGTTATTAATTAGTGAATGTAATATAGTGTAAGATAACATTAATAAAGTTATGATTAAACAAAAACAGTTTTTTGATAGTAGTCGATAGAATTGTTAGATGTTAATCTGAAGTCTGCACGGAAGTCAAAGCTGGGCAGATCCGTCTGCAGACGTGTCTTGCATCACTTGCCTCCTCCGGATGCGATGCATTGTCTCCAGAGGTCTTCACCACCTCCTGCTTTGAATGGAGACAAAAGAACAACGGACTTCTGCCAACTGACTTAATTAATAAACCTCACACTAACAGCTGCACTGTTATAATAATGCAATTATTCTGGTTCATTAAAAAACAACACATTCAATCATAATGCTAATAATAGAAAATATTAGCGTTATATACATACATATATATTTATATATTTTTTGATGAAAATACGATCCGAAACGGATAAATATAGTTCAATATACAGAAAAAACGAAGAGAAATTAAAAGCACACACACTTATAGTCTCTAATTTTTGGTTTGAACCGTCTTCAGGAGAGATAAGAGAAGGAAAGCATGCACATTGGTTCAGAGACGGATGGAGACTGTAAACTGGGCCATCAACCGTCTCTGAACCAGTGCGCTTGGTTTCCCTCTCTTATCTCTCCTGAAGACGGTTCAAACCGAAAACTAGAGACTGTGTGCCTGTGATTTTAATTTCTCTATGTTTTTTTGCACATTGAACTGTATATATATATATATATATATCTGACTTTGCATCGGTTGGTGGGCCCATTAACGTCTCCACTCCTGTGTTCCTTCTTCTTTCTCTCCTCTCCTGAAGACGGCAAGACAACCAAAATGATTGAGAACCGTGAGTGTTAGTCTTTTTTTTTTGTTTTCTAAGTGTAACTTTAATTATATCTATTGGCAGCAAGTCTCCGCTTAGGCATGTGTTATTAAATACTACAGCAGCCTCTGCATAGTTTGACCTTTCATAAGGCAATAACCTAGCAGAAACCTCGTTCCAACCATTTCTATGTAACTGCACACCTGTTCTCATTGTTCAACCTAAATGTGACCAGTGTTTGGCTGAAAGTTCGTTTGGCTATAAATATATAAAACGAGACTATGAATTCAAAAAACCTGAACAAATCAAAAAAAAAAAGTAAAAAATATCTAAATTCACATAATCATTCATGTACCATTAGTTTAATAATGACCAATGATATAATAATAATAACAATAATAATAATAGTAATGATAGAGCATTTCCATAACTTTATACATAATTGAAGAACTAACATTTCACTCTATTATTTTGTTGCCTGAAAACTGATTGTTATTAGAATCAATAGTTTTTATTTTCAGGTTTTTTAACATAAACTACTAATTAATAATTTTAGCTTCTGTATAATTCAAATAATGATTATCGCTATGTATATACGAATCATCAAAGGTACTACTCTGATCAACTTGAACTATGTGATATTTATGCTGTTTGGCCCTTAGTTTTTGTTTTAATGGTCTGATTTATGTATTTTTTTAAAGAAAACTTTCAAACCGATTTTTTAAAGAACACTATATCCCAGTCTTGACAAAGAGTTCCTCATGAATAACGACAGGGTCCAACTATATTACAGCAACTAATCATTGAGGCAAATAATTTCATCAATCAAATTCAACCCACTCACCAACGACACACACACAAACACACACTCACACACACACACACACACACACACACACACACACACACACACACACACACACACACACACACACCAACTCACAGAGCAATTAAAAATAAAAGATTAAAATAGGCATTAGGAACTTCAAAACATATAAATGCATCAAAACCTTGAGAAGGAATTTTTTATGATCGCTGTAGCTATTAGAGTAGAAACTATAAAATTTCACATTAAACAGGATTCTGTTACTTATGGAGAACGTTTATTAACGTTTCTTTGACTTTTTGGATATAAGAGGTTAAAACTTTAGAGCATGAATAGTAGATATAATATTATTATTTTCATCATTATCAAGTTCAAGAAAAGGCTCTTAATGAGCTCAAAATAATCATAATGAGAATAATCATATACTGAATTTACGGTAGAAAATGTTAATCTGACAAGACACATTGAACAATTCCACTAGTGATGTTGAGGGATATGAGAAGAGAAATATTTGAAAATTTATGGTAAGATATCGCAGATGCATTCCTGCAGATCGAAAAAGTACACAAATAAGAAGAAAGTATGTATAAGCAAACATTTATTAACAAATTTACCCAGCTCAGAAGAAAATGTCCTGATGAAAGTAAACATCTTTAAAATAAAGGCCGTAAAACCTTTAATTTAAAGGATTAACTTAAGGCCTTTAGGCTTCTAGGATCAGAACGACAATATATATTGTAACCTTTCCTGAGAAATATACTCAGGACCTCAGAGTCGCCGCTCTGCCTTCCTGCAGGACTCTTTGCCTCCTGATGACGACGATGGTCGAATTATAGAAGTGACTAATTCCTGTGTCTATCTGTGTGCTATCTTCTTTTTAATTTATATATATACTTTTTCGATGAAAATATGATCCGATATAGACAAATATAGTTCAATGTACATAAAGAAACATAGAGAAATTAAAAATTTCTCTAGGTAAATTAAAAGACGGTCTCCAACCGTCTCTGTACCAGTGCGCTTGGTTTCCCTCTCTTATCTCTCCTGAAGACGATTCAACTGAAAATTAGAGACTGTAAGTGTATGTTTTTAATTTCTCTATGTTTCTTTATGTACATTGAACTATATATATATATATATATACAAAACAGTAATAAATTGTCGACCGTGTGACAGATATGTAACACAAAAAGGATAAATTGGGATGAGGTCAGTTTCTTCCTCTTCCAATCAAAGGCTTACAATACAAAGGAAATTAAGAGATTAAATACGTAGATTTTTGACATAAACAAAAAGAAGTTCATTATGAAAAAACAAATAAAAACATGAGTATCAAGATAGCAATAAAAATAAAATAAACAGAAGAAACCTATCTAGAAAAAATTACAATGAACTTACAAAAGTAGGAATGTTTGAAAATGAACAAACTTTTACAAATTACATTACTAAAACAGTATGGAAGGTTAAACTGTTCAAATGACAATCATTAATGATCATCTATGTACAGCTGGTGAGCAGGTAACAATGGAACAAAATTTTTTACTAAAAACGTTAATTATCCAAAACACTAGAATAAACACTATTTAAATTCGCTATGTCACTTCTATGATTAATTCAAGTTTGATCTTTTTTAATGAATAGCATTTCAAGGGTTCTTCTTCTGTGTTCGTCCTGTTCTCTACTCATAACGGTTGCTCCATCAAAGTCAAATGTGTGGCCTTCACTTATTGAATGATAGGCTAACGCTGTTATATTAATCTTTTTTGTTCTAATGGAATATTTATGCTGATATATCCTTTCTTTCAAAAATCTACTGGTTTCGTCATAATACTTTCAAATACATTCCACACATTTGATAGAATAAATAATATTACTTTCCAAATCCTTCGGTGTCTTGTCTTTTATATTAGAAAATAATAATTTTACTTTTTGTTTATTATAATAGCCTAAATTAATTTCTGGTCCGTTTCTTTTTAACAATTTATTTATATTTTGTGACAGTCCTTTAATAAAAATTGAAATATTTTGTATTATTAATCGTTTGATGGTTATTAGCAGTCCTTCCGTATGTTCTCTTAAATAATTTTTCCAAATACGTTCTATCAGATTTCCTGGGTAAGAGTTTTTTTCCAATAATAATTTTACCATTTCTTATTTTTCTTTAAAAAACATGAACTACTAATATTTATTACTTGTTTTATTAAATTTTTTACACAGTTCAATTTCTGACTAACAGCATGCGATGAATAGTAATTCAATATTCTTCCTGAATTGATTGGTTTCCTGTACCACTCTGTTAGTATATTTCCGTTATTCTCTCTTATAATTTTCATATCCAAAAATGAAATACTCCCATCTTTTTCTTTTCACAAGTGAATTTTAAGCGTGGATGAAATGAATTAATTATATTTAAAACGTGTTGTTCTATTCCTTTTTTAATTATTAAAAACAAATCATCTACATATAGTTTCAGAAATTTTATTCTTGATCCAAGTTTTCTAATGCTTTCTTTTAATAATTCTAACATGATATATATATATATATATATATATATATATATATATATATAAATCTTCTCATCTCCTTTACATTTAGTCGCCTGAAGATGTATAAAAATATAGTTTAAACATCATTGACCTAAGATATTTTTTGAGAATTACTTTACACTATGGTGTACATTTACACATGACATAAAAATCAGCCTCCAAACCGCAGTAAAAAATCAGAAAAATTACTTAGTACTTTTAACCAAAATAAGCGATCTCCGTCAGAGTCAAACTGATACAGATATATGTATATACCCAACCCCTTACCAGATGTTTCTGCATCTAGTGTTTCAGTTGGGTTTTTGACTCTGACGAAGACCGCTTGTTACGATTGAAAGATTTCAGTGTTTCTTCTCCATTGCGTATTGTGGTTTGATCATTCATTGTTATTTCCGTGTTTATGTCAAATTTTGTTATGTATACATTTATAATATATCCATATTACGTTTGGACTTTATCCAAAGATAATGAAATTGTTCTAGAGGTATTACGTTAACCATTACAGAAAAAAGTAAAGTGATAATAAGGATAAAACTAACTCCTATATTTCAATGTATGATTCATTACTTAAACAGGCTTACTTTTCTTACAAAGGTGAATGTCGAAATAAAGAAATGACTGATAAGTTGGTTTTTACTCTGATATTTAATACTTATACATATAAATAGTTTCTTCGTTTTAACGGTTGTCATACTCTAATATTACAATTGTCATCTTCTGTCCATTGATATGAACCAAATATGTAGTATTCATAAAAAGACCATCGATTCCCTCTTATTCTGTTGAAAGCTATATATGAAAGCTAAATTAGGGCTATTTCCCTGATTAATTTGGCAGTATTGTTATTTTAGTCAAGATACTTCAACAGTGTGGACCTAGAAGGATTAAAGTAATTTGTTCTTATTATTTATTATCTTATAAGGCCTAATGTCCTTAAACACGACAGTTATTAAACACATCATTATTATACTTTCCTCTTCATTTTTCACTTCTTTCAGTTTAGTAAGTCTTACAGTGAATGTCATGGTCTTTGTTTAACTACGATTTTTACCTATAAATCTTCAAAAAGATTTCTGGTAGTACTACCAATATACTCGTATATATGTATATAATTATGTATGTTTGATTTTCGAATGATGGTATTATATCTTATACTTTCTCTGTTTTATAGACCTATAAGGTTGTGATAGGGTTCATATTTGTTTCATTGGAGCCAAAGCTTCTTCAGTTGCTAAGGCTGGGTTTTTTTCGTAATTTTAATTAATAGTACAGTTTTAATAATGCATTTCTTATGATAATATTTATTATTTCATTTACGCGACATCTTTTATATTCTCCAGTTTCATCATATTTCATTGTACCTCATTGCATCACTTCTCTTTGTGGTTCTTTTGATTGGTCACTGGCTGGGTCACAGTTTGATTGTATTACTCTTTTGCACTAGATGCTGATTTGAACAGAAGAGTCTTACAAGAGAAAGTAAAAGAGGTTGAAGTATGAAAAGGAATGGCAGCCAGTGTCAAGATGGTAGGTGGTGTTTGTCACAGAGAAGCCTGCCGCGTGGGACGGGACTGCGCCTTGTGGTGGGGGAGGCCCCGGTAAGTATGCCAGTGGGAGTTATAGGAGGGTAGCGCGCACTCTTGGCAGGTTCAACTCTTGAGTAGGCTGACGACGCACTCACGGCATGGCTTTCCTCGTACTTCTCATTCTATCCCTTGCAGGTAATCACATTCTCATCTCTACATATTTTTTTTTCTAAATAGTATACATTATAAACTTTTACTTTACTTTTACACACATTAAAAAAACATCCCGCCTGATTCATAAGTCACTTAACCAGGCAAGTGTCATGCGGAATGTGTTCGTGTGACCATACGCCTTGCAGACCGTTAGGACAGAATCCCGTTGGATGCAGAACCTCTCCCTGTCTCCCTCTATGCTGCTCAGACTATAAGAGAAAGCAGTAGCTCATTCTCTAACCTTATTCCCTAGTTTTTGAAAGAATTAGTTCTAGTCATAACTTATATGATCCACTTATATGATCATATTATATGTCATAAATATGATCCACTGTCTCATATTTCTGCAGTTGAAAGTATTACATTACATTGACACTGATAGTACAACATAGATTTATACATTTTATCTCTATATGTTGTTTTGTTATATATTATATTGTTGCGTTAATTTAACATTAGTAATTTACTTAACACCAACTTATGACCTAGTTATATATAAGTTACGAACAATAATCATGTTATAGTACGATTTTATGTTAAATATTGAATTAAGATTGAAACTAATAATAACTTAATTAGTAATTTGAAAAACACTTACAAGCACAGGTAATTCGGTTTGATCACCAACGTTTCGTTTGCCAAAGAGAGTTTGATTTTTGAACGTAGAAAATTGACCGGATCGCGTTAGATAACACACCTATTCTATGAAACGGTCGATATATTATTGAGTCTGCTATATATATATATACATTAACACGTGAAATAACAACCAATGATCAAACCACAATATGAAATGGGAAAACAAGACTAAGATCTTTCAACCGTAACAAACGGTCTTCGTCAGAGTCAGTTTTGTTGTCAGTTGAGTTTTTGACTCTGACAAAGACAGCTTGTTACGTTTGAAAGATCTTAGTCTTGTTTTCCCATTTCATATTGTGGTTCGATCATATATATATATATAATTTGTGAACTTTCGTAGCAGTCCTCTTTTTAAGCACATATTATTAAAAACATAACCATAGTTGCAGAAACTTGCTTCCTTATAAGTTTCTCTATAGTTCCTCTATCTTCCCAAATAAGGATTTCGTTGTTGTATCTAAACTATATAACAACGAAACCCTTATTTACGAAGATAGGGAAACTTATAAAGAAGCAAGTTTCTGCCAACTATGGTTATGTTTTTAATAATATATATATGTATATATAAGATTTCACGTGTTTATGTGAAATCTTTTCATCAGTTGGGTTTTTGACTCTGACGAAGACCGCTTGTTACGGTTGAAAGATCTTAGTCTTGATTTCCCATTTTTTATTGTGGTTTGATATATATATATATATATAGGTCTAGAAGCCTCCCACTGTTCTTGTGATCTTGGCTACATTGTTCTTTGAGAAACGATAAAGTTCTACTCTTTTAGGGATATATGAATAGAGCAGACGTGTCAGTTAACACCAAACGGGTGTCTCCCCCCCCCGGTCCAACATCCAGGATAACTCTTAGGACTATCTTGTCCACTACATCAGCCAATTGCACATGAAGCATTATATTAAGTACATGGGATGGTTTCACGGAATATTGCTTATTTTTGGAAATAATCTGGTGGTAGCTGTGGTTCCTCAGCCATATACCCATCCATATAAAAGAAGAAGCTTACACATGTAATGTAAGAATTACTGTGTAAGAGATAGTTTTGTTAATAGAACACCTATATGGGGTCCTGGTGCTCAGTGTTTCCTTGAGCTTGTTATATGTATTCACGTACTTAGACATTACTGCAGTTCTCAGACAGTCAGCGCTCGGTACATACTATTTCTATTCTAAACCTGAAACTTTCTTCTATTTTGTTATCTATTATTATATTTAGATCTCTTTTAGTGTCGCAAAGCAAAACTATCTTTTTGTTCTTCAAAAAGCAAAACTATCTTTTTGTTCTTTTTTCTCTTGGTCTTTCGTTTTGTAATACATAATGAAGTTGATTTTTGAAATTAAATTAAGGAGTTATCATTTTTTTCTTGGAGCTCTTCAATTCCAGGGCTTATTGGAGTAGGGATTTATGACAGAGAATGTGAACGTACAGAATCAAGACTCATTGTTTTGTGTCTTCTCCCATACCCTGACTGCTTTGCTGCAAACATTTATCAAAGGCAAAATTACGAGTCATTTTTAAGGGATAAAATTGTGACACATAATGCTCTTCGTTATTCATTTCATTTCTATTTAGAGTCCAATTACGGATTCTTGTTATATTGGTCTCTTTTATTTTTCTCATGTTTATTAGTATAGATTTTTCAAGGGTGACTGATAGCGTACAAAACCAAGAGCCTTGTGTCCTCTCCCATGGACACCATAAACTAAAAATATAATGTAATTTCCAATCTCTTATTCCAAAATCCAACTTGCTACGACTAAACTAAACCTTAACTAAACAAAATAGAGAAAAGCTATTTGTTTCATTCCCTCATTAATAAATTGAATTTGTTAAATGCAGGAAAAAATAATACGGTCAAGTATTATCAGAATAATGGTGAAATCAATTAAAAATACAGTAGTAATATTTAAATATATACTTCTTTGAGAATGTAAATACCAGCTTTTATAATTCTCGTATCAATTAAATTGTTGTCACATATACTGAAAATCAAGTTAAACTTTATACTGCGAACTTATTATTTAGATCATTAAGACCGAATAACACGTATTAATAAAAATTATTTGGTGTCGCTTTTTTACTTCGTAAGTTTGTAATTTCTTTATGGACTAAAAAATTGACTACATGAAGCTGTACAATTTAGTAGATAATTTAAATCTTCAAATATGATTTTATATTTTTCAGATATACTTTAAGCTTTCGATTATATCATCTGGGATTAGTTCTACATGACTCTCCCACTATATTTAGTGACATCTGAGAGCAAAAGATTTGTAATGTAATTAAATAAACTTCATGTCACCACTCAGTCGTATTACTTTGGTTTTAAGCGTTGTTCTTAACACTTCAAGAGATAAGTTGATATCGTCGTTTCATAATTAAATATACCTAACCTCCGTAGAAGTATCAATATACATGCTCATAAATGAAGAACTAGACTTCTTGAAACATAAAACACTTTACAAGGCCGTATTTAATTAATATAATAATTATCTGTTGTGCAACATAAACCAGTTACAAGCAAAAAAATACAAAAACAAACAAAGTACTGACGACCAAGACTGGGATAGGGAATAATTACAATTGAATCAATTTAATAAGACACAGATTATAGTAACACAACGTGAGCATTAAAATAGTTTTTTAAAATAATATATCGTAATGTAAAATTTCAAAACCGATGAAGATATGAAAAGAACATAAGCGATCAGACGATAAAGACAATTAGTGGTATATCCTAAAAGAAAAGCATGACACAAAATGGTTATTATTACGTTCTTACTTATAGTTGCAAAACTATTGGATATATGGTTATACTTGAGTTATTAATGAAACAATAACTTCATGTTATTTTATCTGAAGATCTAAATATTTCCTTACATACTTTTAAACCACATAAAAAACATTTGTATTTTCTGTAATAATTCTACATTCATTGGACTTTGGGCATTGGAAGTGATTTGCTGACGCAAACCATACATATCTACTGGCATATAAATAAATATATATATATATATATAGTAAAATTTGGGAGTAGTCCTTCATTCAAGCATATTTCATTGAATAACTGACCCTATTTCACTGATATATGTTAATTATTTCTCCAACGTTTGGATGAAGGAAAGAAGAAAGTATTCAGAAATCTTAAAAAAAACTGGTGAAGAAAATGACATCAGTGAAATACGATCAGTATTCAATGAAATATATATATATATATATATATATATACGGTACTGTTTTCTTGACCACAAAATATTAACAAACACTTCTTCTTCTCGGAGTTTGGTTAGTTTATAGCCCTGAGGATGTCTTAAAATAAAGACGAAACGTTGGCAAATAGGTGATTCCATATATTTACCCTGACCAAACTCCGAGAAGAAGAAAAGTGTTTGTATATATACATATATATATATATATATATATATATATATATATATATATATACATATATATATATAAGTTCAAAAACAAAGAAAAGCAACACACAGAAAAAGAGACACACTTATAAACTCGAATTTTTGAGTTTGGCAGGAAACTGTTCTGTTTCTGGCGTACTTGGCCGCTCATTCTCTTTTCTCCTGAAGACGGATCATCCGAAAATTTGAGTTTGTAATTGGGTCTCTTTCTCTGTGTGTTACTTTCCTTCAGTTTTTGAACTGATTTGCGTCCAGTTTGAATAGTTTTTTCGAATTTTAAATGGAATATACACAAACATATATATATATATATATATATATATATATATAGATTTCACATGAAAACACGAAAAACAACAATCAATTATCAAACCACAAGATGGAATGGGAAAACAAGACTAAGATATTTTAACCGTAACAAGCGGTCTTCGTCAGAGTGAAAAACCCAACTACAAAAACCACTT
This sequence comes from Hermatobates lingyangjiaoensis, assembly GCA_026182355.1. NCBI lineage: Eukaryota > Metazoa > Arthropoda > Insecta > Hemiptera > Hermatobatidae > Hermatobates > Hermatobates lingyangjiaoensis. Next base: position 198,927 of record JAPFBL010000059.1, read on the forward strand.
TGTACCAACTACAAAAACCTCTCTTTACGTCTCCAGATGTACACTAACTGTTAGAAACGCGTCTAATTTTGATAAAAACCTATATGTAGTGACTAATTGTTTCCACCCTTATTCTAAATATTAGTAAATACCACATAATAAATGCTTGAAAAACTGTAATGTTAAATTTTCGTATTAAGAACGAGTACACAGGTATTGGACGGTTTTTTTTAAATATGTTGGCAGAAGTCAGATGCGCCAACCCATGTGAGCTTAATGATATAAGTCAAGTTGTTTCTTTTGTTTTCCCGACTATATTGAAGTATAACCATGGTAGCGTAGCCCAGAGGCAACGTGCTCTCTTCTGGGTTGGTAGATCCAGGGTTATATACCTGCTATACTCCTCGATTGATTCATTCAGGAGGTGATTGAATCTGAACAATTCGTCCTACGGAGGAGATGTTTAACACTCCCAAGCATACATATACGATTTCAGATACTCGTTAAAAATCCCTGTTCTAAATACATTTGAGTCAAGAAAAATTTAGGTTAAAATTTAGACTCCCAATGAATAATGTTCATTTTGTGGTATCACAAAGAGTCAATGATCAGTCTATGTTTGTTTGTTTATTTGTGAGACTACCACTGCAACCTAACCTAACTTTCATAAGCAAAGTTGTTTCATAATATGTCTTATAAATTGCTCATTGTCATATATTTATGCATTACTCAATACACGAAACAGGTATGCATTATCTCTATCTATAAATCAATAGCGTCCAATTCTAAAGCCTTAAAGAAATGAAAGTTCATTAATTGAAATAAATTAAATAAATATCTAATTAATACTTACTTAACTTACACTTTTTAATTAAGAATTTATTGTTTTCAAAACTTAAATGATTTAGGCGGGGTTGCAGAACACATATAATATTGAGAAGCATCGCACCAAAATATCGATGATTAACTGAAAGTTAAAAATTGTACGAAAGTACAAACCACATTTACTTCTTAATTTCTTTTATTCAAATACTTATAATCTAATTTGTTTATTCTAAAAAAAATATTTCTAGAAAACTAATTTAACTTAGATTGTCTCATCCTGCTAGTTAATCTCACATGATCAAATATTTATATTGTTCACAGGATTTAGATCTGCATATATATTGAATTTAATTAAGATTAAAGTTCGATATAGTTTATGGCCATTAATTTTTCAATTGCAGGATGGAAAATATGGCGTAAAAAGCTCTCAATCTCAAGGCAATCGAGTCCTTAGGTAATTAGGTAATTGTTAAAGACTTCTACATTAGTAAAATTGAGTGAGCTAAAACATAGACCTTTGAAGTAGAATAATACTAGATAATATGGCTCTCGCAGGTAACACAAAGCTGTAGCAAATAATAGAGGAGTGGCATTTCCCTCCAATAGAGGAGCACTCGAAGTAATAGGCTGAAAGTTTGTGCTTGGGGAAACAAATCTTTTTCTAAATGGAACCTTGTTTGTTTGTTTTCCAACGCCAACACCTATAATGCTTTCACCTTTTAGTGCTGTTCTAGGGGGTGGAAATCATTTATTATTTGACACACATTGTAGCAATGAGCGAGCCAAATTATCTGTTTATTCTACATTGAGAGTCTTAAATATTGCCTAACTCAAGTTTATTAACATTAGGGATCTGTAACGAGTATCTGACATCGTACAGGCTCGGGACCGATGGTTTAACGTCCTCTCTGAGGGAAAACGTGCTCAGATTTATTCACCTCCCGCGTGAATAAATCGAGAGCCAGGTGGAGATTATGGAACCTAAAGTCATAATCTATACAATGGTTTATGACTGGTGTTTTGCATAACTCCAGGATGCTATATAAAAATTCAGGATTTCCACAAGTTTGCGTTTCACCGTGAAGATTGCCTTGTCGATGTGGTGTGAGAAGGCAAGGCAAGTCGATAGTTACTAAATGAGGCTGAAGGAAGATTGGCGCAGTGAAGGCGTTTGTTGGGGTGGGTCAGGCCCGTTGCATCCTGCATCCTTCTCCCGTCTCCAATCCCATGCCTTTCACCTCTCAACCACACGCCTGCTCTCTCCCATCGTCAGTAGCTCAAATTTATTCAACATCAGTGTAAAATCATCTTCACTTATGATTTAACTTTGGACAGTTTCTGTTAATCTTTTAACTAAACTCATAAATTTCTCTCCATGTTAATCTGTTTTCTATGTATTCCAAAATGACTTTATTAATCGTAATGCAGTTTTAAATGTTCATTCATGTTCATCTTGAGCAAATTTTAGGTAGGTCAAATTGACTATAGATTAAATAAAGATAGGTCCTAACATTTATGTAAACGAAAATAAGTTCAAAATTTCAAGAGGAAATAAATTCCCTTGAAACGGGATTGCAAGTTGACCACTGATATTCCTCAGTGCATAGAGGATAATTTATATATATTATACGAATCGAATTATCGAGTTCACTGTAACATATTCGCACGTTATTTATTAAGAGTACGATCTTTAAATCTATAAAAGTAAAAGCGATATAAGAAATATACAAATTGATTGTAAAATTTATAAACTGAAATATTATAAAAACACAATGACGATGAATGAGACACAACGACAAAGAGAGAAATTTAGAAAACACAATAACGATGAAAAATCTTATTCAGTACAAATTTATTATCAGAAATTTTCTCTGTGACACCACACAAAGAAGCGTTTGAAGGAAATGAGAAATATAAAAGTGTAATGTTAACATTTGCTGCTTGTTTCAATTTTTACATTGATCTGTCAGTGATGTAGGCAAATATACTAAGATTCTTATCGTATATTAAGTTTTGTTCATTTTAAGAACTGACGGTTTCATTACACTTCATTCCATTGTTGACAATAACCCTTTCACCTCGTAGAATGAAAATGTTTCCTTCCATTTGGTTGCTTAAAACAATTCCGGTCGATTGCAGCATTTTTTTCCATTTAGCAAGTTGTAAAGAAAGTAAAGAAAAACACTCTTAAAGAGATAAAGGTAAAAATGTTATAATCAACCAGAACTGTAAGTTAATCTATAGTAATTGCTAAAAATTATTATTTCCTAAATTAATGAGCATGGTTATACCAATTTATGGATACATTCATCTGGATAAACTTCTAGCTATTGGTACGTATCATATCCATATTGATTTCTTAGTTCGATTCTGTCAAATTCTGAATTATTTGATATTCATCGCAGACCCAACACCATACAGAAATCACAAAACACTTTTATATGTAAATATATCAAAAAGAAATCTTTTAAATGATTGTAATAATGAAATCTATAATAATAATTATTATTACTTGTTTAACTGTGGGAAGGGGCAATGATTCACATGATTTTAGGGGAAAGTAAGACAAGTGATCAATGCAGCTGCAGATGTACTGCCAACGAACAGCACGATGTATTAGGGGGTATCCATGACTATCGCAAAGCTAAAGAAATATGGTTTATTTTAAACGGTGTTATAAGATACAGAAATAGACATTATTGCATGTTTAACAAAGCATGGACAACAAATTAGTTGATCAATCATGAGTTGACCTTGACCGTGTATTGTCTAACAATACAATTCCATAACTACACAGCTCTCACTTTCTGTAGTTGATGAACAATGCCTGGTGCTACTTTCTTATGTGAAAAGAGAAAACACAGTTATGTGAACTCACAGAGAAACGTAGGTCTCATTAACGCAAAGCTCATTAGAGTCGTTTGTCTGAAGTCATCAAAATTTGACTGGAGAATAAATTATAACATGTGAATATATTTAGTTATATACACTTTAATAAATATAATTTGTTGCCGGTAAAAAAATATTTCTTTTTTTGTCATTAACCTTATATTTGGAATATGGATAACAACATTTTAATAATAAATGCGTGAAATAAAAATCAACCACAATAAGAAATCAGAAAAAACTAAGTTCTTTTTTTCGGCTACGACTGAAACAAGTGGTCGTAGTCAAGAGTCAAACTGGTACTGACGTTTGACATCAGTTCGTCTCTGACCCTAGCAGCTTGCTTCGGTTGAAAGATCTTTGTTTTTTTTCTGAGTTCTTACAGTAGTTTAGATGTTAGAATATAGAGTAATTAAAGTATGGTATACTATAATTAAAGTATATTTGAAAATCAGAAATGTTCAACGGAAATACATGTTTATGTTCTCTCAAACCGTGTGTGTGTGTGTGTGTGTGTATGTGTGTGTGTGTGTGTGTGTGTGTGTGTGTGTGTGTGTGTGTGTATGTGTGTGTGTGTGTGTGTGTGTGTGTGTTGTGTGTGTGCGTATGAATATGTGAGTATGTATGTGTGAGTGTGTATATTACTGCTTTTGAAAAGCAGAATATTTCAAGAATTTAAATATAATCACAAAATTTTACATTTAAATTCTTGTAAACCTGAAAGAGGAATAGCAATATGGGCGCCATTATTCTTCTTTTTCACGGAGTATATTATGGAAAATAAAGTCAGATTCTTATTTAGCTAGAAATCGGTCTTTACGTATTTCTTTGAAATCGCTTTTGTTCTGTCCCTTAGTTATCTCGAATTTAAAAATTAAGAATTACAGAAAACCTGAAAACATGTACATGATTATAGATTTCATTATCTACAAGTTTTAGTGACGTGTTTTTAGAGGCGTTTGCCTTAGGTGGTACTAAATACAAATCTTATTGCACTAATGTACAAAACGATTTCACAGATTCTAAGCCCTTGAAATCTTATAAATGCTGTAAAAGTAAAAAAATTGAGTGCGCAATTGTTTACCATTTTACATACAGCTATTACTGACAAATATTTTCAACAAGCATTTTATGCTAATTTCTGTTCATTTTAAGAATGATAATGTTTAATTTACATTCACTTTTTTCAATTGTTAAAATTAAGTACTGCAGGCTAAATGGTAGTAATTCTTAAAAATGAGATTTTGTTTTCTCAATTGGTGTATACAGCAATACATTTGTAGATAATTTCTTATCTATTACTATGAATTTTATATATTTTTATTTGATAGTTCTTTCTAATAAATTTCTATTTAATAAAAAATATTTAATAATATTTTTAATTATAAAATTTATTTAATCTATTTAATAATAAAATTTAGCGAGGAATGACAAAACAGCTATTTTAAAACTAATATTTTAAAGAAAAGAGGTCTGTAAACTAACCAGTATCATTTTTTTATTGCGTTAAAAGACAGTTTATGGCGTCTGAAACCAGATTTTTATTGAGACTAATAAACTGTAATTATTTATAACTCTGTCTATTAATAGACTAGCTGATAATTATTTTTCTTTCAATATTCCTGTCTGCAAACTACTTTGAGGACTCGACGGCGACAGAATAATGGGGTGGCGAGACAGGGTGCGGTTTAAACTATTTCCCAGAATCATTTTACTTTACTCATTGGCTTTTAGAAGAATACGACCTTCACACTTCCGGCTTCTTCCTTATTTCACTAAACACTTTAAAAAACATCCTATTCATGTTATTTGAAATAACATGAGAGTTTCCCAAACTTTTCCAAAACTGCCTCTAATTTGAAGAAATTCAAAGTTGATTTATTTTTGAAAAACAAATATATATGTGAATTGATTGAATATGATGGATGAAATAACTGACTTTACCTTCAGAAAAAAAAACATATGTTGCTTAAACTTACAAATAAGGAAAGTTTATTTTTTTTAATAGTAAACAACTAATAACCTATGTGATTTTAACAATCATGTTTATGAAAGGACTTATACTTATAAAAGAAAGTATTTTTATACCTAATATTGTTACTTCACCACCTGATAAAGTTTCATTTTTTACACTTCTTTATATTGGTAGGATTTACAATTATAAGATAATAAAGTATAATTAAAAAATATTATTATTTCTAAAGGAATCCTAATAATCAATCATACATTGTGAGATAATCTTTCATTTGTATTAATTAGTATGATTTGTATTAATTGTTATTACAATTAATAGTAATTGTAGAATAGTTATTCTATTACTATTGTTATTACTATTTGTAGTATAGTTATTACTATTGTAGAATAGTAATTGCTTATAATTAACTCGTAATTTAGCGCAAAAACCCTAGAATATAGAAACAACAAAACAGGTAAACCAGTATTTTAAACAAAAAAACATAGAATTTAATTATTATTATTTATTTCCCTGGTTAGGCTATACGTATATAGGTTTCTAATGGGTATGAAACAGTTGGGCGTCGTTTCACACATCATTTTGTTACTACTGTTAATAGTACATACATCTGCTGATATGTATTTTTTTCATCGTTCCTCCATAATTTATCATATTTTGTTTAGATAAAACAAAAAATTGGTGTTGAAATAATAGTGCATATATGACATTAATATAAGTGAAGTGACACAATTGTCGAGTTGAAGTGACGATGTTTTTGCTGCAGGAGGTGTCCTAAGTCAGGAGTTCCGCTGCCCTCAGAAGTCAGGATTCTATCCGGACCCGATTCAATGCGATCTCTACTATCACTGCATTGATGGTATACCTGAAGAGAAACTATGCCCAGACGGCCTGCTCTTTGATGATGGAAACCCTAGCCACGAACGGTGTGATACACCAGTGAACGTCGATTGCGGAGACAGGACGGAACTTCGTAAGTACAAGTTTTACTTCATGATAATTTCTAATAAACGAATAACATTTAATATAAATAAAATGGAATACTAGTAATATTTTTATTATATCAAATAGTCTTCAGTGATAACAATAATTCTGATTAATCAAGAAAATGGTATTAATGTCACCTGGTCTGTTCTGCCTAGTGGATGTAGACGTGGCCTTTGATCGTAAAACTTTTGTTTTTCGCAGGAAGTGACAGAAAGAGAGAAGGGTGAGCGAGACTGAGACAAATAAACAGTGAGAGAGAATCAGAGACAAAGAGAGGAGATAACAGTTGAAAGAGTGAGTGAGCAGATGGGAGTCAGCTCCTGGGGATTGAGAGTGTACAGCTGGCATTGCGGGGCACTTTAATTGATTTGTTCGTGAGCTTCAAAAGTCTTAGATAAAGACTTCAAAGTACTACAATTGATTTAACATTTTAGGTACAAGCAAACTACTACTCCTTTTTTTAAAAAAAAAGTCACACAAATAAGTATTATATCTTTTTTCTTTCATGGGCGACTTTTTCATGATCTAGCATCCATTTTAACTAACACATATGTGAGAAGTATTTCAGAAAGTACTGGTAGAATATTATCAGGCGGTCTATCAATAGAAGTACCAATACAATACAATAATACAATTACCAATTCTTAACTTCATTGAGCTAATGGTAAGAGTGTAGTCAACACTGCCATGGCATTGGTCTCTATTGTATCATATCTTGCCGACAATTTTAAAATTATATTATATAAAATAATATTATATAATAATTATATAATTACTATAAAAGTATTATAAAAATAAATAATCTTAACAGATTATGCAATTATCGGAACCCAATTATTAAGAATAGTGATTCAGAGTTGTGAAATGTAGAGCTGCCCATGGGAAAGTTGCTGGTTGACCACGCTCCCTCGTAGGCTCTCCTGTACTAACAAAAAACGTGCAAACAACCACATAATGTAATATGCGGTGGTATATGGAGTTATGTGTATTCATAATGTATCATTAAAAATGTGAAAGGTGTTAAAAATATTTTAATGCTTAATGAAATGTGATTTGAAATGTTTCGATACTAGTTTCTTGATAACACCTTACAAGTTTCATAAACTCATATATTTGATAACAACTGGAGATAACTTGACGAAAAGACGAAAACTTCTTCAAGTTCTGGTTCTCATCTTGAAAGATAACTTTGTCTCTGTTCAGTTGCTGGCACTTTCATCTTTGCTAAAATGCGAATGTGTTGTACAGGTGGATGGTGTGATTTTTTGCTACGACTTTACCCTCATTGAGTCAATCAAGTGGAGTTAATAAAGAATTTTTAAGAATCCCTATAAATACTTCCTTTAAATGAAGAGAAATAACTGCAAATTGTCATATGTTTTAAGAGACTCAGTAATCTTTACTTTTTTTGAAGACTATGTAGCATATTTTATTAAAATTATACATTATGGAGGTTTGTTCCAGTGTCCAAATATTCTCAAAGAAAGACCAACAAGCGAAAGTTTGATCTATGATTGTAGACATCATCAAGTCTACATCAATACAGAATCAATAACAAAAACATGAAGAAATGAGTTGCATTGTTATTTATATGGGTAAACATAATGTATATATATATATATATATATATATATATGTATATACGGTATATTAATATTGCAATTTAAATACATAAGTTTCATATAAATATTCGAATATAATTTTTTATCTTATTGTATGACTTCTGCATTGATATAGCTCTAAAGGTGTCTACAAATATAGACCTTAACGTATGCTTAAAGGTGTCTTTCTGAGAATTCTTTGAAGCTGACCAAACCTCGATACAAATATGTGGTCCAGATAATAAAATTTTCAATTAAAATTATATTAAGTTTTTTATATATTTTTTATAGTAAGTTATTTTAAGGTATTCTATTCTTATAGCAATATAATATTATAGTATGGTATTATTATATTACTATAGATAGGTAGCAGATTTTTTTTAAACATGTTTCATTAAGTGTACCGCAGTCTGGGCTGAAGACTGTCTTCAGGTAGTATCGAATTTATCAGTCAGAAGACAGTAAATGCCGAGACTGCAGTAGACTTCAATGAAATATTATTGTATTATATAGTATTGCATATTATTTTTGTAGTCATTTTTTGTATATTGCAATAGGATACTCAATAACTCAGTTTACTTTTTTTCAAATAATAATGTATGTGGCTTTTCAGTAAAAAAAGTTTAATCAACCTAGTCTAGTGATGTACACGCCTGTGACTGCTATTAAACATGCTGCGTTACCTGCAGACTCTTTTTTTCGCCTTGCACCGGACGTAAAGCCGTCAACCCCAAGCCTATATGACTTTAAACAAACTTAGCTCCTTGATTATGGCTATGACCGGTTCTAACCAATCGGTTGAAAGTGACAAAGTACTCAAGTCGGGGAAAACAAACTTGTAATTCTGGAAGGTTGAGTTGATAATAATTTTTGACTTTTGCTATATTATTTTCAAGTGACTAAAGTTTCATATGAAGATTTCAAAGTATAAAAATCAAACTTCTTTAGAAAGTACTAGTGTCACTTTTTTTAAAAAAATATCCACACTTACAGGTATTACATTTTTCTTTCGGTGAGTAAAACTATAGCTCATTTATAATCCGGCACCTATTTGTAACCACGGTATGGCAAAATTTTTGAAATGGCTTGACATAATTAAAATTATACACAGTTGTTTGCAGTAGTAACTAGTTTTACAGTACATGATCTCATTACAGTTCATTATTCTATTAATTGAAGTAAGGCTCCAGAAAATTTTAAAGTCATAACATTGTTCCACATATAAAGAGAAAGGGAGGCTAGTTCTTGTCATCAGGTTCACAAACTATGCTGAAATCTCATCAGGATGAAGAATATGACTTTTCATCTTCATGAGTATGAATGAATCAGTAACTTCCAACCAGGTTTAGACGTCTCTTTCCCGAAGGATTATGCTCCACAAATGCAAAGCCACTGTTCCGTACAGATTTATACATTTGCAAATGACCATAGTCATGTTGAATACACCGGTTTCCGTGAGGTCACCAAAGATAAGCAACGTTGGGTATGGTTAGTATGTCGATGGGTGACACCATACACAGTTAGAGTACAGTCTAGAATCAAAAGTACATACTTTCACTATATTTCCTCCATAACAATGGACATTGGAAAAGAAAGCTACCAATCTCGACAAATTACGAGGAAGTCTTAAATTGAAGCTTTTCTTCTAATGCATTAGTATATTTTTACTAACTAGGCCAGTACAATTATAAAACCAAGTAACAAACAAATCCAATTCAGAAATTAAGAAGAGAAACTCTCTGGTTCGAGCTGTTTTGAACTTTAAGCTATACGGGTCTCTTGGATAGTGCAAAGTGAGCTCTAAATATTGGGAGGTTTATTGGGCGTGGAGAGTGGGCAAGGAGACTCCTTTCTCCAACTAGAAATTTAATTCTCAAACCTGAATCCCACGATGCCCAGATAGAAAGTAATCCAATTAAAGCCATTCCTATCTGTCGTTTCAGTTCCCAGTCATGAACTTTCCTTGAGTCAAATTTAACTAGGGCTATGCCATTATACCTTTTTTAATTCAAGACCACATACTTTTCTCTAGAGTACTAAATAGTGATCAAATATATCTTTAAGAGTTTATATATATATATATATATATATATATATATATATATATATACAAATATTAAATGAATATTTGAGTATGGGACATTGCAGGACTGTCAGGCAAAGACTAATACTATAATTCATTAATTGTGCGATCTGTTATAGTGTGTTACTTACTCATATTGTGGATGTTATTATGTCTTCACACAAAAAAATTATTACAAAAAAACTAACAACTTGTTTCGAACAATTGATGTTTTCCCTCAGTCTGTGCTTCATCTCACCCACTGAATAACCACCAGAGCAGAGCAAGTAAATACGAATCTATTTTACTTATAAATTAGAACATGTTTCTGTATGCTGTTTAAAGTTAAGGATTAATTAAGCCATTTTATTACTATTCCCATGTTATCACTCAATAGTGTCAGATATTGTATTCAATTTTAATTAATTCACCCCGATGTTCCTAAAGCTCATATATTCATATATTTTTTAGATATACCTTGAAGAAGACATCAAATGTTCGAAATGCGTTATTAGTTTTTTTATAATAAACTTTGTTGTGGGGAGACATAATACTTTCCCCAATACTAATATAAGTATATAAGTTTGATTGAATGACTTACTTATTATTATAATTTATACTGTATTTCAGATATCATTTTTTATTTTCTTAACCAAGGTGTTTATCTTCCAGGTGCAAAGTATCTTGATAGGAGTTATTGTAATGCTACGCGTTTAAACATTTAGTTGAACTTCAGGAGACCAAGTTACTTGGGAAATGATGGGATAAAAGGAATAGTTTGCTATATGTACTCTTATATAAACATAAACTTACTGAAAACAAATTTAATTTTTATTGCTAGGCTAGCGAAAAATTTAGCCTTGATAGTGCCTATAGCAATGCACTTGATGTAAAGGTAATAATTACCATCAAAACAATAATATGCCTGATACTACGCCTAATTCTGTGCTCTAACCAATTATTGATTTTATTTCGTCTGTTTTGTAATAAATGTATTCAAATGATACATTATAAAGGAGTCAATTGTAAAGTACAATAGAATGAAAGCTTATCAGAAGTTAATCAAATTTCTTGATTCAAATGAAACTTTATCAGCCTTGAAAAATAGTTAAAAAAAAATATTTACTTCTATCCAGGAAAAAATATTAAAAATCCGTGAAGCTCGTTACGTTCGTTTGAAACAACTATCTTTGAATAAGTTAAATATTTAACGGATTTTCTTTTTTTGTTTAGAGGAACCACAAGCTACACGTGAGTGTCCTCGAGCTAATGGATTCTTCCGGCACTGGGACAGCCAAGTGTGTGACAAGTTTGTCAACTGTATTGAAGGAGTGCCGAATGAACTGCCCTGTCCCCCAGGGCTTGTTTACGACGACGAGGCCAGCACGTGTGCCTGGCCCACGGAGTCTCTCAGGAAGGACTGCTTCAATTCCAAGAGAGGTCAGCTTTTGCCAAATATTCTTAATGCATTATAAAACTCAGTCAAACTCATTCATATACAACTATAAATTGTTTGTTTATTATATCTTCTTATATAAGTCATTTTTTATTATGCACGGCGAGTATTAATTTAAATATAAATTAATGCATTAACATATGAATATAGAAGTTAAAAAAAAAAATAATTCAAACAGTTGTATCATGTTTAGCAAAACTCTTCATTTTTTAGAACGGAGTCTGTAGATTTTTAATTAATATTTAAATTTTAAAATGGGCGCCAAATAACAAATGAGTCACATTTTTCAGCCTCTAGAACAGGGGTTCTCAATGGGGGTGAAATTCACCCCGAAGGGTGAATTTTGGGTTTTCAGGGGGTGAATTGTGACCACAGTAGGTTTACAGAGTGAGGAAAGCTATTATAGGTTTCGATGTCTTAATTATATATTAAAAAATTTAATTGAATTAATATTTTATATATCCATCAATAATTGAGATTAACATTTCATTTGTAAAATTACATTATAAAGATAATCAATGTAAAGTTGTAAAAGTGTACATACTACCTTGGAAAGAAGAGGGGGGGGGATGGCATGTGGGAAATGAAGAGAGGGGTGAAGAGCCAAGGAAGGCTGAGAACCCCTCCTCTAGAACATCAACAAGTGTGAAAACTTATAAGAGTAGGTGTTTGACTAAAGCAAATAACTCGTATTTAATGACTGAAGCTTCAAATTTTCATAAACACATATTGTAATGCAGCCAACAACGAGAAAGATAACAGAGCCGTACAGTACAACACGATTTGTTTTTCTAAAGCTGTATTTTAACCATGTTTATTTCAACACATTGTCTTTTACCCTGTAGTTTATCATTGTTAATAGCACTGTAAAACATAATAAATTATTATTTATCATTTTGGATACCAATAATATTGTAACAATATTTTGGGTTATACATTTGTTTCAGACAAGAATGAAAACATTAAATTAGTCGAAATATGTTCTCGAAAAGATATAACCTTATAAAGAATAAGCTAAGTTCAAAAGATTATCCTTGTTCCTCTGTAGTTAGTAAACAGAATTAAATAAAGGCACATCACAAGTACCACAAAACGTTATTTGGATTACCATTAGCAAGTGATACCACATTACCTTGGACTGGAGTAGGAGTTGTTCGGACTCTTGAAGTTCTAGCTGAAGACAGAACATCCGACATCAGCCTACAAACAAGGACAGTATCATTTACTAGTACGAAAATTAAATTGCTAATATCATAACCACTTGTTGTTTAAAACAAAATGAATATACGTTTTTGTTGCTGTAAATTTACAATCTACATTCTTAATGCTATATTTTATTCAAACAGTTAATAAATACAGAATTTATTGATAGATAATCACTTCTAATGTAGGATTGTAAATGACAACCTGTTCCAGTCGTTGTCAATGATTTCCCTAAAAAGTACTCATGATAGTGTAACCTGGAGGTTATTCATGTCTACCCAATTCTTGAATAATAAAACGCCTCCATGAGACCAATATAAGTCACAAGAACATGGACTAATGCATGGTCCATGCATTAAAATTGATATTTTAATTATATACCGGTGATGTACTGTGTCTCAAAAGAAACTCTACTAGTGCGATACGTAGAGAGAACGTGCTTACAGAGAGAACGTAGTGTGGTCAAACAATTTATTGTACTGTATACAGACACTATTAGGTCTATCAGTAATTATAGGGGAATTACTTGACCGTTAGGTTATTAGGCCACTAAGCCTCAGGACCAATGTTAGAACAGGATTTCATAATCTTCTCTTTTAGTCAGAAGTCAGCTAAAAATAGAAACCCACACTTTGTCACCCAGTGTCATAACACGTACGTTGGAGATGGCTTGTTTACATCTTGGAAACAAATGTTGCCCCTCTTAGGCCGCAGTCAGCAAACTTATAGTTTTTGTCCGTTCGGCGATTGATTGGTTAATATGTGTTCTGTTTATCCTTCCTTCTTCTCAATCCTTTTCGTCTACCTCCTACTTCTTCTCTTCTATACCTGTTCTAATCTGTTTCTCTCACTGTCTATTCTCTGTTGCTCTTCCACCCACGATTTCAATTTTCATCTGTAATCCTTGGTGGTATCTGTTATGAAGTAGCCGTCACCCTTTTTAAGACTACAAGCCATACCGTTTGTTTATACAGGTCGTAGGAGCCTTCTTCTACGAAGTCCATTTCGGAAGCATCACAGGGATTTTCTCTTGGTTATAGAGGAAAAGAAGTACTAAGTCTTCTCACACACAAAAAAAGAATTCAGTTATACAACTTGTTTCGACTACTTAGTATTCATAGTCAGGTTACATATACAATACAGAAAAAATATGTATAAAAATTTGAAATTAAAGGAAAAATACAGACATTTAAACTAACAAGAGTAGATTTTTTTGTGTGGGAAGACTTACTTTTTCTTTTCTTCTCTAATCATGAATAAATACTGCGCAATAACTGCTTCCATAGTTTGTGAGGATTGTATTTATTTGTGAGTTTGCAGTAATTCACCACATTATATGTGGTGAAAAACCTCACATTTTTGCCACCTCTAACTATTGTCGAAGGTATTGTTGAAGGATAATGGCCATAAATAAATCAAAACAATTTGCTGTTAGGGGATAACCGTGTCTGCTCGACATAAGTAAGTAGCACATCAATACTTACTGTAACATGACAGTGAAACGTTGACGTGTAAGAAAATTTTTTTTTTCTTGGTTGTCCACATAAAAACAACTGGTCTCTAGAGTATTGCTTCTCCTACTAGTAGATATGGATTACCTACTACTACTTTTCTAGAACACCTTCAATCAGTTTCGCCTGCGACCATAACCAGGACAACAGCCGCTTTACTCATGACCAACATTTATGCTCAGGGCATTCCAGAACTAAAATACTAATCAATCCATTGACAGGTTATGTAGCTTTGGATTTCATCATGCTCGTTAGAAGAATATAAGGGCATTGATCAAGCAACGTGATACAAACTAAAAAACTTTCATTAAAAGAGATGAAAGAGTAGAACAATAGACTCAGGAGTTCATTGTTTGTCGTTATAAAGCTTTACCAATTAGGGAAGTGACTTGACTGGTCTGCCAATCACCTCGGACAATTTACCAAGCCCCTGTATCCTTATGTTTATCCTAGAAGGCATTTTAGCCTAATAAGTTTGTAAATAGGTTATTAATAACATTGTTAGAAAAATATCTGCTTTGCATCGCAGGTTGTCTTCATGGATTGTCCACTATAATCCACATAATGTTTAATAACAAAAAGGTATTTAACAGGTAAAAATTAGCAAATATTACAGTTCCGGTTTCAGTCATACTTTAAATAAATATCTAAACTTCTTAATAATACAGTTTTGACCAGTGTAACAAATATCAGTTATGCATTAAATAAAATGTATATTCATAAATACTCGGTTTGTAACAGGACAAATTTAATATTTTCAAACATGTAAATTTTAATTGAAAAAATTAAATTCTATAAGAAAAGGAAATTTAGTTTGCAAAAAAAGATGTATTTACTTTCCAAAGGGTAAATTTAATTTTTAGCATGATTGATTGAATTTGTAAAAGGAAACATTCATTTTTGAACTTGCATTTCATAATTGCATGAATTTTTACATGAACAAAATACATGGAAGAAATATTTAACAAGAAATATTTAAATTGAATTGTCAAAAGTGTAAATTTGATTGAATATGTAATGTAACAATTTAACTTGAAAAAAGTATACAATCAGAATGGAAGTAAACTTCAAAAATACGGTTTAGAATTTATTCAGTATAGTCAGTCAAAGATTCTTGAGTACCATTTGATTCTTGATATCCATCACTCTTTTGAACCTACTTGTAACTCAAGTTAATATTATTTATATGTAGTTTTTTTTATGTTTTTTATAGTTTATATGTAATTTTTTAGCATGTAATTACATGCTATCTATAGTGAATTCACTATAGATATTATAGTTATATATGTTAAAATTATGCATATATAATTAAACAACAACAAAACAGAAAGCAGTACTATTTTTCTTATCAGCTAACTTTTCATATGCTAATATTTTTGACAATAATTTAAAAATTATAGGTAGGGATTTTTCTTCCAATCCAACAATTAATCATACTATTTGTACCTGAAGGAAATTAGTAAATTTTGTCAATTTGCCTTCAACATCAAGTAAAGATAGTTATTTGGTTTGGAAGAAGCCTGAACATCCAAACCAGAAAAGTCCTGTAAAATTATTAAGGGTGTATTTGATTTATAAATGGGTGAGTTTCGTCTGAAACAGGGTATCTTACATTTTTCTTCCAACACCCACCTACTTCCAAAGGGCTATACTAAAAGCAAACGTTTAGACCTTATTTCACTCTATTCTGATATTTCAACTGTAGCGGCAACACTGATGGAGGCCAGTGAAGACCAGCTGTTGCCGCCATCTTTCACTCTAAATTCGATCCTTCGCTTCGTGTTATACTTCACCAGCGCTTGCATTTCTTTGCGGTTTTGCCACCGACGATCTGGCCAGATCATATAATGTGTATAGAATTTTGTATACTATGTGGGGACGTATGTAATAATGTTATATTGGAATACTTCTGTTGTAAATATTTATCCAAACATAATAAATAGTTATCAGAGCCCCCCACATAATGGTGACTTCGCCCAATGTTTGCCGCTACACAACCATGAATGAACAACTATTATCTTAGGGATGTCATCTAACCAAGTCCTAAACTCGGTGGAATTTATAATTAAATAGGAATCACTATACTGGTTTTAACAAGAATGCCTTTCAAGGTGATGCATTTGAATAATTTACGTGTAAACTATGCGCTTGCCATGAGTAATAATAATTTGATTACAGAGGTACTGGAAGATGGCTTCTCGTGTCCTGAAGGCGAAGTCGTGGGTCCCAACGGCAGGACCTTACCTCACCCGACCTTCGCCCACCCTGAAGACTGTCAGAAGTTCTATATTTGTCGTAACGGAGTGACACCTCAGTATGGGTCCTGCCCTGCAGGTACTGCCTACAATGAGGATTCTTTCAAATGTGATGAACCCGAAAATGTTCCTGGATGGTAAGAAACCAACAATTCCTTTTTTTTTAAAAAAAAATTGTTATTAATAAATCATCTTTAAAAACAACAAATATATATGTTTAATTCACATAAGTTAGGAGATTTTTACTATACATTTTTGAAATAGTATGCAGAGTGGAGCATTTTTCTGGTTTTCAAAACTGTCCATCTTTGATAGTTCTATCCGAAAACAACACGTGTTGTTTTCTATCTGAATTTGACTGTGTTGTAGAATATCACACGGAGGTATTATATAGGAAGATAGGTAGACAATTATGAGTTAGTCTACGAAAAAATAGGTACTTCAATTTAACGCGTTACATTTAAAATTGACCAAGATAAACCTACAGTATTCCTCGTTGACCCTTTCATCATACTTAATAATATGCAATATATACCACAAAGTGATTTTCAAATCACCATACACTTATATAAGTTTCCTTAATTTATAATATTTGACGTTTTATTTTTTGCTTTAATGAATATATAAAAAAAAATATAATAATTATTGAAATAAACACGTTTTTATTCTGCACTTTCCTTATTCCAGTGTTAAAACTGGCCAAATTAAGAGAAAGTAAAAAAAAGTAGAATAAGGTAGCTGTAATATATGTAGTTCATATAAGGGCACTGGTAGATAAATTTTATTCTTAAACCCTGAGGAAGATATATATTTGTTCAAAACGCAGTGTTTTTTGGATTTTTATTTTATTTTTTCTTTGCTTACTTAATATAACAATCAACGTTCAAACCACAATAAGAAATGAGAAAAAAGACTAAGATCTATCAACCGTAACAAGCGGTCTTCGTCTGACTCAAAACCCAACTGACTGTTTTCACTGTGAGGAAGACCGCTTATTACGGTTGAAAGACTTTAGTCTTTTTTTTCATTTCTTATTGTGGTTTGAACATTGTACGAGTATATGATTACATATAATATGGTGCGATTTGACAATCTCACCCTTTCAAACCCCCAACAACCCTCGTAAACTAGTAGAGCATCTTTGAACTCCTCATTTAATTAGAACTCAAGTTGTCTTCAACTTTTCTCAATTAATTGTTCTTTTAAATACTGACTAGAAAATAAATTAACATAGCATAATAATTCGATATAAGATTTAGTTCTAATGATATTGTTACATGTTTGTGTTATTTAGTGTTTATTTAAAATCAATTTATTCCATTAAAACCATATTTATGTTTTACTTTGTTTGATTTAGTGAAAACTGGTATGCAGAAGACGATAGAAAGAAGCCTTAACCTGAAGCATTTTGCTCTTCCCCCTTCAAAGACTGCCACAGTAAAATATCAATCCGTTGTTTATTTATTTCTACAGCATACTTAGCACAAATAAAGCTTTAATTATAAACCTATGACTAATGTAGTAAAGGTTGTTTTAATTGAAATAGGAATAATCGTATGCATATGATTTAAATATTTCTTAATTTAATAAACCAAACAGTATTTTAAAAGTAATATTCAATAAGATTTCTTTTTCTAATGAATAATTGTTTATTTAGAAAGTAGAAGTATTTTTGTATTTTTTTTATAATAAATAATATAAACTGTTTAGTTTTGTTAACTAAACCTTATGTGCTTTTTTTTAGGACTATTAATTGATAATGTTGATATAACTTAGTGATCTAATAATAATAGATTGTTTTAAAGAATAAAACAAAATGTAGTGTTCAAATAATTCACATATAATATTGATAAAAATGTAAAGTGTATATCTACTATTAGAGTCAAAGGTTTTCTAGTAACCTGAAATATGTCACATCACTATGATCGTATCAATGGAATGTCTAACTAATTTACAAAACAAATTATGAAGTATAAAGTATATATATACATATATATATATATATATATCGTTCAATATAGACAAAGAAACATAGAGAAATCAAAAGAACACACTTACAGTGTCTAATTTTCGGTTTGAACCGTCTTCAGGAGAAATAAGAGAGGGAAACCAAGCGCACTGGTTCAGAGACGGTTGGGTCTCCAGGGTCTTATCTCTCCTGAAGACGGTTCAAACCAAAAATTAGAGACTGTAAGTGTGTTCTTTTGATTTCTCTATGTTTCTTTGTCTATATTGAACTATATTTGTCCGTTTTGGATCGTATTTCCAACGAAAAAGTGTATATATATATATATTTGTAAATTTAGGGAGCAATCCTTCTTTTATGCATGTTTTGTTGAACGACCTTTGTACTGTTGCATGAATCAATTTCATAGTCGATCTTTCAAGTTTTCTCACCTTTGATTTAAATCTTTCTGGTATTAAATACACCAGTTCTCCAAAAGATTTATTTTTCTAGGAGACCGAAACATGTCAGTATTGAAAAATAAATCTTTTGGAGAACTGGTGTATTTAATACCAGAAAGATTTAAATCAAAGGTGAGAAAACTTGAAAGATCGACTATGAAATTGATTCATGCAACAGTACAAAGGTCGTTCAACAAAACATGCATATATATATATATATATATATATGTTTGAACAAAGTGATTTTTCAACTGAATTAAAATCTGATTTTAGTTATCTGAAAATAATATGGAATTATATTATGCATGGTTAATGATTTAAAAGTCCACTGCCAACTAAACCTCAGATTAAAAGTGTTATTTCAGACAAAATGCAATAGCAATCGTTAGATTAAAATAAAAAAACATTAAACATTTTAATTACATATTAATGTCATATTAAATTTCCAGTTCTATCGTGTATTGTGACATGAATTTTTTCCCCATTCCAATATAAATAATTGCGTGAAACCACATTAATGCAGTATCTACTTATAAGAATTTTAGTATATGCAACTTCGTTAGAAATTTCAGATGAAATCCAACTGCAGTTACCAAATTAAAATTTTCACCAGGAACAATATATCATCATCTGTTACATCAAAAATGAAAATACAGTACACTTTGAATTAAATATAATTAATTTTAATTATAAAAGAACCTGTTATTTGTTAATCAGAATGTTTAGAGTTATCACTCGAGACTAAATAGATTAGTAGAAAAAATTTGTTTACAAAAATCTCGTTTTGCTAAAAAAAAGAGGTATTACCATGTTGTAATATTGCCTAAACAATAGGTTACTTATTTACACTATCATTTTTTTGCAAATTATAGTTTTGATCCATAAAACGGTGTGATATACTATATCTTGTGCCTCTACATCTTTGGATACACTAAAATAATTCCTCTTTAGACTCACTCTCCCTAACAGACATCATCAAAAACCCGTCAAAAAAATTTTACGGACATCTGGATATCTCAAAATTTTAGGATACAATTTTTTTAGGATCACTATTTTTTATTTGAAATAAAGTAGAACTTCGGACAAACAAGCAGACAATGAAACAATATACGTATATTCTTAGAGTGATGTGTGATGATGACATTTCATATTTCGATGGCCCGGTACTCAATCTAGTAATACAGCAAATGATAACTAATAAATCAACATTAAATAATTAACAAGGTTATTAATATTAACTAGCTGACCCGGCGAACTTCACCAATTGGTAGTGAATGTCACGTTACCTTTAGCTATGCTTAATTGTGTATTTAATTATTAGCATAACAGCTAACCCAACAGAAGCTAACCTGACTTACCTAAAAGTACCAATCAAACAGAAATAAAAACTAAAATAAAAAATCTGGAGTGGCCTAATCTCAAGTTTACTATAAGTAAACATAGTATATCAAACTCGTTAACAACTAACGTATATTTATTTTATTTATCCGTCAAACACTGTTCGACAATCAACCATCGCATCATAAAATGCACAAATAATAATAATATACGTAATAATAACGTAATATACGTTTGATTGTGGTTAATTTTGTACATTTAACAATGTTTTATTTTAACATATTATGTTGTAATAAGTTACAACATATCAAATTTTTTTTAATAAACTTCTGAATAACAATTTTATGTCCCTTAAAAATGTCAAGTCATTGTAAATAAATTCAATCACTTCCAACCAGTAGAGCAGATGATTCATTATTCTGAAACAAAATTTTAGTTTTATCTACGAATATTGTCCTCTCCAAAATCGGAATTTCATTCATTTTTTTTATAATTTGCTAGTCATAGGTTCAATTTTTTAACAAATTTTAATTGGTATATAATTAGCGGTTTAGCGTTAAAAAATATGATCTGAATTCATAAAAAGATATTATAACTCCCTCTCCTAACAATGTAGTTTTAAAAAAAAAATTACTAAACTCATCCTTATTATACTGTTTTTAGGTATAAAAATTAAAAATATATACAGGAAATGAACTATTTAACTTGTGCTCTATTAAATGCTAATTAGAGAATGTAATGCTGCCTAATTATTGTGACTTTGATTTGCAGTTGTAATTGAATTAAAGCAAATAGGTAACACTCACGTGTTACTAGCGTATTAATATATAAGCTTTTCGGACTGTCAGACTTGAACTGGTCCCTTTAAAGGCATACTAGTCAAGATAGTGGAAACTTCATTGAACATCTATCTATAAATTCATGAAGACTCCAACCGCATAAAGGACAGATTTCACAGAATACAAGGACTCAGAAGACTGATTGAGAATCAGTTTATACAGTTGAAAATTAAACTTGGTACAGAAAGACGAATGAATTTCAAAGTGTAGGTTCACAGATTACGAAAACTAAAGTCACAAAAAAACACATTTACTACAATATCGCTGCTAAATTGAGTTACTGGGTGTTGAATTTACTGGGTCGAGATAATTTCTCATTATCCAGAATTTATAATCAATTCAATTAATGAATTAAGTAATTTTAATAATCACGTAATGAATATTTAAGATTAATTGTAGTTTATAATGACATTGAAGTGAACACTCAAATATCTGTTATATTCAATCTTGTTTCTCTCTCTGGTTTCTCTTTTTGATCTACGCTCCGGGAAGAAGATTAAGAGAATATTTCAAATTGCTAAAATCAACAATTTGAGTTCATCATCACAACTGGGGATCTTTAAGTTCTGCTCAGTATATTATTATATAGCTGATAATCATTAATGTTTAAAAATTTCATATTTAACAATGAATGAAATATTTATTTTGATATTAACAGGTTTTATTAAAGAAATTTAAGTTAGATATAAATTGCATAAAATGCTATTTTATTTTAAAAAATAATATTTTTCATGTCTTTTGAGTTTAGCAATTTGAAATATTCTCATAATGTTCTTCCCAGAGCGTAGATCAAAGAGAGAAACAAGATTGAATACAACAGATATTTGAGATGTTCACTTCAATGTCATTATAAACTACAATTATTCTTAAACTTATCTTATTAAACTACAAATATTCATTATGTGATTATTAAAATTACTTGATTAATTATTTGAATTGATTATAAATTCTGGATAATGAGAAATTATCTGAACCCAGTAAATTTAACACCCAGTAACTCAATTTACCAACAAAATTGTAGTAAATGTGTTTTTTTTTGTGACTTTGGTTTTCGTAATCTGTGAACCTACACTTTGAAATTCATTCGTCTTTCCGTACCAAGTCTAATTTTCAACTGCATAAACTGATTCTCAATCAGTTTTCTCATTCCAAAAGACAACTGATTCAAAAGTCATCAGAAAATGTAAATCTTGTCAGATATCACTCGCTCTTCCCCATTTATATCAGGAAAATTTTAAATTATTAGTTGACGTAATAATTTATGTATTATAATAAATAATATTATATATATATAAAATAATATTATAGGTATATTTAATATATATATATTTTATATATTTTTTTTAACATCTTTATTATTAAATATAAAATTACGCATCTTCTGCGTAACAGGCATATGTTGTAATAGATTACTCAAAAACATTGATACTCATGAACAAAGAATAGAACCCACTGGTTCCATATTTTATATATTATTTATAAACTATTAACTATACCATGACGTAATGATAATCAATGCCTGTATCTTTTTTACTTCTTCTGTTGAACATGATTTCTGTTTAACGTCAAATATTGCCAAGTGGGACCATATATTGACAATATATTGTCATCTTATTTAGTATATATATACTAAATAATCACAATAAGCACGTAATGGAAATTAATGAAATTAAAAGCCACAAGGTAAAATGAAAAACACAGACAATTTGAAAGGTCCTAGAGCAGGGGTCTCAAACTCAATTAATCTGGGGCCCGCTAGAGGGAGAGGCTGGGCCGCATTAGGATTTCCACAAGAAAAGTGCTGATAAAACATTCCAATATTCTCAAATACCTTTATTTTTACCACAAAATAATGAATTATATATCTAAATAAGTGAAAATGATCATACAGCAGATATAGACGACTGAAGAAACCACATAATTAGAGAAATTAATTAGGTTTATTCAGTTTCAAACGTCTGTATTAATAGTTATTTAACCTTAAACTTTCTGAAGATGAATATAACTTTAAACCTGAACTGTTTTGAATAAGGATTCTCTTGCCTACCTTGCCTTGCAAGTATGTATCCTAAATTCATGTTAATTTTGTGGACCGCACTAACATTAATCTTTCAAATATCGTCCCGGGGCCGCAGTTGGCCCACGGGCCGCCAGTCTGAAACCCCTACCGTAGAGCATATTTTCTGTTTTTTTTTTCTTTATGGCTTATAATTTAATATATATATAAACGCAACGGCAGTATGCATACAGCGTGCTTGGTCTCCCTCTAGCTTTTCTCCTAAAGACGGTTTTTTGAAGATTTGAGTTAATATCACACAGGTGTTTCATTTCCCTGTATGTTACTCTTCTTTGATATTGAACACACACACACACACACACACGCACACACACACACACATATATATATATATATATATATATATATATATATATATATATACGGTACTGTTTTCTTGACCACAAAATATTAACAACCACTTTTTCTTTTTCTCGGAGTTTGGTCAGGGTAAATATATGGAATCACCTTTTTGCCAACGTTTCGTCTTTATTTCAAGACATCCTCAGGGCTATAAACTAACAAAAAAAAACTGCTTTTTTGTTAGTTTATAGCCCTGAGGATGTCTTGAAATAAAGACGAAACGTTGACAAAAAGGTGATTCCATATATTTACCCTGACCAAACTCCGAGAAAAAGAAAAAGTGGTTGTATATATATATATATATATATATATATATATATATATGGGTTACTTGCCGTTGCGCCTACAACGTGCTTGGTCTCCCATTCTCTTTTCTCCTGAAGACGGATTACCCGAAAATTTGAGTCTGTAAGTGTGTTTCCCTACTTTGTGTGTTGCTCTTTGTTAATCTCGAACTCGTATATATATATATATATATATAAAAAACAAGATTTCACATAAAAACGTGAAATAACATTCAATGATCATACCACAATATAAAAGTGGTGGTTTCGTGGCGACCCAAAAAACCAGAGTTGGGTTTTTGACTCTGACGCTTGTTACAGTTGAAAGATCTTAGTCTTGTTTTCTCATTTCATATTGTGGTTTGATAATTGATTCATATATATATATATATATATATATATATATATTTAAGTTTTCCATTTGAAAATAACCTGTAACAAGTTAGTACTGTAGGGTTCTTAAATGCATAACTAAATTCTAAAATATTATTTTTTATTACTATATACTTCAAAAATATAACGAATTAAATGATTTTATCTTCTTTAAATAACCGATAGTATATTTTAACAATAGAGGAAAATGTGATAAACATATTATAACATGTACTAATAAATATAGCAATCGTAAATACTATTTCGGAACGCATTTTTTTAAAATCAAGTAAAAACATATATGCTACTCCAGTGAATGTCTAAAGAGTAGTTCAAATGAATAATTCTTTTAGTCAACAGAAACTGGTTGACCTTAGAGCAAGGTCGGTAGGTGTTTTAATGTCCTGTTAAAAACGAATAAGTAACAGTTCTGAAAGTCACTTCCATAATGTCACTGATGAATGGATATGATTGCCCAAAAACATCTTAGCCAAGATAGGCAAATTAAAATTAGACACAGCAAAGCAAGGAAATTACTTTCACTACTTATATGTACAATATTATGAAAACTATTGTAATTCTAACAGAAATATTGAGAAATGATTCAGAGAAAAATTGTATCGTTTCATTCATTTTTATTATTGTATATTTTTATTTATATTGCACAGACGTAGTGCTTACGTAGTTCTAGACTACAACAATTCAAAAGGTTGGAGAGACTAACAAGGAATATTTATGTATGATGCTTCGTAAATAAAAGTCCTAATTTGTTGATTATGATAGAGTTATGTTTATTTATGACTATGACAGTTATGAGCTATATATATGATTATATATATCACTTATTTGTGCATTTATAACAGGATTCAAATCTTTAATATAGAATGCTTCAATTATTTTTAATCTATTACTATCACTGTTCATCTGCAATATATATATATATATATATATATATATAGTATATTTTGGGAGCAGACCTTCATTTAGACAAGTTCTATTAAAGAGTATGCCGATCTTCATTTTCGTTCGTTTTTTATTCAATTTCTCCAGTTTTCTAAACTTGGTTTTTAATTCTACAGGTAAACTAAACACTAACTCTCCGAAAGATTTATTCTTGAGTTCCATAGTAGTAATCGAAAGATACACTCTAAACCTAACTAAAAACAAACAAACTATACATTAAATTATTCCAACGTTTCGGTCACTTTGACCATCTTCAGGGATTTACAATTTGACGATTAAACAACTTAACTTAAGGAAAAACACTAACAATAATTATTACAAACAATCGCGAATTATTACATAGCTAACATAATGAATAGAAAACATCAAGACAACAAGGAGGTTACAAATCTTGGAGGTTCCAAAGTTTCAAGTTTTCCAGTTAGATTCATCGGTTGATAAAATTCACTACAACACTATGAGGCTGTCACTGACTCCAGGTTGCTATTTTGTTGGTGTCCTGCGTGGAGCTTCAAAATCCTACTGAAACTCGCTGTCTGGTTGTTGAGGTTGAGTTTATGCTCTCTAATACACAGGGCTTCTAGAATTTGTAGTCTATTATGGTCTTTTTCCTGGTATAGAATTTCTATGTTATTGGTTAATTCTTCTCTGCTCAGTTTGATGCTATGTATACTATGGGAATGATCTTTTGGAGCACCAGCAGCAAGGTGCATAGTTAACCTCCGAGATAAAGTAGTTACCGTGGAGCCAATGTATGATGACTTTAGGAACTCACAGTTTCCTGTATTACAATTATAACGATAAACCACATTGGTTTTCTGGAGGAGAGGCTTCTGCTGTACGTTATTTCTGACAATCAAGTTAGTTGTGGAGACACTTTTGTAATAGATACTTAGCTTAAGCGGGTCTTCGGAATTGTTGCATTTCGTATTAATTTTGACAATGTTCTTGATTACTCTTTCATCAGTTTTATATTGCTTAGAAAATTGGTTTCTGTAGTACATCGTTTCCGTTCTACCTTGGGTGGTTTGCTGGTCCTGCTGTCGGTTACTATTGTTGATGTAATGCTCAAAAGGTTATCAAAGTGTTTATTACTGTACCCATTATTAATTAGTACCTGCTTAATCCTTTCTACAGCGGTGTGGAACAAGGACCAATTTGAGGAGGTTTTAAAAGCTCTGCTTATAAGTGCTTTCACCGTTCCATCCTTGTAGCGGTTGGGGCATTCACTTTGAGCGTTCAAATAGAATCCCATGTTTGATGGTTTAACGTAAACTGATGTTTGATAGTGCTGACAGTTTTCTTTAACGGTGACGTCAAGGAAGTTAATGGTTTTGTTGGTGCTTGATTCTTGGGTAAATTTAAGAACAGAGGCTGCTTCCATTGCTGTTCTTACTTCTTCAATTTGTCTATATATATATATATATATATATATATAACAAACACTTTTTCTTCTTCTCGGAGTTTGGTCAGGGTAAATATATGGAATCACCATTTTGCCAACGTTTCGTCTTTATTTTAAGACATCCTCAGGGCTATAAACTAACAAAAAAACAATAAACAATGGACATTTGTCATTTCTACTTTAGAAAACATCATAAACATCATAGCCTTGAGTAAGTTTTCTTCAATTTGTTTATGATGTTTTCTAAAGTAGAAATGACAAATGTCCATTGTTTATTGTTTTTTTGTTAGTTTATAGCCCTGAGGATGTCTTAAAATAAAGACGAAACGTTGGCAAAAAGGTGATTCCATATATTTACCCTGACCAAACTCCGAGAAGAAGAAAAAGTATTTGTTAATATTTAGTGGTCAAGAAAACAGTACCGTATATATATATATATGAAAGTGAGAGAAGAAAGGGGAGCGAGATAAAGCCAGAGAGTGATTGAATGAGATGAGAACTAATCAGAGGGAGAGAGAAGAGAACTGTAAGAGAAATAGTGAGAAGGAGAAAGAAAGTGTGTGAGGGAAAACAGAATTGAGTCACAGGGAAAGACGGAGTGAGTGGGAGAGAGATTCTGTAATGATATGAGAAAGAATAACAGTAAGACAGTGAGAGTTTTCTCCTTTATATTCAACACATAAATGTTTGATAGTAGAATAGACACTTAGTGTTCCTTAAACATAAACAAAGGCAATTGATATAACAAACAAACAATTTTAAACAAAATAAATCTATGAGCTTTAACTAAACTTATAATTAATATTCCAGAAGTTATTTTATCTTTAGTAAACTTTATTTTATCTTTATTAAACTTTGAAGAAAGTTTTACTTTTTACTGTTTGAAGAAAGTATTTGTTGCCAAGAACCTAATGAAAAAGAGGTCAACTGCGTTGTTGGTTCCAACAGATCTTATAGCATACCACAAAACAAACTAGACGGATAATTTCATAGCTGTGTTTGACCCTTGAATGAATATAGGGTAACCAGCCTAAGATAACATTTTATTTTAACACTGACCTAAACTGTACTACCATGCTGTACATTTTGCTAAACTGGTTTATGCAATTGGAAATAGGAAATGGTGCCCTTATGGAAAGCATACTGGATAAACTGCATTATATAAAAATGAAGTATGCACAGCATATATTTTTCAAAATATATGTTTAGAGTTCGTAATTTAAGTACATCATTTTGATTTAGCCGTTTTAAAAGTAGATCGCAAACTCCTGGCTTACTGTTTTTGTTCACACTTGTTATTGTGCCCTTTTATGATTTAGAGTAAAAAATAAGTTTTTATATTGTTTCCAGTTTTGCCAAGTTTTCTTTTTCAGTTATGTGAATGTTTAATATGTTTAACCACCTATTATACTAACAACAAATTATTTAAAGGCATAAAAAAAGACGGTAGTATAATACTTGTAACTATTATAAAAGTTATTTTTTAAAAAAATTCTTTTACAATTAGTTTTTTTATTTTTAGTATTAAATAACTAACTTTTAAGGACCTAAGTTTCAAAGTGATCCTTACTGTACCACAACTAGGTGCAGTACAGTTAGTCTTCCATACAACCCCATTACACTGTTTCACTTCTACTGTTCTCTCTAGAAAGTTCTTATTTATGCACTTTCTGATAATATCAGATAATCTTGTGCACAGGTGCTCCGCCTCGCTTATTATCTAATGCTCAGAACGTCTTCAAATCAGTCCTAAGAGCTGTTCTTGTAAACTATAACAGCGTCATATGTATTATGAACACAACTGCTGACGTATGTAGTGTCATGTGTGAATTGACAAGTGCGATATCAACTACAGGATTAATGTTGATATATTATATTATATATATATATATATATATATATATATTATATTATATTATATTATTTGATATTATATTATCAAAAATAATATAACATTTATTTTTCCATATCCGTCTAAAATAGACGTAGTGTCTGTTTTTTAGCACAGTCGACTAACCTTGACAAGTGAGGAGGTGATATAAGTGACCAAATGAAAGATATAACCATACAAAAGGCAAGATTATATTATTGGGGCACTTGTCTCAATAACTGTGCCATTAAAACTAAAAGACACTAATCCTTGCAAAAGAGACACTTTCAAAGTAAATCAGGCAAATCTAATAAAGGAACGATTAAGTAAATCTTTCCGTTGTTGTAGGTGAGCAAATATCTCTTTATGAAGTTACTACGTTAGGAGAAATACTATTAAGAGATAGAATGGAACGTCATTTATATACCAATATTAGAACACTTCTTTGTTTGTCAGCTGCGAAAACATAAATTTTGATTTGGAATTCCTATTAACATTGCCAGTTTGCTCTATTTAACAGATGATTCTGTAATTATTTTAAAATATTCTAGAGAGTTGGTCACGAAGCAAACTCCAATGAGTTTCTCACCAACGAGAAACTAATTGGTGTTTTCTTCGTAACCAACTCTTTACAATTCTTAAGAATATTTATTTACTACATGGTCGACAACGGTACAAGTTATAATTTTATAGATTTAGTATTTATTAAATAGTAATAAATCATTTAATACTTAGTTAAAAAAGGTGTTCATATCTTAGATTGAAGTATTGCCTGATTTTTTAAAGTGGGAATATGATTTAACATAATCATCGTTATATATAGATTACTGTAGGAAGGAATTAATTAAAGGAATAAATGAGTATTATTTTGACTACTGTGTGAATGGGAATAGAAAATGACTGTGTGAAGGTGTGGTATAACATCACCAAGATGTGTGTTGAATTACAAGTTGTTTTTGAAAAGAAGTATATAAATATACAAAATACGTGCGAGGTTATATTTATTATTAATGAGTGCAAAAGGAACGGTGCAACGTTTCTGGGATGTAAAACTCAAGTTGCTAAGAAACCTCAAAACAGAAGATAACAAACACCTTGAAAGGTTTAGGTAAGTAAAATCATCAAAACAGAGCTTACAAATAATCTGAAGAACCGTAGGATCACCAGCCTTCGAGAACAGAAGGCTTAAACGAAATTAAGATCCTACTGCAGCAGCTAAATGGCAAAATCTGTGGTAGGCAAACATGCCGCTATGATCAACACAGAGGTTTGACAGTCTGCGGCAGCAGCAGACAAGACAGTTAGGCACTAACTGCTACAAAGCACGCACTAGTCAAATATCCTTCCTGAATACCAATGGTCATCTGGTCGTATGTTAAAAGATATGCGCAATGTACATATATTTAAATAATATAAACTAAAAATAAAATAAAAAAACATGTAAATATGCTTATTTTGTTAATTGTTTTCCATTTCACTCTATCAATTGCTGGAAGCGATCAACCACTTGTGTAACATCTCTAATCACGTCTGCTGGTATCCGCGCAATCTCCTCTTCAAAAAATAACTTTAAAGATGCATGTAATTAAAGTAAATAGAAAATTTGATGAAACAGGTTCTGTTGTTGACTAAACTCGGTCAGACCAAGAACCGGTCGGTCTGATGAGAATATTGCTACTGTAGAGAAGCAATTGTGGATGAAACTCCAAAACATCATCACACAATATACTACGCCAATCAGAATGAAAAGGGAATCAGTTCTAAACATATAGGATGATACAGAGAAACATCCAGCGATTGATAGAGAGAAATGGAAAACAACAAAATAAACATATTTACAAGTTTGTTTTATTTTATTTTTAGTTTATGTTACTTAAATATATGTACATATATTGCTCATATCGTTTTTTTTTTAAAATGTTACCTGACTTTTTGACCACTCGTTAGTGTGTGCAGTAATTTAACAGGTGGTTCTGATGCTGAGAATGAGTACTTATTAACAGCACAACTCTCAGACAGCATCCACATTGCACTAGAAAAGCTCTATTCGGAAAACTAATTATAACTGTTAACAATTGTTAAGTAAAGTAACGATTATTAACAATTTAATAGCGTGATTTATCTACTATCGCCAAAATTATGAAACATTTACTTTGTAATAAATAATATTTAATCGTGATGAAGCACAGACGTAACAAGAATATGCCCTTTTTATTGTTAGACAATAGATATAAATGACAACTTTTTATTAAATAAAGCTAAAGTGAATGCTCTGTAAGTAACCACTATTTGCAATCAGTTGCGGTATATTTAAACAGTTGAACTAGTTTGCTGTTTCACAAGCCTGGCCTAATATTGTGCCAGACTTTATAATGTCTGTTTCAAATCATTAAGATTGTTTTTCTTTTGTTATAATTCAGGTGGTTTTTGATTTAACCCCCAAAGGACAACAAAATCTGTAAAAAGTTAAGTTCAGAAAACCTTGTAGGTTATCCCACTGTCTAGAGATCTTTACAGTTATTGCTAATTCATCAGAAGCATGATAAGAATGTTCAAGTGCTTGCATGAATTCGAAGGTCGACAATCCTATTGAAACGGAATCACATGATCAACTCCAATCATTATCACCAGGACAACCATTGTTTAACCACGAATAGACCAGCAATTTCTAAGAACATCAAATGCCTCATCTGTTATCTGTAATCATTCAAAGATGAGAGAATTATCAATTACAATAACCATTACAAGTTTTGGTTAGTTTTAATCCATCCTTTATATATACAATGTACGTTAAAGTGTACATAAACCTTAACAAAATAAAAATAAAAAAAACAATCAATCAACGCAACTGAAGTTCAGAATAAAGAAAGTTGCATAGGAAAATACAAAACATACACTAAAAGTCTCTAATTGTCTTAGTTTGACCATCATCAGGAGTAAAAAGAAAGGGAAACCAAGCAAACTTGAATAGAGATGGTTGGAAACCACACTGTAAATTTACATTTATGTTATTATAAACCGTCATCTTTATCACATTTATGTATACCTATACAAATATGTATATAAAAAGATTTCACATAAACACTTGAAATGACAATCAATGATCAAACCACAAAAGAGTTGAGATTTTGACTCTAACGAAAACCGCTTGTTACGGTTGAAAGATCTTAGTCTTGTTTTCCCATTTCTTATTGTGGTTTGATCATTATATATATATATATATATATATATATAAAACGATTTCACATAAACACGTGAAACAACAATCAATGATCAAACCACAATAAGAAATGGGAAAACAAGACTAAGATCTTTCAACCGTAACAAGCGGTCTTCGTCAGAGTCAAAAACCCAACTGAGATCAGTTGGGTTTTTGACTCTGACGAAGACCGCTTGTTACGGTTGAAAGATCTTAGTCTTGTTTTCCCATTTCTTATTGTGGTTTGATCATTGATATATATATATATATATATATATTTTTCTATGGGTTGTCCGGGGAAAGGAATATGATTCGATGCGATGTTGACCAATGGGAGTAGAGTTACAGGTCCAAGCGTAAGGTCCCAGTTGCCCGCTGCTCAGCGAAAAGCCTTTGCGTTCTGCCAATAGGTATAGAGGTTGCACAGTCCCTCTGTGTTAAATGATGTTTGGCAGAAAACATTAGCCTCACTTTACAGTGAACTCCTGTTCCCTTTCTATTTTTGATTTTTGTGGTGGTTGGGTGTTGTTGTTGTTTACTATTTTCTGTTACGGGTATTGCTGGATATTTAAATGATACTCTCGGTAGTTTACTGCGAAAAGCCGCCTTCATCTTCATGCCAACAGGGGTAGAGGTTGCACAGTCCCTCTTGATTATTAAGAGATGTTGACACTGGAATCAGTTACGCTTGGACCTGTAACTCTACTCCCATTGGTCAACATCGCATCGAATCATATTCCTTTCCCCGGACAACCCATAGAAAACTGTATATAAGGACCAACGTCTGGGCCATTTCCTTGCCTGAAGATAACCAGAGAATGGTTGAAACATGTCGCAAATACCACCACCAGGTCAACAGTGCAGAACTTTTCACCACCTACCAGCCACCCATCAATAGCAGCAATAACATTCAACTGAAGAAAAAACATGAACATAAGAAACCGAAGAGAACAATATACAAAACCTACAACTTGAAGATGTTCCTACGAGAAGAAGTTGGATTCCAGTGTCAACATCTCTTAATAATCAAGAGGGACTGTGCAACCTCTACCCCTGTTGGCATGAAGATGAAGGCGGCTTTTCGCAGTAAACTACCGAGAGTATCATTTAAATATCCAGCAATACCCGTAACAGAAAATAGTAAACAACAACAACACCCAACCACCACAAAAATCAAAAATAGAAAGGGAACAGGAGTTCACTGTAAAGTGAGGCTAATGTTTTCTGCCAAACATCATTTAACACAGAGGGACTGTGCAACCTCTATACCTATTGGCAGAACGCAAAGGCTTTTCGCTGAGCAGCGGGCAACTGGGACCTTACGCTTAGACCTGTAACTCTACTCCCATTGGTCAACATCGCATCGAATCATATTCCTTTCCCCGGACAACCCATAGAAAACTGTATATAAGGACCAACGTCTGGGCCATTTCCTTGCCTGAAGATAACCAGAGAATGGTTGAAACATGTCGCAAATACCACCACCAGGTCAACAGTGCAGAACTTTTCACCACCTACCAGCCACCCATCAATAGCAGCAATAACATTCAACTGAAGAAAAAACATGAACATAAGAAACCGAAGAGAACAATATACAAAACCTACAACTTGAAGATGTTCCTACGAGAAGAAGTTGGATTCCAGTGTCAACATCTCTTAATAATCAAGAGGGACTGTGCAACCTCTACCCTGTTGGCATGAAGATGAAGGCGGCTTTTCGCAGTAAACTACCGAGAGTATCATTTAAATATCCAGCAATACCCGTAACAGAAAATAGTAAACAACAACAACACCCAACCACCACAAAAATCAAAAATAGAAAGGGAACAGGAGTTCACTGTAAAGTGAGGCTAATGTTTTCTGCCAAACATCATTTAACACAGAGGGACTGTGCAACCTCTATACCTATTGGCAGAACGCAAAGGCTTTTCGCTGAGCAGCGGGCAACTGGGACCTTACGCTTGGACCTGTAACTCTACTCCCATTGGTCAACATCGCATCGAATCATATATATATATATAGAAAGTTATGAAGTGTATATAATGACCAATATATCAAGAAAATATTGGTACTTCTAAACAATCCCGAAGTGTTGGAATTGGTTTTTTAATTTAATTAATACTATATATTAAAAATAATTATTTTATTTAGTAACTTATTTTCTATCTTTACTATGATATTTGCAACATCCATTCGATGCTTGAAGATTTGAACGGAGAATACGTATGTAGTTCAGTCGGTCATATTGTTTGAGTTCATATCATTTTATAAAAATAGAGTATTCAATTACAAATATATCTCATTTGTAAGTATTGACATAGCTTCTCGACCATAGATTCTTAAAACTCAAAATAAGCTCCTTGAAGATTTAGTCCAAAGAAGACTATTTTGAATTATTTGTAAGATTATAAGAGAGTGAGGGAGGACTATCGTGCTATACAATACAGTGTGAAACGAAAGGAAAACATTTCACCACCTCTAACCCTTATTTAATACATACCTTTACCAATAAAATAAGTGAGGAAGAGAGAGACAGAAAGAGCGAGAGGTAAGGAGTAGGAGAGAAATGTGAGAGAGAATGAGATAATGAGAGTATCTTAGGGAGAGTGAACATATGGAGTGAGAAAGTGCTATCACTCTCAGTATCTAACAGAATAGGAAGAAAGAGAGTGAGAATGAGAGAGAAAGATAAGGATAGAAATGTGATATAGATCAAAATAGTGAGAGTAACTGTTAGAGAAAAGAGAGAGTGAGAGATAAAGAGAGGAAAAATATGAGAGAGTGTTCGATTGTGAGAAAAGAGGGTTATAAAAGGGAGAGAGTGTTATAGGGTGGTAGGGAATGAGTAACAGAGAGCGAATGCTAAAGAAGTTACAGTGTGAAAGATAGAGTGAGAGATATGTGAGAGAGTCAATGTTAGAGAAAGGAGAAAGTGTTATAGGGTGATAGAGAGTGAGTAACAGAAAAGAAGAGAGAAAGCGAGATAGCAATATTGAGTGGTAGAGAAGCAAAAGGAAAGAAGTAATAAGCAAGTGTTAAAAGATGTTAGAGAGTTAAGACAGAGAGAGATATATTGATAGTGGGTTAGCTAGATAAGGAGATTGTAACAGAGTTGGTAGCGAGAGAGTGCTGCTCTCAATATTTTAATTATAATAGAAAAAAGATTTTGTATTACATAAAAAAAATAACACGATTTAAGAAAAATATAATCTTCATAGTAAATAATAACTAAGGAGATTCGATTAATCTTATAACTTGTTATAGTTTAGGTCGAAATGAAAAACAAATTATAGCTGACTGTTTGAGATATTTCTGTTATTGTTTAGCCTTTATTGATTTTATAGTAGGATTTTCGCACTGAATGAATACAGGGTGATAAATGGTGATGCAGAGAAGAGGTCTGTTCAGCTTGAGTTTGTGGGAATGGGCGGAGTCGGCGGACTTTAATAACGACTGAAGCAAGAACAAACAAGTGCTTACGTAAAGTCGCTTTCGCTCCTCTGAATGACACTGCGACACATGCTAATCAACCTAAGACTTCAGTCATAACAGTCTAAATCTTTTCCAATTTCAGCTTGAAACCATTTTATAATGCAATTAAGTAACTAATGGTCTATTTATTTCTCATTTAACCAGCTTCTATTTACAAAGTGTACATACTGAAAGTTTGTAATGTATAGAGCAGCTGTAACTCTGGAAAACCGTAAAACATGATTTCTATGAATCTTGAAATTTGTACGAAACACGAAACTTGCCCAGTAAAGAGGAAACTTTGTCATGTAGAATGGTGAATTCCTTATTTTATTGGTTTTCTTATAGCGTGTACCTAACTTGGGTATTAAAACTGGTTACTAATATAATCAGGTGACGTGTTACATCCTTTTTATAGTTTAGATTGATGTCTGTGTTCACGCTGAATAATATAAAATAAATTTATTCCAAACTTGCATTGGCAGGGAAGAGCATAATTTAATGAAATATGTTTAAAAAAAGGCCTGCTCCCTAAGTACACCTATATATATATATATATATATATAATATATATATATTGGCTTGATGATATATGTATTATATATATATATATATATATATATATATATATATATATATATATATAACTGACAATAGAGGATATAGTTCAGTAGTTGTGGTCTGTGACTTGGAACTGCTAATTACAATGTGCACGTCCAAACTCATAAATATGTTTGGTGTATATAAGTGAACTATTCATATGGAGGTTTTAAATATTATAATTAATAATTGTATATTAAAGTTTTTATATATATTTCTAGATTTGTAATTTATATATTATAAATGTTCTAAATTATGATTATAATTATATAATATCTAAATACTATTGTATATTGTATTGGAGACTTTCATATATGCTGTAGGTTATATGCATAGCATTAAAACTGATAAAGGACCTATATCATTTGTACTTTGCAAAGAATCTGCTTAACAAATATTTTTGCAGATATTCGTCTCTCTAAGATGTGATATTACACTATTGATGTACATTGAAATCATTTATACATTCTTTTTCTTTTAGGCACTAATGACCTCTGTTGTGCATAATAATTATAATACCAAATACATATTTTGTTCAGTGATTTTATAATAGAAAGCTCGTACAATTTAATTTTGAATCAAATAATTTAATCGAAGCAGGCTCTTGAAATTATTAACGAATTGACAAGGAAATATAGAAATAAAGATAATACATTTCCGTCCAAAAATTTAGAGGCTTCGATATTTTGATCTATAAAAATCCTTAAGAAACTCTGATCTAATTATATCCGAACATTAACTAGATCTGTGCTCCGTAAGTTTATTAAAATATGTTCTATCCTCTTTCTATAACAATAATTAAGTTACAATTTTTTTAACTTTATTTCAAATTTATGTTTACACTAACTAATGTTTGTATTATCCTTCTTTTTTTTTAGGTAATTGAATATCACTTAGAAAATTTTCGAATAAAATAATTTATCTTGTCTCTCATTTCGTATTTTTTACAATCTTTGCAGCCGATGCAGGATATTTCTTCTTCATTGGTAATAAGATACTCATTTCGACCACGGTATTTACATACTGTACGAAACCTTTTCTTGACAACGTTTCGACCTTATTTGCACCATCATCAGGGCTGTATATTAAATCCAGGTGAATGATGCTCACCACCACACAGTGATTAGCTCATGGAGTGGCGAAGAGGTAATCAAAGGATGAATGACGCGATGCTCTGCCAGATCAGCCGCAGACGCCGAGGGGCGGTGCGTGTGACCCAGTTCGGGTTGCAGAGGGTGACTCTGGAGGGGGAGAGGGTGGGGTCGCAGTAGCACTCTGTCCTTCCTTGTCCCTCGCCATGTTAGCATCCCTCTGCTTCGCCCTCTTCTTCGCACTCGGTGAGTCTACCATACTTCATCAGTAACCCTAGTGTAGTGCTTCACAGTAATTGACCACTTCAACTGGCCATCAAGTTATACCTCAGTTTTCCATGTCCCATTCTTACCAGTTTACTTAAAGTTGCACTCTTTACCAATAAAACTCAACAGCATTTCCTCTTCATCACTTTGACTGGGATCCCAAGAAGTCAATATACCAAACAAGTAGACTATTTCAGTGCAAAGAGTACTTCATTGAAAACATCCTAAATATTCATCTCAGAGAATTCTTATCAAAAAAGTGAGTTTGAGTTTCATTCAGTTAATTTATCACTTAATAATCTTCATTCACAATGCATCAAACCCATTGATGTTACAAAAGTGATCATTCTTCAATAAATGCATTACATGCCTAGAACATTAAAGTTAATGCTTTAATCTTACAAAAGTTAATGAATTTATCAAGATTGGACTATCTATATATAGTACAGTATTACTTCTATTAGTCAGCCGAAGCCAAAACCCCACGATGGTCACTGGTGGTTAGTACTAGTAACCATAATATAACCTGTAATTATATGTTACGAAAGAAAAAGTGAAAACGGACAGAACTTTATTCAATTTACAATTAATAAAAGTAATTTTTCATATTAATGAAAAATTTTCAATTATTTTCTTTCTTTTAAACGAAAATATTATACTTGAACGGTTGTGCCTGATCCTGTAGATATAAAAATAAACATTGCATATGGCATCGTTACTTCGTCTAATTTAAATGGCCAGGTGAACATCCATTTAGACTTCATTCTTCTTGATAGTGAATCTTCTTGAAATAAATTAGTAATTGTCAATATGTCACGTGGCATTCTAAAATGAATCCCGCCTCTCCTAACCTGCTGTTTTTATAAGTAAAATATGTGTTTAAATATATTTACTATGTTCAATCACTTTTACACCAAATGTGCACATTAATTTGTTAAAGTGCTTATTCAAGATTTGAATTGCAATTAAGCGTGTGGGTTTTGAATAATAAATATTTAACGATTCAAATTGCACCTTCGTCATTCATTTAGAATTCTAAAGATGTTTTTCTTACTTCCTTCTTTGAGCTTTACTACACCTTTCTTCATTTCTACTTGAACACTCTTTCAAAATTGTTAAACAAGCTGAACAATATGTTAATGGTATATTCGGTAAATTGCATAACACTCTAGCTTATTACACTTTCCAGATAATTCTTAAACAAATAAAGAATATATGCTTTTAAATGGTCCTTTTATAGAAATATAACCTATTGCTTTTCTTCATTTTTAGATTAAATAAAATAGCATTATCCTACTTAAGTAACTGTAGTACTGTTTTACAATTTGGTGCTTTTCAATAATAACATTCATATAAAATATAACTTACTCCTCCTTTATCATATTAGTTTGTTTCTGTTCATATTGTTCTATTCCTTTTTTAAATAAAATACAATTATTTCCTCTTCATTTCTTTTAATTATTCAATAAGCAAACTTTCAAGCTTTTCTGATATGGTCATCATGAGGAATATAAATAATCCATTCTTGAACAGAATTATTTAAGGAACTGCATTGGACTTTTTTAAACCAGAGTTTCAAATACTATACTGTAGTTCTTTTTTTAATGTTCAAAATTTGGGTCATTACATAATATCAACATACTTTCATAGTCTACTTTGTTCGAATAATATAACATTTTAAAAATGACACCATCAATTTACAAAATAGCGATCTTGTGAGATATAATGCAAATAAAATTGTAAATTTCTTAATACCAACAAAAACTCTCTTTTGACAAGGTCAAATGATGTTAGTTTATGATAATTCCGAAGACGAAACTCAATTTCACGTGTGTTGAATATTTCTTTGATTAAACGAAGAAGTATTTTGTTGAAACTTCTTAATTATACATTTAGCTAGGCAATGCCTGAAGGCTGGCATGTAGGAAGAGGTGACCGAACTTAATTATACATTCAATGACGTTAAATTTCTTCATAAGATGTTAGCAGATTAAGAGAAAAAAATATTTCAAATATTTAGAAGAACTTATTATATACTTTCATAACAATATCAATGTAAATATATCCTATGTGGAAAGATACTCGTGGTTCACCACATTGAACCCAAGGCACCAACCAGAGTTCAGAATGGATTCTATTTATTGAAGTGATAACTTATCATTGATCTCTTAAATGGAGGCCTGGCTTCCACCTGTTCTAGGAAAAAGTACTAATGAAAGCCTCTCCATACAAATGCTTTATAAAAACAATGAGTTTCGAACAAGAAGTGCGTTTTTCAGGTTACATCACTATCTGTCGAGGTCGAGTGTTGACAACCCATGAAGTACCATATATTCGAAACGTTCTGTTGTTACAAAACAAATTTATGCAATGACTCAGGAGTACCTTTTTTCTAAAGTGAGTATATACCGTATAAAAACTGACTGTATAATTCTGAACTACTCTTACTCTCTCTTTCTCTCTCTCTCAGTTATACTCCTGGCCTGAGTTATTACTATGTGTGAATATTGCCGCCAATGCACCGGTGTGCTTAATTCACTCTCTTTTATCCTCTAATGACACTACAAGAAAAAAAAATCCAATTGTTATGGAATTATACAATTTTATGTATAACTTAAGCATGTTTTTTAACTTTTCTTATCTTACTAATCTTATTATCTTTTTTGTGCCATATATTAGTATATATATATACACTTTTTCAATGAAAATACGATCCAAAATGGACAAATACAGTTCAATGTACATAAACAAAATAGAGAAATTAAAAACACAAACTTACAGTCTCTAATGTTTGGTTGAACCGTCTTCAGGAGAGATAAAGGAGGGAAACCAAGCGCACAGTGCGCTTGGTTTCCCTCCTTTATCTCTCCTGAAGACGGTTCAACCAAAAATTAGAGACTGTAAGTTTGTGTTTTTAATTTCTCTATGTTTCTTTATGTACATTGAACTATATATAACATTTAACATAAACACGTGAAATAACAATGAAGATCAAACCACCATATGAAATTGAAAAAAATACTAAGATCTTTCAATCGTAACAAGCGGTCTTCGTCAGATTCAAAAACACTCAGTTGAGTTTTTCACTCTGACAATGACCACTTGTTACGGTTGAAAGATCTTACTCTTTTTTTCCCATTTTATACTATGGTTTGATCATATATATATATATATACCATTAGGACAACTTATCAAACGATTAAAAGAAAAGATTACATAGAATGAACAACAAAACTCTCTTCAATAGTTCAACATTGTCGTCATTAGGAGAAGAAGAGCTCTGCTTGCCGGTAAACATCAACTCTTAATGTTTACCTGGCAAGCAGAGTTCTTCTTCTCCTGATGACGACAAGTCTGAAATATTGAAGTCAGTTTTGTTGTTTTTTTCTCATTGTTCTTTTCCGTTATGTTATATATATATATCGTGTAACTGTTTGGAGCTGATTTTAATTAATTAATACATGTTACATCAAACGCGTTACCTATTGGTCCATTTCCTGTTTTCTTAAAAGTTTTATATCTGAACATACATACCTTTTGAACGACATATAATATATGAACTTACATGTTAGATATAATATAAAACATCTCAAAATAATACATTATCATGTTTCATCTACAATTGTGATATCGACAATGAACTAAAACTAAATGTAAAATAGATGAAACTCATTTTATAATTTGTTAAATTTGTTAATATTTATATTGTCTACCATATTGAAACAAATACAAATAAATCTTAAAAAAACTTATACAAAAAATAGATATAGATAAAAATAAGTCGTTTAATATACTCTATGTTTATAATATTTCATAATAAATATGAGAAAAGAAAACAAAACAATAAAAGAGAGTAATTTTCTTTTTCTGAGAAAGATGGCTGAAAATCAAGTCGTATTTTTTTTAGAATAGTAAACTCTGGTTTATAATTTGATTTATTTCCCATAAACTAATCTCAAATAATAAATAAAGAAGTGAACAAATTATCAATTTTTGTAGATTGTCAGTTTTTTAAAGTGAGTTATCTAAAAGAAAGTAATGCTTTTTTTATACCTATATTTATTTATTTATTGCATTCTTTGGTCGTTGAGTATTCTAGTTGTATTTTAAATTTCATATTTATACAATATATATATTTTTATGTAATACATTGTTGTTCCAGTGGTTATGTTATATCACAATTTACCTTAATTGCTATATGGGTACTGTTGTGTGACCATGCTAACTAATCGTATTTTCTTAACTAGGATAACAGTCATGTGGAAACCTTTAGCAATACTTAGGTTATTTAAAAATAATTTTTATAAATCATAGTGTCGTGTAAAAGGAAATAAATTCATATAAATACACATATATTAAGAAAACTTGATGAAATTCCATGTTATTCCATTATTATAAATTATTATATATACGAGAACAACACGTATAACATTAAAACTCTATTCTTTTAATTAAAACCAACCAGAGGTTACGTGTTTTACCGGAACCCTAGTTCGTGGATTGGTCTCCTTATGTACTGCTTTTGTGGAAGATAGAATGGACTTATCTCACAAGTGACATACAAGTTGACTATAGACATCATAATTGTAAAGGAACACAACTCTGGGAGTTGTCCATGAAAAGTTGTCTTATTTGAAATCTGGCAAAGGATGACATTTACTAGTTTGTCAAAATAAAAGTCAAGGGAAATTCCAAGGTTGTGCTCTTTCCTCTTTTTTGTTTAATCCCATAATATTAACATCGGCCAATACCAAACTTTCCCCAACTGTACAGAAAAAATGTGAATTAAGACTAAAAATGGTCCAATTCATTAAGTGTTTGAAGAAATGTCTTTGTACATCCAAACATGCTGGTAAAAGCGCTCCTGTTTGGAAGACGCCCCACTAATCAGTGATCATTACATTAATTTATAAGGACACATGACCCTGAAAAGACATTACTAAGCTGACTTTTATATATTTTCAAACGCTACTTGACAGATCTTTGCATTTAAAACAAAAGGGACACACTACCAACACTTTGAACTGATTAAGTATACCGTGCATATTTTCCTTAGTCCTTGTCCGTTAAAATATTTTTCAACGATTTTTTTCAAGATTAAATCTTCAATTTTTGATCACCACAAACATATTTATTACTACAGATAACATATTAAAATCTAACAGTCCCAATTATTTTGGTGACAAAACGGCGTAGTAAGAACTGAACTACCAATGGTATGAGAGACTTACGGTTGGCTTTCAACCCAGATTTATCATGTATTTGACGGGATATCATTTCTGTACACTTGAGGAGGACGTAAAACAATCTGTTCAAGCCTGTACGATGTCAAGTACACCTTCAAAACTCTTACATCAAATGTGCTTAAGCATAGTAATATGAGAAATGCCTGTTGCAGATGGCGTTATGCCATGATTCCCTTGTCAGAGCCACTATGATAACTTATCCGAATTGTTCCTGACTCTCTGCCAAAGACCAGTACTTGTTGAACAGTTTTCGATCATCTTTAGATTTTTAAATATTTAATATTTATTAACTGAAATATGCGAGAACAATTTTTGTAAATATCTAGCATCCTGGGTGAATAATAATAACAATAAAATCTACAGTTTTTTGTATAAAGTAATGTAATATATGTATTTCATCATTTGTTTATTGAAGAGAACCTAAGAGAATGGAATTAGTTATAATTAAAGTATCAATAAAAGTTAAAAAATTTATACTTAAAGATGAAAGTTTATTTATAAAGTTATTTGCAGTTATACGTATGAATTAGATAAAGAATAATTTTTAGTTTAGTATTACATGGTAATCTGATTGATTCAAATATAAATTCAATGGATGCCAAATAATAAACAATCTACATTTTGCCCCCCTTAAACAGAAATAAAGTTTTAATCATATTAGTGCGAAAGTTTAAAGAATAACCATTAACTATCTTAATTAATGTTTATTGTTTATAAATATTTTATTTATAAATTAAATATTTATAAAGACGAACTGGCCGTTTGAGTGATTGCATGTGTGTCTCTGTCCCCGTTCGGACAATAGAAATTTACAAATGACATCTTGGTTAAGTTTTAGAAAAACTATCAGAAATATAGTCATTATAAGTAAATAGTCGTAAATAAGTAAATAGTAAATAGTCCTTAATTTCTCCATGTTACCAAATATAAAAAAATGCAACTTTATTGGTCGTTAAATCGGAAAAACTTTATTAGGAAAGAAAACCTGTTTACTTGGTGGTTGAATACATCGAAAACTAAAAAAAACACCAATATCACTATTTTCGTGTTATTTAAGATTTTGAGACTTGTAGTGACGTCACAGAGAACAAAGTTGTGAGTAAAAGTTAAAGAAAATGAAACTTCTAATCCACTATGTTATATTTTTCCAAATTTTCTCTAAAGTCGTTTGTTTTCAAATATAAATATTTTCAGTTTTAAATGTTATATTTGTTAACGCTTTCAGCCAGTGCTTTTCATAGAAGTCTTACAGTTTTCAATAATGATTTCACTTTGGTTTGTTAGTAACCTACACACAATGAGTACGGTCCTTTAAAATGATCTACGAAAATGCCAAAAATGAAACTTCTAATACATTGAATTTTTTTTCTAATCATT
This sequence comes from Hermatobates lingyangjiaoensis, assembly GCA_026182355.1. Lineage (NCBI taxonomy): Eukaryota > Metazoa > Arthropoda > Insecta > Hemiptera > Hermatobatidae > Hermatobates > Hermatobates lingyangjiaoensis. Next base: position 242,811 of record JAPFBL010000059.1, read on the forward strand.
CAAGACTATATTTTGGTATTTAATACACTACAACTTAACTAAGATGTCATTTGAAGAAATTGTCATTTGAAACAAATGCAAACCGTCAGATGATCACTTGGTGTTTATAAATAATTAAGTAAATTGTTTACCACATTTGTTATAACTGTGATCAAATATGAAGTCTCCTAAGTCTCCTTCATGGTCATGAGTCAAAAGCTTTTACTTTATTTGGGATGGCTAAATATAAAAATACGAAGTCGGTTAGAAATATTAAAGAACTGTTGTCTCATAAGTTATACTCCTAATTCAAACTTCAAACAGTAAAGTTTACTTTTCAAAGTAATCAATCTATAGTACATTGTAATGTCCAATCTGTGCATCCATTACACTTTTCACTATGTGATTCTATGTATGTTCTTCTGATTGAGCAATGAGTTCCCTGCAGTACGTTTTAGAGCCTTGGAACTGAACCGAACATCCTAGACAATGTCATAATCAATGATGAATAATAAAAACATTTGTGTGACTTTTTCTTCTTCCTCAAGATTAAGATGGTTGTGGAGAAGGCTGGTTTGTAGGAAGTCAATAAGATCAAAAGAACTATGATGACAGATGTGTAGAGGATCCCGGAAGACTCTAACGAAGAGAGTATAGAAGGCTATCAGACAGCGATGCAAATATGTATGAAAAATCAGTAAGAATTCAAGCAGGAGAGCATGGAAGACTGTTAGAGAATGATGGAAAAGTGTGTGTGGATTCGTAAGAATCTAACCAGAAGATCTTGGAAGGCTAGCAGAGAATGACGGAAACTTATTCAACCAGGAATGCAATGAAAGGTGTGCTAGACTCCAAGGTGATTACTGTAAAGGAGAAAACTTGTGGTTTAGTTTCGAAATGAATCTTTTGGGAGAATATTGAAATTTTACTTATTCACCTGGTATTCAGAAGTAGTATGGAGTATTATATCGTATATTATACATAAATATTATATAATATATCATATATAATATTATTGAAGATAGGTAGCACACAAAGTAAAGAAACACACTTACAAACTCAAATTTTCGGTTTGAGTTGCTACCTATCTTCAATTTTGAACTGTGCTTAAATTTTCCAATATGTGTCCAGTTTGGATCGTCTTTCCGTTTATCAAGTGAGTTATATAATATTGTGCTATATATTAGTATATCTATACACTTTTTTGGTTTGTTTTTTTTTTCTTTTGGTGGGATAGGTTCTGAAAGGAAGCAACACCTCTGTCACTGATTTCTCAAGGGAATATTACGTATGTCTCCTAATGATTTTACATTAGGAATCCAAAATTTTATATGATTCGAGTGTATTTAGCGTAAGAATTTTTAGCAAGTACCTTGTTTCGCACAAGCATGGGACCAGAGGCTAAAACGAGAGACTTCCGAGGGACGATGTGCACAGAATTTTCTCCTCCTAAAACAGAATTTTGTCATTAGTTTTTTCCCAGATTTGTGATAAAAATATATTATTGATAAGAAATATATTATTACATCCATTTTACTGGTAGAAAAAGTCGGAAATTCTTTGCAAGTAAGTAGTAATATGAGGTAAAATTTCACCATTACGAAATAAATGTTATAAATATAAATACCTGATATATACCTAAAATAAAATAAAAATAAAAAATACAAAATTTTGATATACCTAAGATATATATCCTAAAATAGTTATAATCATGTATCTTTTATAGTTAATATTTTACTGTATCGATACAGTATTTGGCTAATAGTTTTAAATACTATTAAAAGGAACTTTTGAAAAGAAAACCCTTATTACAGCATGTAAAAACTTTGTTTAAAAGTATTATCATGATAAAAAAAATAAAGATAGTTTACATATCAGCTAATTAAGTTAAATAATTTCACTTATTAAGTAAAAAATGAGTAATAAAAGGGAAGATAAGTGAGTTTATGATAAGAGAAACATTTTCTTTTATAGACGACTAAATTTTATAGTCGTCTATAAATAAATCTTTCATTGCCAACGTTAAGGTTTTCATTTAAAACTTTTTTCATAGGCCTACTAAAGAGAGGAAATATAAGAAATAATAGATTATTCAAAAATCAAACATTCATTAAAAGCTTCTGTTATTTTGGTACCTCATATTTTACCAAATACGTACTAGTGGTAAGGGGTCTGATTTGTGAAAAGGTTTGCAGGTTGGTCAGGAGAGCGCTACACGATTACTGGATTCATTCCACAAAAAATTATTAATTAAGCAGAAAAACATGTTAGCCATGCTAACTGTAATGTTAATATTAGATTGAGGCTCATACATGGTCGAAATTTAATGTAAAACTCTAACTGTAATTAATGTAAGTATGTTTTCTATTTCTAAGTATTTCTGTTTCTATGTATGTTTTCTCCTGAAGACGGTTTACCCAAAAATTTGAGTCTGTAAGTGTGTTTCCTTACTTTGTGTGTTACTCTTCTTAAATTTTGAACTCGTATATATATATATATATATTATATATATATCACTCAAAATTCGAAACAAACGATCCAAACTGGACGCAAATCAGCTCAAAAACACTAGAAAAGCAACACACAGAGAAAGAGACACACTTAGAAACTCAAAATTAATACGTGATTATAATAAAATATAAATTAATTCAGTAGCTTCTTCATTACATAACTCATCTTAAAAACGAAATTTCTTCTAATGAATTACTTATGCCAGAAATACGGATATTCTTAGGTTGGATTCAAAAGAGCAATTCACGCTCAACTGGTGACCAAAGAGGGGACTAAAATTCCATTCCGCTAGACCCATATTGTACAATGCCTACCCTGAATAGTTTTCTGAAAAGTAACTCCAAAAGCTTTACTGCTAATAATATAATATAAAAGCCTTCGTTAAGTGAGAAGCTGGTAGAAGGTCAGGTTGTGAGAGAAGGGTGGGTATAGTTGCATATTAAGCAGTAAATTCCATGGGGAATCTACTCAGGGAATTATTTTGGTTACAACATGGATTTGATGAATTATTACTCTTGAAATAATACATATTTCATTATAATTATGTAAAACGAAATGACTAAACTTTGTATTACATTCCTCAAATTTGGATTTGTTTTCAAATCAACATTTTGATGGATCCCAGGATTTACACAGCATTGTACAGTTTTACCATCAACATTCCAATTAATAAAATACATATGATTGGGAAGTTTTATTTTCATACATGTACAGTGTTTTAATTGTTCTTAACAGTTTCATTGGTTGAATTTGCCGTATATCTTCCTGAATAAAAGTAAAATAATTATTATATCGCCTCTTTGATGAAAACTCAAAGCTAGACAGAACTTCCAAACTCACACCACGCCCTTCTTTTCGTAAAGTTAAAAGAAATTATTAGACTTAATAGTAATATTATCCGTCATACTCCGTATAACATCTGGAGAGCTCAACCGGTTCCGGATCATATCTAGTTCCCATCTTCAAGAGCAACTGATTGTGGATTTCATGTGTCTGTTAACCTACATCTGCTATCTACGAGTATATCACTAAAACTTACGGTGTCTATATAGTTAACTCTATAAGTTTGGTTTGTAATTTTTCTCATATCATCGTCTATTTTAAGTTCTTTATATCGCCTTTTAGATTTAAATAAACGTCTGATTAAAGTGTCTGTTTAATGGTTTGCCTTTTAATTATATTCTCCGTCATTTTATGTTTATAAATTTCTATTTCTTCTCTTATCTCCATTTGTTGTCCTTTTTGTCCAAACTTAATTTTGTCTGAGTTATGTCCAGTTTATTTAGGTAGTGTGGGCAGTTTGATTTATTTGTATAACTGGTGTAGTCCTTAATGTCCTCATTAAAATCTTTTAGTGTTAATCCCGTTTGCCCTATGTAATGATTGCCGCAATCTTTACATTTAATTTTATATATTCCGTTTTTTTTTTGTATTTACTGTCTTTACTATATTTAAACTCATAGTATTTATTAACCCATTAATACATTTTAAAGAAAGTTTAGACACTTTTGGCACGCTCTGTATATGAACTCAATAAAAACTTCTAATACTGAAGTTGTTTATATTAGAGTGTTTACCCTGAAGGTTTCTTCGACTTGAATTAATAAGAAATTCACTTATTTTGAGCAGATTTTGAAAGCACTCTCCAGGCTAACGTCCCTGGTAAGAAAGCAGGAAAGGCCTGTTGGTTAGTTTACGTAAGTGATGCATTGATCCATGCGTATCGGTCTCATTATTAAACAATATTACTCTCGCTTTCTCGAGTTCTTCAACACTGACATCACGTATCCTTGGAATTTTCACAACACATCAGCTCTGTTGTAACAAATCAATCATTAGTTTGTTCATTACCTTGTAACAATATTGGCAAATTATTCTTCAAAAGAATTCACCTACTTCTATGGTTGGAGACGTTTGTTTAATGTTTTGTAGGGTGTCTTAATAACGTTTTAAATTAAACATTTATTACACACTACACTATTTGTATATATTTCTACTCTCATGAGTTATGCAGTTATTAATTCTGCAGTATTTATTGGTAGTGGGAATACAAAAGAAAAATTGTTTCATGTTTCCTATTAAATTCAGCTTATAATTAAATTTCACCTTTCATTCATAGTAATTATTACAGATAAATTATTGACAACTTATGACAAATAAATTTTATCTATAAACTGACACTAATTTACGACATAACTCAACGAGAAGGTGTCATCTAGACATCTGACAGGATATGGCTACAGTTTTAATACAGTTATAAGGTAATAACTATATCAATTTTCATTTTCTCAATCTGTAGGTAAAATTTATTTGTTTTAAATTGCCAATTGTTATCTCTGTATCTGTTATCAATTGTATGTTTAACATTACTTGAAGATGACACATGAAGCTTGTTCACTTTTTCTTTATCCTAATATATATATATATGATATTCTTAAATTTTTCTTGACATCTAAATTCAACACATTATTTGCTACGTTTTTTTGAGGGCTACATCTTAGTAAACCTTACCAAATAATGTATATATATATATGTACGTTTCAGAGCAAACTATAGGTACACAGTAAATAAAACAAAGCACTTACAGTCTTTAATTTTTGTTTTACCCATCATGGGAAGAGACAGGGACACCAAGATGACTTGCGAAGCGACAGTTGCAGACCGTCTCTAACAGTCGCAACGCAAGTGCCCTTGGTGTCCTATCTCTTCTCTTCCCATGATGGGTAAACGAAAAATTAGATTCTGTAACTCTGCTTTTCTATTTACCGTGTATCAATAGTTTACTTTTGAAAAAGGTATTGTCCTTTATGGTCACAGTCAAGTCAACTGATTTGACTCTGATGAAGACCGCTTGTTACGGTTGAAAAATCTTAGTCTCTTTTCTCATTTGTTATTGTGATTTGAACATATTATATATATATATATATATATATAATTTTCTTATATAAGTGAAGTTGCTGTTGTTGCACAACAATTACTCTTACATGTCTTTGTTCCAAACTGAAGTACTCTTTTAGGGCTGAAGGGAAGGAGAGAGTTTGGCTTCATTGGTAGTTTCCTCCTATTATTGACACTGTGTTGTAGTTTGTATTACAAAATAGATTCTATATAGGTAGCCCTAAATTTTTGATTACTTAAGTTAATAAGAGCAGAAGACTTTAAGGAGTATCTGACAAATATATTGGTGTGGAGCAAAATGACTTAGGTCCTATAAAAGAAACGGTTTGAAGAAAATGTTCACTCTCAAATATAGAACATTTAAAGTTTATGAGCAAGAGCTGAACCTGGAATCTTCAGGACTAAAGGCAGTCACGTTACTTCTAGGCAACACCTAAATGCAGCATGAGCAAAATAACTGATCACTTTTATACCGTTACCTTTAGGTTTTTGATATTTGAAAAAAAAGCTTATATACGAGTACATACATTTTCTAATTTTCAATTTCATTAAAATATTTCCAGTTTTTATTCAAACAAAGTCATTCAAATAAAGCACTGTATAACCTTCAGACTGTTCTTCACTATCTATTTCATAAGGAAAAGGAAATCATAAAACAAGTTCTAACCATGACTATGGGTGTCTCTTCAAAAGAAATCAGCTACTTTCAGGAACCATATACCAAATAAGTGGCTATCTAATCTTGAAATAAATTACAATCTATTTTGTTGAGATTACAGATATATTGTACAAATTGTTTTCTTTTTTAAATAATCCTGTGCATATTTTCATATTTATTTCTCTTTTAGGCCTAGAAATATGACAATGAATGACACGATTTGGATATGGTTTAATATGAGAGATAAAAGTTAGAGAAAACGTCGAAATTTGTTTTTCCAAGATAAATCCTCGAGTTTACAAAAAGTTCTAAAGAAGTATACAAATTATATTTTAATTGTAATTGGTAAAATATTAAAAAACAATGTTACTATTATCAATTATTTAAATTATTTAAAAAACAATATCAATAATTTAAATTGCATTTTAGAGATAACGCTTCTTAATGAAGAAGTTATAAATTAAATATTTATTACACATCATACTCTTTATATATATAGTTCTGATAATATGATTACTAATTATTTTACTCCTGTTCCTTTTAGGTTTTGTCTAGCAGTAGCATGACTGCCTTCCGTTCTGAATATTTCAGGTTCAACTCTTACCCATAGTTATTAATTTTGATATATGGTTTACTTACAATAAAGTTGAGTGTAAACCATTCCAGATGATTTATTAATTATATATACATAATTTTTATAAAGCAAAGCCGGTATTACAATAAAGTAAGCACAGTAGGATATAGAATGTTGTTTTAAAGGGAAAAGTCTGTGGTAACCTTGAATAAATCATATATGCTAATTTTAAGCATCGATATACAGTAGACTATAAGTAACTTACGCAACTTTGATTAACAAAAATTACTTTCTTAACAGGTATGATTACATTCAAATGTGACCTAATTGTTTACTAATCACTGTCTTAAAACAAGTTTATTCACGTAAAAAGCTTGTGAAAGCTACATCTACAAACTCAAAATTTTGTTTAATAGTTAAAATGTGGCATATACACCCAGCTTTTACTGGTATATCTGCAACCTTCTTTACTAGCTTGAGGTGTAACGTATTTAAAAGGATAAAAAAATATTCTTCGTCTTTATCTTGTAAATTATCTTTTACTAATACGGAAAAATAAAGAACAAATATGACGAAAATATTTAGACTACTTTGCCAATCAAATCTGACTTAACTCACGATTCTTCTTGGCCCACGTCAGAGCAACGATTTGAATATAAGTACACTGATGCCACATATAGAGAACTTTATTTGTTCCTGGACTGGCTTCGTATATAGAAATGGTCGTACGTCGAGACTAATTTTCCTATAAGAATACGTTATAATACGATTAATCTGTTTCACAGAAAAAAAAATGAAATTTGATATATCATTAAAAGTACTGCAATTACGGGATATAAATCACAATTACACATAGATAAAAATAAATTAAATTAGACAGATTTAAAACAAATAAAATAAATAAAGAGGATACGATGGAACGTTGGGCGTGATATAATTTACACTCTAGTTTAGACTACGTAAGTTAGCTTACTTATTTATTTTTTTCTTTTAAATGTTATACTTCGCTTAACTTAAACGAAACCTAGCTTACTACATTTGTTCAGAGAGAGTTTTTTTTACGTTTTTTACATTTCTTTCTAATTTTCACCATAATTTTCCTTTCACTTTCACTCACTTATGGACTTTTTTCTTTCCTTCACTTCCATTTATTTCATTACAATTACTAATCAACGCTTCATCTTACATCATACCTCGAGTAAGTCATCGTATGTCGAAATGAATTTTGGTTCGAAATTTTATCTCGTATATCAAAATATTCATATTTCGATGCTTTTGTAAGCTGAACTATACTACTAAAGATGTAATCCGAATCTAATTTCTCTCGCATCAAAGTGGTAAAATCAGTTTCTAGTTCAGATCATTAGCATAGGTTTCTTCTTCTTGCTACTTTTAACTTTGGTAATAACTACAAACTATATGAGTTATCCACTATTTCCAGATTCGCTTCCCACTCATGGAAAAAATGGCGTAAGACGTCCCAAGACTTTAATTAACACAACTATAAACTAATATTTCTGCTCGAGTTTGCATTTGTTAGCAAATAATATCAATAAGAATTACTAAATTATCATAAAACGCAGGTACGGATGGTTTTTATTCCTATATTATAGAAAATATAAGATACGTTTCAATTTAGTTGAGCTGTGTTCAAATGAACATATCAAATAAAAGAATATATTTGACACCAATAGTTAAAATGTTATCTATTGATTTATGGTTATAAGCATAAAACAGAAAAGAATAATTTGTTGAAGTTACGAATACTTTACTTTAACCAATAGAACGAAGTTCAACTCTATTAGGCATATCAAATTTAACTAGGAAATATCAATTATTCAAAACATTTTTTTGCCACATCCAAGTAAATTTAGCTGATATTTGTGGATTAGTAAACCTTGTGGATTTCATCACCAGGAGCGCTGCAATCATGTAGCAGGTTCCTGCTTTGTTGTTTAGAAAACAAATGTTATTTCTTCGATTTCTCTTTCCGTGTTTAACCAATTCGGATAAAATTTAGTATTTATTCCCGCTTTCTTACTGAATTTTGTTTAATATTCTTAATAACGGAATCAGAATAGTTTAAATGTTCATTCATCGTAATTCCTGAAGAGTTTTTTTGACTTCTACTCTGAAAGATAATTTTTAATTAAATCCCACCCCATACATATGAATTACTAAATAAAATCTTCAAACATAATGATTTTAATCACAATCATATGAACACAATTTTTAAATAAATTAAAAAAAATTAGATTTAAATTAAATAAATTTCAAAACCGAGATCTCAAGTCTATTTCTCTCAAGCAAAATTTGGATTTTTTGATGACTGTATGTGGTTCCTAGAGAGGATTAGGATCTTAAAAGTTCCGAAACTATGCTCTAGTTCTCCAATTCTAAATTAAGTTTCTTGATTACTGTATCTGGTTTGCAGAAGAATCTAAGAGTAAGGCAGCAGTCTGAAACTTATATATTGCAAGGAAGGTCTGGCTATGACAATTGAATCTGGTTAAAAGTGCGTTAGAACTTGCGATCTAAATCTGGTTCTTTGATCACTAGTACTGGTAATCAGAAGGATATCAAAGACTCGGGTGTTGTGAACCTATAACACGCGATATAAATCTATTTAATCACTAGTACTGGTAATCAGAAGGATATCATAGACTCGGGTGTTGTGAACCTATAACTCGCGATATAAATCTGGTTATTTGATCACTAGTTCTGGTAATCAGAAGGATATCAAAGACTCGGGTGTTGTGAACCTATAACTCGCGATATAAATCTGGTTCTTTGATCACTAGTACTGGTAATCAGAAGGATATCAAAGACTCGGGTGTTGTGAACCTATAACTCGCGATATAAATATGGTTCTTTGATCACTAGTACTGGTAATCAGAAGGATATCAAAGACTCGGGTGTTGTGAACCTATAACTCGCGATATAAATCTATTTAATCACTAGTACTGGTAATCAGAAGGATATCATAGACTCGGGTGTTGTGAACCTATAACTCGCGATATAAATATGGTTCTTTGATCACTAGTACTGGTAATCAGAAGGATATCAAAGACTCGGGTGTTGTGAACCTATAACTCGCGATATAAATCTGGTTCTTTGATCACTAGTACTGGTAATCAGAAGGATATCAAAGACTCGGGTGTTGTGAACCTATAACTCGCGATATAAATCTATTTAATCACTAGTACTGGTAATCAGAAGGATATCATAGACTCGGGTGTTGTGAACCTATAACTCGCGATATAAATCTGGTTATTTGATCACTAGTTCTGGTAATCAGAGGGATATCAAAGACTCGGGTGTTGTGAACCTATAACTCGCGATCTAAATCTGGTTCTTTGATCACTAGTACTGGTAATCAGAAGGATATCAAAGACTCGGGTGTTGTGAACCTATAACTCGCGATATAAATCTATTTAATCACTAGTACTGGTAATCAGAAGGATATCATAGACTCGGGTGTTGTGAACCTATAACTCGCGATATAAATCTATTTAATCACTAGTACTGGTAATCAGAAGGATATCATAGACTCGGGTGTTGTGAACCTATAACTCGCGATATAAATCTGGTTATTTGATCACTAGTTCTGGTAATCAGAAGGATATCAAAGACTCGGGTGTTGTAAACCTATAACTCGCGATCTAAATCTATTTAATCACTAGTTCTGGTAATCAGAAGGATATCAAAGACTCGGTTGTTGTGAACCTATAACTCGCGATCTAAATCTGGTTATTTGATCACTAGTTCTGGTAATCAGAAGGATATCAAAGACTCGGGTGTTGTGAACCTATAACTCGCGATCTAAATCTGATTATTTGATCACTAGTTCTGGTAATCAGAAGGATATCAAAGACTCGGGTGTTGTGAACCTATAACTCGCGATCTAAATTTGATTATTTGATCACTAGTTCTGGTAATCAGAAGGATATCAAAGACTCGGGTGTTGTGAACCTATAACTCGCGATCTAAATCTGATTATTTGATCACTGCATTTGGTAATCGGAAAAATCTTAAGAACTCGGGTAGGGAGTCTGAAACTCGTGATGTAAATCTGTTTTTTTTATATTTAGATTAAAAAAAAATGTTTAGCATCTTGTTCGCTTGATGACTTTCTCTGACTCACAGAATATCCTTCGGTGACATTTTTTTTTGCTTACAGTTATTAATATAAAGATATGAGTTGTACCACACATTTCATCTATTTGAGTTATAAAAAAAGCAGGCAATAAACTCAGAGTAACATACTTTGGTGAATTGATTATAGATATGATTATTACCTTTAAGACATATCTGAAAAACATAAAGATCAAAATATAGCCAATTACCACGGATGAAAGCCTTAATGCCTACAGTAAGATTACCAATAATCACCCAGTCAAGAAAGGGATCATCCATGCAATTCATAAAACACATTAATCACAAGTGAAAATTATTGAATTTATTATAAGTTTTCTTCGCTATAATGTTAATAAGAAGAATATATTAATCATCATACTTTGAATTTTTCGTTTCGCTTGAAAAAAGTTAGTAATTAATTTGTTATTTAGTAAAGAAATTATAGGAATCTCATGGAAATCTATTTAATTAACTTCGATATTTGTAGCTTTTTCAACAAAAAAGTTTACTAATCTCTTCTTTATTATAACTCGGGTGAAAAAGAGAAAAAAAATGGAGGTACTCAGGGGCATCTGTGGGAACAATGCATTCAAATAGTAGGAATTTGAAATTAAACTTCAACGCTGGACAGTCAAGTTTTAGAGAGTAGATTAACAAAAAAAAATATGATAGCCCTTTATAATCATATGTATATTCGTCTGATGAAACACAAAAAAATTACAATACATTGAGAAACACACTTAAAATTTCCTTATAATCAATGCCATTGAAGGTTTGAATAAATGACTTAACTGAAAATTATGTATACTCAGCATGATTTTTGTTGTATGTGAATCTGCAATATATTGGTTTAATGTTTAAATGTATACACATACTAGTATACCGAAATATTGCTAAGAACATGTGAAATAAAAATCAATCAATAAACGACAATAAAAAATAAAAAAAGAAGTAAGAGAGACGCAGACAAGGTTCAGTTATTCAGGTGAGATGATCTTGGTCTCACTTCTCAGCTGCATTTTATGATTTAGACTTTGATATACTCGTTCATATTATAATCTAAGGAGTCATTTGAGAAAAAAAATATAGATTTTTATTGGTTTATATTAATATTGCAGGGAAAAGACCATAGACAATATTATCCAAAGATACTATGTTTTATAGACACAAAAATATTTTCATCTGACATTATTAAGTTTTGCTCAAGGGTGCGAAATTATCTAAAAGTAAAATATCTATAAGCACATACAGAATGATTACAGCATTTTGTGTGACAAATCCATCATACCATGTAAAGCATCAGAAATTATATGCTTTATTGGTGTTAATGTCTTATATGTAAGAATTCTATTCTGTTACATCTCATATCAAGTTATTAAATTATTAAAAAAATTTTCATTAAACTTTTAAACATCAATTTCAGTGGATTCACTCGCAGAATTTCTAAGTAAATGTAAACATTGTAAATAAATGTAAACAAATACGACAAGTTTAGCAGTTATACCATTAGTCCAGGATAAACATTCAGTTTTTATACCTTTATTGTTCCGTACTGTAATTAAAATTTCATGATTTTTTTTACAAATTATTAATTTCAGTTAATTTAATACTAAAAAATATATTTCGAATCATTCTTCACATAATGTTCTATTTTTCAATGCAATTTTATTTTGAACCGTCAAACAGTTGTATTGCTATTGTATTGTACGGCTTGTATTGCTCTCAGAAATCTTTCAGATTAAATTATAAGTACAAATTTTTGACATATTATTAAAGAAATATTATTTCCTGTTGTTTTAAAAATCTGAGGATATTTTTCGTTTATTATGTTTGTAGCCTCAAAGATTAGGCTAAAATCTCAAGACTCTAGAATTAGCAGTTTAGGAGAATCTGAGATTTCTGGTTTATTGCGTTTGTAACCTCGACGATAATACCAAAATTTCAGAATCAGAAGTTAAGGGGAAAAAATGTCTAAAAACACATTTTTGGTAAAAAAAAAAAAGTGACTTTCCCATCACGCGTGATTGCTCCCAAACTATACAGAGATAATTTTTACACACTATGAGAGCAATTTTTGTGTAAAATATCAATTTGATCAATCAAAGATCTGGACCGTAGCGTGGCCAGAAACTTGGATATACTCGTACACTCACCCACCCATCCATACACGCACACATCATCGAAAAAACTTCATAAAACGACATTTTGTACTTCAAAACATGTAATTCTGTCAAAATCTGGAGATCAAGTTTTTCACGATCACTTATGGTAAAGTAAAAAGAAAGATACTGAGCAAGTCGTCTCTGAGAGGAATTAAGCCGTTGATCTCGAGCCTTTAGATGTCAGATACTCGTTAAAGATCCCTACTCTGGATAGACTTGAGTTAGTAGGGATCTAACTTTTTAAATTTACAACTCCCAATGTAGAATGTCCACTGTGTGGCATCATAAACAGTGTATTTCTTGGGACAGCCACTGCAAACCCAGCCTTACGTAATTTCATATGTGCTTCATTAACCAAAACGATTTCTTTATCACAATATTCCAGAATAGCCTGGACATTATACTACTGCGTATGGAGAGGTTTAACTTGTGCACTACGTAGGATTTAATTATCCTTTTTCCCCCAGGCATCACCAGACCTCTGAACATACCACTATTATAATAGCATTTCGCTTATCAATTTAATAATTAGCTTTCTCTACAAAGCAAGGTGTATGATTGTCATTGATTAAGAACAAGTGTCTGATCTGAGAAAGTGAGGTGAGGTGTGTCCAGCCAGCCTGTAGATCGGGTAACAGTAAAAGTGAAGGTGAAACGTGTTGTAACAGAGGCACTCCACCAGCTGCCTTTCCAACCTGTTGTCCCTGAGTCTGGGATCCCTGCTTACAGTATCTGTCTTTCCAGACATCTTCTTGTCGAATACACACGCTCACTATCAATGCAACGTAAATATTAACACTCGCACTCAACCCATATCATCAACTATTTAAAAAAAGAAAACCCCGAGAAAACAAATTTTCTTTTAAAAAAATAATAAAAAGGTATAATTCTTCAATCTATCTAACCAACAAAAAATCATTAAACAAACAGTTGGTTATTATTTTCTCTTAAATACGTTCATGAAACTGGTATACCACGATCTTTTCAGATTTTCATTATGAAGAAATTATACCCAAAGTAGCACGTTTTGAGAAAATGATCTTAATAGTTTATTGTAAAAATTATATAGTCTAAAAGGATTGTTATAGCCCATTTTTTTAATCATAAAATGTTATTAAATAATAAACGGTTAACTATAGAAAAACAAAATTTTGCGAAAAAATCTACCTAAAATCAGAATGCTATAAAAAAAATGTCTATAAATTCCGATATCGCAAAGGGCAAAAAAGCTCTGAAAACTGAAAACACAACTTAGAATAATGAATAACCTGCTGTACGTTTTTATATAGACTTAAATTTGTTTTATCTGAATCGAGTCAAACATAATTGTTATTTAAATGTTTCATAACAAAATAAGATGTTTTAAATAGTAAATATGATATAAGACAAATTACGTTCTTAAAATATGAGTAATCGCAAATGAACCATATACTTTATCATGTTCTCCATTGTGTGATGCTGGCTGCCTAACGACTGTTGTAATAAATCGTTATATCACCCCTTTTCACATTTCACATTTGTTTAAGAACCCAATTTTTTTTAGTAATTTTGAAGTATGGAAAAGGTACTTTTTCGAACTTTCTGACAAAACTGCTACTAATTATACGCCATTTTTGGTGGTTAAATCCTTAAATTTTTTATTAAGTCATGCCTTCATTACTGTAGGCTATCCTCAGGAAGGTGAAGTAGTTATTGTGGAGATTAGTTTTGGATGACCTATTGGATACTAAACAATCAAGGTTACAGATTACAATCATAAGCAGATGGTCCTGTTCTTATAAAAGAGGAATCCTGGTTGCCACTAAATTTGAGTTTATGCGTTTTCTCTCCTGATTGTTGAAACATTTATGAAGGAACAAGATCTGGATATAAATTCAGGTAAAACGGTCTTTATACCTTTCCAAACAAGAAAGAAAGTAGGTCTCTTTATTATAAATACTAATTTAGAACTCTCCGAGGTACGTGATTACCTTGGACTCTCTTTCAATGAATGACTAAAACTTGAAAACCCATCCACCAGATACATTAACTTAGACTTTCAATTTAATAATAATAATAACATATCATATTGCTCTAGAATAATGATTTTAAGAATATTATAACTTATAAAATGGATATAGTCATAATACAACGAATGAAATGATTAAATTCATCATTTACTGGTTTGATAATACTTTACCAGGGAATTTGATATTACTTCTGCAGGAGTCACATTAAAACAGAACCAAAACTCATTTGAGCGTCAACAATTTCGAATATGTTTATTTATAGTGAAATTGAGTGGTATCCCCATTTCCTTTCTATAAAATATCATTAATATGTTTGTTAAGATTTCCAATTCAACCATCAGCGGGTTGATATTAATAATAGTTATAAAAGTAAATTAATATAAACTACCACCGTAAACTACTACCGCTATTCATAAGTTATGTAATCAGTAAATATATGGTATTTGCTTCTTATTGGAAATTATAAAACCAGTCTTCACATAAAGTTGTTTTATGATCAAAACTAAATCAACTCGTTTCGAATACATCGTGTTCTTCTTCAGGTATGTTTGCTTGAAGTGAGCTAACAGGAAAAGGAATCTAACTTTAGTTCCCTTTTTCTGCCCTCTTACTATAGCCAGATAAACATGAAGAACACTACGTATTCAAAACGCGTTCTTTTGTTTTTGTTAATAAAATAAATTTATTATCAAAATAGTGTTAAATTCAAATAATCTAAAATTTGGGTAAAACCTCTAGAAACTATCAGTTAGAGTCACAAGAAAATAATGGTTGCTATTTTAATTTACATAACAAAATGTCATATTTAAAATAATTTAAACTACTTCTAGTATTAACTGAAGATGACTTTTAGTATTAAGAGACTTCACTTGCTCAGTATTCAATGTCGTCAACTTATATTCGAGCGTCAACGAAATAATCCTCATGCTATTTTACTTTTGGCTATTATTATTGGAAATTTTAGTTTATTTTTTTAAACAGCGTGTTTTCAAATGTAGTTTGAATTCAAACAAACTACATAAAAGGTTAAAAATACGAATAAAAAAAGGTTAAAAATAAAAAAAATAGTTTAAAAAATAATTTTTTTTAACCGTCACATCAATTTATTGAAGGACAATATACAAGAGAATGGAAATATGAAATTAAATCTGTTCATATAACTATTACATAAATGGTGATATAAAACATGTATTCAGAAAAAACTGTACATATTGTTTTTAAGGTATTTCTAATAATAAAATGAAAGTAATGGAGAAATATCAAATTGTTACCGCATAAGTAAGTGTTATCGCATTCTAGGAGATTATATTTTTTTCAAAATGTTGGAGTTTTAGTGTAAATAATGTAAAATTGTATAAAACACGATATGAAAAATGTTTTACCCTTGTTTTGAGTGCACGTATGGTCATAAATACTCTTAAGAAAGAGTATATTTGGAACTTAAGTCAACTATCTTAAGTAGTGCTGGCTATATCCAAATACTGCATTGGAACACCGGCTTAGGAGCAGACACAATCTATTACAGAGGGCAAACCGAGAAACATTCCCATCTAGAAAGTAAGCCAAACTAAGAATATGTTTTAGGGGGTTTGGGTCATAATCCCGAATCTTAAAATCCCGAATGTCAATATCCCGAAATTTAAAATCTCGAATGTATTAAAATTCCGAAAGGTCAAAATCCCGAAAAGTCAGAATCCCGAAAAATAAAACCATTTTTTATTTTTTTTTAACGACCTTTCACCAGAGTGGCAAGACTGTAATAGGAGTAATGGGATTATGATGCGAACCCGTTTTTATGCATTGTCGTATGTGTGTTTATGAGAGAGAGAGCGAGAGAGAGCGAGAGAGAGAGAGAGAGAGAGAGAGAGAGAGAGAAAGGGAGAGAGAGAGTTAGTCGTGAGACTTATATCGAAGATATAATTATCTTTACTTCAACACCTTTGCAAAACAGAGTTTGAATTGAATTTATACATAAGGAATATTAAAAAATATATTGAAAAATCTAACAATTTTGAATACCTGTATTTCTACACATTAACAAAATAGTGTTTGGATAGTGTTTATACATTAGAAATATTTAAAAAATACATTAAAACATTTAAAACTAGAATATGGGAATACCCAATACATATACATATACTAGCACACATACACATACGGGCACACATCTATCTATGTATATATATATAATATATATATATATATATAAATATAAGAAAATAACAAGATTTCACAATAAACAGTTGAGTTCTGTTGAGATTTGACTCTGACGAAGACCTTATGTAACGGTTGAAAAATCTTAGTCTATTTCATTTTTCTTATTTGGTTTGGAAGTTGATTATATAAGAAAATAAACAGATAGATAAGTTAACAGGTGAATATATCAATAGCGCACATGAAATTTGAGCATGTATATATTTATATTTATATTTATATATATTTATATTTATATTTATATATATTTATATTTATATATATATCATATCGCATCTCCGTCCTTTCCAAAGAGGTTTCTACCTTGGATTTTCCCATTCAGGTTTTTCGGTATTTTAAGATTCGGGATATTGATCGGCATGAATTTTCGGGATTTCGATTTTCGGGATTTTGACCATTCGGGATTTTGATACATTCGGGATTTTAAATTTCGGGATTTCGACATTCGGGATTTTAAGATTCGGGATTATGATCGGAACCCGTTTTAGGGCCTCTCCCACTAAGTACGCTCCCATATACCATACAAAACGCTGTAACAGCTGTGAAACACAACACCATTTATAAGTGACGAGCCACTTTATATATGCATATATGCAGATATTTTATAGAAAAGACTTCACCATTGATGCAATGTCATATATCATTATTAAAACTATCATATATATTATTAATATTTGCAAACACGTTTTTCATTCATTATTACATACTTTCATGTAAAAATAGTTTCCAAAAAATAATTTTGATGAAAATCTCCATATCTTTTTTTTTAGACCAGTTTGGTTTCTCTGTAATCGATATATTTTTCATTATTATTCTTTGGTCATGTCATTAGGTGTAAGATAATTAAAATATACTCATTAAAATTTCTTTCTTCAGTGATTCTAAAGCCCTTTTTGTTTGAATAGAATTAAGAGGTAAAAGAGAACATTAATGAAATGCATAGCACACCTATAGCACGTGACTTGATAACTGTCCGTTACAGGCGAGGCGATTCCTGTTCTGGACGCCCCCGGCTGTCCCGACCCCTACGGCGTCCACGCCTACGCCCACCCGGAAGCATGCGACCATTTCTTCCTCTGCACCAATGGCACTCTTACCCTTGAGCAGTGCGAAAATGGACTTCTTTTCGATGGCAAGGGCAACGTGCACAACCACTGTAACTATCACTGGGCTGTTGACTGCGGACCTAGGAAGGCAGTGCGTAAGTACCACCTTTTGAACTATCAATCCTCGAAAAAATAAACCTAGCCTATGATATGTGTAATTCCTTCCTTTTATATATCTATTAAACGAAATAAAGAAAAATCACTAGGCGACCTTAGAAGAACACGCACTGATTATGCTAAAAATACAAATATTTTCAACAATAGTTTAGCGTCACCACAAAAAAAATTACGTCTCTACACAAAATAATTTTAATGTGGAAACTAACAACGAGTTTTGAAACTTAGTGTTCTTCTTCAGGTTTACATCTAAAAAAATATGCACATCAGTCAGCTTTAAGATCATCAGAGTTACAACACTATAACAGATTCGACAAGTAATGTACTCGTATTTAGTATTTATTTATCGACCATTATGTTACTGTTCACTTAACTACCACTGAATCAATCTTGTTTGATTCAAATAAACATTATCTTGACTATTATGATTTAGTGTTTATAAGTTTAGTATGCATTAATTAATGATAATCTTTACAAAAGAAAACCTTGTAAAAGAATGTTGATCCCTAGAGAAATAACTTGATAAATAAAACTCGTTATTACAACAGAATGAAAACTAAGCAATTCAAACAATATAAATAAAAATATAATATCAAAACAAACAAAGAAAATAGCAACCTAAGTAAATTTTTATTTTATTCGGCATCACCTCTTCATATATTTAAATTGTTGGACTTAACTAGACATTAGTTTTTTGTAATAATACAATTATATATGTTACAAGATTTCATAATAAACGTGAGTCATAAAAGTCAACGACTAAACCACTGTAACAAATGCAAAAACAATTAGTCTTAATCATTTTTGTTGAAATATCTTAGTAACAGTTCTGTTTTTTTACTGTGGTTTACTCATTGAGTTTTAGTTTTCTTGTTTAGGTGAAATCTTATTATGTATTCGTATATTAAGGACCTGTTAAAATTATGCTAAGATTTCTGAATAAAAAATGATTTCTGAATCAAGTTTGATTCCCTCCAGATAAGACCCTAATATACAATATAAGTTTTATAATTTAATGTTATATTTACTTTTATAATGCACATACAAAGCACAGTATGAAATTCTAACAGGAAATTAAAATAATGGCTCTCTTTAGAAACTCAAAAAGAATGGGGCTACTACTGATCAAAGATCAGAATTCTATTTTGGAATTTCAAGTCGTAGTAAATATATTAATTTCATTTTGTGTTCAGTGTAATACCTAATTACATAAGTGTAAATATTAATTTATGTACTATATATATATATATATATATATATATATCTGATAATATATTATATATACATACTTATATATTTTATAATAATAAGAAATATATATATATATATATATATTAAAAACAAAAATAAAAACTATAAATAATTCTTGCCTTAAACATATTTTGTTATTATCCAATTCGTCGTTAAAAAAATTATTTAGTAGAACTTCAGTAGAATTTGTTAATTTTGTAACAATATTGATTTATTATGTGTTGAACATTGATGTTTTTCAATGTTTTGAGTATTTTATTAACGCTATTTTCTTGTACAATATAGGAGTTATTAAAAGTAAAAAGGATAAAGCAAGAGAGGATTTGAAATTATCTGAGTTTTCAGAAAAAATTACTCATAAAATATTTAACTGTTGACTAAGGAAAATTTGTCTTATTCAGTTTTCCTCTTGAATACTGTTTAATCTAAGAGTATAAGTTGGGCTTAAATTTGAAAATTAGGACTTCCCAGTAAATGAGGTTTTCTGATATACGCTTAACTTTGAGGAGATCTGAGAAAGTTCCGTATAAAAAAGCTTTCCGACATATTTTTTTTTTATGAACCCTGAAAATTGAAATAATTCGATGTAAAATACTTGGGCTGTGCGATGTTTTAAAGAAGTGATTGCGTTTCAGTGGTGCCTATCAGCAGCCCTGGGTGCGAGTACAGGTACGGCATCTTCCCTGAAGGGCCACACTGCAGCTCTAACTACATCAAATGTGCCGACGGCTACCCATACCTGACCAAGTGTGACCCAGGCTTGGCCTACGATGACAAGACTCACTCGTGCAACTGGCCTGACCTACTGCTTGACCACTGCAACCCAGAAGGTAAGTAAACCATTGCCTTTACGATACTAGAGGGATTTAGTTACCGTTTTCAGTGTACCTAACAGCAATAAATAACCAAGTGTTAAAATCAACTTCATACTGTTGCATAATAACAGAGCTTTTCAGTCAAAAAAAAAACTAAAGTCATGATTTCAAGTATCAATAATAACGGCCAAGTGTTTTCCAATTGTCTTGTGAAAGGAATTTTATACGAGTTTTCACAGATCATTACAAACTGAGGAGACATTTAGTCAGTAGGATATTAAGAGCTGTTCAGAATCTGTTGAATGGAAGTGGCCTATGGGAAGTCTTGGATCAAACTTTAACTAGTTTACCCTTATGAGAAGGTGGAATAGAGAAAAGTACAAAGAATGTTAAAATTCCATAACCAAATTTAAAAAGTTTAAACTGCCTCTTCTTACTACCAATTACCATTTCAATGTTTTCCCTACTTTGCTTGTCTTACCCAGTTATATTTCATGGACAATTTTGGTTATCTATTCTTGATAATTATCTTATTATTTCGAATTAAAATGTTGATTATAATATTTTATTCTTATGGTAAATAATTCAAACAACATCATACAAGTATCTAATGTTGGACCGTCTTGTGTACGGTGAATTTCAATTTTCACAATTACCTCTTACAAAAAGTAACCTCAGGATCAGTGTTAGCAGTCTTTGCATTTCCAATATTGAACATTATAAAAAAGAATAGGAATATCTGATTTTAATTAAAGATATAGCCATATATATTAAAAGAACTCCCACGTGATGCCTGCTATAATGGAATTGAGGAGGCTCGATTTATCAAAGAAAATTCTGAAGGCAACTAGGTCCTTAAAATTTAGATATTTCAAATTTAGTTTGTTCAAATGAAGATATTTCAGCGAGGTCAACCTAATTAAGTGGGTAACCAGGTTAATTTCATCCATAAAATAGTAAATTGAAATAATACATTTTACTTTATACGTAGATTGTTAACTGAGTTTTTTTTTACAATAAATCATTTACAGCAAATGATTATTCTAACACACATATAATCTGTATTGAACGTGCCTATTCTACAAGCCCTTTTGGAGGGTTGGTTTAGAATTTAAAAACTTAACTTTGACTCAAAAGCGTTATGGTACCCGGAAAAGCTATATCAACACTTTAAACAAAAGTAAGAGTTCTACTCAAACAATTTTACAATGTTTTTAATAGAACACCAACGTCACATCCATTGACAAAAATGAAACAGAAACTCACTACTATATTTCGATGGCCTCGTCAGGGAGAAAGATCCTTTTTATATATAACGATGTTCAACTAGTGTACTACTTTGCTAGAGGTTATTTATTAATAGTGAGTACTAATTCAGTTGCTACTTTGCTACCTATGTCACTTTTCCTCTTGATGACGATGTGTGTCAAATATATGTCTCTAAATACTAGAAATATTAATGTTCAGATATAATCGTACTTTTTATACTAGAACGTAAATAACTAACTTTATACTTGAACTAACTAACTTATAAGACCCACAGTTATAAGGCTTCCACCTTTTAATGCTGTTCTTGGGGCCGGAAATTATAGCTCACCTATTATTTGACTCCAATTTTAGTAATGGGCGAGCCACATTACCTGTTGATTCCACATGGTAGTCCTAAATTTTGTCTAACTCAACTGTACGAGTTACTGTACGGGTTCCTTAACGAGTACCTGATATCGTTACAGGCTCAGGACCGACGGTTTTTACGTCCTTTCTGAGGGACCACGAGCTCAGATTTATTCACCTCCTACGTGCATAAATCGAGGGCCCCAGGTGTGTAACGAACCCAGGACCTAGCAGTTTAAAGTCGAGTACATAACCACTGAGCTAACCTGGCCCCTAGAATGCAAATGCCTGATATACGCCTGAGTGTCGATTAGATTTCCACTAATGCTGTTTTGTTTGCGCAGATGTCGTGGGCTTCACCTGCCCCAGCAAGGTAGACCCCCACTCGCTGTCAGCCAAGTTTGCTCCATTCCCCAGGTTCGCTATTCCCGGCGATTGCGACAGGCTGGTCACCTGCGTCAACGGCCATCCTAGACTGATTCACTGTGGAGAGGGCAAGTTGCTTGACCATAACTCGCTGACCTGTGAGGACGCCGAGCACGTACCTGCCTGGTAACTATGTCATATCTGATACCCTAACCTTAATAATATTTTTCTTTAATCAGATGCTGATGAATACGTAAACTATCATAAATAGGAATTTTACAAGCAATAAAGATCACTCATTCTCTACTTTTCAATAGAAGAAAGAGTGGAGTCCAAGCCCATTTACTAATTATCTTAATATTAACCATCACATCGTTGGTGTGCTACAGAATCGCTAGTTTCCCTTCCGCTAATCGTTTCACAAAAGTCAGAGATACTTAAATGTGTTTTCCTGCTGTAATTAAGTCTCCCGTTTATTTCTGAGCTATATATTTGTATTGTATAATCGTTTTCATTGTTTAATGGTTATAGATATATGTTACACTAACAAAAAATGGCCATCAAATTTGTTATCATAACAACAATTTATTAAATGTTTGAAGATTTTTTGAATCATCCCTAAAAGGAATAGAATTGAGAGATACTTCTCAAGGACAATCTGAAAGTTGAAAAACTAAACATTCTGAAGTTGGATTTACATATGACAAACGGATACAATATACGACAGATATAGCATGAGTTTGATGAGATTCAGCCCCTCAGATTAACAATAATTATAATTAATAACCATAATAGTAAATATAATATGTTCAGATTGTTCTCGATCAGTGTTTTAAAGTTTGTTATAAATGATAAATAGATAAAACCACAATAAAAAAATTAAGTCATTATTGATCAACAGAGAATTTTCACATTACGTCTAAACGATAGCAACATTAATATAAAACCGAAATACAATAGATTGACAAAAAGTTTAGTACTTGTTTCGTCACATTTTTTTACTATGCAACTTCAGATTTTATTTTCTATATAATTAACCCTGATTTTTAATCATAATTATAATATAATATATTATAATATGTTATATTATAATATAATATAACATAATTATAATTATTTAATAATAATTATATAATTTCTCCCGGTTTCTAACTTCTTATTCATGTAGTATTCTTTTATTATTTTTTATTTATGTTCGTATTATCTCCCGTAAATGCAATATTTTTTCCTCGTTATGCCTGACTAATTTTAAAGATTTGTGTAATTTATTTTGTACCCCCCCCCCCCTTCCACAAGCACTCTTGCGGAAGGTGCTAAGAATACAGAGTGTCAGCGCATGCTCTATTGGTGTTCAATACTCCAAGAGCCTAGTCTATCCATGTGAAATCAACGAATTTCGAAATATTACATTGATTTTTTTCTGTAACTACCTAGGTTGCTATTTGCTTTTTTGTTAAAGTCTTTGTTATCCATTTGGATAATTTAGTTACAAGTTTAATTATATATATATATATATATATACATTATTGAAAATGACACCAAATTTAGCTGATACCTGTTTCTTAACAAGTTTCTCAATTTTTCTAAATAACACTCTCGTTATTTCGTCTACACAATAAAGTACATCTCCTATGGTCGACATGTTTCGAATGATCAACATTCATCATCAGGACGTGAATAAGATCTAATGTGAAAACCTGGTTTATTATATACACAGAGAAGGTAGAAGGGGGGTTTTTTTTCCATAAAGTTTAAGTATAGGGAAGGACTGCTACCAAAATTTACGAATATCAAAACTTCAGACCCACATTAGATCTTATTCACGTCCTGATGATGAATGTTGATCATTCGAAACATGTCGACCATAGGAGATGTACTTTATTGTGTAGACGAAATAACGAGAGTGTTATTTAGAAAAATTGAGAAACTTGTTAAGAAACAGGTATCAGCTAAATTTGGTGTCATTTTCAATAATGTGTGTTTCAAGGAAGGACTGCTACCACAATTTACGAATATATATATAGTGTACGCGTGTGTGTGTTTGTCTGTTTTGTTGATGTGTACCCTACGATTCTGTGCGTTCCTGTGGGAGTAAAAAATCACAATACTATCCGTAGATTACTAAGACAAACAGAATGCAGTGCCATCAATGCTGGATTTTGATAAATAAAAAAATGTTTGTGATAAAATAGCAAAGTTCTAAGTCTAATAGATGGCTTATTACTTTGAAAACATTATTAGTTCAGTTTTTGAGAAAGAACAAAGGAAAGGTCAGTAAAACCTTTCAAATTTCTATTTAAACCAATAAATTTTCTAAAATTGTTTCTCCAAAAATGGTTGATTTTTTTTTAGGAGTATCAGCTGATAAAGAAGAGTAAAATTCATATAATTCGCTTTATTTTAAAACAACTGAACCAATAATTGTGATGATTTAACATGCATGCTAGGCTTAAGCATACAACGTAATATGTTAATTTTATTAGAAAGGTTTAAATAAAAAAAAAACATTCGTTCCAATCATCTGTATCAGATTGATAATTGTTGAAAGGAAAATCAACTGTTAGAAAGATCTTTTTCCACTTTGATCGCCAGTGAATGAGAGGAAATTTTATGTAAAATTATAGACACTTTTCTAGTTTAAAACATCTGAAACCAGTTTCTGTGAAATACGTGAATATGGTTTGTAACAGAGCTTTTAAGGATTAAGGTATACATAAAATATTAAGCTTATTACATTCATGGTTTGAAATTCATAAGAGCCCATACAATTTTTTCAACCTCAAATAATCAACAACCAAAGGAAACTTGATCCTATAGGTGCAAAACCTATCACTTTGTTTAGTCACTTGATATGTATGCAAGATTGGGGACTTCACAAAGACTTGGCTTATTTAATATGAGCCATTGGATATTAGCATTTTGAGCCATTTTTACTGCTACAATTATACTAAGGTTATACCATATTTCAAATTTGTTTGCTTCTTTAAATGCCAATTAAAACCTTCAATATTTTTGCATATTTGCATTGGAAATAATGAGGTGCACATCATCCGATGATTTCAAAAGTTGGTTAAGTCTATTTATCGAAAAAACTTACTTAAAGTAAAATCTTTCCATAATTTATAATTTATAATTATTTATAATAATTTATAATTCAACATAAACCTTTTAATATCAGTACATATTTAGTTCTGTGATTTAGTCAACAGTATATCATATAGTTTGATTCCCAATTTATATTTTATATTGAATAATTTTTCATGGTTAGCTTAAAACAGAATTTATCGGTCCACTAAACTATCTATGGTTGGTAAACATTGCTTTCTCGTAATTAAATATTTCTCATTTGCCTAATTAAGCTACTACAAGAGTTTAATAAATTTAATCAGTTTTAATAAACGTTCTATGCATATTTCTTTAAATTAAAATGGAGAACAATGGAGAATTCTATACAAAGTAAAGTGTTTCAATAAAAAAGTGGTGCACTTTATGTAAAATTTGTATGCATTGGCATACAACTTAATAAGTGCCATTTATATCAATTATTTGCCATTGTGTTGTTAAAGAAATAAATAGAATCTTCAGAACTTAGTCAAAATTGAAAGCAATACCGACATTTGAACGAATTTATTGAAGATCGATAATGTTACAAAGTAATTCTAAAATTAATTGCAAACATAATGGAAAGAATGAAATAAAAATCGAAACAAAATAACTTCGTTACCTTCAAAATATAGATTAGTGTGTAAGCCATAAGAAGGTAGCTATTTCAGCATAAATAGTTATGAAACGATGAAGCAAGGTATAAAAAGAAACTTGTGAATGAAACTAAGCTAGAAGGTTATATGAAAGGTTTTCTAAAAATAACCCAAAGAGTCTTGTAATAATACAAAAGTTTGCAAAACTAATAGTAAAAGAGACAAAATAAGAGGAAACAGGAGAAATATACAACCAAAATGGATAGAAAGCATAAATTAACAATTATAAACTGTTGTAGAAGGTTAGAATGTAAGAGATTGAGATTGATCCTCCAAAGAAACAGTACATATTATAAAGGAACTCACAACCTTTAATAAAGATTAGAAGATCTCATAAGATGTGATCTTCAAGTAGTCTGCAGAAGAACACTAATGGACGAAATAAACTGTTTATAAGATTTAGTATTTAACGAACTAGAGTCTATTTATTTTGTCGTTAATATTCACACACATTATACTCACTCAATTACAATTTATAGCATTGTCCTATATTAAATCTATATGTAACATAGATATACATTTTTAAACACATATAAACATCTGTATACTACTAAAAAAAAAATATGCTTATTGCTTCAGATGATTTTAAATTTATTCAAAAGCAAGACTCATGCATACGTAAAATGTATTTACCTTATTTCAAAGTCAACAGCTGATGGTATTTATTTGATACAGTCCCCTGAAACATTTCATATCGTTATTGCATATTTGATTACACATCATATTAATTTATTTAAAATTAACATTTAACCTG
The DNA here is from genome assembly GCA_026182355.1 of Hermatobates lingyangjiaoensis. NCBI lineage: Eukaryota > Metazoa > Arthropoda > Insecta > Hemiptera > Hermatobatidae > Hermatobates > Hermatobates lingyangjiaoensis. The sequence continues at coordinate 269,734 of JAPFBL010000059.1, forward strand.
TCTTAGTTGTTTCTTAATTATGTGGAAATAATTCTTATTTTTTTCCATAACTATTCAATATAAACATGTATTTGTCAGCGTGAACTGTTTCAAAATATGTATATTATACACTTCAATATTACAAACGAATAGTTTTTTTTAGTAACAAGCATGCATTAAGAAAATCTGGTTTACAGTAACGAAATAAACGTTAGGACCTGGTTATCGTATTACATTATCACAAGAATGAAAACAGTGTTCTCGGAATTATTTGGAAGTATATAAAACCTTAAGAAATAAATGATATTGATTAGATGAAATTAAATTAAAAATGCTGTATGTATTAGTTTAATAGTAATGAAAACTAGAATGGCACACTTTTCTTTTTAGGGATAAAGCATCCGTAAACAACTTTTGTAAGAGTCTCTATAATTTCAATAAAAATAAAATAAACAATTATTTTATTTAATTTTAAATGAAATTGATTGACTTTCTTCTACTATCACATAATATTTTGTGGAGTAGTTCAAACGACACATTATATTTTTAATGATGTGTTGAGTTATGCAGTTTTGGACCTTAATATGCTTCTGTTATGTTTTATAGACAAAGAGTTGTATGCAGGTGTTATAAATTAATAGTTGCAAGTGCTACTAAGCATTGAATATTACAAATATTTTATAAAACCAAATTAAAGAAATCAAAGTCAGAAGAAAATAACATTCTTATTTTAATATAAGTCCTCTAAAATAATAATAGCTTGAAAAACTAGTGTTGTGAAGAATTCATAGCATTCCACTTTTGTCAATAAAGCTTATGTTATTCTAAAATATGATTTCAGGAAATATTAATGAATACAGAATATTAACACAATAATGCTTTTCTAATGTTTAATGGAAAAAAACAAGAATGACAATCAATTCCTTTTCAATGTCTTGTTTATAATAATAGCGGTATAAATATTTTTAATTAAATTTATATATTTAAAAAACTCTCCTTGATTTATCCTACAAACAGATAAGTTTGAATGAATCTTTTGAAATATGACTCTCACGTTAGGCTAGCTTAGGCTAGATATGGCTAAATAGGTTACATCTTTTACTATATTGACCATTGATTTATCCTACAAACAGAAAAGTTTGAATGAATCTTTTGAAATATGACTCTCACGTTTAGGCTAGCTTAGGCTAGATATGGCTAATTAGGTTACATCTTTTACTATATTGACCATTGATTTATCCTACAAACAGATAAGTTTGAATGAATCTTTTGAAATATGACTCTCACGTTAGGCTAGCTTAGGCTAGATATGGCTAAATAGGTTACATCTTTTACTATATTGACCATGTGGGTATATATTATTTTTAGTTTATACACTTTTTTCATGTAATTACAACTGGAAGTGCCAGTTCTTCTTATTAAATGAGACATGTTTTATTATTAATGCAGTTTTTTAGAATCTAAGAGAATTCTACAGAGTGATGCCGATTAAAAATAAATATATTTGTTTTTATATGAAACAGATGATAAGAAAATTGTTATTAAACACGTTCTATATGGTTATTATTGTTTTGAATAGATATTTCAATATATTTATTATACTTTTTGTTAAAAATGCATGATACTAAGAACGTATATAACACCGTACATACATATTAAACGTAATTTAACGCAATTACACTTCAAAACACATAGGGAATCATGTACAAATGTTTATGATAACTTTTATCTTATCAGGATACATAATGATTCTCAACAAAAGGTCAGTTCATAAATGAATGCAGTGTACATTCAATAAGATAGTAACAATGATATTAAAGAAAAAAAATTCTTTATCAACAGTTGCTTATAAAAAAAAAAATAGTACAGATCTCCAACGTTTGGAGACTTTACAATCATACTGTATAAAATCTATAAGAATGCATATCATCCAATTGTGTTTCCAGTTTAATAGATATTAAAAAAAAACCTACTTTATGATGTTAGTGATCACACTACATCCCCAATCTACTTCTTTAAGCTAATACCCAGTTTCCTTGTACAAACACTTTAGCCTCAAAAAAATAATAGTCTTATTAAATTTCTAGCAGAAACATTGACATAAGGATTAAATTATTAAAATAACTATGAACATAACCGTCGCTTTAATTATCACAGCAGTTTTAAGAAATTGGATTTTGTTCAGTAACTCGAACAAAATATCCAATTGAATATTGAACTGAAATTCGGTTATTTATTTATATTAAAACAAACGTAAGTTTGTTTCAAACAAGTAATTTTATAATGATTCTGTATTCGTACAAAGTTACTTTACTGTATGTAAATAAATTATTATTTAATTTCACTTTAGTTTAAGCTTATCAATTTTGTAGTATTCACTTCTCTATTGCACTATCCTTTTAAGTAAATAATTAGATTGATTGTATAAAGCGCATTACTTTGTACCAGTAGAGAAATGGTATCAACATTATATTTGTATGAATAATAATTAAAAGAAATAAAACAGTTCAAATTATTGTTCTAAAGATTTGATGAATTGAAGGTATATAATAGTTAGGTTTATTAACAGAGTACATTAATTATGACCAGCAATAACCTTGGCTCAGGAATAATTCAGTAAAACAACTATTTCACTGAAGAGTAAATAAAAACGAGTAGAATGGAGTTTTATGTTTATTAAACCCATTATACTTTCAGCCTTGCTTTCGTTTCATTATCCTTTAAACAAAATCTAAAATAGACTACACTAAACGTTGCTATAACAAAACTCATTCTCAATAATTTTAATGATTCAATCAATTTTAATATGGTTATTAGAATTTTTTTTAAAACAAGTAATGGCAGCTAAGAAGTAGGATTAGTAACCCTCAATCAGTAAATTAATAGTCAAATTATTAAGTTATTAAGTAGGTAAGTAAATTTTATTTTGTAAAGTTCAGGCAGTTAATGATTTGGTCAATTTGTTCTAGTTGTTAAGAGAGAGTTTATAAAGCCACAAGAAATACTGCAGTAAATAATAATAATACTATTAATATTATTTCATTATTGACTACTTTTCTTTAATTAGATGAAATGAAATGCGAAATGCTGTGTTCATTAGTTTAGTAGTAATAAAAATTAAGAACTTATACGTTTCTTTTTAAGAATAAACATTTAAACATCTTTAAAAAGTATTAGTAACATTCCTGATAAATTCAATGGAAAGAACATCAGTAATTGTAAATATTATTTAATTTTAAATGAAATGAAATGATTTTCATTAATTATCAAATAATGTTTTGTTCAGTAGTTCGAATAACACATTATATTTTGAATGATGTATTGAGTTAAGTCGTTTTTGATACTTAATTATCTTGAAAGAGAATTATTTAAATTGATTATTACCCTGAAAAATACTTATAGTAAAGTAAAAATGCTTTCTAATAGATTACTCATTTTAACTTCTCTTGATTTGTTAAAAGTTACAAAACAAATCTCACAAATGACAGTAAAAGGATAACTGATATTCGTTTCTTGGTTACACCTTTTGAAAAAACAGTTAACTATATTACGGCAGTCGTAAACTTCATAGAAAAAATAAGTTTGTTTTGGTTTATTGTACATTAAACCCAGTTGCACTTTTTAATGGCATTATAGTGGTCTTTTTCACACAATAACTATAAATCTGTGAAATTTCAATAACATCTGTCATACCTTGTAACCTATTTACAAGATGTTTTTATAAAAGAGTTAATTAGCTTGAGTTTGTATCATATGTTACATTTGATTTAAAGAATCAAGTAATAAAATGTAAGACATATTACTGATATAATTACGATTTGAAAACATTAATTATATTAACCTAATTATGAGTCACAATAAAAATTATTACCAACTTTTTATGACTTACCTGGACAAGTAATTTTCAAATGGATAGTTTTTCTTTTCTTTACTTCACTTGGCCTATTTCATAATTTTCGTTTCATTTAACCTTGTCTTGGGTCAACGACTAACGACATGGCAGTTTAGATCAAATGTTGCAGTTTCAATCTTGCAGGTTACACCAAACATAAAACTAATATTGAACTACATTAACATTACTGTTATATTAATAACATTATATATTAATATAATGATATTATATTAACATTAGTAATATCATTATATATTACTGTAATATATTAGGTAATGTTAAATACTGCTGGAGTCTTGGAAATATATTAAAGCAGCAGTCAATTTTTTATTACTATAAAGAAACTAAACCAACATAACCATTTAAATTATATATGATTAGGATATGACTACATAAATATCATTTTATTTTTGTGAAAAATAAAATTCATGTAAAAATCTTCGTAAATAAATTCTTATGTAATATAAGAAACGGTAGCTAATGTTATGTAACTAATGTTATTACATACATTAGTGTAGAAGTAGCTAATAGTTATGTAGCTAATGAAACGGTCTCCACATATAAAAGTGGATAATAATAATAATTACCACACAATAATTAATCCACAATTTTATATGTAGAGACCATTTCATTAGCTTTTTACACTACAATCAGTAAATGCCACATAATAACTGATTGCACTACGTTAGAATTATAATAGTTCATGCAGCTTTTTTTGTTCTTATAATTTTCTGGTGAGCAAATATTTTATCATTACATCAAATCTGCCCCTCGGGTCAAATAAAAGAACTTAGAACTTTTAGAGTGGAGCCTATGTAACTAACACTGTTTGCTTTTGAGTTTCCCCTTTTTAGAAAAAAAAAAAAATAAAACAATATTTTTACTAATTTTATAGTTAAAGTTCAGTGATGTTGACACTGAACTAATACTGAGATTTAGTTGGATTTACATATTCCGTTTTATTTCTGAGTTCATTATTGTTATTCATCATCTTTTGTGGCAATGATGATGAAGACGATGGATGATTGTGTGTATGTGAGTGTTGTGTATGGGTGGATAGGTACTTAAATCATTTTGTAAAAACTGCAAATAAACTAATTGACACTTCTTAATAAAATTGATCAGATATATACATCCTGGTGTAATTATTTGTTGTAATTTACTGAAATAGTTCAAAATAAGTGCATTAATAAAAATGAATTTACTTTCAAAATTAGGCTAATCATTAAGAACCCACTATATTATTCATCTTTGAAAATAACCAAGTGCAACAAAGTATAAAGTCATTTGCACCATCTAAAATAAAATATATATATTGTAAAATTATAAAATCAAATAAAATTATTATTCCTAATACTTACAGTTAATATATTGTGAATGTTTTATAAACCTTTTCTAGATCTTTTATTCTCATAATAATGTTATAATTCTTTCCTTACTGAAATTATAATTTAACACTGTTTTACTAAACTTTCTCAAAGAGTAACCAAAACAACATAACTAACTGCAGAAACTCTACTGATAACATATCAGTAATTTGTTTTACTTTATTAATGATTTATTCAATAATGTATTTCAGAATATATTATAAATCATACTTCCTAGTTATTGTTACTTGTCTGATTTTCTTATTGGAAAATGAATTTGTTAAACAAAGGACTTAAATGATGTTCATGTTACGTTCCCAGGGAAATTGAACTTTCCCAGTTATATGCTCAGAACTCTAGACTACACAAATCATAGGAGCAAGAACTAATCTCTCCTATTACTTCCACTCCTTTATATAAATATAAAATTGAAAACATAATGCCTTCATGTCTTGATGATGACTGAGGAAGAATTGTGAAACATTAGAAGGAAATATCAGCAAAACCGGTTATGTTTTTAACAGTATGTGTATTCAAGGAGAACTACAAGCAAAATTAATTAACGTGTATGTATAAGTAAAGTATAAAGGGCAGACCAAACACATACTGAGACCGAAATTTTGATCAGGGAATTCATCGTTAAGGAGAAGATAAGAAGTAGTAAGATAAATGTGATTGTGAGGAGGTAGTTTATCATTTTCTACTTCTCTACAAAGATTCTATCTTACCCTCACATCTATCCTATTTGTTCTGATCTTCCTGCAATAGGACTTGACTTGCAATAGGACTACTTTTTTATAAGAACAAAAGAAGCTTATAATATGTATGGATATGAGATTATACAGAGGAAAGAGATCAAGGAAAGAAGTAGAAGTAGATATATAAAACTAAAACGTATGCAAGAAAGGAATTTCTTCAGTTCAACAGAGAAAACGAAAAAATATTACAACGGATGAAATAAATATACAAGATAATAAAAGGATATAATATATTAGAAGAAGAAAATAACATTAGAAGACAGGTTGAATAAGCTGATAAAACGTTTAATGGTTGTTAGATAACCTTCCCTATTTACCACTTGCCTATTGTTAAAAACTCATTTAACCTGTTACTTTTGAATTTTAATCTTATTTAACGATTCCTATTATCTTAAAACTGTATTTTTATTCGATTTTAAAGACATTTTCTCATTAAAATAATTCTTCTTCTGACAATCAAAAAGGTTTTAAAATAAAACCGAAACCTTTGTAACGAAAGTTTGATATTGAACCTAGAGAATGAAAGGATTAATTGAAATAACATAACTGAATCCCAATTACATAGTAAACCTATTCTAAAAACTTATTGCTTGTTAATTTGGTAATATTTATGTAAACATTTCTGTAATTATATAGATATTGTTAAATTAGTAATACTTATTACCTCAACATGCTTTTAACCGAGATGAAGTACGTCGAAATGTTGGCAAAAGAATATCTTTAAATGATCTAGGCATCAATGAATCTTAATTATATGTTACATAAAAGGTTAAAGAAAAGCATAATGAATATATAAATATCATTTGAAGAGCTGATCAGTAATCATGCCTCTAAATTAAATAATTTATTTCTTTGTGTTTCGATATTAAAGTATTTATTTCTTCCATCATATGCTTTGATTTTATAGCAATACATTTGTTATTTTAATAAACTAGAGAAATATTATTTACAAAATACTCTACATTTTTTGAAACTTTAGTAATTTATTCAATAATAAATTTAGTCTATTATTAAGAGTAAACTCTATTTGAGAAAACTTAAGGGTTTCTTTTGTGTTAATCAACTACCTTCGAAACAGGTCATGCTTAGAAGACTGCTTGATAAAGAAGTGATAACAAAGTGTAATTTTATAGTTGGATCAACTTTCAATATTCCATCTGTAAGTTAGATGAACAGTTGGTTTTATCATAGGAGTTGTTTGTCACTTTCAGAATTACTTTTAATGAAAAACCATAAAGCTGTGGCATTCGTTGTTTGTTATTACTAAATTTATTTATGTATTCATTATGAAATAATACTTTTGCGTTGAAAAAACGATCCGAAACGGACAAATAAAGTTCAATATAGCTAAAGGAACAAAAAATAACGAAAATACACACTTACAGTCTCTAATTTTCGGTTGAACCGTCATTAGAAGAGATAAGAGAGGAAAACGAAGCGCTCAGGTATAGAGACGGGTTGGTTGGAGTTTCCCGTCTCTGTACCCGTGCGCTTAGTTTCTCTCTCTTTCTCTCCTGATGACGGTTCAAACCAAAAATTAGACTGTATTTTTTATTTATTTTTTTTTTATCCATATTGAACATTAATAGGCGTTTTGTTAAATATTCAAAATTTATTTTTCGTTAAATTATTAATAATGAATTGATTAATGACCTATATATGAATAAATTAATTTTAGCACCAGTCTTACCCATGGCCGTTGATGGCCTATAAGCTGTTTCAATTAGCCTGTAGGTATCAGTGTTGTTAGCTGTTGAAGTACTCAAACTTTCACGTTGGAAATGTTTCTCTAAGCTTAATAAAGCATACAACATGGACAATCAAATTTTGAAGAAAAATATAAAATAGGCTAGTAAATGTAGCGCATAAAATAATGCCAATAAGAAATCATATAGGATAACGATAAAATGAGCAAGTCGAAAAATCTGACTGGCGATTGTACCGATTCTGGGCCATTATTGAAAAGTGAATTGTGAACCATATTTGAGAAAGACCAATAAATACATGTTATAGTCCGGTCGATGTCAGTTTCCTCATATACTTCCCTATTGGTTTCCAATAACAATAAGTCTCGAAGTATTGGGGCAATGCTTAAGATGTGCTTTTTTTTTTGTTGATTTGAAGTGCCACTTTCACTCGAGCCGACTAGTTGCTTTCTGAAGGTTAGCGAACATCAAATGAAAGTTGCTTTCCCACAGTCACTTCATTGTGCCTGACCACTAACCATGTAATGACAAACTTTCTTTCTGCTCCTTGCCCGGCTCCTTGTTGAGCATGCTAGCAAACAAGAAACAATGGTCTTTGCTTCCTTTTGCCTCGATTCGAATGACTCTTCTATTGTAATCGCCAATACATGCAACCGCACTCCTTAGTCTATAACTCCGACTGATTGATTACATCTCTGCCTTTAGATAAACACTCTGTAGATAAACACTTCAATTTATCTTTTTAGATAGTACGTACATATATTACCATTTTTATTTTTGAAAAAAAATGTAACCAATAAAACCATTTAATACGGTCACAAAGAACCCATTTGACTTCGTTAATTGCCTTATTAACTATAAATTTTGTATCTTCTCCATCTTCAAGAGTGAAACAGAAACGGTTTAGTAATTTAAATTTTCACTCTGGAAGATGAACAAGTTCCACCATCGATTGAGGAATGAAATTCAAAGAGTAATATGTTTTGATTTTTCTTTAATTGTTTATAACAACCTCTATGATACTAACAGTAATACTATTATGTTTAATATAATACAGAAAACTAACTTACTAATACAAAAACAAAATCAAATTAAGTTATAATATAATTAGTTTAGATAACGGGAGAAAAAAACACCATCGGATATTCTATTCTGTATAAAGTACACCATCAGATGTACTATTATGTATTTCAGCTTTCCTCAAAGTATTTATTTTCCGGATGATGCTGAATGTCGACCAACAGGAGTGTGATTTTGTTGGTGTTTTCTTTGTGTTCATCAATTCATTTACCTAAATAAGTAAATATTTACTATTCTCAAGTTCAGCAAAGAACTACTGATCCTGATTGACAAACATGGGAAGATAAAAACGAACACAAGCATCTGTTCGCTTCCTTCATTTCCCAAACAAAAGACGTACGTAGTAGCCAACTATTTGACTGAAAATTGGAGACATAACGATTAGAGATTGTAAGAATATATTCCTGTTGTATGTAAACATTGATTGTATTTTTTCAGTTCAAAATGGATTATTTTTCATCGTTCAAATTTTACAATATAAATTAATATATAAGCCGAAAAAAAACCTGCACAAAAAATAACTGAAACGTTTTAATGGTTGACGAGATTGTGGTGCGTTAGCGGTATTTCAAGATAAACCTCATGGTAGCCACAGTACAAAATTAAATTGCTCTAGCATTATTAAAGATGCACACGTAACTCAAGCTTAAGAGGGGTTCCTGTGAAATGTCGATGTGCGAGCATGCTTCAAACAAGCATCATGATTAAGAACTGGGTCTTAAAGATTGTCAAAACTTTATCTGCACGGTTGACAAGCCAAAGTTAGACAAAACTTGATTAAATGTTCTTATCAGATATTCAGATGGCTGTGTTACGATATAGTTATTATAGATATAATAATACTTTTATGCCTATTTTAAATTAATTGTGTAATGCCCAACTCAGTTTCTTATTACCATCAGATATTGTATATTTGATGGTATATCATAAATATTCGTAGATATTAATTTGTTCAACTGAGTTATACAGATGTAATGTTAATTTTTTTAAAAATAATTTGTATCATTAATTCGCTTTGCTTTCACACACTCTTCTGAAAAGTACATTATCACTGCTCCAATCTGAGATTCCTTTCACAGATTTTTAGCAATTTGTAGTAATTACTAAAAAAGATAATTTGTACAATTTTTGTTGTCATTTTTAGTACTATGACCACAAAAACAAGAATAAAGAAGTCGTAATTTGATTTGTTTAGACAGATCGTCAAAACCCCAGTTGTTTACTCAAGAAATGTTAGCAATCATTACCTCAGAATCTAACTGGGATGGAGATAATCTGTATTGGTGATACCGAGATCTTATCAAACCATTCCCTAGAGAGGCGTCCACGTATTGAACTGGGATGTATAAACTTGCTTCTCACCATTACCACAGAACCAATCATTAAAATAACCTCTTTTTGTAATCTCAAAAGATAGGAGTTCATTGGGAATTTAACAATAATTTATTAAATATTGCATATATTTATTAAATATATTTCATCAATGGAACAAGAATAAAGAAATAATAAAAACGTTAATAAACAATCAAATAAATGAACTTATGTTAAAACAATAAATAATAAAAAGTAATAAATATATAGTTTAAAAGAATACCAAAGCGCTAAGGAGAAAAACATGTAACGTGTTCTTGAAGCTCTTAAGGCACAAGAGAGTTTATGGTCTGACTGAGCATTTCAAAATAAGAATATTTTATGATTTCTGCATGCTGATAGCTGTCTCATTTCATTTCTCTATAAGTGGTTTTGTCAGAATTGGAATGTAAACTAACTATGATTCTCACGTTTAATTCATAGTAGTGTCATATTTATTATTGCCTTTTTTATTTACTATGCTGTTTCTGACCTAAACGGCACATGTGTCACACCCAGATCTTTAATGACTTTTCTCAGTCTACTATGTATTGAAATGGTAGAGTAGTCCATTGTAATTTAGTCGGAAATATAACTTCATATCTTAATCAACAGAGCTTTTTGCTTTGAAATTGCTGCTTGATGTCGAAAATATATAATGATGTCATATATTTATTTATTATATAAGGTAGTGAGGAAACACAATTCCTATTTTTAGGATGTACTGTAGGCTATCTCTTTTTAGTTTATTATATGAATGTAACTACCCATCCGAACACTTTTAATTTCGAGCTTAAAACAAAGGTTTATGCATTCCGTTGCCTTGAATGTGAATTGAAATCTCACATTTCCGAAAAGTTTGTCGTACGAATAAGTAAGTAATAAACAATAAATATTATATGAGTGGATACCCTTTGTTTTCGAGGTGTATTAGTCTTATTAAGACAGTTAGTCTTAGTGCTGAATTGCGTATGCTATAGAAGATCATACTCTCAGCCAACTGGAAGATGATTCATTCACTATATTCAAATCTATTAAATGCATAATTGTTAACCAAAATAAGATTTTAGTTTTCTGTTTATCCAAAATTAAGTTTATTTTTTTACATCTTTTGTAAATCAATAAATTTAGTCTTTCTGACCTCTCTACGCCTGGGCAGATGGCGTATGCATTTGTAAAGGTAACCAATGAACGGATTGCTAGCTATTTTTGAGACTTGTTGGTGGAAGTTGCACATCAGGAGTCACCATTCATCCATTGATTTCCTGTTGAAAATACCCCTCACCCTATAATTTTGTACTTACCTTTAGCCATTCATCTTCACAATGACCAGGAACATTTTCAACTGACATTTTAAGTTAGATTTCTTGTTAAACCCAATTTATCAACAATAAGGTCATGAAAAAATCGACTAAATTCATTTTTCAGTCTAGCGCTATCAAATACTGAAAAATTTATTAGTTTGAAAGAGTTGAAGGCTGGATAGGTCAAATTATATAATAGCTCTACTAAACTTACCTTATTCACAGTCCCTGAAAACACTAATTGACACCTAAGTGTGAATTTCACCCCGGCAGAGAACATCTTGCATAATTTATATTGAGGGTTAAGATTTCAAATATTTCAGCTTTCATCTACAATTTATTATACTATACTATTATGGTATATGGTATTATGGTATATGCTACATTATTCAAAGGCCTCTCACTGGCACATGCCATCCGGTACCTATTCCTTCCGCCACCTCTTTGCTGCGTCGCTACATTCACAACTTCATTTTTTTGACTTCGTTTTTTTTTCATCTTTGTCATAAACAAGGATTGTAGGTGAAGTAGCTGTGATGTTAATTTTTTCAAATAGATTTTGAATTGTGAAGTAGGTACAGTATATTCTACAACAATTTCATTACTAATATATTTTATTTTTTGTAATAAAATTTTTGACTTTTTTATAAATTTTTTTTTAATTTTTTTGTTTGTTCATAAGCTGTTTTTGAACATATGGAGTTAGTTTATTTTTCTGGATCTCTATATAACACAAGCGTGAGCTAACCCACTCAGACAAGACGTAGTTTTTGAATTTTATGCTAAAATACCATTACTTGAGCTCCTTTGTAAAAACAATTTTTCCAAAAAAAAAACAGACAAACATATTTAAAATGTTTAGTCAAAAAGGACATTCGAAAAGGTAGAAATACAAGTAAAAAAACGACCATTTTCTAAGTTTCTAAAATAACAAAGTGACATTCCACTAAATTGTATAGATAATGTTGAAGAACTGTTTTGTTTTCATAACGACGATGACTCTATTTGATCTATTTTTGATATGTTCGTGAATATACTTATGTCTTATAGTTTCTTACAAGTTTGATATTTGTTTTTCACATCAAACTACCTCATTTTAAATAAGTACAAACATCTACCAGTTTGAAGAAGCAAATGTTAATTCATAATTTTTTTTTTGTTTCAGTGGTCATTACAAGAAGTAAAGAGATTCTTCAAGTTACCAATACAGTATCTTTAATTTCAAATGCGAATATAAAATAAAACCAACAGTAAACCCAATTCAAACTGTTTCCTCACTGTTTTTTTTACACCAGCATGCAATTTAAAATTACTAAAGTTCAAACATATTTATTTCTGATATTCAATAATTTTTTTTAAAAAAATGTTGCGTTTTTAAAAACTTATTGTATAAATAATGAATAAATTCTAATCAAAATTAAAATTGTTCTGTTTTAATGTGAAATCCTAAAATTTTACAAATAACTCAAACTGAAATGTGTGTCATAATACTTTTGTGATTTTCAGTTATTTCGACACTTCAATTCGTCAAATAGTTGATTAAAAAATGTAAAAAGTTTGAAACATACTTTTTATTTGATAACTGTTAGAATCTTTTATTGCAATATGTTGTAACGATTAGTTTCCTACAAAGAGTATTTTGTTTGATACATCTCTTTAATACGTAACAAAACAAATTTATGTCCTTAAATTCCATTTGTCATGTTTTCAGATAAAATTTATATTACTGATTTACAATTTCAAAGCATAAACTTTCCATATAGTATTTATTACGTAACTGCGTAATCATCATTGGCATTACAGTTTGATACTGTAAGTATCAAGGACCATGTACGGCATGAGGTCCTGGCCTCGCTATCGTCCTTGATTTGGGCAGCCAACTTCAAATTCCTCCCTGATAATCTGCAGGTATCCTATGATAGTCTATCTATTCAGTAAGTCTTGGGCATATCAAACCTTCATTGGCTGATCCGGTCTTTCATCGAGTAGCTTCTACAGCACCTACTCAGCACACATCCTAATCATCATGTTCATGATATAATCAAATAAGCAGTTATTCGCCTAAATCATCTCTGAACAGAGTTTCCATGAAATATGAGATGCTTAAATATGAAGATCTACTGAGAAATCCTACTGCTAACTCAAACTGATTCCACTTTATCATACGGATGCTCAGTCTGGTTTGGAGCGACGCCCATGAACCGTAATTGGATCCAAAAATTCAGAATAAATAAGCCTGAATTGTAGCTAAGGTTCCATGGTATGCCAGAAATATCGATATTTATATGCTTTGAGTTAGCAATCTATTGAATGGTACGTTACTCGACTTGCTACCAATGTAGATAAAAAACTTTTTAGCATCCAAATCTACTTGTTCATGAACTGAATCCAACTCTAAATCTTTCCCAATCCATAAATCCTAATAGCTCTTTACTTGAGCAAAAAATGACGATCCGACGACTTCTGAATTAAATTATACCGCTCCTCAGAGAATGAAAGCCGCAAGATCTACGACCTCAACTCCTTCCCCTGAGAGACTGATGTCCCCATTCTTAACAATGTCTAATGGCCTTGACAAAAAACAGCAGAATCATATTTTAGCCAGCAGTAGGCCTCTACTGGGAAAATATACTTGTGCAGAGAAGTAAAATTGTTTACAGAGACTTGAGTGGAACACTGTAGCAAGCAATAAGGACGTTTTAAATGGTTAAAGGTTGAGGTGTAGCGATTCTTCATTTCTGTTGTAAATAGGAACTTTATTATATTTTTTTAACTAATAATATTCAATTCTTTATAAAAATGTACAATTGTACATTTCATATAAAATTAGTACATAATTCTATATATATTTCTTAAACATGTTCACTTTCATTAAATCAGATAAGGTTTCAAGGAAAACTACCTGATTTATTAGCTTTGCCGGTTCCCTGTCTATTGTTCAGTTTCACAGTTTTCTACCATCTTTCTAGAATCAAGCCCTTGCTAAATGATTTACAGTGAAGAGTAAAGATGGAGGTGAATGGCCCGAATTCTATATGCAGGAATAGAGAATTAAATTAGAAAGAAATAAAAAATAAAAACAATGTTAAAATTCAGTACTTTTAAGCAAAGGTTTGGAGAATAAATATCTTTAACGGTAGAGAGCTATAAGAATTGAAATATAAGTATCATTTAATAAGTTTACTTATTTATTTATCATTTATCTTATTTATCATTTTAAATAAGTTTATCATTAATATAAGTATTTACTATGACAGTAGGTTTCAAAAGAAATGGCCAATGGTGATCGTGTATGAGTCAAATAATGGTACACGTAAACAAAATGTTATACGAAAAATACCGCAAATGGCTGCTTCGATTAAATTGATTTATCGTAGAATCTTTACCTTTTATGATATCTCTGGCAGTAGTTGTTCTTTCAAAGAGTTTGATTATGTCATATGACTTACAAAAGACGTTATAACTGTCAAGACATCTGAGAGTACCAAGAGTGGAATTATAAATTCACAATCATTCCTGTCCCGGCTTTCCGTTTTTCATCTTTCCAACATTCCTACGCTAAAATTAACAGCAATTACATATTTTTCAGCTATATTAAGTTACAAATGGCTTTTTTAAATGAAGGATTTGAGAGAAGTATTTAGCTGTAGTGAGTTACTGCTCATTACTGAAAATCATGAAAAAAGTCACCATTAAAGAAGAACTTGTTAGTATGGAGATTTTTCCATTTTTTCATAATCATTTGAGAATACATTGGAATCACCAATAGTGTTGATTTTGGACCAATCAGATTAGTAAAAATTCATTAGTAGAACTCATTGCATCTCACTGCTTAGGCTTTGGAAATGCAAGGCTGACTGCCCTATATTTCTGTTTTATGTATTCATTTTCAAATAAAAAAAAATATTCAAGCAGTGGTAAAGTACTTCAGAAATAAAGAGTAAAAAAAAAATGAAATTCATCAAACATTTTTTAAAAAAAAAGGAAAGACTATTGTACAATGTACTCAGCTCTTAACAAGCGATCAGAAAAACTTAAGTTTTGGTCAAGAACTGGTAGGATGATAGACATAGTGATTACTAAAGAAATATCTCCTCGCTAGATATAACTGCAAAAGCGTACAAAATGGTTTCTGAGGATTACAGACTAAAGGCACATAAAAATTATACAGCTCTATGGATGTCATTTTAACGACTTTATTATATTTTATCAGATAATTAGGAGCTTCGCCAGCTCTATCGTCAATGCTTAAGAGGTAGTTATTAATATAATTAGATAATTACTTAATTTATCTTACACGTGATCTTCATACTTCAACACTAATACCAGCCTGAATCTTATCTCTGTGTTATTGTGTATTTATATCTTCGTTTGTATTGCTAATACCTGGAGAATTGTTCTTTTTTTTACAAAAGTAATCAAAGAAATAATTTTTATTTTTAAAAAAGTAACATCACAGTGGTATTTAGGTAATATATCACTATGTGGATAAAAGCTTGTGGACATACAGTGGTAGGTTTATCCACCGGTATGCCACATTAAACTTTACACTGTCAATTAAAAATCAAAAAAACCTTTTAACGAAATTGTAGGGTAAAAAGCTAATGAAATGGTCTCCACATATAAAAATTCAATGGTATAAACAACGCATTTCCGAACACGTAATGTTCTTCCTCAAGCATTAACTAAAAAATACAATGAAACAAGAGAGTTATCTATAGTACAAGGTAAATATAGTACAAAATAAAAATAATATAAAATAAGGAAGAGAGTACGAATCTAAAGATGAGTGTCTGTGGTACAACTGACTGGGAATAGGATGGACTTAAATTTTTATATGTGAAGACCATTTCATTAGCTTTTTACCCTAAAATGAGTAAATACCACATAATAACTGATTGCACTAATTAAGAATTGTTAACAAAATGTCATTTAAGTGGCATTCTTAAAGAAAATGGTGCTTCAGAAAGGAATAACACCTGTAGAGTATTAGCAAACTGTTTGTTAGATAAATATATTCAAACCTTATTATTTGGGATTACACAAAGCACTTAGTAACTTTCACTGATCATTAACAAGAAGGTTGAGTTGTTTTTGAAAACAATATTGGCGTGAAATCATTTTGAAATGTCCCATAAAAGTCGAAAACATATACTTGAGAGATATTTTAACGTACAAAGCGACATAGGAAGTTATGCACTTCGTTATTAACTTGCAAAGATTAACCCATCAGAAAGAGATGTAACTCAATGGACAGTTATAAAAGATTTCATCACCCAATGTTTATTTCCATTTGTTGTTTCACTCAACCTAAAACAGTACATTACGTATTTATTTTTTTTACTGTTTTTTCTATGAATTGGTGACTGAAAAATAAAAGAAAATAATAAAAATGCCCAAAAAGGAAGAAGAAAAGTTAAGGGTAAACTTCGTTTTATTAGAAAAGTGTAATCTGAGAAACTAATTAAACAATAATATAACTTAAAAAATATTTCAAAATGCTATATTCCTATCGTGAGGTTAAGACCTTGATTTTAATTAATAATGATTTAATTTTAATTTAATTAATCTATACAAATAAAATATATCTTTAGTATTGCAGAGGTCCTTATTAAAATTAGAAGAAAAATATATCATCCTCTCTGACGCTATTATCAAAGTCAGAGGCTTCAGACGTTATCATCTACACGAATAAACAAAACCTTATTTTGAGTTATCCCATATTAATATATCTTTTTGAATCAGCTTTTTACTTTTCTAGTTTTCTAAACGGTCCGCTGCCATATTCACCTGAACAGATAAATTTCAAAAACTCAACGCTTTGGAGTTACCTGCATAGCAGAAAAAAAAAAGTCTACTGCCATTTGTAATCATGTCAATTTCCATAGTCTTAGCTTTAATGAATGCATGTTTGACAGTTCAAATACTAGAAACAGTCCCTCGACACAATAGATTTGTCAATTTAAGAGCATTTTAAGAAGGCTGTATGTGACCCCTAGGAATCGTAAATCTAGGTATCTATCTACGATCAATTTGAACACTGTCTAATTCCATTTAAATAATTAATTTTTTTTTAAAATATTATAATCATCAGAATTTTCCTTATCATCAAGTCAATTTTTATACTGAACACCTAAACGTCCCAGTTCTGTAACTGTTACTTGGGAATAACTTATCCTGAAAAAGTTATAAACGTTCTAGACATGCATCTGTTATCATGAAAACTTCATTGGACGTCACACACTTTGAAGTTTACATCAGGAGATAATTTCCCCGAGTTACACTTATAGAAGGTTTTAGTTTTTTAGTTCAAATTTTTACTTGATAAAAATTAATTTATTTTATTAATTAATATTTATTTCCCTAATTAAATTGAATTAGTTTTATCTTTTCCCCCTATTTTTGTACTCCAGGTAGTTTTTGGTCAATTTGTTTATGTTTTTCACCAGTTTACAAGCATTTTAAATAAGTTTCCATTCAGGTAGTTGGTATGACTGTTAATTACGGTTTCGCGATATTAAAATTAAATGTATATATAACTTATAAGTTCATGATAATAAAAAATCAGTCAGTTTGATCAGTTTTGATTACGTTTGAAACCGGTCAGTTACGATTGCAATCTACGATGTAAGATGTACTTTTCTCTATAATAATTGTTATTAAGATAAAACCTACAATAACTTGTATCTCACTCTTGTAATAATATTATGAATTATTTTTAATATAAAAAATAATTATTTTTTATATTAAGAACACTAGAATTAAAATTTGTTCGCTCCCAACACGTGATTTGATAGGATTTTACTTTTAGAGCTGTTTTGAGATACGGAAAGTGTGCCTCTTATGTCTTTTGGAGCTAATTTTAATTCTTGGTGACTCACATAATTGGATCAGATAGATTACACATTAGAAATTTTACTTTGATCAGTTTTATAAAAGTTCATAGGTATCTGATATTGTGTAGACTCCGCACTTGTAGCTTTACATTCCCGAGGGTTAGCAAAACACACACACACACACACACACACACACACACACACACACACACACACACACACACACACACACACACACACACACACACACACACACACACGATCAGTCATTTTAATGTTGTCTGATACACATTTTTAATAATTTAGCTGTCTGACCTATGCATATTTTACATTACATTTACAGAGAATTTTAATAAATACCACTATTCTCCAGTTCTCTAACAGAGCTTTTAATTATCAAATTATCTACGTTATAACCTTTAGAAAAAAATATATGAAAGTCAAGATTACGTGCATGGGTAGGAAGCAGGCTCAATGACCCAAGATATGGTGAAACTATACCAGTTCACATTAAATACTTCCAATATATTGATGATGCATTATACCTTGTCGAGATGTTTTCGTTCATTCATTTACATGAATTTAAGTATTTATTTATGCAAATTTGATGGCTTTAATAATGAGACTAATTTACTGACGAGTTTGTAACGGATACTGATTGCAAGTGTTGTTTACAGTATGTTCAGGAAAGTAGTAATCTATTTACAGACATGAGTATGGTAATTCAAGTAATCATAGTTTGAGGTAATTGTTAGAAAATAACCAGCGATACCGTCTTCAGATATTTAGGCAATGGTTCAGTGTCTTTCATAATACGAAATAAGTTTGTGGAGCAATACTTTGAAAAAGCTATATGAAAGCTAAAAGTTGTTGGCTTAAGGTAAATTAGACTAATTCAAATGTTTTGAAATTCCTTCTGTTTTTAACGGGCAGTATTTGCATAAAGCAATTCCATGTGAAATCCTTGTAGACGTTAATACAGTGGTAAATGACTAGGACTCCTTGCCTCCAGTTATGTGGGATAGACCACTTGAAAGTCAACGGCTCATGTCTTTGTGGTTAGACCATTGGCGAACACTGCTACCAAAGGTAGATTTCATTAGGGTTTTGGATCAGATTGTACCAATATCCATTAAAATCCTTGTGTATCACAAGAATGGGATTACTCTCTCAAATTGATTTGTCTCATCGTTTGTTATTGACCTCGTTATTCTTTATCAAAGATAGGTGAATGTTGTATTATGTAAGTTCAGTGCCACTATTCGGAAGACGTGCTGAAGTCGTTGCCTGTATAGAACACCGTCTGCTACTATCAAATGAAATGTATGTCCGTGAGGACAATTCTTGAGTTTCCACCACTCAGGTTGCTCTGATGATCTGGAGACTTTGACCCTTCGTAGTTGACCAAAAACTGCCGTCATAGAGTAATCTCGATTTAACAGACAAAGCCAAATCAGTGAGTGTTTTATAAACAAAATATAGAACACAATGCAGCATTTATCAACCATAAATCAGTTTATAACGAGGATTATATATGTTTTATGTATAAAAATAGTATAAAAACATATTTTTATAACACATATGTTAAACAAACGACAACTGTTATTTGTTACTTCTGAACAGCTTCAGTATAAGAAACTATCAACTTTCTCTGCTTTCTCTTGAAGAAATCTTAAATCGAAGAAATGTAATTAAATCCTTTAAACTGAACAGTAGGTTAAAGAAAAAATCGAGAATAAGGTTAAAAAGCTTACATTGATTCATCGCTATTTTAATTTATTTTTTTTAATTATATGAAATTTTTGAAATATTTGAGTTGTTAATAGATTAATATTTATAATTTTATGTAGATAAATATATTTGTATTTGAGTATTAGCATTTTGCAAGGAGATGGCGTTATCATCTTCCACAAAGACGCTATTTAATGGATTCTCTTGGCTCAAGTGCTATTCATTTTTCCGCAAAAGGTACTTAGTGTTGGTTATAATGAGAGTTTTTTCTTGAAAATTAGATTTTATTGATGCATAAACTACTGCATTCACAAATTTTACCATCAAACAGTCAAGTTAAATTGTATGATACTACATTAACTGTTGTATTTGATTTCTGCAAATAACGATCGCGATTTAAATCTGCAATTGGTCTTGCTTGCCAGTGGCATAGCAAAAATGATTGAGATTGTTATGGAAGGGGGTGGTCAGCCCCGGAGGCACGTACTGTTTGGTCGTATTTTAAAAGAAGTGTAATATAGGAAACATAAAAATAAATTAAATATGTAAAAGCAAAATATAATTTTTTACATATAACTCTTGAGAGCTGATATAAAGATTTTTTTATATTTTTGTTATATATTTTATAGTTTATAACTTTTAGACATTTAGATGGTCTAAAAAAATTTACGACACTGAGCCATTGAACACTTAGTTAACGATACATATTTTATTATGATAATACCTCGCAGTACTGACCGTGATAGCTTAAATATATATTTAATTTATTAGTACCATTAGTACCAAAAGTACAGCCCTTCAAAATAAGTGATCCAAAATATTTTCAAAAATTTCGAATGTTATAACAAGTCATGTGTATTACAAATACCCTATCTATTCTAAAAAAAGATCTGATTTAGTGTTAATAACTCTTTTTTTTTGTAGAGTATATTTTAGACATCTATGCAGCTATCTTTAGACTAAAACTCACTTAAGAACTATGTAACATACAATTTTAAACTAAACTGACCAAATAACTAAATTTATGGCTAATACCTATGAGTTAGAAAGTTATTGGTATTGTGTTATACGGATGTTGATCATTAATAAGAGGTTCAGAACCATATTTATATATTTAAAATACATGACTGTAGTGTATAAGTCCAATATACAGGTAGTAACAAGTTTACCGCCTGAAGAAAGCGGCATATTTAACTATGATATATTGAGCAATAAAAATATAGTTATTTTCTAAAAAACTTTTTTCTACTAACTCCTTTTATTATTATAAAGTAATAATATTCCCTTAAAATGAAAGTGACATTCTTTTACTGTGCTTGCAGTCCCGTCTCAGCATTAGTAAAACAAACACACACACCATGATTAATATTCATAACATATTTTATTGGCTCAGAGCTCTTCAAAACATGGTTTCAGTAAAAAACTCAACTACAATTTTGACTCAAATTCAGTTCTTTCATTGCTTTGTATTTCATTAAAATAGAATAATAAATAAAAGTAAGATTTTATAAATATTTAAAAAGTAACAAAATTACTTATGTGAACATAAACAAAAAGTTTTTCATAAAGAACAAGTTCCTTAAAGAAAGAAATATACAAGAACTGATATGTTTATAAAGATATAATGTATTGGTGATGGTTTATATTTATTTCATTGGTTTTCTAAGTCCTGCTCTGTCAATTCCATTATCTGTGTCCTTGACACACATGACAAAGTCAGTCCTCCGATGCTGGATTCCTAGAGGGAATATTGTATCACCAATTGATTCTGCATTGGAAGACCTAAATTTTGCTTAACTCAAGTGTATTTAGAGTAGGGTTCTTTAACGACTACCTGAAATCGTACAGGTACGGGATCAACAGTTAAGCGTCCTCTCTGAGAGACGGTGTGCTCAGATTTATTCACATCCCACATGAATAAATCGAGGACCAGAGTGGGTATCGAACACCGGACCTACCAGTTGAGAGACGAGCACGTTGCTAATGAACTAACCTGGTTCATTGGCATCAATCATTTACTGGCTCCTTAGAACAGTCTCACTTTAACAAAAGAAGTCTCATATGCTGATAGCATCAATAATATTACGCATGAATTTTATTTATTATAACTACTATATTATACTGCTTTATGTATTATACTATTGTTTCACATAATACAATTTGCGGCCGAAATAATAAGCTTCTCACTATTCTTAGGAATAGAAAAACTCCTTTCTTAGGTATCTCTTTCTTATCTAATAAAACCTACGAAGAAATTTAGGTAGTATCACCTGATTTATTCAAAGGTGATCTAAATCCTCATTATAATAAAGATAATACGCTTTTAATAATTTGTATTTCTGTATTGTTGTTCCAATGATGTTAAGATGAAGTGCTTCTTATTTTAAAGAATCTGGAGAGACCAACTTTTAACTTTATAATAAGTAAATGTTCAATACTGGTAATTACAATTTAATGAATCGTAGTGAAAGAAAAAAGTATACTCCATTAAACTTGTAAATTAAAGATTAAAACTTACTATTTGTGATATTTCAAAACCTTTGAATGAATTAAAGAAGGTTAAAGTTCTAAAGGAACCTGTAAGCTTCCTTCCTCCTGTGACCTGATTTTGTATTGTTCATCTTCTAGAGTGAAGCTAAAAGTTTTCATTAAGTTATCTTAAATTTATAGCCCTGTTGTGATTTGTGGTTTCAATAATCCGGTCTATATCTATTGCACCATTAGATATTCTATTCATATACTTCATTACCAATTTTTATAAGGGTTTACAAATTGATAGCTTTTACTTACTTAGGTAAATCGATAAATTAGCTAAAAAAAAGATAATGTTTAAAAAAATCCAAACATTTAACTGAAACCAACTAATTAAATTAAATAGACCTTATACAAAGTGGTCTACTAACAAATATTTGCAAAAAAGACAAGATTGCTTTGAACACCTGTAGTATTACTTCGCTCACCAGTTCAGTAAAATCTAAACATTCTGCCATCATGTTTTCTCTAATTGTGTTGATGTTTCTGTATAACCTTGGATACTTTATAAATTTGATGGAATTTTACGGAAATATAATTTACTAAATAATATAATTTTACGCAAAAATAATATCAATTACACCTAGGCACAATAACAATAATTCTTCAGTTAATATTCATAGATAATTTAATGTAAATATGATTAAAATGTAATTTTTATTCGTAAATAAGTTTATTTCGAATTTGTTCCTCAATTTAATCAACACTTTAGGAATATTTTGTGATTCAGGAAAAAACATGCATATTTGTCTTCTAGTTATAGAAGATTGTTATAGACTTGTTATTGTTCTAGCTATAGACTTGTAACTCAAGTCTTTTGTAGTTTCTAGGTTACTTGCTTGTCGATATACGTTCTATATATCTATGATTGCAGGGGAGGGGAGGGGGATAATTGTTAATATACACCAGTGTTTCCCAAATTTTTTTGAGTGACTGCCCCTTTGGGTCCATAAACCTGTAACTCAACACCCTTGAATAATAATCAGATTCCTAGTCCAAATGAGTAACATTTTAATAATTAAATTAAAAAAATTACTAATCGGATATTTATTTAGAATCCAATAGATGTATTGTTTCATAGCATATTTATGCAAAAGAATTAATACACAATAAAAGAAACTTAGGTGAGAATATACTTTTAACATAAAAATGAATTATCAAAACAAGTAATTTTAAGAAACTGTTTCCTAGAAGTTTACAAGTTGTGTTTTCACTTAAATTTAGAAATTATATTGCATGAACATTTTCAATTTATAGAAATAGAATCCCCGGTCCTTTTTGCATTACCACCCACCGATATCAAAGCACCGCCCACTTTGGGAAACACTGATATACACAAAAGAATAGATTTTTTTTCAAAGTGTAAATGAAAAATTAAAATAACTGTATCTAATTGGATTTACTTTCTCTGGTAACATTTTATATAGGAGAGATGTTGTTGAAGTTGAGAGAACTGAACAGATCAGTGCCACTAGATTGAATTAATGTGTCAACTGTTCATAAAGATGAACATAGTTGTTTGTAGATAGGTTCGGCTATCATCTGTGCTTATTTGGTATAGAGTGGGAGCTAGTGCACTCTATTGTGGCACACCAGTTTTATAGGAAAGCAGATGAAAGATCAGCGTCGTAATGTCGCTAAAATAGTTATCTGAGAGGTAACAGCAAAGAATTAGGTAATAAGTTGACGGTAGGATGGCATTTAGTTGGCAGAGTAAGCCTGGGTGTCAAACCGGATCAAAGATCCAGCCACTTCCAGAAAGACGCGAATATTACTGGCCTTACTCCAGTACTGAGTAAATCGACTTCTACATCGCGACTGCATTGCTGTAGGAATACTTTATACTTTATACTTTAGGAAGGGGATTATATTCTGAATGTATATTAAAAGAAGGATTATTTTTAAGATAAGTCTGTCGATCAATTTTCCTACGATATGTGATTCTACGAAAGTAGAATCATATATATATATATATATATATAATAAATTCAAAACGAAGGAAACACACAGAAAGAACTCACACCTCCTGATGACGACGATGGTCGAAATATCGATGTGAGTTATGTCTGTGTCTTTCTGTGTGTTTCCTTCGTTTTGAATTTATTTTATTTATTTAAAAAAGTCCGCTGGACCGTTTCTTTTAATTGTATATATATATGGTCTATATAATTAGTAGAAGGATTTGTTAGTTAAAAATAAATTAAGAAAGAAAAAAGTACATTTATGTATATTCGTGTATTTGGGGAGCAGGCTTTCATATATACATATCTATTAACTAATGCCTATTTGAAGTTTTACATATTATCTACTCAATTTTTTCCTCTTTTTTTACATGAATTTTTCATAAATTTGGAACAAGATACACAAGTTCACCAAAATTTTTATTAGTATATTCCGACATGTTTTAATCTCCGTCGAACATGTCAATGTTCTTCGTTATACTTGAAATATGAACATTAAATCAAATAGTAATAAACATTAATATTCAAATGATTTCCTAATCCTTTCTTGGAAAAATTGTTAATCCAAAGTTGGATACGTGACTAACCTTATAGTTGACGGAACCTTGCCTCTGTTTCTACAGTGAAATTTAAACCGGTTAATGGTTGCGACATTTTGCAAAAAAAAAATTGAACAGCATAACATCCTGATATTTAAAAAGAAGAAAAAACAAAACAAAATTAAAACTGGCAAGTTTAATAATTGTAACAGTCGAATTTTTCACTTTTCTATATAAATGAAAATCTGGATTATATAATATTTATATAGCGATCATCAAAAGCGATTTGATGATGAAGAATATTGAATTCAACTGTCATTTTTTTCGTTCAGGGTATACTTGTTGCAAGAGTTATAGCCCACTCAACCCTATTTTTTTTGTTTAATGTTTCCTTGTTAATATTTTTAAACTTGATGTTTGATTGATTCGGATTTTAAACCGTATAAATTAGGATTTAAATTATTGTAATATATGAAACTACCTTTTGCGGAAGGTGTATAAGCTATTTTTGATGTGATTACTGGCTGGAATGGGAGGACAAGCTTGGGGCATTGTGAGGGAGAAGTCAGCTCAGCAGGGCTTTCTCTTTGACAGCAAGGTCGCCTGTTTCACAAGAGCCGAGTGGCTCCTCTTAGGTCGATGCACCAGCCAAGGAGAGGTCCACACAATGGTGCCTTGTTCCTTGTTTGAGGCTGGCAGATTGGTGAGCCAATTCTTGTTCAAGCAAGACCAGTGCGAAGGATCATCGTCTATACCATCGGAATTTGTATTAAAAAGAAAAAGAACCTGCTAACATTACCCATGGTAATATTCATTTCAACTTATCTCAGTATGTTAGAGACCAGTTCTCAGAGGCATCGCAGTGTAAATGTTATCAGAGACAAGAAATCAAACTGGCGATGATGGGACTGACTCTCTCAGAAAGTGTCATCGAGTGCCTGTCGCTGGTGTCTGGTGCTAGTGAGGTGAAAACAGGCCAAAGCAAACATGTTATGGGAAAGACAGGTCTAGATACCTGCTTCAGTAATCTTCTACTTACAAATCATCGAAATACAAATATAGTACTATCATATAGTACTATACTACAACCATACTATACAACTATATACTATAAACAAACAATTTAATTAGAGATGATCAAAATAGTTGTATTTTTGAGTGTTATATCTCTCTTTTCAATATAAAAAAGAATTCTGAAATTCCTATCATGCAGTTGATATTAAAGTCAAATTAATTAGAATATTTAATGTGTCTGAAATTATCAGATTTGAACTTAATATAGTTTTATGATTTGTCAAATATGTGTGATTTTTCGAAAGTTTAAAATATTTTAGACACATATCCAGTGAAACCCATAAAAACATCCAAACATAAGCTGAGGGAATATATATATATATATATATATATATATCTTATTTAAAGGAACATCAATGTTAACCGGACAAAACCTTCGACATATATATATATCAGTGGCGATTTCTCAGGGAATGCAACACATGCATTGCATGCATAGAATTCATCTTTAAAGAAACCAAAATGTTCGAGACTCGAAATATTTAAAGGAACCCCTTTTTTTTATTCCACTACACGCTAAGGAACCATTTTCTATGACTGCGCTAAGCTTCCCAATGCAGGGGTTTACTCTTATCATTTCTGGTTAATGAAAATGGTCTCAATTGCCAAGAGAAACAAGAACGAAGTTTGCATACACTGCAACTCAGGCTTGCTGAGCTCCTCAAATACATACTGGAAAGTGATTTGCACACAGGTCTTCCGGAAATTTGTAAACTCATGAATTTGGTTATGACTATTCCCATAACAACAGCAAGTGTTGAGAGATCGTTTTCTGCCCTCAAAAGAATTAAAAGTTATTTACGAAGCTCCCAAAGTGAAGAGCGATTGTCTAATTTATCCCTAATTTCAATTGAAAGACATTTACTTAAAGATCTCATGGCAGATAGAGAGAAGGCAGATAAAACAAAACGGTTTTATGGTTTTGTTATCGAAGAATTTTGCAAGAAGTTTTTATTCAAATGATGTATTGTATATCTCGTTCTTTAATAAAAACATTTTTTGCCTATTTTTATTGTATTGGTTAATAAAAGTTAATGTTAAAAGTATTTCCAAATAAAACCTGATTCAAATCCCCATAAAATGTTTTTAATACATCATTATCCTTTTGTGCAACATGAAAAGACTGAACATGAGAATTAGAAGGGTATTTCTCTGTATTTCTTTTATTCTTTGAAGATTGCATGCCTAAAGAAAAAGGTCAGGAGTCGCCACTGATATATATATATATATATATATTAGTGTATATTGGCAGCAGATTTTCTTGTAAACATATTTTATTAAAGTAGACGGCAGCTTCCGTCTGATCTATGATCAGAGGTACGTGTGAGGCCGCCAAACTGTTCATAGAGGTCGTCCCCCATTGCCAGATTTATCATTAAAATTGATTTTTCCTGGACTCTTTGAATAATTGGTCTGCATCGGAGGTCTGTTTTTAATCATGCCCATTTTCGGAGAAGGAATTCCACTCCAATTACAGCAGGTACTCCGAAAAACCATACGAGACAAGCACATAACACAACATTAACGAGGGAAATGTTAGAAAAAGGAACAACAAGTTTAAGAATAGAAAATAATACCAGCCGCCTTCATATCCTCGAGGCCTTATACATCAAGGACGTCCAACCTTCTATGAACATTCAGGCCAATTGTATAGGCATAATACCAAGTTGTAAGAACTTCGATAGTTCTTATAAACTTAATAAGCCTACATTGACAGGACCCCCAGGAAATGTGAATGACAAGTTGTAACCTTACACTTGTCACAGTGGACTTGTTTTGTTTTTTCACAAAGTTCATTTAGTTCTATTAACATCTAAATTTTTATTCCTTTTAATGTCTGTTTAACATTTAGAAAAATTTTATTCTGTGAATTTAATCTGTTTAATAATGATATATACCTGAAGATGATTTATGAAAAAATCGAAAGCTTGTAAGTGTAAAAAAATATAATATTATTGATTAAGCTAAAAGATTATTTCTTTGATGTCTCTGGGACAACTCCTCCATGAAATCACTCCCTACCAGAAAAAACTAGTAAGAAAACTAGAGAAAACGAGCAAAAAAGTCGTAAATGCGGAAGCTGCCGTCTACTTTAATAATATATATATATGTATATATATATATCAATGATCAAACCACAATAAGAAAATGGGAAAACAAGACTAAGATCTTTCAACCGTAACAAGCGGTCTTCGTCAGAGTCAAAAACCCAACTGGATTTTTCAAAAACCTAGTTGGGTTTTTGACTCTAACGAAGACCGCTTGTTACGGTTGAAAGATCTTAGTCTTGTTTTCCCATTTTCTTATTATGGTTTGATCATTGATTGTTATTTCACGTGTTTATGTGAAATCTTTATATATATATATATATATATATATATACACACATATATAACAGATTCAATAATATATCGACTGTTTGATAGAATAGGTGTGTTCTCTAATCGGGGTTCGGTCAATTTTCCAGGATAAAAAATCAAACTCTCGTTGCCAACGTTTCGGTTTTATTTAAAACCTTTTTCATAGGCAGAAGTAAGAATTTTTTAACTAAGAAAATGAAATACACATAATATATATATTATATATATATATATATATATATATATATAAATATATAAACAAAACTTGCCAGTTAATAAAATAAAATCGCGCTCAGGAAACATTACAAAACTCACTTTGATTTTTGACAAAGTTCAAAATCAGAACAAAGACAGTTAATCTGGAAATATGATGTGATGCCTTGAGGAGCGACGCCACACTGGAGGTCACTGCTTGTAGTGGTGACACCAAAAGTACTACCAACATACGCAGGGAGGAAAAAGGACAAAGAAAAAAGTAACTAAAGAAAAAACTAAGTAATATAAATGGCGGAAATGATAAATTATATCAAATAAAATGAGAAAAAAAAAAGGAAAAATAAAAATACATAACCAAAAAAATTAAAAAATAAATTTAAAATACTAAGTCCCATTCACTTTTCTATATAAATGAAAATCTGGATTATATTTATTTATTTATATAGCGATATATTATATTTATATAGCGATCATCAAAAGCGATTTGATGATGAAGAATATTAAATTCAACTGTCATTTTTTTCGTTCAGGGTGTACTTGTTGCAAGAGTTGTAGCCCACTCAACCCTATTTTTTTTGGTTCAATGTTTCCTTGTTAATATTTTTAACTTGATGTTTGATTGATTCGGATTTTAAGCCGTATAAATTAGGATTTAAATTATTGTAATATATGAAACTACCTTTTGCGGAAGGTGTATAAGCTATTTTTTATGTGATTACTGGCTGGAATGGGAGGACAAGCTTGGGCCATTGTGAGGGAGAAGTCTGCTCGGCAGGGCTTTCTCTTTGACAGCAAGGTCGCCTGTTTCACAAGAGCCGAGTGGCTCCTCTTAGGTCGATGCACCAGCCAAGGAGAGGTCCACACAATGGTGCCTTGTTCCTTGTTTGAGGCTGGCAGATTGGTGAGCCAATTCTTGTTCAAGCAAGACCAGTGCGAAGGATCATCGTCTATACCATAGGAATTTGTATTAAAAAGAAAAAAAAACCTGCTAACATTACCCATGGTAATATTCATTTCAACTTATCTCAGTATGTTAGAGACCAGTTCTCAGAGATATCGCAGTGTAAATGTTATCAGAGACAAGAAATCAAACTGGCGATGATGGGACTGACTCTCTCAGAAAGTGTCATCGAGTGCCTGCCGCTGGTGTCTGGTGCTAGTGAGGTGAAAACAGGCCAAAGCAAACATGTTATGGGAAAGACAGGTCTAGATGCCTGCTTCAGTAACCTTCTACTTACAAATCTTGGAATATACTATCATATAGTACTATCCTACAACCATACTATACAAGTATATACTATAAACAATCAATTTAATTACAGATGATGAAAATAGTTGTCTTTTAAAGTGTTATATTTCTCTTTTCAATATAAAAAAGAAATCTGAAATTCCTATCATGCAGTTGATATTAAAGTCAAATTAATTAGAATATTTAATGTGTCTGAAATTATCAGATTTGAACTTAATACAGTTTTATGATTTGTCATTCATGTGTGATTTTTCGAAAGTTTAAAACATTTTAGACACATATCCAGTGAAACCCATAAAAACATCCAAACATAAGCTGAGGGAATCTGTTAACAAGTAAATCCGTGATAGTTTAAAAATATAATTATATACTAAATTATATA
The DNA here is from genome assembly GCA_026182355.1 of Hermatobates lingyangjiaoensis. Classification (NCBI taxonomy): domain Eukaryota; kingdom Metazoa; phylum Arthropoda; class Insecta; order Hemiptera; family Hermatobatidae; genus Hermatobates; species Hermatobates lingyangjiaoensis. The sequence goes on from JAPFBL010000059.1 coordinate 300,050, forward strand.
ATATAAATACACTATTTTAAAGGAACACATTGGTTTTTAAACGAAGACCTTTCGTTAAATTATATATTATATATATATATATATTCAATGATCAAATCCACAATAAGAAAATGGGAAAACAAGACTAAGATCTTTCAACCGTAACAAGCGGTCTTCGTCAGAGTCAAAAACCCAACTGGATTTTTCAAAAACCTAGTTGAGTTTTTGACTCTAACGAAGACCGCTTGTTACGGTTGAAAGGTCTTAGTCTTGTTTTCCCATTTTCTTATTGTGGTTTGATCATTGATTGTTATTTCACGTGTTTATGTGAAATATTTATATATATATACATAAATATATAAACAAAACTTGCCAGTTAGTAAAATAAAATGGAGCTCAGGAAACATTACAAAACTCACTTTGATTTTTGACAAACTTCAAAATCAGAAAAAAGACTGTTCATCTGGATATATGTATGATGTGATGCCTTGAGGAGCGACTGGAGGTCCCTGCTTGTAGTGGTGACACCAAAAGTACTACCAACATACGCAGGGAGGAAAAAGGACAAAGAAAAAAGTAACTAAAGAAAAAACTAAGTAATATAAATGGCGGAAATGATAAATTATATTCAAATAAAATGAGGAAAATAAAAAAGGAAAAGGATAAGAAATACATAAACAAAATAAATTAAAAAATAAATTTGAAAAAACTAAGTCCCATAAATAAACAATAAATTAAAAACAGAGCAAAAAAATAATAAAAAATGAAATAGCGTTTGAGATTGCGTCCAGGAGTCATTCTAGCACCAAGAAGACAGATATATGCCTCTTTAGAAGCCTTCAAGAAGAACTTGGCGTTAGAATCACGGTGTGGGAATATAAATAAAATTTATATATAATCTTTGATATAGTAAACTGATGAAATAATATTGGATATATTGGTATATATGAAACTAAGAATAACGGACAAGTTATGATTTCCTTTCAATCATAAACATCTCATTATGTAGATGTTGGATTTAAAAATATTAAAGTGAGTACTTAACGCTATTTTACATGTGATTTCTCAGCTCAATTTATATGTATATATATTTACTGACAATAATAAATCCTGAAATAGGACTAAGATTATTGAAGAAATTAACAATCATCGTCTGGAATTCACCGTCAGGAATTTAATTATGAATCTCATAGAAATAAATGATAATGAAAGTGCAGTTGTTGTATATATGGTTTGCCATGTAGCTGTTGAAAAATATATTAAGGAATGATTCTTTAAGTTTAAATTAGATGAGTGAATCAATACAAAACTAGATCCCATAGAACTAGTACAACATATGACCGTTGAGGTCAATTAGTCTGGTTGATTGTCTTTCTAAATGGAACAAAGAGAAAGCGCAGGTCTTTGTTGTCAAGTAAAAATATTTATAACAATGATTACCGATAAAGGCATGCGTTGACGCAACGGCAGAGTCTTAGACTTGACGCTCTTATATAATGCCTTATGCAATCGTAAAGCAACCAGTGGGTTAAGCTATGTGTTGGGGAGGAATTTCATATTTACTCTTTATATTGATATTTGCATTGACTTAAATACCAAATAACTATTCGCTGATAGGATTTTCACTTTTCTCATGTAGAATAACTTACATACATTCTTAATTATATATTAAGTTATATATATTAGTATAAATAGGGAGCAGACCTTCTTTTATACAAATTATGTTAAACTGAAAAGAAAGGTATGTTTGATTAAGGCAATTCAGTTTAACACTATATATATATATATATAATCAATAGGAAAACAATCCTCAAAGAACAATAAACGTTTCACAATGAACTATAGACACAGGGTAAAAATACGAACACATTTACAGTCTCTAATTGTCGGTTGAACAGTTATCAGGAGATGAATTGTTTAACGGTTCATATGACAATTGGAGACTAAGTGTGTTCGTATCTTTACTCTGTATCAATAGTTTAATGTGAAACATATATATATATATATATATATATATATATATATATATATTATCGGTATGATCGATAATAGTAAGTCTCTGTTAGTCTCTTTTTTGTTTTCTTATGATAGCTTTAATTATATATATATATATTTATATAAAGATTTCACATAAACACGTGAAATAACAATCAATGATCAAACCACCACAATAAGAAATGGGAAAAGAAGACTAAGATCTTTCAACTGTAACAAGAAAACGGTTGACATGTTGTTACAGCTGAATGATCTTAGTCTTGTTTTCCCATTTCTCAAGTGTCGTTTGATCTATTGATATATATATACAGTTGAATGTAGAAAAAGAAACATAGAGAAATCAAAAGCACACTTGATTTCCCAAAAGTTTGTGCTTTTGATTTCTCTATGTTTCTTTTTCTACATTAATCTATATTTTTCTGTTTCGGATCGTATTTGCAACGAAAAAGTATATATTTATATACATATATATACGCACATTTATATATATATATATATTATATCCACTTAAAAATCGAAAAAACGATCCAAACTGGACGCAAATCAGTTCACAAACGGCACGTAGCGCACTAAAATCCACTTAAAAATCGAAAAAACGATCCAAACTGGACGCAAATCAGTTCACAAACGTGAACTGAAATATAATGAATAATGAATAATGAATGATAATAATGAATATAATGAAGTATAATGAACTGAAATGTGTAATATGAAATATATATTATATATCATATTACATTATTTAATATTATATATATATGACCAAACAACAAAAAGAAATGGGAAAAAATGTCTGAGATCTTTCAATCGTAACAAGCGGTCTTCGTCAGAGTTAAAACTCAACTGACGAAGACCGCATGTTACGTTTGAAAGACCTTAGTGTTTTTTTACCATTTCTTATTGTGGTTTGAACATTGATTGCTATTTGACCTGTTTATTGTGAAATGTTGTGTCATGTTTATATAAGTTATACCCGGCTATATTTTAGTAAAAATCAGAAAGTAAAAGAAAAAAATTAATCACTAACAACCAATAGTAGTCTTTTCCAAGAATTTCTAAACTATAAAACAAACTGTATACGCTAGTTTACAGTAAAATCCGGTTGAGATGAATTTAGGCCAATGCAAACTATTATGGGAGAGAAAAGTGTTTAGATACCTGCTTCTGTAACATTCTACTTATAAATATTCAAATTAATTAAGTAATTATATTTGATATGAAAATATTTTAAATATGTAGTTTATAGCTTAAAGTTGCTAAATCTAATCACTTATTTTTCTTGAAGAAGGTCATGATAAACTGAAAATGTCAGAAATATCAATGCTTGGTCCAATATAATTTATTTTGTAATACTTGGGGCAATACAGAATTGAAAAATACAAAATTTCATGAATTGCTCTCTTTAGTTCGAGAGTGCTGGAAAACTGTATGTACGTTAGTGGGAAAATCTATGCATCCTAACATGAGAATGTATTTTGAAAAAAAAATCTTTAAAGAAAATTTGTTAGCAATAATAAAGAAGGTATTTAATTAAACATAATATGTATATATTAATAAAACTATATTCATATTCTGGAGAATCTTGCGTCTTGTTAAGTTTCTCTGTATTCCTGAATAACGATTTTGTTATTCTATCTACATTAGATAGCATATTTCTTAGGTCAATTTGTTTTAAATTTTTATCAATAATGATACTGAATGATAATGGTATTGAATATATGCACAATACAAAGAAAAAGGTGTATGAACAAACTTCTTACACCGATGATATATGCATCACTGTGAGATAATATGTGATGCATGTTGTTCAGTCACTCAACACGCTAGAAGTAGAAGAATATAGTAATATTTTTCACAACATATACATATAAATATTGCAAATCAAACACATATAGTAAAAATCAACGACTAAACCAAAATGATCTTGAACTGAGAGAGGAAATTTGATAATCGAGGCTGGGTACAGCTGAAATGCACTAGGAGGTAACCCAGATGTCTGTTATCACAAATAGATTATATTACGAACACCTAAACAACTGAAACGCAACAAGCCCTTTAATAACATTATCTACATATACAGTTACCAATCCACAAAGCTATTACTATTTGAGTTATATGTCAAAAATATGACGCAATTATTAAAAGAAATTTTTTAACTTATAAGAGAAAGATACTTCAGAAATTATATGACTCTGCAAAGAGAACCACAAGTAGCAAATAAGAGACAATCTGAAACATGTAAACTTATAGATAAGCCAGATCTGGTGAAGTACATCCAGATATCAAGACTTTGATATACTTATGAACTAAATATGACTTCAACAAAGCTTATGGTAATCAAAAATACCAACTCAATCGGTCATTCACTCCATAATTAAAAACAACATTGAAAAGAATATATATATGTTGTGAAATTTTTTAAAAAAAAATTAATTTATTTCGAACTTTGAATTGCACAAAATAAAGTCTGAAAGTTTTAATGAATGGATATTGAGTAACTGAAATTAATAGCTAAGCCTTTTTAGACTTCCCTTGAGAGGAAAAACTGGTTGGTTGCAGAAAAATGTAAAATGTTGCCTTGACCTTCGTTACATTTAATTTTTCTTTCAAAATACATTCTCATTTTTGTATAAATATAGTTTGGATTCATTCTTCTTAATAGTTTGTATTTTTTTTTCAAAATATATTATCATTTATCAAATTTAATGTAATGTATCAAATTTAATACAGAATGTATCAAAATTTAATACATTCTCATGTTAGTATGTATAAATATACTTTGGATTCATTCTTCTTCATACATTAGTATAATTTGAGCATGTGAAAATATTGAAATAAACTCATTCCAAGTAGGACTACTACTTTGGAGGAAAAAAAAACATTGGTATAACATGATTATTTTTCCAATATTTCTCATGTTAGCATGATTCATTCTTCTTCATACATTGGTATAAGATTTTGAGTACCAATTGGTTTCCAATGTAGTCAGAATGTATTTATACTCTCATTACTCCAAATATTTAATACAAGAATACCTACTATAGGTATTAGGGTAATTCTATTGGATATCTTCAAACAAAGTTAATACTACAAACATATTAGAATATTGATATAATAGAATTTCTAACTATATTTATACCTCTTCGTTTATTCCGGATAAGTAAAATAATATTTTGGAAAATCGGATCTTTATCCAATGTAAGATAATAAAGTGCAAAAAATGTGTATTGGGCTCCCCTTCAACCCCACATTAAGTAGGTACATGATTAGAAAAATTAAGAATTTTTTTTAATTAAATCATTTATTGTAAAGTCACTCTTGTATTCTTCAAATGGTCATTTTATAGGTGGATTTATATAATTGGTTAGCATTTCTGAATAAATGTATTTCAACAATGAAAAAGAACAAGTAATATTATGAATAAAAATGTGTTCTCTAATCGGGGTTCGGTCAATTTTCCAGGATAAAAAACGGGTCGAGGCAACGAGAGTTTGATTTTTTATCCTGGAAAATTGACCGAGCCCCGATTAGAGAACACACCTATATATATAGTATATTTAATACTATTAATAGTATAATATACTATTATACTATGTAAACTAATGAAATAGTTTACTAATGTAAACTAATATACTATGCTTTCTGATATGTCATCAATTAAAATATCAAAGAGAAAAAAGTTGCATAGGAATATTTCAAAAACAATTCTAAAATATTATTTTTAAATAATGTTATTTTTTATTCTTTTAGAATTATAATTGTATTATATATATTCATACAATTAAACTATTACTGCAAACATCAGCAATATTATGAATTGAACCTAAATCTTATAAAAAGTGTAGAACTACTTTGAGTTTTAAAACGACTTCGATTTGGTTATTTATTAACATTCTTTGATGAGGGAAGACTACCCATATCAGCAATTAATTTACATGTTTTCAATTTATAGCAAAAAAAATTGAGGAGCGCCTAGCAGGAGAAGAGATCGTGCTATTTTTATTCCTCAGTTAAACTTAAGGAATTATTAAACTATTTCCTTGTTATTTACAAATTTAAATATAGTTTGAATAACGAAATTAAAACCAAAAGTATATATACAGACGTGATAAAGATTTTTGATTGGTAGAAAGTCGTTTTGGTATTAACTGCTTCTAATTTTGTTAAACAATCTAATTTATTTGTAACATACAATTATTTCTATGAGAAGAGAAAGGTCATACTTTTTATTAATTTACACCAAGAATAGTAGCTATTTCTATAAATTATTAAAATAAGTAAATAACTCATTTCATTTAAACACAGTATATTTGTCTTCGAATAACAGTCAGTCGTTTTCTTCAAAAGTTGGTTTGATTACATCAAAATGATGCTAAAATTTAAAATTCCAAAGATCTAACTTTCAACTATTTATATTTACTCAACACATAAGAACTATTGACTATTGTTTTGTTATCTAAAGCAAAAGACTGCTGTGAAATAAGTTTCTGCAATTCCCGATGGAATCTTGATTTGCTGAAAGGGTTCTCAAGCATTCAAAGGAAACAAAGACTAATGCAAGAGACAGGAAATATTGTTAAACTTGATTTGTATTTCCCCCAATAAGAAACAACTATCAGTTGGAACTATTGGCAATTTACTTTTACAATGTCTAAAAATAGTCAAGGATTCCTTGCAGTGTACAAAGAGCTTTCTTTCCCATCAAGGTTTCTTAATGTACTTATAGAAAATAAAAACATGAGAAACGGTTTTCTATAATTCAATATTTATTAATAATTTACTACATTTTTAAGTAACTTTTTTGATATTATTTTTCAGGCTATAGAGCAAGTCAATTATATGTGACTTACAAAAGACACGCATAGCATACGACCATACTGAAGATGTATTTGATGAGGCACTCAAATGAAGTTTGTATTAATGAAACTCGTATTTATGTTCAGTAACTTATATTTTAAATTTATAATTAAATTTATATTTATAAAACTTACAGCCCTTCGGCTTGCAAAAAACAGTAAAGGCAAATAAAATAGCTCAATGCTATTTTGCAATAATACGATAAAATAAGTACTCACTTATTAAAATGTCAACAACGAAAAAATTACAATGCCAAACTACTACTAATAGCAACCAAATATGTGTTCTAACATTTACATATTTGCCTACTATATGTGCAAGCGGTGACGTTTATTATTAAATTACTTCCAACATTGTTTTTTTTACTTTATCTTTAAATACCCGTAATATAAAAAAAATTTGTACTTTTTATGAAGAGAGAAGAGAGAGAGAGAGAGAGAGAGAGAGAGAGAGAGACAGAGAGAGAGAGAGAGAGAGAGAGAGACAGAGAGAGAGAGAGAGAGAGAGAGATCGAGAGCGAGAGAGAGAGAGAGAGAGATCGAGAGAGACTAACTACGCTGTAGACGCAACGGCAAGTTACTTGTTGTTATATATAAATATATACTGTAAGGTGTACCGACAACAATGACTATCACTTCAAATGGTCTGCAAAACGCTTCACGTATTTGTTCTTGTATTTATCTTCTTGTCTCTTGATGACAGCATCATAAGAAGCTGTTATTTGCCTCCTGGGAGGTAGATCAGCTCTTGGATTTACCCTCAATCGTTGATGATTATTTATTAATCAAACGTTTTGTTCTTTATTCATTTTTCCTTATACTTCCTTTTATATTATTTTTTTCTGTTGTAAGATACTTTTCTTTACTTATCTGTAGTTATTTGTTTATTTTGTTTGTAACTATTTATTTTTAATCCTTTTCTCCCCTCCCTCCGTAAGCTGGCTTCACTGATTGGCTGTATCTTGAATGATATGATTTCAGTCGTCGCCTGTCTGCGGATTGGCTCAATTTTTCATCTCTCTACGTTATGATGACGCTTTTGAAATATATTAATGAAATCCCGTGATCTCTGACATGTGAATTATATATATATATAACGAAATAATAAACAGTTTCCAAAGGAAATAAGTAAATAATTGTACAATAAATATAATTTCACAGAATATACTGTAGAAAGCCCTGAGTAATGTAGAATAACCAATTCAAGTCACTTCTAAATTTTGAATCTCTTCTTCTTCAGGAATAAAAGTGAAAATCCTAGTAACTTGTGTTTACCTGAATTTTCCCTAGACGGCTGCGCGTACCACTTCTAAGTTTCATTACACAAGAGAGAAAATTAATATACTTTTTATAAATTATTTCTTGAATTTTACTGCCAACTAAGCTCCTCTAAAAGTCAGGAAGTACTCTAATATAGAGTAAATATTTTCTCTATATTTTTTATTTGTTTTCTAAGCTGTTACTTCACCTCCATAGAGCAGATTCAAAATTTCGTGATATGTGGTTGTTTTAGGGCATGCTTCTTCATATGAAGTTATTTAGATCACTAGATCGATAATATGACATCCCTCACTAATTTCAATAAAATGAAATATTTACATAATTTTACGTACTTAAAATACATAAATATACACTGGTTAAATGTAATAAATAATCGTAACTACGAAAATATATGAATTGGTACGTCGATCAGTTGAATTAAAAATTATTGCTTAAAATATGTTTAATTTACCACCAAAATATTTATAATTGTTAAATTGAACATCTTATTCTTTTCTTAGCATTTATAAGCAAAATGAAATTTAATTAAATTATATAATGGACTGAATTAATGGATGAGTATTTGTAAGACACTAAGACAATAAGAAAAGCAAAACTACTTTCCTTTTTTTTTGTGTTCGTTCGATCTATTATACAGCTAAAATATTGTATTGGTTTGGCAAAGGGAATATTGAAGAGCGACTGAATTACAGAGCAGGGTTTCAGTCATGTATTAACCTGATTCCCATTATCATTTATAGGCTCTTAACTCAAAAACATGTTCTAATCCCAGGTATTAATCATCAAATATGAATTATGTAAATTCACTGGAATCCTGAATCACTTTTTATGTAACACTGGATGCGCAATTTCTTCTTTTTTTTCAAATATTTTTTTTATACGAAGATTATTATTTATGAATGCAAGACCCAGAGGCGGCTGAACTCCCTATTGACCTTCACTTTCCTGCACCCTCAAAACACATTTCAATCTACTTGACTATACATATGATTTGATGAAACAAAAGAGCGAGATATGAAAAAAAGGAGAAATGATTACCTAGTATAACAAAGAAAAATTCTTCAAAGGAACAGCAAAAAAATATACAAAAATGATAATCAATTTATTAAGAGAAATTTATATATATATATATATATATATATAAAACAATATTCATAATTAACCCCTGAAATAACAATCAGTACCATAACTACAATAAGAATTGAGAAAAAAGGCTAAAATCTTATATATATATATAAAGATTTCACATAAACACGTGAAATAACAATCAATGATCAAACCATAGTATGAAATGGGAAAACATCACTAAGATGAAACCTAATTGGGTTTTTCACTCTGACGAAGACCGCTTGTTACAGTTGAAAGATATTCGTCTTGTTTTTCCATTTCTTATTGTGGTTTGATCATTGATTGTTATTTCACGTGTTCATGTGAAATCTTTATATATATATATATATATATATATATATATATATATATGAACTTTATTTGTCCGTTTCGAATCGTTTTTTTGTCGTAAAAGTATAGCTTTATGTACAGTATATCAGTATAAAAGTTACAGTATAAAATACACTAATATTATTTATCAAAGATTGGTCCAGTATTAAAAAATTGTCAAAAAAAGACACATTATGCCAACGGTTCGTCTATATTTCTATAAATCTTCAGGACAATATCAATACAGAATTACTTAAATAAAAATAAGTAACTTATTTTTTTCTTGTTATGACCGTTAATTTTGCATTGATGTGACCTTGAAGATACGCAGGAATACAGACAAAACATTGGCTTAATAATTTTTGTTGAGAATTGTTTGACAATGCACCAAATATTATGGAAATTAGCAGGATGTCTATCTTCATTCAATTAGAACTAGTCTTAATCTATTTAACTAGTATAGATGAAATTACAATTTCATCCGATTTAAAAGACCTGTTGTCGACTAAACTCTTTAAACACATCTTTATGAGGGCGCTTTCAACAATGTTTCTTTTGCTTTCAGACGATGTATATATTAATTCTTTTGCTTATTCTAAGTTGATTATACAATATTTGTTTCAAATATTTATGAATAATGTACTTTAACATCTTCTCCGGAGAGATGACATTTGCTGTCTGTCCAATGTAAGCTAATATACAACCTTTTCATAGTATTCTATATATGCAACAGTTTTTTGGTACGAGTTATGTACCAGCCTATTTAACAAGTCATCACCACTACTAAACACAACTGATATATCCAACAATTTCGTAAGAAATGGTATGTTTTTTAAGTAAATACTTCAAGAAATTATTAACAATTTCCTTCTTGAAAAAAGTTCTTCATTTTCAGAATGAAGATTAAATAATAAAGTTAAATGTAGGATTACAAATTAATTCATAATAATCATATACAAATATATTTGTGTATTTTTGCAGCCTTCTACCTAGGAGACATTATTTGTTTCACTGTTTGGTGATATCGGTTTCTTAAACTTTTTGCTCGAGACTCTCATTACTTGATCTGCATCAAGTACTAAATTTCCTGTAACCTTTATCCTACCAATCATCAACCATAATCATCAGACCTGACTCAATTTTGTTTGTCAATTTCCATATTATATAAGCAGTTTCAGCATAATGGGAAGATGAGTTTGAAACCCTCAGAGTTGAATGATCAAAGATGTCAGAGTGCATGTGTACTGGAAAAGTACAACTGGTTTGTTTACAACTGGAGAACATAAAAATTACACACAACAAAATACCAACTACACACGCACCCCACACCTACACATATACGACCTCGTACACACCACACACATACATAAACAAATGGTTTCATTAGACGTCGAGTCCCTATTTGCATGGAAACTGTAGATATGATATATTATTATGTCTATTCTAACATCAATAGATCCTTTGTGGTGCGTGCATTTTTTACATAGCTTAAAAAAAGACTAGTTAACCCAAGCCTGCACTATGGGAAACCTAATTACAAACCTGACGCATCCATGTATATTTACGAACAGATGGAGCTGCCATGGGGTTCCTTTTGGAAGTGACGTATGCCATATTAAAGAGAATATAATGTTGAACAGACCACTTGTTAAACCAATAGTCTATTATAGATACGTGGATGACTGCTTCATAGCATCAAAGAGTTTGAATGACACTGAAACCCTAAAAATGCATTAGAAGAAGGCTCTTCTTTAATATTCAGAACAGAATTAGAAATAATTAAAAAAAATCGATATGTAGAAACTTCAATGCTAATAGAAATCACCAATACTGCCCTATACCGCAATGGACTGAGTGAGTCATTTTTCAACGCTACAAATGCACTACTATAACAACTCTATTTTATAGAAATACAGTATCTTCGGACTGGAAGATTTAGCATAGCAACATAAAAATACTATGACTAGGATATCTAAAAAAAAAAAAATATGACCACTATATTTCGATTTTGTCGAGATGAGGTAAAAAATGTGAACCACTCCAAAGACAAACAAGGACTGAAATTTGTCTCATTTAAGAGGCAATGAATCAGTGTAGCCAACACACAGAGTGAGAGGATACAAGGGAGAAATAAATAAACAAAAAGAAATAAAACATAAAATATTAAAACTAATACAAAAAACAATATGGATAAATGAAAAATAAATAAATATAAAGAATAATTGTCGATTCAGGTTACGCCCAGGAGTAGATCTACCTCCTAGAAGAAAATAACTGCGTATTTTGAAGCTCCTCATAGCGTACAGATCAAACATGCTCTAGAACCTGAATACATATCTGAAGTTATTAGAGACAAACACGAGTAATATTCACCATCAGACTTTGACATATACTTGGATTGGCTCCTTCTTCTTGTTTACTCCTTTCAACTTGTCTAGTCCTCAAAGCAACATAAAACATTATTTCATTGAACTATAATGGTTGAATTTGAATGGTTTCAATCAGATATTTAACTATACTAGTTGTACGTTGTGTTTATACATATGTATCAACATTTATAGAAGACCACTTTCATTATCTCTGTATCGTGTAGTAATAGTGAACACATCGAAACATGTTTATATATCACGGACATTGAAATAAATATATTAACTTACAGGGTTGTTTGATTGACAGAGAAAAGAAACTCGAAATATCCCAGTACCTGAAACAACAATCACATTCAGTTAGATACGATTTAAAAAAAAAGGTTTCAAGAAAAAGAGAAATATAGTAACTTAGCCATTTATAAAGAATGGCTATTCTAATGAAAAATTCGATAATATTCTGAAGGAATATCTACACGGAATAGAATATCAACAAATTTATATTTATAAACCTGGAACCATTCACAATAATTATTATAGAAATCAATACCTCAAACAATACAAAATGAATGAAAAAAATTGAACAATAATTTAATATATTATAAAATTTCAACTCTCATATATTACTTCTTATTTAATTGTAATTATTTCCCTTAATTTGAGAAGTGATTATATTGTTTAGTATTTGTAGCACATATTTACTGTCAAATAAAGTAAGAGATTCAGTTGATTCAGATCAACATAAACTAAATTATCAATATTTACTTCATAGCATCACAACTTCATGATATTATAGTAGGGAACATTAAAAAGATTACAAAACTGGATTTAGAGATAAAACTGTAAACACAAAGGTCGAGCATTTTAGATAAAACTGATAAGCTAAATATCAAAAGCCAAATTCCTTATTGCCGCAGCAAATGTCGCAGTAAAATAAAGAACTTGGTGTGAGAAACCTCACGACTTTTTATTTATCTCTACTTAAACATAAATGAAAGAAATATCTTTAAAAAATTATACAATTTTCTAAAATGAGACCTTAAATATTATTTCATTGAAGAATAATGAATTAAATAACTTCAGCATACTGGATGTCGGTGTTGGTGGTTATAATGGATAGCACAGTAGAAATAAATATACATATTGAAGAAAATTTTGTGTTTTAAACTTTGAATAATGCTTATGTATTGGAGATTCAGTATTGTGATTGATGTTTGAAAGAAGAGCTTGATGCGAGAGTTCGGTATGAGGTACCAATAAGGTAAGGAAGTTGGCTAATGTTCACTGAAGTGTTTGCAGTAGGAGGTTGATTCAAGACGAAGGACAGCTATGCATCTCGGATAGATCTTTTGACTGCGATTAATGATTGAGGACGACGTTGATTGTCATCAAGGAGAATGGAGTTGATTGTGATAACATCAAAACCAACGGCTCTCTTTGACTCAGGTAACTAGTCGCTTCTAATGCAGTCAAACAGTTCCAACAATTATAACGAATTATGTAATTCCAATGAGAAATTTATTATGATTATAATATTCTTGATCATACTATTGATTAATAATCATGATAATAATAATAAAAAGGAAGGTTACAAGGAATGGATGATTTTCCATATTAATTCATTCTGAATTACTAGAAAGTGATATAAATAACCATTTCGAAAAGAGAAATATACTCTGATAATTGGAGCTAAGCATAAGTATTCCCATTCATAAGGAAGTCAAAGATGCCGGTGACCCAGTGTCGGCTACAGGCCTTTTATCAGTGGCATATAGTATGAGTAAACCTCAATGCTAAACTACAGGCTAACATTAATATTCATTATTGACCCAAACTTGTTTAATTCATGTTGTGAAAGAGCCCAGCAGGAGGTTGTGTGTAGGAGTGCTACTATGGTCCCATATTTGTTCATATCAGAGCATTCATTCTTACTGATGAATGTCTAAACAAAGTATTGTTTAGATTATTAAACTTTCATATGCAGAGATGATGAAATTAAATTTTTACCCAACAATATTCAAGTATTGTTACTTTTTGAATGCCATATCAATATTGTATACACAGGTTTCCACTAGATAACTAAAGTTAGGCAAGATTGGGCGTGGTTACTGCTTGGATGGTGACACCACAAGCGGTTGGCGACTTCAAAGCTTCATTAACTCGCCTATAGTTAATGAGAAGCTTTGAATCAGAAATCAGCCACACCTTCGCCCCATAAGTAACAAAAAGCCATAAAGCCTACAGGTGTTGGCGTTATAATTACTCGCAATTAAGTGATTATATAATATTAGTAACTGTTGATATGACTTTTGTTGCCTATCTCACTGGTCATCTTGGCGCAGAGATTTACAGACAACCAGGAATACTAACCTCAGAGATCAATGGTATGTATGATTGTAATGTAATGATGAATGGAATGTTTTCCTCTTATCGAGCCTTTGACAGTCTTGCACGTCCGAATTCCTTTCGAAACTACCTTACGACCGCGGCTACAATTTAAACTGCTTGTAGTACCCCCTTGTTACTTTGCCAAAAATTACTCTTAAGGCTCTGCACTCTATCATATTCATCGCGAACGTCAATTTTTAAAATTCAATTTTGTTTGCTAATTTTCTTACTAAATTTATTTACTTTGTTTATATATATATATATATGGTCAATTTTCTTCTTTTTTAGCTAGCGTAGTATTTTTTAACAAAAAAAGTAAACAAAAATGTTGGCACAAAATTTTTTATTGTAGCCATCCTATATGGGTTGATATTTTATGAAACCCTTCAGTTGACTGTCGACTTCAAATGACACCGCTTACTCTCCTAACTAACTAACAACCATCAAGAGGGTTGAAATATTCAAGTGACTCTAAGTGTTCAGTTTTTATTCGTGTTTCTAGTTATATAGAGAGATTAAGAAGGTATTCATTCCGACAGGTGACAGGTGATAACTCATATTTTTTAAATACTCATATATGAATTATTTATTTAAATAAAAATATGAGACTCACCTAAAATGTAAAATAAAAAAAGTTGATTATGTTATGTACCTCATGCAAACAACAAATGCTCTTTTTTTTCTCTAAAAATTTTTTTAAGTACAACAGTACTATTATTAATGAAATATACTGTCTTATGTCGCATGTCGTCATCATAACTCTATACGTTTCAGACGCCGTGAATATCAAGAGCAAATGACAGTGTCTGCGCTTTTGGTGTGTCATTTCATCTTCAACTTAATTAAGAAAACTGATATTCTCTCACTTCTGTTGATACTGTTGGTGACGTTGAGCCAACAGTATCGGGATCTCACATGCTGAAGATCTTCAAAAGCAACTGCAAAAAGAGATAAGAACGAAATATTCTTGAATCTAACTTCTGTTAAGCTATTCAGTTTCCTCTTGATGATGGACTGAGACAGACATTTTTTAATGTAATGGAAAAAACGTAAGATGAGTATTTTTCAAACCTAATATTTTTAAAATATAAGGTTTATATATTTAAAAACCTTTATTTAAATAAAACACATTTTATTTTACTTCCCAATTTTTTTTATTATTATATAAATACAAATTTCGGGCTTTCGACCAGAAATTTGCCACCTTCAAGAATCTAAAAATTAAAATTAATAATTAATATTATTATTTAATATTATTAAATTAAACTAAAAATAATATTAACTTTTTGTCAAAAAAAATTTTCTTTATATCTGTTATAACAAACTATACACAAACTATGTAGCATGCTAAGAAATATTTAGTTGGATTTTGAATTACTAAAACTACATTATGACACTCCCACTCAATTGAAGTAATTTATATAATGTTTCTATATTTTGTTATTAATCTTAGATTGGAGTAAATTACACTAAATTTCTCTGTCTTTCATTTTATTTAAATTATACTATGACAAAATAATAAAAACGGCTAGTGAAGTAAAAAAAATTTTTTCTTGTTTATATAAAAAAAAACAAACAGTCTAGAAAGAAATGTCGAGAGCAAATCATTTTTGTAGCCATCCTATATGGGTTGATATTTTATGAAACCCTTCAGTTGACTGTCGACTTCAAATGACACCGCTTACTCTCCTAACTAACTAACAACCATCAAGAGGGTTGAAATATTCAAGTGACTCTAAGTGTTCAGTTTTTATTCGTGTTTCTAGTTATATAGAGAGATTAAGAAGGTAGTCATTCCGACAGGTGACAGGTGATAACTCATATTTTTTAAATACTCATATATGAATTATTTATTTAAATAAAAATATGAGACTCACCTAAAATGTAAAATAAAAAAAGTTGATTATGTTATGTACCTCATGCAAACAACAAATGCTCTTTTTTTTCTCTAAAATTTTTTTAAGTACAACAGTACTATTATTAATGAAATATACTGTCTTATGTCGCATGTCGTCATCATAACTCTATACGTTTCAGACGCCGTGAATATCAAGAGCAAATGACAGTGTCTGCGCTTTTGGTGTGTCATTTCATCTTCAACTTAATTAAGAAAACTGATATTCTCTCACTTCTGTTGATACTGTTGGTGACGTTGAGCCAACAGTATCGGGATCTCACATGCTGAAGATCTTCAAAAGCAACTGCAAAAAGAGATAAGAACGAAATATTCTTGAATCTAACTTCTGTTAAGCTATTCAGTTTCCTCTTGATGATGGACTGAGACAGACATTTTTTAATGTAATGGAAAAAACGTAAGATGAGTATTTTTCAAACCTAATATTTTTAAAATATAAGGTTTATATATTTAAAAACCTTTATTTAAATAAAACACATTTTATTTTACTTCCCAATTTTTTTTATTATTATATAAATACAAATTTCGGGCTTTCGACCAGAAATTTGCCACCTTCAAGAATCTAAAAATTAAATTAATAATTAATATTATTATTTAATATTATTAAATTAAACTAAAAATAATATTAACTTTTTGTCAAAAAAAATTTTCTTTATATCTGTTATAACAAACTATACACAAACTATGTAGCATGCTAAGAAATATTTAGTTGGATTTTGAATTACTAAAACTACATTATGACACTCCCACTCAATTGAAGTAATTTATATAATGTTTCTATATTTTGTTATTAATCTTAGATTGGAGTAAATTACACTAAATTTCTCTGTCTTTCATTTTATTTAAATTATACTATGACAAAATAATAAAAACGGCTAGTGAAGTAAAAAAAATTTTTTCTTGTTTATATAAAAAAAAACAAACAGTCTAGAAAGAAATGTCGAGAGCAAATCATTTTTGTTCATTAAACAATTATTTACTGATTAATAGTTGAACTATAATTCTATAGGCCTTCTGTATTATACAAATTATTACTACAGAACATTCTATACTTATAGGAAGTTAATACTGATTACAAATTTGTAGAATCAATAATAAAGTTATTCACCTTAAATTCAATTTAAGTTTGGCTATTTATACTCAAGCACAATTGATTAGCATTATGATAGTTTTCATAGTCATTCTATAGAAAAGTATAGTACACAAAGTTACCCGTACTAAATTTGACTAGTTATTACATTTTATAATAGCAAAAATTAAGTCACAATTATCTATTTATCTCCTTGAGTAATACATAGTTCAACATACTTGTAAGAAATAGAAAAATATTTTAACCTAAATGTAGGGAAAGGAACTTGTAAGTCAGGTGAACAATATATTAAACAATGATTGCATGAACGAGTGGCAGGTCAAGGCATTTTGAAGCTAATTTATCTTTCTTTTCAACTTCGAATGATTTAAGGGAAAAACGTGTTCAGTCCAATTAAAATAAAACACGATGAGCAGACAGATAAACATAAAATTCTTAGGAAGTGGATAGTATCTTTTCAGAGAAGTGGTCAAGCGTCAAAAACGAAAATACCTTTAAGAGTTATCTGGATAAAAAGTTGGTTCTGCTTTAATTTTACTTTTTCAACAATCACTGTTTGTTTTTCATGTATTTCAACCTGTAGGTAATAAAGTGATAGTTGTAAATTAGTTAAAAATGAAATATACTCGACTTAATAAAAACATAGGTTAATATATATTCTTTTTCAATAAAAATTACAATATTGGTATAGTATACAAACTTGCTAGCTGGTCTCAAAAATTCTAGGTTTATCGCTATCATTCCACTTCCAGCATCGATTGAATAATAGGAGACAAAGGGAGAAAATGTGTTGTGTCTCAGTTTATATACCACATATAATTGACATTTGATTAGGTGTAAATGGCAGCGTTTTGTCAAAATAACGAGAAGAATTCTGTCAGTTCTTTCAATGTAGATCTTTCTGTGTAATATAATATATATATACACTTTTTCGTTGGAAATACGATCCAAAACGGACAAATATAGTTCAATATAGAAAAAGAAACATTCTAGGGTCTCCAACCGTCTCTGAACCAGTGCGCTTGGTTTCCCTCTCTTATCTCTCCTGAAGACGGTTCAAACCAAAAATTAGAGACTGTAAGTGTATTCTTTTGATTTCTCTATGTTTCTTTTTATATACTAAACTATATATATATATATTGCTTATTGAAAATAAAAAGCTATCAACAAATAAAGCGTATATAAGTATATTTTTACTAATTGGAATTGTTTGTTTGTTTAACACTACTTTGATGCAAAAGGAGCAGAATTAAGGACTTTGAATCAAGCCTATTGTTTCAGGATCAGAAAACTTAAATTACATTCATCACAAATGAGCAGAGAAACACTGTTATGAAATTTGGTACAAGATGGTGCAATAGAGGTAATAAATAAAGAACAAGTTGTATAATAAATATAGGGAAGCGGAGTGGAAGACTTGGACTGTTGTAACGGAGGGTAGGGAAAATGATGGTAGTTTCATTGTTTGTGGGGAGATCGACTTGACATAATGGAGAGGTCTTGCGACAGAACTCATTGATATGGTAATGATGAACAGAGCGATGGTTAGTGCAGGCAGGTAGTGGAGGGAGACAAGGTGTAACCTAACTAGGTATTAAGACAGGTATGCAACATGTAGCATCATATAACAGCAAGGCATAATTTACATCCCTTATCTATTTTACTACTCACATCCTTTTATATATAAATTTTAAATTGTAATTACCAATATCCAAAAGTATACAGTTTAAAATCTTATATTTTTGCTTTACATTTTGACTTAATGAACAAAAAGTGAGTTAGCTGACATTCCTTCATCTGTTCATATTAACATTGAAAGATCTATTTTGTCTGGTCATACTGTATTCACATTTCTCATTACCTCCTTCCACACTCTCCCACGTACAGGAGCACATCTGCAGTTCAACTTAGCCACCTGTCCCTCACCCACCTGCCTGATAAGCAAGAATGCAATGATATTTAGATTATTCATTTAACTATGCCCACTCCATTCAGTAAATTTTATTTTAGTTGTAACTTGAAGAAGTACAATTAGTTTTCAAAATGTATTATTTTTTTTAAAAAAAAAGCATTTATGAGAAGACTAATTTGTGTAGTTCTTCCATTAGGTTAGGTTGCAGTGGCAGTCCTCAAGGGAACACACGCAGTCTAAACATTGGATTTGCCTAACTCGAGTGAATTTAGAGTAGGGATCTTTAGTGAGTACCTGGCATCAGACAGGTCCATTTGGACGGCTTAAAGTTCTTTGCAAGGAACGACGTGCTCAGCTTTATTCACCTCTCACGTGAATAAATCGAGGGCCAGAGTGGGTATTAGTCCCTTGGACGAACCAGTCAAGAGAAGCTAGCCTGGCTCCCTAGTTTTGCTATCAGAGAGATAACTTCAAAATATCCTAATTATAATGAAAAACGTCCCATCGTAAATATTAGTCTATCTCAGGATTTAACACAAGATTCACAACATTGCTGTGGTTTGAAGATTAGAAGTGATTACTAACATAGTCCCTAGTAATAGTAGCATAGAATGGTCGAGAGGAGCACACGAGTGCGAGAGGTATTCCTATAATTTCACTTTATAAGTTTTGTGCTGGGGAAAATATATTAGGGGTTATAAAACTTAGAGTTTTTTTAAGTTTTAATTCCATTATTGAGCTATTCCTAACCTCAATATTTGTAACAATTTTGAATAAAGTTATAAACTATTTCTTTACAAAATTACTTGTCACTAATGTCTTTAGAAAAAGAAAAAGTATATTCTGTTTTTTGTTGGACCGAAATTTAAACTGCTCTTACTGTTTACAGTAAGAGTAAGAGTTTAAGTTTAAACTGAATACAGCATTCAAATTGAGAGACCTAAATATTGTCCAACTAAAGTGTATTTAGAGTAGGCATCGTTAACGAGTACTTGACATCGTACAGGCTCAGGACTTACGGTCTAACGTCCTGTCCGAGAGACGATGTGTTCAGATTTATTCGCCTCCCACATGAATAAATAGAGAGCCAGAGTGAGGTGGTACTTCACATGAAAGCATTCAAAACTTCACATTCAAAACTTCACATTCAAAACTCAATCACAGAAGATGTTAGACGATGACTTGTCCGACATCAGTAAAATGAAAAACTTCGCATTGAGGATCCATTTCAGATTAGTTTCCTGTTCTCTGTAGAAACAACATTTTGCATTAGTGGGAAGGAAACTAAAAACCCCAAATAAAACCGTTGAATATGAAGAAGAACACCTCCAATGTTAATATGAACCGTAATTAAATCAAACAGGTTATTCCTGTTTGAATGATAATCTATTTAGGGTACAGCTATTTCCGAATGCTGAAAAGAATAAGACCGAAATGACGATAAAACGATTCAACAGAATAGACTTTTTTCCCTTTGTTCTCCATGTTACACAGTTTCTACATCAGAGATTTTCAAATTGACGTATTAGAAGAGGTACCACATTATTTTGGTCTCCACGTTTGTCAGACATTTTACTTCATTAATTTATATATCTATATTTTTACTTTATTATTGGTAAATTATATGTGTGTATGGATGGGTGAGTGAGTGGGTGAGTATGTATCCAAAGTTTCTGGCCACGCTGCGGTCCAGAATCTTCGATGGATCAAATCGATATTTTACATAAAAATGGGCCTATAGTCTAGATAAGCCCATGTTTGGGAGCTATTATGGGTGATGGGTGAAGTTATCAAATTTTATATCCCGTTCATTTTGGCTTATAAACCGTTTTCTGGTATGGAGAAAAAGGAAATGAAGAAGAAACATTGAATGGAGATGTGAAAGCGTCCACACACCGAAGAAGTTTTAAATGCATGAAGTATATAAAAAACATTGAAAAATAATGATTATATTTCACTTAATCAGGATAAATGATTTGAATGACAAGAAATTTTACAATTTGATATATAAAACAAATTGTATATTTGCAACCAAAGTAAGTTTGTTTGAAGATTTCAAACCTAAAAGAACTAATTTGCTTTCACAAGCAGTAGGAAAATATTTTCAGTAAATTTCAAAAGTGTATTACTTATTAAATTACCTATAATAGGTAACACATAAAAAACTAATGAAAAATTCATTACAATACAACTAAAAGAATATACTGAGGCTTTCTAATACCTTTTACAGATTATTTTTAATACAATTACTTACAAAGTATTAATTTCTAAATGTCCACATGAATAACCACAGTAATTAACATGATTGCTATCAATAAATATCATATTAAATTTAATCGTTTTGCACATTGACCAGTGTATGTGTGGATTAATGTATATATATATATATATATATATATATATTGTGTGTGTGTGTGTGTGTGTGTGCTTTGTGCGTGTGATTGTATTTGTCTATAAGTGTTTCTGAATATTTTTGTAGTAATTAGTTATAATATACACATATGTCTTTTGAACTCCAGTTTACATGTATGTTATTCTTGTAATAGCATTTAATGAAATTATTAAATGTTATTATTTTTTTAATATTTTCAGTTCTTGATGATATTAAGAGTAGGCACTAACTAAATACTATTATAGCAGAAAAATCACCTCCTAAACCTACTTGTATTATTTGTTTAAATCCATTCTATTTGGAAAAATCGACTAAATATCAAACCTTGCTTAGATTAAAAATTGGGAATTTATTTTGAAGAGTATAATCCCTTTTTTAATATATATATTATATAACAAGATTTCACAATAAAACTTGTGTGATAAAAATCAACGTCTAAATCAGAATAAGAAACCAGAAAATAGACTAAGATCTAAGATAACAAGCGGGGTTCGTCAGAGTCAAAATTCAACTTGTGGATGTTGATATATATATATATAATATATATATATACGAGTTCAAAATTCAAGAAGAGTAACACACAGAGTAAGGAAACACACTTACAAACTCAAATTTTCGGGTAATCTGTCTTCAGGAGAAAAGAGAAAGAGAGACCAAGCACGCTGTAGACGCAACGGCAAGTAACCCGATGGGTTACTTGTGAAGTACCCAATGAGTAGCCCTTACGTCTACAACGTGCTTGGTCTTTCTTTCTCTTTTCTCCTGAAGACGGATTACCCAAAAATTTGAGCCTGTAAGTGTGTTTCCTTACTCTGTGTGTTACTCTTCTTGAATTTTGAACTCATATTGTGTCTAGTTTGGATCGTGTTTTGTTTTATTAAATGAAATATATATATATATGGGAATAAGAAAGGATATATATATATATATATATATATGTATTCCCTATTAAATCGGAAAGACAATCCAAACGGGACATATACAAGTTCCAAATATATGCGTAGTAACGTACAAGGATACTGTTCTTTGATTGTGTTACCTGCCCTTGAGTTTAAGTCTCTTCGATATTGGATTTATATATGTCTTTAATATAAATATCAAACGGCAATAAGATGGGGACTTGTCAAAAGTTTACTCTACCTGATCTTTACTGCAATTTCAGCATATATATCTTCTTTTTTCATTCATTGACATGCATCATTCAGCCTTCCGATCATAGCATAGCTTATATACCACCTATTTAGGCACCTTTGTATCAAAAGTTTACTACAATTTGCATGATCACTTTAACTATTTTGGAATGAGAGTGCAGTAGTAGGCTGGCCATTTATACTGCAGGTTAGTGTTTCGATTCACACTTTTATCTTAAGGTCTTTGAAGGTAATATATACTTTCATGTCAATATATCACATATTACTAGTGATGAAGACAAGTGGCTACTAAAATAAGCAATAAATAGAAAACTTTTCGTTTCTATACCTTTTATAGACATTCTTAAAACTTTTATCTATCTTTTACAGCTTATCGCTCTTCACCATCATCTCACTTTACTCGATAAAAATAATATTACTGATCTTCTCCTTAGGTATAAGAGGAAAAATTCTTCTTGATACCGAGTGTTACCAAAATATGAAAAGAAGTGTTTATCTGTTTTTTGTATATTATTTTTTTAGTGTATGGTATATTTAAGCATATGAATATTAAGTATTAACACAAAATGGATTATTTTCGAGTGGACTTAAAGCTGATTGATTGATCACTAAAATATACAGGGTCAAGTAATTTTAAAAATTGATCGTCAAATAAATTTAGAAAAAACACCATTTATGATGAATCAAACCAAGTGATAAGGCTTACTCATAACGACAAAATATTCAACGTAAGGAATGAGCGATACATTCCCCTCTGAAACAGTACTATATTGTTCAAAAGAACACCAGTTTATAGCACTATAAGACAAAAGATCTATAAATGTTACAATTGGAAGAAGAACCGTAAAGCCAAAAATAACTACAGAATCAATTCATTGATACGATTCATTATCAGCGAATTTGAAAATGGGTGCAGTTGTAGCGAAGATGTATACTGACCTTTACAGGTATTCTGTCTGTATTACTCATTGTCATTTCATAAGATGCTTTCACTATGCCGTCACCTTCATACTTTTCTACATAAATTTTATTTTCTGCCACCTGAGAAATCACGTGAAATTCAATATATTATGTGGGCTTACACACTTTCTTATCCTTGTTTATGACTTCTGAAAACGATGCATAGCCAAAATAATAAAGTATTGTTATTTTAACTTTACTGTATGGATAGTTGGAACAGTGTCTAATTTAATCTATAAATGTGGAATTAACTAAATCAGGAAAGGGCCATTGCGTTCGTTGAGGTTAAAATCAAAGTTAAAAAATCGACATCACAATTTTTTACTGTTTCATTGTACAGCAATTTAATTCAATTCCACCATGTTGAGTTTTGAGTTAATTACTACAATGAGATAATTATTGTAACTCGTTCATTGTACAGCCAGTCACTATGTGATACTTACTCGTCATTGAAAATAGTATAAAATGTAAAAGTATTGTATATAAATGTATAAATGTAATCTCTGCTTAATAGAATTTTATTATTTAAACAACACTTATTAAACACGTAGCCCTTCTTTAGTTTATTTGCTTATAATAGAAGGAAAACATTCTTGTATTACAGTACGAACATAATGTACTTGAATTCGGAACACGTTGTATAATAATATAACTACTTATGTGGAGATTTTCCTATAGTTTTCAATATGAAGGGAAATTGAATTACAATTGATCCATTTCAACGGATAGTTTTTCAAAGTAATTACAAAACAGCATGAAAACATTTATAAGATTGAACAGTGGTGTTGAGCTATTATGTTGATGCTTTGGATATAATACTGTCAATATCCTACAAAGTTACTATTGATAGCGCAAATAGGACTTCTGCTCCAAGGTGTTTCCCAGAAGGAGGATATTCGAAGAAGAAGCTCTGGGAGTAACAACAGTCATTGAGAAGATGCACCTGGATGATGGAATTTTCCTCTCTTTAGTAGAGATAATTAAGTTGTGATAAATATATTTATATATTACTAGGTAAATTAGTATTTATGCCACTGTTGTTATTGTTAAGATTAGTATTATTATTATTATAATAATTACTTTGACTATTGTTATAAATATTGATTATTATTATTATAATAGTAGTATTTAGTAACAGTAATATTAGTATTTAGTATTTTATTATTATTATTCTTAGAATTGATTTTGTCAATTAAGTTATTAGACTGTACTAAAGGAGAAAAAGCTAGGTGGGAAAGACTCAGTTTACTTCGTATGGCTAGCCCAGAAATGTATACATTGGGAGCAATCCCCTTATACAGAATTTTTCATTTTTCTACAAAGTTACAATGTTTAATGACAAAAAATGATCGAAGTATACCAGGGAAGTATTATTTGATGTTTGGTTAAGACATTTTTTTTTTTATAAACATTATGATGTTTATGCGGTATGGAGAGATAATTGAGATTGTAGGAGTTGCAAAGAAGGGTAGGCAGGGAGGTGGCGAGGGCACATAGGGCCAGCGCGGAAAGCCCTTGCCGACGAAGGAGCGGGGCGGCCCGGGGGGACTTTCGCTCGCCCAGTGGTGGGCCGGCAGGCAATCAACGGCAATGCTTCAGCCTAGCCACTTCGCTGTCCTGCTCCTCCTAGCGCCAGGTAACTCACCTCTCTCTGTCTAATCTCATCTCAAAGTGTGCCTTGCAAACAGTCCAGTACTTGTCATAATCACATGGTGCTTCACTTGTCCATCACTCCGTGCTTCCCCAACCTTCCTCTGCACCAGTCTGCAGTCGCCAATTCCTGCACATTTACACTCATACGTGTGTCGGCTTATGAACAAATCCAACTGAAGTCGATGAAACTATTAAACTGGCATTTTTACATAGACATAATATGTTAATAATACATTCACTAAATTTCATTTACATACGCATCATAATTTCATTTTTAATACGACTACTTCACATGGAAACAAGTCCTACGATTTTCAATATTAATTAAAACATTTCAGTATATAGTCAATATATATATATATATATGTTTTTCCTTGTGGTTTAATTTCATTAATTGCTTCATGTGTTTGTTTATTGTTATTTTTCTGGATATATGTATATGCATACATTTAAAAAGTATATACATGTATCTTATTAAGTTTGATGGAGAATTTGACCAATTTCTTGAAGTAATTCTATCCTGACAATTTTGATTAGTAAGAAATGAAAATTTCTGAACAATGTAATAAAAAATAAGAAGTATGGTGAATTAATTAATGAAGTAAGAAACGCTGAATTAAAAAATTATTTTCAATTTAAGAAATTCAAAAATTCTACACCAAACTTTGTAAGGTAAAATAGAACTATACTTTTTAAATATATGCATTAAGAAGGAGTGCTCCTAATCTTTACAAATATATATATATATATATATATATATATATATTATAAGATTTTATGAAAAAGATTTATCGTCTAGTAAATAAAACATATAACATTACCTAATACATTATGTCCATTATAATTAAAACCTTTTTTGACTACATAAATTATTATGAATTTTACAGATATAAAATAAGGTAATATTTTGGAATCAAGTCACTATTAAATATATATCTTTATTACTAATATATGTATATATATTTTAAATTAGTATAATCATCATAAAGAATATTTTATAAACCCTTTAATGATTTATATTTCAGCATGTTTAAGTAAAATATAATTATATAATTATTCACATCAGCATCAAGTGATAATAACTAAATCATAAACGCATAACAAATAAAGTTTATAAATACTCCGACCTAAATAAAATTTAGAATAATAGTGTGCTTATTATTGGTTTTACTGTTGTTTGTATTATTGTTCTTATAAACATTGAAATTTTAACTAATATATGTTTTGTTGAACGACCTTTGTACTGTTGCATGAATCAATTATACATGGCAACATACAAAGGTCGTTCCAACAAAACATGCATAAAGAGTAGGATTTGCTCTCCTAAATTTACAAATATATATATATTATATATATATATATATATATATATATATATATTAGCAGTAAATATATCTATTCCATAGTAACTTGACTCGAAAATATTACCATTTTTTATGTCTGTAATATTCATAATAATTTATGTAGACAAAAAATGTCTTAATTATATGTACATGGTATATTATTTGTATTATTTATGAGGCGAATAATATTATTTGTAAAATAATTGTGAAATTCTAACCATACCTAATATATAATATTTTGTCCTTCCTGATTGGTAATTCATCAGATTAGTTTGAGATAACACATGAGAGCTTTGATGTCGGGATATGCTAATAAAATTATAGTAAACAAGTCTTTCAAACGACTTCAGTGTGATCTTAATTAATATTGTATTATCTCTTGAAATAATTTGATAAATTTTTATCATGATATATTCATAAGGATTCAGTAATAAATACAGTTTTTCCAGAATAACTAAGTGTAAGTAAATACATTAGCATTTACACACACACACACACACACACACACACACACACACACACACACACACACACACACACACACACACACACACACAGAGAGAGAGAGTGAGAGAGGAGAGAGAGAGAAAGAGAGGAGAGAGAGAGAGAGAGAGAGAGAGAGAGAGAGACAACACACACACACACACACAGACAACACACACACACACACACACACACACACACACACACACACACACACACACACACACACACACACACACACACACGTTTCACGATGAATCACAAAATTCTCCAAACGTCGCTTCACAAGTGCGCTTGGTGTCCCTATCTCAACTCTCCTGATGACGGTTCAACCGAAAATTAGAGACGTTAAGTCTGTTTGTTCCTTAGTTCTGTGTTTGTGATTCATCGTGAAAGGTATATATATATATATATATTTATATATATATATACATATGTAATAAACTATCTTTCTTAGCCTTCATCATCTATAAAAAACAATACAGGATTTTCAAGATTAATAATTGTCTATTTGTGAAATTTTCAGGAAGCATGAAAAACTGTTTACAGTTTAAGTGACATGGTTTATAACTTTTAGTTTGTTTACAATATATTAGATAAAACTATCTATTCATTTATCTCCGGATATTATCAGAAAATGGTTAAATATGGATTTTCAACGGCTGAAAAATAAGTCAAAATTGCACAATTTCATTATTTGTAATTGGTATATTTTTTACACTGTAATTTAATACTTAATGGAAGGTGAGAATGCTGTCAGTGTTTCTGAATTAAGTTCTTCTGAAATGAATCAATCATTTTTGAAATAAAGGATGAACAGAATTGTTATTTTTGTAAATACTCATAGAAATATAGCACCGAAATAAATTTTAAAAAATCAGACGTTTTATTATCATTTATGGATTTGAGCTGTGGCATCATTAGTTTAAAAGTTTTAATAGATAATTTATTTTTGCCATGTTTTATTAAATATTATAATTACTTCTTGGAAGCTGTTTTAGATTATTTGGGTTATAAGGTAAACTGTATTTTGCAATTACTATATTACGTAATTTATGAGAACCGACATAAAAATGATAAGTATAATGCTCTGTTACAGTTCTGTGTAAACAAACTATGTTCTATGTTAATTATGACTTTGAATCGTAAGTCCTGATTGACATATTGCTTCATTTACATTTCTGCTTTAGTTGTATAAGTGTTCTATGTAATTTATCTACCCCTATAGATCCTACATAGAGGCTTAATGGTACATTAAAACTGTTAATAATGTTATTCTGAAACTATTTTAGTACTTAATTTAGTTACAATTACTAATAGAAATAAACATATTATATAGTAGTATTTTATGCTAATTATTAAGGAGTAATACAAAGTTTTAACCTAAAATACAAGTTGTTCACAAAGTGTTGAGATTTTTGCAAAAGTAAATTATGATCTTGAAAGTTATGCAAGATTTGAATGACATTTTGAATTTTTGGTTGCTCATTTAATAAAATTTTGTGGATAAATTGTAATAGAAAATATATTGGAAGGAGTTTGACTTTTGGTGGTTTGTTATATTTTGAGAATGTCGCATTGGACATGATTGATATCCATGAAGCGTTAATGTTTTCTAAACACTGCGATAATTCCTGAGGTGTAAGGATACTAGGTGAAAGTTGCTTTAGCATGTTAACAGCAAACTCTTTCACCTTGCATTACCATTTGCTGTAGTTCTTATAGTTGTTGCACTGTGCCCGCTACATTCTTGTGTGTAACCCCATATACACCATCCCTGTCTTCTATCATATTAGTCATCTTTCATGCATAATTTTACGATTTATTTAATCGAAATATCTAATATAGTTTCAATAACTAAGGTGAATATTTTCAGCTATTTTAAAAACCTGAGGATATTTTCAGTTATAGCTTTTGTTGCCTCAAAGATAGTGCCTAATTTAATAGAGTCTTGAAAGAGTCTAGAGTTAGTAGTTTAAGAGAAAAAACGTTTGTCTAAAAAAATATTTTGATGAAAAAAGTGACTTCCATTATGCATAATTGCTCCCAAACAATAAGGTTCATCTCCACTACGAGGACCATATCTGTGTAAAATATAAATTTGATTAATCAAAGATCCTGGACCATAGCGTATTCTTGACTGCTACACATATTGCTTAGTTATTTAACAAAAAGCTTTTCATAAATAAAGATTCTAGTCATAACAAATATAGTATTATTATAATTCTGGCAAGCTCAGAATGCACAGATGTAGTTTGATTTATTATTTAATAACACTTGATTAAGCCTTGGAACTTTTATCAAAATAATAAATAAGGCCTCTTATTTATTAAATTTCTTTAAACATGTATATTGGTTATTATGCTAATATTGGCCATCTTCTATGACTGCAGTATTTATAGTGAATTTCATTTTTACTAGAAGTTTTGACTAAAACAGAAGATTTGAAAGTGGCAGATCATCTTCCACGACTACAAGAAGACTGAGTAGAACCCTTGCGTACTTGATGTTTACTAAGATGTTCCTTCGTCATTCCGCGTTGACTTCTTGGTGCTATGGATCATACCCAGTGTGGGGTTAGACGTGCTCAGTAATTTCGGGCATTATATGAGAAGCAGTGTAATATTTTTAATATTACGCTTCTCCTCAACAAATAATCAACTACATTGTTTCTATTTCAGCCTATAAGTATGAAACAGATTGATGCGACACTTTTCTAACCAATAGATCGTCAGCTTGACTGACTGAACATCTATTATCGGTAAACCTTCTTCTGTATTAGATTAACCTTTGCCGATAAATATGGATTTTATGAAAAACCAAGGCCGTTTTCTCATATAAAGTTCAGATGTTAATAAGTTTCATACTGAGAGAGATCATTGTAATCTGACATATGAGCCGCTTATTTTGAAAGTGGCCTAATTCCATTTATGTTAAAATCGAGATATTTAAGGGTTTGCGTTTTACAAAATTTAAAAATATTGTCATTTTATTTATCAACTAATTTTTGTTATAAAAAAACTTAGTAATTTTAAATAAATTTTGTACAATTTGCTGCAAAAGGTAAAGATAACGTAAAAATGTAATTATTTAAATAGCTAGCTAAATTTTTTTGGAAAATGGAATTAGGCCACTTTCAAAATAAATGGCTCATATAAATCAATATAATCGTACCAATCAACAAACTTCTCTGAGTTTCTTTATTATAAATATGTATAATTAATTACCATGTTATTATTATTACCATGTTATAATTAATTAATGATTAAAGCATAGCTCAACCTGCATGTAACTTTGTAAATTAAGTATAAAAATATAAAAAATACCACTCTATACTTGCTTGTATGCTGATACATGAGGCTCAATCACTTGGAATACAACTGAACTTCATTACCTTTATTAAATAATAATAAATGTTAATATTGATTGTATAAAACTGTGTTAAACATATGGTAATTATCTATTAAATAAATAGATAATTATAGTAAAAGAAAAAAAATATTATTACAATTAATATTAGAATTAGCGTAGTCTGATGTAATTTGGAAAATAGTTCCAGCCTGGTAAATAAACAGATAATTATTTATAAAAGATAATTAAAAAGGGTAAATATAAAATAATTACATATTTATATATGGTAAATATAAAATAATTACATATTTATTATATAGTAAAGATAAAATAATTACATATTTATGTATGGTAAATATAAAATAATTATATAAGCTGATATAAGCTGAATGGGAGCTGTTTAGAAGTTAGTGTTTTCTTAATCTTCTGAATGATAATTTCTTTCTATGCAGATAGCACCCCACGCATATTAAGTGTCGGCTAATAGTAATAACCACTTCGAATTGAATAAATAAAATAAAAAATGTATTCTAACGAATCATAAAAAAATAATTATTTCAGATAAAGTAGCCATTAAGAAGGTGCAGCACACACACTCACACACACACACACACACACACACACACACACACACACACACACACACACACACACCACACACACCACACACACACACACACACACACACACACACACACACACACACACACACACACACACACACAACACACACACACACACACACACACACACACACACACACACACACACACACACACACACACACACACACACACACATACACACACACACACAACCACCACACACACACACACACACACACACACACACACACACACACACACACACACACACACACACACACACACACACACACACACACACACACGAAACACACATTCATTACGAAATGAATGAATGAAAAATGCATTAAGGGGTTAGTCCCAGTATATACATTTCTGGGCTAGCTGTAATACCATACAACTAAGTCCCCCCAACGACCAGAGCTCATACCCCATCGTACAGTGTGGGTCTTACAATTTAGTAAGTTAAAGGATAAAATTCTATCTTAAGTTTTATGATTACAAAGTTCTTGTAAATACAAGTATTATTTGTAATTCAAGTATTATTTCTACTTTTTTTTTCTTTGGGGTAGTTGAAATACATTTACCCACGTAGTGTTGGGATCCCAAAAGCCATAATACCAACTAAAACACTCCTCTTTCTTTAAGGACGTTAGGCTGGAACTATTTTCCAAATTACATCAGACTAGGATAATTCTAATATTAACTGTAATAATATTTTTTATCTTTTTTTTTCTCTCAGAATTGTAATAATGGCAATTATAATTATAGTAATAACAATATTAATAATAATAAGAATGACATTAGTATTTGTAACAAGGTAGCATGATAATAATAATACCATAATTAACAATAATAACAATAATAATAATATCTTAGCAATATATAAATGTAGCTAACGGTAACTTAATATTTTTAATGAATGGGGAAAATCCATCATCCAGGTGTCTTTATGTTTGATGTCTCCTCACTTTTTATTAGGCTCAGGGAAACTCTAAAAATGTATTTCCATTGAAAATTTTATATCGGAATTGAAACCCAAACATCATATTTCCTTATATATATAAATCAGCTCAAAACGAAGAAAAGAAACACACAGGGAAAGAGACACACAAACTCAAATTTTCGGATATTCCGTCTTCAGGAGAAAATAGAATGGGTGACCAAGCACGCCGGAAACACAACGGCCAACTTATATATATAAATATATATATATATTTCATATAGAGAGTAAAGTAAAATAAAAAAAAATACAAATTGACTTAAAATTGTCTTAATTGCAGATACGATATGTGGCGATAAAATTGCAATAAATGCTAATTTGAATTGCTCAGTGGAATAATGTTGTTTGTTGCTTGTAAGATAAGATGTTGTTGGTAGTTGTTGGTAGATAAGACGGGATAATCATTTTACATGAAATCTGTTTATCTGATGGTTGAATTGAAATCAGGATGGGTTACGAGAAGAACAAAGGGCATTAACAGATTTAAAGCGGTGAGTGTTTTTAAATGAACAAGGCGATAGTATGGCTGAACTAAAAGATTGGATAGTTAAGAGCCGACTTTCTAACAGTGATTTGGCCTCTCAGCAGAGCTCGCTTCAGCCTTGTTACGTGTACCGTGAAATATGATAGCTGCCTCCTTCCTCCGCAGTCAGCCAGCTCTGCCTGTCTCTGAATTATAGATAGCCCTTGGAAATACACTGGCATTTCTTTAAATTAAATGTCTCGACATTAGAATAAAATGTCAACTACTTTAAAACTAAAGAATCTGTTTTCATTTAAAAACAGTCTGATGAATATTACATTAAACCTAGCAGCCACACAGATTCCCACGGTTCAAAAATCAATATAATATCAACATTGAAGTTTTGTGTCGCTGATAAATTATGTTAAAATGAAAAAAATGCTGGTATCCATGTTTTCTTAGTCTTCTGTTGTAGATTATCTAAGCTACAACTCTTAGTAGTAGTATTCATTATTAAATGAATTTTAATATACATTTTTTTTAATCAAAATAGAAAGTAAAAATAATATTTTTCTAGATAATTCTAAAATAATTTTAGTTAAAATACTATACTTGCATATGGTCTGTCGTTATACGCTTGAATTTGCATGAGCGTAATTTATAATATTTATTACTTAATTGGTAATACGGCTCGCATATAACAAAATAGGTGCCAAATAACAAATGGGTATTGTTTTTCGTCTCGATCAACTTTAAAACTAAAAGCTTGTTTGAGTAGGCCTTGGGATCCAGGGTAGTCCAGTTCCAACATCCTCGCCTCAGAATTGATGGATCCAGGGTTCAATACCCACTTTCGCCCTTAATTTATTCATCGGTGAGAACGTTATGCCGTTGGTTTCGAGTCTGTACGATGTCTGTTACACGTTTAATATTCCTGTTATAAATATACTTGAGTTAGGCTGAATTTAGGACTCTCAAAGTAAAATTTTATTGTGTGGTATCACAAAGGGGCAATCTTTGGCCTATGTGTTCTCTTGTGAGACAGCCACTGCAACCTAACCTATGTGTAAACCTCTGAAAAAAATATCATTAATTAACTTAAGTTCTTAATTTCATCTATGGAATAGAATGCAATCGAATGTAACAGAACTAAATGCATCACTGGTCGCTAACGCTACTTATACTATTTTCTAAGTTTTGTGACTTCAGACAAATCTACAGTGAAAAATGTTTCGAATTGGAGATGTAATTCGTTATAATGAATAATATGATTCAAATTTCCTTTGAAGTTATCTGTTTTTAAAATAATCCGAATCTTCTGATATCATTTCTGTATATATTTTGTTGCTTATAAATGCTGCGGTTTGGATGTAGATAAAAATAAAAATATAATAAAATAATTAAGACGGAGTTGTAATCACTTGAAAAGTCGGATAGAACTTCGATTGTTAGTAGTTTACACATCGAGATTACTGCCTGTCAAACGAATCAAAAAATAGAATGCTAAAAAAGCGGTTTCTTACACAATAACACTTCTTTTTGTATATATAATATGATTTTATTGTTTAATTATTGTCAGTAATATTTTATAGAAAAGCAAACCCATCTTGGCTAAATTGGTTGTTATTTAGTTTTATCATTGGTTATGTTGGTAGTATATTTAGGCATACGACAGAAACTAAAGGAGACGTAGATAATAAAGCCCGGGTGAGCCAGATGTCTAATGTGAAGACAGCTGTGATCTTCACATCTTCAAACAAACCTTACACATCTTCATTTGAGTAAGCAGTAGATTCTAACTCAAATAAATTGATTTAAAGTAAGAGTGGCCAAACTATCATCCACTAAAAGTGATTTTTTTGGTAAAGTACACCTGTGGCAGAGTACGGATTTCTAGAATAAAATATAAAAAAACTTATATATATAAATATATATATATCAATGATCAAACCACAATATGAAATGGAAATTCAAGACTAAGATCTTTCAACCGTAACAAGCGGTCTTCCTTAGAGTCAAAAACCCAACTGGGTCTTCGTCAGAGTCAAAAACCCAACTGTGTTTTTGACTCTGACGAAGACCGCTTGTTACGGTTGAAAGATCTTAGTCTTGTTTTCCCATTTCATTTTGTGGTTTGATATTTGATTGTTATTTCACATGTTTATGTGAAATCTTTATATATATATATATTTGTATATGTATGTGTGTGTTTTGACTTGATGTTCGAATTAAAATATAAATTTTTCTACCTTTGCTTAAAATATTTATGCTAAAGGCAGTAGCATACATATTTTAAACTACTAAAATAAACAAAATTCCGAGCTATGATTTCAGAACATTTTAGAATTATCACCGGTATTTTATTCTCCTACGACATAGAATGGTTAAACCTTAATAGATAACCTTTGTGAAACGTCAACAGCATCCTGTACTTGGCATTGGCCTATTCACTGAAACCTTAAGGTTATCCACTTTCAGTTTTGAAAGTCCAGTGTTCAGTAACCATTACATTCAAAGTAACTAACCATGAGTTACTTTCTATTCATGATATAATGTGGAGTTTTTATATCCATTGAACAAGAAAATAGAGCGATAAATATTGATCAGAATTTCGAACCAGAAAAAGAATTCTTCGATTCCAGATCATGAAAAATGTAATTTCTCTGTAAAAAATATTAATTCAAATATCTATTGTATAATTAACCAGTCTAATAAACATCACAAAAAGAAATTTTGCTATGAAATAATGAAAAATAGAGATGTATTCTTCATGTAGAACTCTCATTTCATATACCCAGAAGTCATAAAAACAACTTAAAATTCATTTCAAAAGGAATTGATTTACACATGTAGGAATATAGCGTCGTGTCTAAAACCCTAATATCTATATATAATTATTATAATTGCAATTGTAAAAATTAAAACAAATTTATAATTAAAGCATGTTACAAACAAAAAAACAGCTTTATTAAAACATAAATTATTTAATTTTAACCCAACGAGAGTAAACTAGTATTTAAAGTTTAAAAAAATCTTCTTACTGTATAACAGCAGTACCTAGTTTTAAACAAACTACATTATTCCTCTTCTGATTTAAATGCTCGAGTTTTCCTTGAATCTTGATTAATGAACTCATAATTTTATGTGATGTGATGCATACATTTAATAAGTCTTGAGTTTAAAAGTAGACATCTTATATTTTTTCTTATTATTTTGATGAAGGCTTATTTGTAAGTTAGATACTCTTATTTGAAATTAATTAGAATTTATAAAAGAAAAAGATTACTAAACAGACGTGATGTATACATCACGAAAACGAAGATGATGTAAGAAAACGAAAAGGAAAAATAATGAAACGTGATTTTCTTTAGATTTATGTATTCGAGACATACTGCTGACAGATGTAACAGTTACTATAATAAATGATTGTAAAAAAGATAACTTTAGTATTTTGTTGACTGTTACGGAGTTTTACTATAAAATGTAATGATGATTCAAATTGGAAGGTTTGCTGAGACAATCAACAACAAAAAATTATATGGAAAATTCAGGGCAGAATATGAATTTGTTGGAATGAGAATTCAAAACCTGTTTTACTTGCAAGAGTCTGTATAGTTCGGTTTAAAAAAGTTGGTTAAGTTTTAATTATAACTAAACAAGTACTGAAAAAATTCAAGGTGTTGAACATCTTTCTGATTGTACTGCCTAAGAAAAATTGTGTTACCCAATAGAAACTTGTGGATAACAGTTTAAATAGATCTCCTATTTAAATGATGACCTCATTCATTCGCATTATTAATGTTTTAAAAGAATTTTAGAAATGTTCAATGACAATAGCTAATCTTAAGACTGATAGAACATGTCGCAATACATCTGTGCATTGTACTGTCATCTCAACATACAGATGAATAGTCCAGAGTTAATCAAGTGGAGTAATTCCCTTGACGATGGATGTCAAATTATCGATTGCAATTTATTTTTTGCAACTTTAAATTTTCTTTCTTCTATGTTAACCTATATTTGATTAAGGAGTTACAGGCTGAGTAGCTAATACATAGCCTTTCTTACGTATTCAGTACAATTTAAAACTTTGGAGTTAACAGGAAAATAAAAAAAATAATTTGATCAGGAGGAAAATAACTGCAAGGAGATAAAGTGCTCCGATTCGGAAAAGGTTTTTCTTGCTCTATGTATTCTGTTTGTTTTCTATACTAAATATATATATATATATATATATATATATATATATATATTATGAAGTCAGAATGACCATACAAACTGGAGACAATCTTTTCTGCTCAGAATCATTTCTCCTGAAGATGGATTTTCAGAAAATTTGAGTTATTCTTCTGTCTATATGTGTGCTATCTTTTTTAATTGGTTTTTATTTAAAAGTCCGTTGGACCATTTCATTTAATTATATATATATATTTGGATGAAGGAAAGAAGAAGGTATTCAGAAACCTTGAAAAACTAGTGAAGAAAATGACATCAGCGAAATACGGTCAGCTGTTTAACGAAATATATATATATATATATATATCAGTTCATGAACTGATTTGCGTCCAGTTTGGATCGTTTTTTCGAATTTTGAGTGGATATATATATATATACCATGATAAACGAAAAACAGTCCGGCAGGACAGATAACACTTAAAATAAACAGTGACACATAGACTGAAACATAACAAAAGACTCACTTTTCAATATTTCGACCGTAATGGCGGTCGTTCTCAGGTGAAGAAGTGAATTGACGGAGGGACGACAGTCAACTCAATATATATACTGTTATAGAATAGTACTAAAGTAAATTGTGTCTCGGTCAATTTTCCCGATTCAAGGTTCAACTCAAACTCTCAATGCCAAGGTTACTTTTTTTTTTAGTAGTATTGAGGTCTATTAGAAACATATACTTCTGATATACTCCGTTACTAATGTTCCCGCCTAAACTTATTCTTCATCAGGATTAAAATATTCTGACACACTTAGAAGGACTAATTAACAATACTGTAGTATATGCAAATACTGTTAATTAGTAATACTATTGCTTCACAATGTCTTAAGTTATAATAAAGATATAAGTATGCATCGAAACATTCGACGTATTGTCCTCAAAAAAGAGAACTATTAAAAACCTCACCATTTAATGTTTTACATAATACATAAATATCATGAAAAATAAATATGTATCTATATTTCAGGAGCAATCCTTTAGTTATTCAAATTTTGTTGATTGACGTGCATAGTATAACCTTTTTGTTTTTTAGAGAATCCTTCTATTTTTTGTTACTTAAGGTTTTTATCATTTATGTGCTATATTTACTAGCTCTACAAAAGATTTATTAGTATACTCAATCACTAAGTTTTAACAAAAATTCTTATTTCTTTATGTTTCAGTGAACTGAAACATAGTGGTGTGTTAATACTGGGTTTAAGTTAATATTAAAAATTAGCGACGTGGTGTAGAAATAAATCTGATAGGGAACTACCATAAAAGTAAACCGAAAGATGGAAACTTTGGATAAAACAATTAGAGAGATTATCTAAATGAAACATGGACAAATTATAATAAGCAGGTCATTGAACTAAACACACACACACACACACACACACAGAGTCAGATATATATGTATATATAAATATATACCAACGTCCAAACCACATTACGAAATGATAAAAAAAGACTAATATTTTTCAACCGTAACAAGAGGATTGATTTGATTTGATGAGTTGGGACTCTGACGATGACCGTTAAAGTTGAAAGATCTTACTTTTTTCCTCCTCTCTTATTGTTGTTTGGACGTTGACTGTTACTTCACGAGTTTATTGTAAAATTTTGTTATATATATGGATATATGGATTAATTTAGCACAATGAAATTAAATTGGAAATAATGCCTTTCATCAACACATCATCAGAGAGCAAGTGATGCTTATTGTTATTATAAAAAATAATTAATACTTGCTAGCCTGGTTGATTGAAGTCCCTAGAATTTGTGGAAACCCTGACTGTGTTTAATGATCCATTAATTGAAGGAGTCATCATCTGTTTAATTATTCCATTAATTAATATTTCATCTAATTTATAAAGTCCTATGTTATTGTTCATTAATTTCTTATAAAATTTTTTTATGAATGTCCAAATTTTTTATGAGAAATTAATGAATAATAGCCTAGGACCTAGGTCTTTATAAATTAGATGAAGTATTAATTAATGGAATAACTTCAATTAGCCAGGCTAACAAGTATTTATTATTTTTGATTTCATTTGATCTCTGATGATGTGTTAATCAAAGGCATTAGATAATTTATTCCCAATTTAATTTCACTGTGTGTAAATTCATCCATCTATTATAGCAAGTGTTTTCTGTGTAACCTATCTGAATTAGGTCTCCCAGTATCTGTCTGCCTAGCTACATAAGTTTTTTTTCACCTGTTGATGAGAGTCAAATTATAGAGTGATAAGTGTCAGTTGTTTTGATCTTTCTCTCCTGATGAGCATAAAGAGAGTTAATATTTTGAAAGTGGGTCGTATTGTAAAGTTCTTATTCGTGTTCCATTCTGTTATTAATGTACATAGACCTATATAGTTTGAATGAAAACGTAGTCACCTAAAATAAAAACTTCAAAAGTATGATAGATAACCACGTTTCTCTACAATTTAGACACTACGCCAACTTCAAGAAAAGGTTAAAAATAAAGAAGATATCAATGCATTGTATATGGATACAATTATAATTGTTTTACTAGAGAAAAGGAGCAATTTGCTTTGTTATTGTTGTTGTGAATCTGTTGCAAAAGAAAAATTTCTTTTAGCATTTACTCAAGACACATCTGACGGAATAATTGGTGAAAGTCTTTCTCAGTGAAATAACCTTAATCGTTATTCCACTCTGTCGTCAATCCATCAGGCTTTCTTGTTCACTTTAACAGCCCTAATTGTTTTTCAAATAGTTGAAGTCTCTTTTCCTTGTTGATTGTGTTGAGTCTTAGTAGACCAGAAGCTTTATCAAAGTGGTAACAAGCAGGTTTTTTTTGTGCAATTTATTATTTTCCCTTTCACCAGTACATCAGTTCTCTGTTTCAATGAAATTTTCTTTTCTTGTAAAACATGAAAAAATTATATATGAAGATTGTTTGTGAACATCAAATAAATCAGCGCTCTTTGCTAATATAACAATCAAGGTTATATAGGTTAATTAAATGAACATCATATTGTTTGGTTAATTGTGAGAAAATGGACAGTAACCTTTGAGCTAATAAAATGCAAATCGGTTGCTAAGAAAAGAGAAGGATATGATTTTTGAGGAGAGGTTCCCAGGGAGATGAAAGCGATGGCGCTCTCACGCTGTACCGACCTTGACATTCCCGCTTCTTTAATCAAGCAAGATGAGAGGTTCGGGCTTTCTCGCACTCAACGAACCACTTTCTGTTTCGCCAATATCCCTCTACTGTCCTACTTTAGTAAACTAGTATAATTCGCTATTAAAATCACTAATATATATATATATACCATGATAAACGGTCCGGCAGGACAAATAACAATTAAAATAAGCAGTGACACATAAACAGAAACACAACAAAGACTCACTTTTCAATATTTCGACCGTAATGGCGGTCGTCCTCAGGAGAAGAAGTGAATTGACGGAGGGACGACAGTCAACTAAAGAACTCACTGGGTGAGGGCTAAAGCAGTGCTGCCGCAAAGGAGACAAATAAAAAAGGAACTAGGAAGTCGAGAGCAAAAATAAAAAAAAATGTTTTTGAAAGGTAGAAAAAGGTTAAGAAAAGAAAAAATAAAGAAATTATATAAAAAATTAAAAAAAAATTAAAAAAAAAATAAATAAATAAAAAATATTAAAAAAAAAAATTAACGCTTTAAATTCAAGCCAGGTTTCGAGCGTGCCCCCAGGAGCCAAATGTGGGCTTCCTCAGAAGCTTTTAAAGTAAATATTACTTTAAAAAATTACTTTAAATATTACTAAGAAAGCATCACACATATTTTTTTCACTTTAGAGCTCCCTCTCGACAACGCAAAACCGTTCAAAATATCTGTTATAATTAGTTTATTTTCCGTTGTGTTCTCTGGGATTGCTTTCAGTTTTTTATTACGTCGTTGATATCAAAGTCTTAGTATCCTTATTCCTGTTAACTTATCTAAGGTAAGGAGTTCTTCTTAGATTCTGGTATGTGTGAATTGATTGGTATTCGGGGCCCCATTCATGATTACTCTATTTGTACGAGTATAATTACATAAAAGTATATCCCATTAACAGAGATTCTGCTCTCCACATACCGCTGTGGGCATAGTTTATGCTGTATGTTGATATTGAACACTAGACTTCTTGATTTTGCTTTTAGACTGTGTTTTACCCTGTTACATGGCTCAATAACGAAAAGAGACAAACATCAATTCAGGCATACAAGACTCACTACCATACTTCGACGGGTGTTACATTCGAATATATTTTGAATATAGTTTTTTATATGAAAGAAATGTTTTCTATATTAGATTATATTAATAGAGTTTTCTATACCCTTGTAAATAATGTATTAAAATGTTGATATTGCCTTGATTGCCATCAAAATATTTCTAATTTTGGTTCAAACCATTTTTCAAGAATTTATTATACTACTATTACAGCATAATTTGAAACATTTAACTATCTTTATATTATATATAGAACAGTTGTTATATCACGTATGTTTTATTGTAGATAGATAACGTTTTAGGAACAGTATGTTCTAACCATTTAAGAACAGTTTGTGGTATTTCTGATATGAATCTTACTAACTCCAGTTGTATTAACAATATTTATGAATTAAACTGTATATCTGGAACTTTTTAGAGATCCATAGTGAATTCAGGTATATATTACTAGGACAACGTATATATATATATATATATATATATATATTTATATTTATGTATTTATATAGATTTTAGACTACAGAGAGAGGGAAAGAGTGCAGGGGATGACAAAAATGCCATAAATAGGGATAATGGTGTTCCGATGGAGCTACGTAAAGCAGGTAAAGCGGTTATTTACATCCCTGAACGTCTACGCGTGTATCCGCTTATTTAGATAGTCTTCTGAGCTATAATAATTTACTTTGCGTACACAGAGGTAGTCTCCTAAGAGGAAGAGTTTTCAAGAAGTTTGTCCTTGAAGGAGCAAATAAAGAAGTGTAAGTATAATGGGACCGGTCCATTGTGACCATGGTTGGTTCTCATCTTCTCCTTGACGACCAGTTAAATAAATACATACACAGCTACACACTCAAGTTTTTTTGACAGTGATACCGTGTATAATTTTATGTACTGCATAAATGGGAACCAGTTAACCAAGTCACGCTACTCTTTTTTTATTTATTTATGTATTTTTTATCGTTACAAC
Organism: Hermatobates lingyangjiaoensis; assembly: GCA_026182355.1. Lineage (NCBI taxonomy): Eukaryota > Metazoa > Arthropoda > Insecta > Hemiptera > Hermatobatidae > Hermatobates > Hermatobates lingyangjiaoensis. The sequence continues at coordinate 342,070 of JAPFBL010000059.1, forward strand.
TTCAATAGTAAAATAATATTTGTTCTAATTCTTCTGTTCCTTCTTTTATTAAATTTATCACTAATTTTTTATAATAATCAATTTTTTAAAATCACATTTTATATATATTGGTTGAAATATATGTTGATATATATTAGCTAACTTTTATGTGCATAGATATTCTTCTTATCATAAAATCACAATCTCGATCAATATACTCAAGCACATGGGGGCAAAGCCACAGAATCTATATATATATATATATTCATGTTGGGTCTTGTTCCAAGATGTTTAGGGCTTCTAATGGCAGCTGGTGGTCCTAAAGACCATGCTTATAATGCCCATAAGACCAAACTCACACGAGAAATGTTAGTTAACAACACGGAGGTTTTATACTATGAAAAAGATAGAAACAGGCTAATATATATTATATATATATATATATATATGAACAGTCAGAGTTCAAATTTACCATAAAGACAATAGATCAAATTTAAGGGAAAAAAACAGAAAATTACAGTAACTCAATTTTACAGTAAATCATATCTTAGTAGAGTTAATACAATAATTACTGTTGATATAGCTCTTCGATCTAATATTGATCCTTTACCTAATCCTTTACAATAATATCATTATCAGATTTAATATAGTAACCATTCAATTATTAGTTAAAGAAGTCCAGAGAACACTTTGAAAAATTCACAAAAACTCACTTTAATGTTTTGACAAACAGATATGATTTGTTGGAAGAGAAAAAAGTACACTAAAATATCCCTTCGTGTTAGTAACAATGCTATGTACTGCCAACATACGCAAGGAGGAAAAAAATAAAAGAAGTAAATAAAAATGGGAATTAATTTTAAACTATCTTTCTTACTTCCCAGTCCTCTCATCCTCACACCATATGTTTTTACATCACTTGTCTCAGTATCAGATTTGACTCTGACGAAGACCGCTTTTACAGTTAAAAGATTTTAGTAATTTTTCTGATTTCTTTCTGCGGTTTTGACGTTGACTTTTATTTTGCATGTTTATTGTGATATCTTTATATATATATATATTTATATAACCAATTAGATGAAACCATTCTATGAACTAAATAAACTAGTTTCACAGGAAAAACACACGTAAAAGAGATAACAGAAACTCATGACTATATTTAGATGGCGTTGTTATCAGGTAGTGAGATAGAGAAGTAAGAGAAGACGAACTTAATCTTCGTCACCTATCTTCATAGCGACTCATGCTTTATCTCACTCCCTGATGAAGGCGAGGTCGAAATATATTAGTGAGTTTCTGTGATTTCTTTTGTGTATGTTCTTTCTGTGAATCATGTTCGTGGATATAAATATATGAAGATAGGAGATAATCGCTCTGAGGCCTTTCGTGTATCACGTCGTCAGAGATTAAGTAATCACGAAAGGTCTCAGAGCGATTATCTCTTATCTTTTGTGGTGAGTTACTTGAATATTCATATAACGTGTAATTGTGGCAATTTTGTATATATAATATATATATATATAGTATAACAAAGAAAGTAAGAAAATGATCCTAAAAGAACAACAAAAATTTTAGGGTAAAGTATAAATAAACAATAAATAATAGATTCACACACTTACAGTCTCTAATTTTAAGTTTAAAACCAAAAAATTAGAGGTAAGTGGGCGTATCTATTTACTGTTTTCTTGGAGTTATTCTCACACATTTATCTTGAGAGTTTCAATTTCATTCAATGATTTCAAATAAATTACGAGTTTTTACTGCGAACTGTCATATCTTTCTTGTATGACTTGTAAGACTTAAACTGAAGTTATACGACCTAGATGTATGTTGATTGTTCTGAAGGCAGGTCAATTTCCCTTGACATTTGCATTCTTCTCTGGTTCACTCTCTATTTCTCAGGTCATTGACTCTTATCTTCTTTCAACCCATTCGACTGTATTCTATGACGCCATAAACAAGTATAGGAAATAATTAATCGTCATACTTAAACCTGCTAGGCCCAGTGGTTCCCAACCTTTCAAATATAGCGACCCATTTTAGAACAAGCAATCAGAAAGCGACCCCAATCGTTAAAATATCTTTTATACATTTATTTTTTCTATAAGAAACTGGCATATATTGCAATTTTTTTAGTGAAGTAACTGTATATTCCTTAAATATATGATTAATATAGAATTTATTTATTAATTTCAAAGCTCCTACAAAACATTAATTAATTGCAAATTAATTTCGAAGTATTCAAACAAACAAATTTCATACCGTTATGTAACTTTACTAAAGTATGTTTATGAACTGACCTTAATGAGATGGCTGGTATTGTAGCTTTTTAGCTAGCAATTCTATCCTAGGCTCCGTTGTCGATATGGCACACCTCAAGTCGTGTTCCACATCTAATTTATTTCGGTAATTGTTTTTAAGGATGAGTAGTTGGGAGAAGGCTGTTTCACATAAGTAAGTTGTTGGGAAGGGCAATAAATTACTTATTGCGATTTCTGATATTACTACTGATATTACTGAATTTATATAATTGTCTTAATTTTATTTTATAAAGTTATTTATTTAACTGTCTTCTGTTTTTACCGTGTTTTAAATAATATTCAATTGGCGACCCCATGGCATTGGTGTCACGACCCTGTTTGGGGTCGCGACCCACAGGTTGGGAACCACTGTGCTAGGCTGAAATTTGGTTTTTTTGTTTCTTAACATAACGATTAGTTTTGGATGCATCCCTCTTCAAGATCTAAGTGATTAGATGTTATTGTCATAACTGGGTTCTGAAAAGTTTTTTCTCACTTTGAGATCTTTTTGATTAGAACAGTTGGGTGTTATTTTATTGTTGGAGCTTGTTCCTCTTCACAATCCCGTACCTAAATCTGCATGGTATTATGTTGATTTTATCTTGGAGTTACCTTAGAGCTCTTCCATCTTCAAAATCATAATGATTTAAGTATTCAAAAGTATACTTGTATCTTATGTATTACAAGAGTAATGCTTTGTGGTATTATTCTTGATTCATAACGTTTTTCTCTATGACGTCTTTGTGGTTACAATAACTGGGTGTTTTCTCATCATTGGGACTTGCTCTTCTTCATAACTTATTGCTTAGATTTACCTTGTATTATCTTCGTCTTAGAACACTTTTCCTTTCACAGTTATAGCAGTTAAAACAACCAGGTGTTTTATTAAAACACCTTTGGGAAGAAGTTCCCAAAGAAGTCTTGGGACTTCTTCCTTTTCAAAATCATAATGAGTAGATCTACATGGTGTTATCCTGGACTTGTAACGTTTTTCTCTTATACGTTACAAATTATTCTTCTTCACAATCCTATTGATTAGATCTCATCGAGTATCTTGGTTCTATAACACCCTCTTTTCAATAACATGGTCACTAGATCAACCAGGTGTTGATAGTTTTATTAGTCTTGTAAGTGGTTCCTCATCAAGATCCAAGTGATTTGATCTCCTGTTGCTACCATAGATTCATTACGTTTTTCTCATCAAGGTCGTAATGGTTAGGTCAAACATGTGTTTTATTAGTTTTGTCAATTCTCCCTCATCATGGTTCTAGCGATTAAATCTTATGGTGTTATCTTGGTTCCAGAACGTTTTTCTCTTCAAGATCATGATGACTGATCGACTGAGCGTTATCCTACTCTTGGTTCTTGTTGTTCTTTAAGATCATAATCATTAGAAGTACTTTGCGATGTTTTGGTTTTATAAAAAGTCTCTTTGAAGTCGTAAATAATTATGCATTTATGGGGTTACTTACTGATAAAGGATGATGAACACACATGTCCAAAAGACATTAATGATCCAAAGAAGAATAAATAGTGTTTCACAGTTTCTAAGGGATCACTCGTCAGAATGTATCACAGGTTTGAAGCCATTGAACACCTCCCCGCCATAGTTATTTGACTCCGGTTTCATGCAAGCCTACTCCCATGTTCCTTTAGAATCCTAATTTGGCTATAACCTTGGGCTGAACTCACGAAATCGTAAATGTGGTGTAATCATGCAATCTTATTTGGTCTGCGTGACTTCATATGGGCATTTCTAAACACCTCATTTACAGGATTTCAAGTAGCATTTTCTACTGAATGTTTAAAACAAGTTTTAATAGAAATATGAAAGTACAATATATATGTTTTTGCAAAAGTAGTATATATGGACATGTTATACTACAGTCTACTTGTACGGCCATGCATGCCGTACAATGTATCTTCATGCATGAAGATATGGTAGTGTGTGATATATTTATCTTTTTTGAAGTTATTTCCTAAAGAAGGCACACGTCTAGCTCATTAATGGTGAATGTGTTTTCGAAAATGTAATTACATAATAGTAATAAATGCGGTGCGCTAATAGAAGGATTTGAGATGTGACCGAGCTAATTGTGAAGACTGGCGGAGTGGTTGTTGAATAATCTATTAGAAGCTGGGAGGGTCTGTTATGTAAGAGGCGCTTGTGACCCCTCGAGGGAAAGTAAGAGGCCGCTTGGTGAGAAAATGGGCCAGTTCTGGTGACCCGGCCAAACAGGCTGTCGGTCAGTGAGTATATATAAACCAAAACACATTACTGCCACAGTCCATTCAGATGTATCCTAATCGTCAAATCTCAGTCCATCTATTTGCATTTATATAATTTTCTCTAATGTAAACGTGTGCTTCTATTCTAAATAAAAGCATTAGATCACATTTATTTTTTACTAATGTTATTTAGTCTACTATTTATACCTGATAACCATCTCGATGAGTTAGATAAATGAATGGTTTCGCTATGTAGATATACAATAGTTGATTAATACAGTAATCTAATACAGTGATAATTAGTGGTCATCAATTAAAGAATGTCTAATCCTCTTACTCTTGAAAGTTCTATACTGTTGCTCCCAGTTCCTGGATTTAAAGTCTTTTATCAAAAGTGGTGTTAGAGGCCGAAAGTGTTATTTTGCACTCATTCTGCTAATGAAGTACCACTTCACCCTACTGATTCCTATCGAGACTCCTAAATTTGAATTTACTCAAATTTTAACAAATTATAATTGTTAATATGACATACATTGAAAGTTTTGAAAATATATAAGGCAAGATGGCAGACTCTATTATAATATTACTTTTAAGAATATATCTAAAAATATTTTGAAGATTATTAATCTTTTGTATAAAGAACCGACAGGGTTACATCGTCTCCAAGAGACGGCTTTGGTATGTAAACTCTTTGGTTCTAAACAAGTTTCTGGAGAAATAAATTAATTCATATCGATCAATAAATTAATTGGAAGTAAATTACCAAGAGTTTTATATTCAGTATCAAATGTAACCGCACTACCTCTGTTTGATCACAGTGGTTTTAGGTGTTGAATCCGCTACTCATTATGTTATCACCTATTCCAGTTGTGATTTACCAATTATATTCTGCATGAGAATTCTTCAGATTCATGCTTACCTCATACATCTTGCTATATACTGTCCCCAAAAGAAAAAAAAACTTGGTTGTAACCTTAGGATTCCACCCTAAGCTAGGGCTTCTCCATTAAAAAAAAATTATCACTTGCAGTACATCTGCTTATAATAAGAAAAAAGATGAAATAAGCAATATACAATTTATGGTATTTGGCATCAGAAAAAAATATTTCCTTTTGTTTTTGGAATTAGTTTATCAAAATATGAAATTATGTTAGAAATTTATTTTTTGGTAATCATGTAAATAACTTTTCCTAATCACATACATACATTCATACACACACACATACACATACACTCACTCTCTCTCTCTCTCTCTCTCTCTCTCTCTCTCTCTCTCTCTCTCTCTCTCTCACACACACGCACAAATTAACAACTTAAGAAACCAATTTTAATGGATTCAGAGAAACTGAAATCATTTTGAAAACCCGATATCAAAATTTTGTCAGAAATTGTTATTTTCCCTCTATAAGATTTATTAGTTATTTTATTTATTATTTATTTATTAGTTAGTTATTTTTCTCTATATTCTATATAGATGTAAACAGAGTAAGAATAATGAACTAAATGACATTCATCTGGTATGAATTATCGTGGCTGGCTTGAAATTCTAATATAGTATTTAAGGAAATTTGTTCTCACTAACATTGTCAAAAGTCTTATCAATATAATATTCTAAATATTTATCCTATATTTATACGTTAGCAAGAGTTTTTATATGATTTACAAATCAACAGAAATATTCTTATAATAAGTGTGTAAATGAACTTAGATGAGTATTTATTGTTAAAAGCCTAAAAGAACAGAGTTTTTATATCCAGATCGAAAAAATGCTATAAAAAGTTCATCGCTAAATTATGTAAAACCGCCTGTTACAAAATAACATCACGCTGTCTATTTAGAAATCGCTGCTTATTTTTGTTGTCGTTTTGTTTTTTGTTATTCAAATCATAAAAACAAAAAAATAATTTATTATATATTAAATAGAAACGGATATATTTTGATAAACTATACAGTGTTGTTAGATGTTAGTTCTTGTTAACTAATACCCCGGTAGACCTTTTAGGCTTTATAGTTAATGATTACTTGAATCAAATTGAGGATAATATAAAATTCATAATTCTTAATATTTGTTAAATTATATAAAATGAGTTAAATTATATAAAAATCAGTTGAGTTTTTGACTCTGACGAAGACCGCTTGTTACGGTTGAAAGATCTTAGCCTTGTTTTCCCATTTTTTATTGTGGTTTGATCATTGATTTGTTAAATTATATACTTGGAAGGGTTATTTCCCTTAGGATGGCAACCACTACCAAATCGTGGGTGGTGTTGCAATGGGTAGTCCATGTGCTCCAATATTAGCAGGTCCATGTGCTCCAATATTAGCAGGTCCGGTGATGAATCATCTTGATGAGGTAATAAATAAATACCTTTACGATTCCAGTTTTATAAATATGCGTCGATGTCCTTTTCTTACAATTCCCCATGAATCATAAGAAATAGTTTTAAAAATTTTCTAATTATTTTCATTCAAAATTAAAGTTTACAATAGGAATGGAAAAAGGACATTTCCTATCATTTCTAAACATTATGATATATGAGAATCTGGAAGGGTGTATTTCGATAGAATGGTGGATGCAAGCTAAAAGAACAAACCGATGTCTTAACTTTCAATCCCATCTTTGAAAGACAAAATAAATAAAACGTTAGCATTAATGCACAGGGTGTCTAATTTAGGAAACACAGTTGTGTTTTGGAAAATATAAAACTAATAAAAAGTATCTTGAGAGATAATGATTACCCAGAAAGTTTAATAAAAACAAATTAAAGAACATAAACAAAGCATATTCAATCAACAAACTGATAATTCTGAACACAGCCTTACTTCAGATAATATTTTTTTCCAAATTCCTTACTTATTCACCTTTTAGTGTGGTAGAAATTGTGGCTCATTTATTATTTGGCACCCATATTGGTAATGGGTGAGCTACATAAGCTTGTTGATTCTACACTGGGAGTCTTAAATTTGCTTAACTTAAATATATTTTTATTAGGGATCTTTAACGAGTGCCTTATGTCCTACGGGCTTTGGACTGACGGCTTAACGTCCTCTCCGAGGGACGAGGTACTCAGATCTATTAACATCCTGCGCGAATAAATCTGACGTATCTTACGTCAGATAGTGTATCTTATGTTAGTGTAGTTATGTGTTACACAGGATAAGTCTTGCTATCCTGTGTAACACATAACTACACAAACTATGGCTACTATAACACTGTTTTAGACCAGACTTGTAAGGTACGAATAAGTGAGGTACAACAAGCTTATGCTTTTACCTTTCATGTTGATAGAACATAGGGTAACCTAAATAACATTAAGATACTTTCGTAGACCCAGGCAATAAGTGCACTGGCTGTTACAACTATTAGATGAGGCGACCATGGGTATTTGTCCATTGTCTTTTTATTTCTACTGTTGTTTAAACATGATGAAACATATACTTACCAGTAACTGCATTACAACTATACAAGCGATTACAGCAAGTCCTTGAAGGCAACTTGTTTTTGTTAGAGTCACCCGCAGGTTACCTTGCCTGAGACTTTTTCTCTCTCTAGCATCACAATTAAACCTGCATTTTGCCTTTGTCACCTTGAACTTCAAAGCAAAATGCCAGATTTACAAAAACGTGATCTCATCATATCCCCTTCTCAGAAAACCTGACCTATGTGCAACAGTTTTGATTCCATTCACTTCCTCATTGTCTTCTTACCTAAATATTTATTCAATTATTGTGTACTTCCTGCTGAATAAGTACTAAAATCAAATGACTTAGAATAATAAAAAAAATGTATATTGATAGGCTATATCTAGAGATCAAGCCTAGTTCGAAATGTGTCTTGAAATATGATATTTGTTATTGATCCTAAAAATCTTATATTATAAAATAATAAATTGTTAAAATCCATTTATGTTTTTTTTTCATCAATTATAACTTTATGAAAGGTCAATCGAATAGGAACAAAGTATTTTGGCTTTGAACTAAAAGCCATTGGTATCAACGCCCTACACTGCATGAAAAACGTTACATATACGTTTATAAGAAACTAAACAACGCGTTTCGAACACTTGATGTTCTTTTTCGGGTTACATCTAAAAAATATATGCCTGACATTACATCTAAATAGATACAACTTGAAGAAGAACATCAAGTGTTTGCGTTGTATAGTTTCTTATAATAAACTTTTTTTGTCAAAGACTTAATAATTTTCCCAATATGAAGAAAAACGTTCAATATTAGTTTTAATGATTTAAGTTGTACTAACATTTATGGTACTTAGAACACTTATTTATTTTATGGGTATTATTTAAAGAAACACATCTGAGAAATGAAACTTTAAAAACCAAGTATAATTTGTACATTAAAGATAAGAAATATGAATTTTGGAAGTAAATATATTTTGAACTACAGAAGCATAATTGCAATCCATTATACTTAAGATTTTATCAGGAGAAGAACAAAATAGTATATTTATATTTAGTACATTGATGTAGACCGGTTTTGCTTAAAACGTTGTAAATCAGGTCACTTGAGAATTTAAAATTCAGAAAACGTTATTAGAATATGAATTCATCATTGCTCGTAGCATTTGTTTGTCTCTACTGTTTCTGAAAACTCGTATGTACTTGATAATTGGCATGACTGAAAACAGGTCAAGCAGAAAGGAGAACTTACGAGAAATGATGAGTTTATATTTTATATATCTAATATCTGTAGTGTTAATATTGTTCACTGAAGTGCTTTCATGCATGTGTCTTCTTTACTAAGTGATAAAATTCTTCTCGTCCTTGAAAAACCTGCTATTGTTGTTCAAATATTTGACTTTAGCTGTCAATAGTATTTCAATAAATGGTTTCAGTTTCATTGTCGCAAATCAGTTAAACTCGAATTGATTTCTTGTAGGTTGGTGCCAGAAACAAGTGCAGGAGGACCCCTGCAAAGTGAAGAGCCGAGTGGTCGCCGACTCGACGTACTGCGACAGATACTGGGAATGTGTCGACAGCCAACCTGAGCTCTACGACTGTCCCAATGGACTGGTGTACGCCGGCAAGAACAGGGGAGTCACGGAGGGTTGTGACTATCCTTGGAGAGCCAACTACTGCGACGGCAAAACTCAAGCCAGTGAGTTTCACTAACACCAATATCACTTACTCAGTCCCATTCACACAGGATGAACGAAAAGTTACAATCCGCTTTCTTAGTTGATCGCACATCAAATTATTCTTAAACACTTTTACGCTTGAAATATTTTAATGATGCCCACCACTGATGCCTTTTCACTTAAAGAAAAAATAACTTTACAAAATTATTTCTCGTAATACTACAGCCTTCGTAAAGACCTAAAAAATTCATTCCTCTGGTCTTTATAAGTCATAACAACCTTTTCTCTCATCCAAATCTATTTGTACGAATCCTTGCTTCCTCCTCACCTTCCCAGAATCTCCCAAAATGACTCAAGAGAAAATGGCCCAGGGATCTCCTACTACGATAATATACTATAAAACAAAGATAAAAATTGAACCAGTGGCTTTCATTCGCATAGAAGTTGTTGCGTAATCTCTTACTACATATGATTGTTACGCAAAATATGTGTAGTTGTATATTTGCAAATAAAGATGAAAAAAAAAATACTTTGAGTGGAGGATTTCTACTAGTTAAGATAGTAGGAGTTTTATTACTAGCATATATGTACTGTGATAAATTTATCGTTTAAAACAAGTTTAGCACACTGCTTCCCACAACATAACGAACAACTAACAATCACTGGGAATAGTTAAGACTGCTATGGTTGACAGTAGTTAAGGTGGAGTCCTCGTTAAAGTAGCTTCCTCAAAAGTAACGAATCAAGAATATTTTGAATAATATATAAATGGAAAATATGGATAAAAATTATTTGAATTTAAATTAACTGCTTATTAAAACCTTTAAAAATTGAAGTTAACTATCTAATTCCCCTTTTGATTATTTCTGAACTGCATTTGGAGCACTAATTTTATAATTCTGCAATTATAAAGTTTTATAATTCTGCAATTATCAGTGAAAATCAACACAGCTAACACAGTTTAAGGCAGACTCAGTACATATATTTAAAACTACTTTAGATTTATAGGAACCTTTGAGATACTCCCTAAATATCTTTAACTAGCTTGGAATCTGCGTCAGAAGCCATAATATGAATTCACAGCTTAAAGTCTAAAATACTGCTTCTGGCTATGTAAGTCTCATATTGAATATTGCTCCTATAGTATTGATCCAGTTTCACTCCTAACAAATCCCCTCAAATAAACACCTTAATGTTAAACTTCAAAAAGCAGTTTTCCTTTTAAATAATCTCATACGACACCCTTATATATATTGAGGGCTCTGTCCATCATAATTATTTGCATCCAATCATTTCTTCGGGCAGTCTCTTTCACCTATCACTACTTCTTTGTGGAAACTTCACTATATCAACATTTATTCACTGTTGTTTCCATATATCACAAATAAGCAATATAACAGGAAGCCAGTTGTGAAAATTGAACAGAGTATATTCCTGGGCAGGAACGTTTCAGAAGGTTGAATGCAGCCAGAATAGAACTTGAATACCTAATTAGCTGATTGGAGTTATAGGATTCAAGGCCGGTCGCTTTTCAAAAACTTTCGCTAGCTATTTTACACTTTCATGTGCAGGTAAACTCATACTAAAACATCATACACCGACTAGAAGTTTTTTTTTTTCACTAACTAAGCCTTTAAAATAAAATATCTGGCTTTGAATTTGATTTCAGTATGCAAAACTCGCTAATTACCAATATATTTTTTCTCCATATACATTTACAGCAACCTTGTAACATAGTACAGCACGCAGGAAAAGATAACACTCGCTCAGAGTAAATTGGATTTTTGACAAAGGGAAAGAGAAGTAATTTTTTCAAAAACACTAGCATGCCATAAATTTCCTAGTATAATAATTTTATAAAAGACCAAAAATATAAAAAAAGTAATTCAAAGTTGAAAACATTCTTCGAAAAATAATAAATGAAAATATCATACAGCTCAAATTAACAATTATCTTAAATGAACATTTTCTCTTACATGTGTTTGACATTTTTCAGACAAGATAGGAATATTTTTAAGTCTTAAATAGGAAACTTTGTTTTAAATATTCAATGCAGAAGGAGGTAAAATGAACTATGGAAGAGATCCACTGGTATGGAAGAGATTATTTCAAAACACGTAATCTTCATTTTCGTTTTTCAAAAATGTTATACAGCTGTAGTTATACTAATGATATTATTTGTATCAGTGGTGTGATAAACAAAAATGAACATATATATTGATAAGTGGATAAGTGGTAGTACATACCATCTGTACTACCTCCAGGAATGAAAGACTAATAACTTCTCCCGTTTAGACATTTAGTTACACCTAAATGAAAAATTATATATTATATGACCAAAGTGTTTGATATTATGTTTACTTATAATAAAGTTGAGTGTAGGCCACTTTGTAGGCCAATTTTTTATTGTTAAGAAAAATCAGGTAATATTTTTCTTGCAAGCTACTTACAGTCATCAAAAGATCGAGATCTTACTGAGAAGCAATAGGTTACCTACGTTTGATCTATTGTAAGATATAGAATTGAACCACCTATCTAGTGGTATTGAGATCTCAATATCCAATATTTACTTCCAATCATAAATAAGCTTCTACTCCACTACATATAACACTATTATAGTTTTAAAAACCACCAATTCATGGAAGCATCATTCTTCCAATATACTTATTTTTCATATTGGGAATTTTTAAATATTCAATATCAACACTCCATTTAAAAGGGTTATGAAAATATCTTAACTGTTTCCTTATGTGTTTTATTAAAAAATAAAATGTTATCATTTTATTCGTCAATCACAATAAGTGTATATCACAATATCCATGAATGTTGATTTATCATTCTTTCTGTGGTACAAGTCCCTCACTACCAGAACGCATATGACTGACTCACTGATGTAGATAGCTATACAAGGATATTGCGATCCTTGAAATATCAATACTATAAGTGCTAAAGTTAGCCGAGATATACCTATCAATTAAATGATAAAGAAAAACAACAAGCATGCGAGGAATTGAAATCACGGCTGAGGCTGAGGGTGATTCGAGTAATTGTTGAGTTGTTTCCATGAGTGTACGGGGAAGCGTTTACATCCGCCCTTGTTTGCACCGTTGCTTCCGTATTGACCAGTCTCAGTCAGTTACCCAAGCACAGCTATAGTTTGGAAGGCTTAAAGGGTTCTCAGACATGACAATGGTTTGCATGTCATTCTGCTCTGTCTCTCCAAGTAAGAAGCTCACTTTCAACTCTGTTCACCTTACTTTCACACTACTCAATATCACTGTAACCGCTTAAACAGTCCACTTCTTACCTTACATATCCTTCTAAGACAATAGTGAAGTCAACAGCAGTCTCAGTATTCACAACCTTTTGACTCAGAGATTCAACCTTTTGAACAGATTTCCTCACACCAGGAGATAATAATATATTAGAATGCCAAGTGGTATGTTGCACAAGGATAAAAGAAGGTTATTCAACCTTTATAACAGTATTTCTATATAGGAATAATATATATATATTTAAAGAATGAAGAACCACTGAACACTACTATATTTCGATGTCCTCGCTCAGGAAAAGAAGTGAATCGCTCAAATATATATATATATATATATATATATATATATATATAATATATTCTTTGTTTATACATGTGAAATTAAATTGTTTGCCTACTTTTTCCTTAATCAATTTTTTGGATATCTATTCGAATTTTACGGTGAGTTATTGCACCTAATTTCCCAAGAATTTAAAGGACTAATAAGAAAATTGACAAAAAATATAATCATTGGAAATACTATCCAAAATGGACAAATATAGTTCAATGTAGAAAAAGAAACATAGAGAAATTAAACGCACACACTTACAGTCTCTAATTTTTGGTTTGAACCGTCTTCAGGAGAGATAAGAGAGGGAAACCAAGCGCACTGGTTCAGAGACGGTTGGAGACCCTAGAATGTTTTTTTTTTCTATATTGAACTATATTTGTCCGTTTTGAATCGTATTTCCAACGAAAAGTGTATATATATATTATATTACATAGAAAGATCTACATTGAAAGAACTGACAGAATTCTTCTCGTTATTTCGACAAAACGCTGCCATTTACATCTAATAAAATGTCAATTATATATATATATATAAACTGAGACACAGCACATGAGACATATAAAGTGAGACAAGTGCACTGGTTCAGAAACTGGTCGACTCTGAACCAGTGCGATTGGTTTCCCTCTCTTATCCCTCCTGAAGATGGTTTAAACCGAAAATTAGAGACTGTAAGTGTGTGCTTTTAATTTCTCTATGTGTCTTTTCTACATTGAAATATATATATATATATATATCACTTAATATAAACTGTGGCACATAGAATAAAACATTATTTTGACCGTTATGTTGGTCGGAATATTGAAAAGTGAGTCTTTATTATGTTTTTCTCTACGTTTCCCAGCTTATTTGTTTATCACACACACACACACACACACACACACACACACACACACACACACACATATATACACATACGCGCGCGCTATATATATATATATATATATATATATATATACTTATACTAAAAACCTTTTTGAAACTATCATGGTTACAGGATGCATTGAATAGTCTAGAATAGTTTCGTATTGTTTACTGAATAACTCCGATTTGTTTAGATGGTCCCATAGGGCGAGAGCACTGCGATTGGCTGTACGGGATCTTCGGCCATGAAACCTCCTGCACTCGCTACTGGACCTGCTGGAATGGAACAGCCACTGAACAGCTGTGCATTGGCGGACTACTCTACAATGAAAACACCCACTCGTGCGACTGGCCAGAAAACGTGGACGGCTGCCAAAAACACCGTCAGTATTCAGACTGCATGTCTGTCACACCATATTTCACGAATATGGAAACACTCAAATCTGTATCTGCATATTTCCTCTTGACTGTATTACTTGCGACATATTTCCACCATTATCCTCTGGTTATCTTCAGACAAAATTATGGCTCAGATGCTAGCCTCTATATATAGGTTTCAATCATTTTTTTTTAGTGGTAATAGAATAGTCCTTCGGAAGATGATTAATTTATGTTCTGAGAGTTCGGTGTTTGATGACAACCACTCCACCACTGTAATCATCAGGGGCTGTCACCCCTATAAGTTACATTTTTCAACAGTGAGAAAAAGCTTGAGATCTCTGAAAATATAATATAATGTGGAGAAAAAGTGGTATAATAGATCAATTTTCTTTCACAGAGAAAAAATTTTGTGGGAAACTACCTTACCACAGGAAAATGTAACAAGACCAATATTAAGTGTTAACATTCCTGGAACCATTATTAAGTAATGAACTGGAAAAAGAAATTACTTTATGAGTAATATATAGAGTATTCGTTTATCTCTTAACATGTTACAAATATGATGAAGTCACGCAGAAAGGTACACCACTTTTCTTGTGTATGTTACTCTTGAGTTTCTTTCTGGATGTTTTTTATCCACACTCGATCTGTTTTTATCTTTCAAATTTATTAAACCAGTAATATTTTATATTTTAATATAAGAATATATCTAGTTGGAATTATTAGAATCTGGAAATTAACACAATAGATATAACAGATCAGGATGGTATAACAAGATCAACTGTTAAAACAGTTGATATTCTGAAAGGTACTTTGTCATCATGAGAAGATAAGAAGGGAATAGATATTTTCTTCCTGCTCTTCTTTTCAAATCACTGTTAAGAATGTTAAGAATTCCTGCTCTTCTTTTCAAATCACTGTTAAGAATGTTAAGACTGTGGTAGGTCACTATTCTTTCTGTGTTTTGTCTTAATTTCTTGTTTTTAATAATATACATATAATTAAAATTTGACATTCAAGCACAAAACGGAAATAAATTAATGATAATTCACAATAATGTTTGAATAACCTTCTTTAGAAGAAATATAATACAATAAAATGCAGAAATGAAGCTATAACTAAATATTTATGAAGGATAATTTAAATGACGTTGATAGATTTACTATAGTAATGTATTCATTTGAGCGTAAGAAATGGTGTTTGAAGGAATATGCTGTATTCATTATGTTAGGGTACTTGTCTTCCAGTATTCATGAATATTATATTGCCATATGATAACTGACATTAAGTATCAGAGAATCGATAAAGACTTGATTATTAATTGATCAATATATTGATAAAGAGTGGATAATGATTTATTCTTTAATAGTTTATAATTCATTGTAATCAATTAGACGCTGCGAGCAGTACTTTCTCCAAAATAGTCTTTCTTCCAAACATACACGTCATCATAAAAATCTCAAATGTACGTTTTTAGAAATTTCAAAAGTTTTAAGTTCTTTCACAACTTGAAACAATATTTTTCTTTATTTATACTATTCATAATTGTTTGATAAAAGAGTATGACATACAGCTGCAGATTTATATGTCTGTAGACCCTGGGGTAAATTGATCTGAAAGCCTCGAGTTTATTGAATATGTGCGTAAACCTGTAATTGTACTGTCAAATATTTCAACGAGTTTTTGCGACAACAATCAAAAAGGTTTCATCTTTGACTTTTTTCAATTAAAAATTCTAATTGTAAACGTAATTTTAAAAAGCAAGTCACATTCAGTTTTATAATGGTTTTAGTGAACATATTGGCTTATTTATAAATCTTTCGTTTTGTAGCAAAACAGCATTCTCCCGTGCATTTATCCAAATCAGTTACAACACTGTCATACCATATGTGGAAAAGAACGGGCCGAATTATAATTTATATTCGTGACTTAGTTACATTTCTGAATAAGTAGAACGTTTAAAGTCCTCAATCATATCATTTCCAGAGAGGTAGCTTTGTGAAGTAATTTGAAATTCTAAGAAGACAGAATCGAGCTCTTTTGTTTGAAAGCTATCAGTGAAACAAAGGGCTATTAACCATGTGTCAGATCCAAGTCACAAAAGCCGAAAGTATGGCAATTCAAAAAGAAGTGTTTATCAAATAACCTTCCTTTAACCGCATGGTTGTTGACAAAAACTATGTGGAACTCAAAGGTGAAGAAATGAAGGAAATTCGCAACAGAAATCTATTACTATTGTATGACATATACCTAAATAATATATTTGCATTGTTATGTTGTAAATAGTATTCACGCAAAATGGAACTTAAACAATTTTGTAGACAATATTGATTATTTTTACTTTTAGAGTAGCAGTATCTCAACCATTTACTGATTTCAGAAATTTTTTTCAGTTTTAAACTTAATCTTTGTGATTTGAGTCGCTCAGTTGTTTTTGTGTTTTATGAAAAGTATAATTTAGTCGTCACTGTAATTTATTATAACCTCAGAGGAAAGGAAAAAATAAAACAAACGAAGACATATTACTGTCGACAAATCCGATTAAATCCAACATTCTGGTGAAATAATTGTAGCTAATTTTGTTAAAATTATTGCCAGAACGTCTTTAAGAAAGTGCATTTCAACCGTCATTATTGCTATGAGAAAGCTAATAGCTGAATAGTTTATCACAAGAATTAAAATACCAAACAACAAAGACAAACATTAAGTAAAAGCTAAATCAAAAATAATATGTCGGCATAAGTAATTCGAATTAGAGTTTTAATCGTTCATATATACTGTGAATGTATTTAAAACAGTTGATTTACTGGTTTTCTTCAGATACATTATGAATACAGGCTAAGCTCAGATGAATACATCTGAGCGACACATACAATTCATCTCTATGTAAAATTATGAAGTCACTTGATTTTTTATTCAGTTTGAAATGTTAATACATTCTATGGTAATAGAACAAAGAATGTTGAATGAAAGAATATGCATTGTCTGTATGTCACTACGATATTACAGTTATTGTGAAGGGGCCAGGGTTGTCCAGTGGTTTGCGTGCTCGCCTTTGGGCTGATAGATTCTATCTTTGATTCTCATTCTGGCCTTGATTAATTCATGCGAGAGGGAAAAAAAATCTGAGCATGTCATCACTCTGAAAAGACGATAAGCCGTTGGTTCCGAGCATATACGATGCCAGCTACTTATTAAAGTAGATTCCTGCTCTAAATACATTTCACTTAGGCAAAAAATTAGGACTTCCAATGTAGAATCAACATGGTAATATGGCTCTCCCATTATTAGAATGGGTGGTAAATAATAAATAAGTCACACTTCCCACTCTTAAAACAGCACTAAAAGATGAAAGCCTATAAGTGGGATTGTTGGAAAACAAACGGTTAACGAGAAACGGTTAACACCTAAATACATAGAATTACATCCCGTTCAACTGCTCGAGTTAACTCAGAAGTCGCTGCTGTCAAAAAGCAAATCTAAAAACAACTGTTTGAAAATTTCTTTCGGATCATAAACTTATCTGAAGAATAGATTTATTTTGGCTTTCTTAAAGGCTTCACAATCTTTCTTTCGCTTAGACAGCCTCAGGTGATGCTTAGTTACGGTTGTTTTTGGCAGTTGTTACACATTTTACCAAAACGGCAGGACTCATCAGAAGACAATACTGATGAGTCCATTGGTTCGCTAATGTAAATTGTGCTTCTTGCGACTGTATTCATCGCCTGTTTCATCAGAATGACTCTCCATAAAGAGATGCTAAAATAACTCTTTAATTTAGACATATAAAATAGACAAAGGACGATCAATCATGTTTAGAGCTTGATCTAAAATCATTAGATAGTACGAACTTTGTGGACCAGCCAATAGCCATAGCCATATTGAATACAGCTATTCTTGTTATATCACTGAAGTAAAGAACGTTGGGCGTGGTTAGCCCATTGATAGGTGACACCTAGGTGCTCTTGGAGTTCCCGGTAATGTGGCCTACAGCTGAAACATTGATAAGTTACAATATGGCTCCATAAACAAAAAAAAAAAAAAACCTTAAACCAATACAGTTGTTACGGTATGTTAGTGCATTACCTCTGACATGATTTTGATATTAAAAATGCATATGTGCTGAGAATGTGTGAGGCATACAGCCAATGAGAGGACAATAAATGAATCATGCGACATAATTGGAATTCTATATCAGTATTATATGACCTGCATCCCGTACTGCCACTTTGAATTATTTATTAGTTATTAATTATAACGAATAACTAACAAGACGTTAAATAATAAACAGTTATTAAAATGAATGGAAATACCAATGGCGTTGGCTGCACTCACACTAGAGTATAAACATAAACCGAACATTGTCATTTTGTGTTACTAAAAATCAACATTTGGAATCCCAAATTTTTTCTAATTCAAGTGTAGTTAGAGAAGTGATTTTTAACGAGTACCTGACGCTGTATAGGCTCGGAGCCAACGGCTTAAGGTCTTCTCCGACATGCTCAGATTTATTTACCTCACGAGTGATTAAATCAAGGGCCAGAGTGGGTATTGAACCCCGTATCTACTAGTCCAAAGGCGAGCACGTTGCTACTTGGCTAATTTCGCCCCTTTCCACTATGAAGTTAACAACATATTAAATATAAAACATTAAATTTCTCAAAAATCGCAAATTATAGCCACAAGAAGAGCAAGAACACTGTCCTGAACCTCATTTGCAAAACAAACAACCCTACCGCATCATTTTTAAAAAAGCCTCAGAAAGTTGTCCTCAGAAGTATAAAGTTAAGCGACCCCCAACTGTCATGAACAATTTCAGAAGTCTCCCCACCTCCTCAGTAGCGTTTATCCGATGTAGTATTCCTACTTGACTACCCCATTCCAGATTTCTATGAAAACAAATATTTATTAAATGTTGATATAATTTCAATTGAAATTTCTAAATTATTAAAAAATTAAAAATTCAAGCTGTCATTAACTGCGAGTGGGCCCTTTTAAGTATATTTTTATTATTTCGTAAGTTATAAACACTGATTGTATATCAACTATTATTGTCAGTACAGTATTTTACTGATGCTTACGATTACTGACTTCAAACTGTTTGTGCTTTTCATGAGGCAAAAGTATAACTCAAGCGTGATCTCGCAACTGTTTACCACATTACAAAGAGTGTCAACACCATGTGAAGCTCAAAGGTGGTCACCCGTCCAAGTTGAACTAACCATCCAGGTTCACGCATCCTAACCATAAACAGTGTAGTTCAACTTCAGTACAATAATGAGAGCCAAGCAACAGACTAGAGTATATCAGCCATACCATAATGAATTATTAAAAACTTGACTTTAATTTATATTAACTCCAATACAATTGAACGCTGGCCACTCCAGATTTTATTCATCTTCCTGAATTTTTATTTTTACCATCTTGTTTATGTAAATTCAAACCAATTTATAAGATATAAATTTAAGCCAACAACAGTTCAAAAGGAAACGAGTCTTCCTTATCAGTTTTTTACAATTTACTAGTTTTAGATTTTATTTAACAAAGTCTATAAACATTTGGTGAATAATTTGTTCATTGATTACAGGTGAAAGATATAATTAAGATCAGCGTATTTATGAATAAATACTGCATGCAGTGCCAATGAAAATAAAACATTTGAAATGAATGATATATTTTTCTGTAGTGCAATAAGTTTTTGGTGTCTAACACCACATGCTAGGATTTTCTTGTTTTTGTTTAATTGAAACAACAATATTATCTTCAAAAATTAATATTGCAGTTATCATACAAGGTTATATAGTTTGATAATTAGAAATGTGCTTTGAATCAACAAGTAATATTTATTTTTTTCTCAACAACATACATTCATATAATAGCTTACTTCGCACAACTATTAAAATAACCACGTAGGAATTATTTTAGTTCATTTTAAAGAGAATTAGTTATTTGCAAGTTATATATTAGGAGTTTTATATTAAAAGTAGAGCTTAAATAATTAAAAGAAATGAAATTCAGTTATAGGTCTCTGGTGAATGATAATTAATATTTACATTATAGAAGATAATTACGCTTTCCAGTTAGGTGTTTTATAAATGAATAACGAATCGTTAGTGAACAGCGTTCATTAGAGAAATGTTTGTTACAGCACTGTGTAACGATGACGCGAATGGCAATGTCCCACTGGGCAAGTCCTGCAATAGGTACTGGCAGTGCCAAGGAGGCTATCCCCGTCTTCAGAGGTGTCCGGCCATGCTGGTCTTCGACAAGAGGAGTCTCCGCTGCGTCGTACCTCCCACCGAGGACTGCGAAGCTCCAACCACCCTGCCTCCATCACCAGAGGAGTTAGAAGAGAACAATGAAAACCTTCCGCAGAGGCCTCGACCACAGCCTCGTCCTCAGCAGCAGTATCAGCAGCAGCAGCAACAACAACAGCCTCGCCCTCAGCAGCAGTATCAGCAGCAGCAACAACATAGACCTCAACCTCAACAGCAGCACAACACCGTCCTCAGCCTCAACCACAGCAACAAACAGCCCGCCCACAACAGTATCAGACACCACAGCAGGCCCGTCCTCAACAGTTTCAAGCTCCCCAACAGTCTCGACCTCAGCAGTTCCAAGCTGCTTCTCAAGCAGTCAACCACAACTACCAACCAAACACATTCCAACCAACTCCCAACTACCAGGACGACTTTCAGCAGCCTTCCAACCAACAGTTTCGTGCTCAACAGCGTTCATCCGATATAGCACTTCCACCAGACTTCCCCATTCCAGCTGGAGCAATCCCTGTCAACCACCGCGGCAGAGCAAGGTCCAGCTAACCCATCAAGACTGTCTTCAATTCAATGAAAAGACTTAAATTTTAGCCAGTAGTATCATCATCTTAATTTATAAGTCAAGTGTAAAATATTCAATTCTTGAAAAGTTGAAAGAAATGTGCAGCAATGAAAACGACATATTTAATATAAGCAAATGTAATATAATTTGAAATCAATCTTTGTTATAATACTTTACTATTTAAATATATACCTTTTTTTTACGATTATTGATAATTTCAATATAACTGAGTTCGCTCTATCAATTATATAAAACTTCTTATAAGAGGAACTCTAAACATAGTAGTCTTTGTATAACCGTTGTGACACCCAAAAATCATTGTACCTTTATTAGGATCACTTTCAGCAAATGTTTAAATCATTGCTGACTGTTACACAACTATTCTGACGACCAGTTGAAACAGACAGGCAACTCAGTCATCCAAATTGTATAAGCAATAATGGAATCTTCATGTGCTCAATACACATTCTTAAAACAGATCGTTCACCCTGTATCCGCTAATATGCCGTGACCTTATTGAGTTCATTGCCAGTACATATCTCTTATATACACTATGTTTTTATTTTCTACTACTACTTTGGAATACCGAAAGGGCGTATTAAAACGATATTAAGAATTTAATTAATGTGAATTTGGTGCTATTTTCAAATACAAGATACTTAACCGCAAGTGTAGGAACTTGAATTTTAGACAGTTGTCCGTTTGACTATGATTCATAGATGTTCCACCCGGACTGGATACGAACAACGCTTACATCTGATTTGTTCAGAATAAAGTATATCTATGTATAGCTTGGGAGTATTTGTACGCCAGAACTTTGAATATTCTGGTATATGAAAAACATATTTCAAATGGGGGCCCATTGATAGTTACATCACCAGACTTATAACCAATGAAGACAAACTCAGTCTCATCCAACCAGAGTTATTTAAACCCTTAATCTGACCTTGAACCTTTCTAAAACTCCATAAATATCAATATATCTCGTGATTCTTCATCTGCCACAAGGTTCAAAGTAAAAGTAAAATGGACTCCTGTAAACTTTGAGTTATGAGATCATAAGATCGAAAATCGGTGTCTTCATGGAACAGATTTACTACTTGTCAAGAAATATTGACAACCTCATTATGGTTCTTATCATTGATAGGTTTATTGGTCCAAGAGGGTTGGTTTCTGTTTTTCCCTTACTAAGTATTAGTATGTAAAATATCGTATCGCACTAATGGGGGAAGGCTTACCCTTATTGCCTGTTAAAGGGGAGCAGGTAACCCAGTAAAACGTTATCAGGCCTCTGAACTGATAGGTCAGGGGTTCAATACCCACTCTGGCAATCGATTTATTCATGTGGGAGGTGAATGAATTTAGTCACGTCGACCGTCAAAAACAACGCTAAGCCGTCGGTCCCGAACCTGTTCGATGCCACGTATCTGTTAAAGATCCCTACTTCAAATACACTTGAGTTAGGCAAACTATAAAGCTCCCAATTTAGAGTCAATCTTCATTGTACAGTATCGCCTAACCTATTGCCTGTTAAACCAGCAAGATTGAACTTTAATTTAGAACCATGCTAATTTGATTGGTGACACTTTCATACCTATCTGTGAACATTTACTACATTATTATTGAATCAAAATCAATCCAAGAAATACATTAATAATAAATATTTAATGTAATACAGGTAAATATCAAAGTTATACAGTCTACAAGAAATTAAATGTCTGATTTACTAACCTAATGAATGTGATTCTATAAATTGACGTATCAAATTTTTTATCTATATATGTGTTTTCATATTTGATCTATAACGATCTATGCTCGTCTATGTAGGTACTCGTTTGCACCATAAACATGCCAAAATAACATTTTAGTTTTGAGAATGATTTCAGCCTCTTGTAAATTATCCTCACCAAATTTTTGTTTGAGAAAATCTCTGAAAAATATTGTTAGTATATAATTAAAAAATACTGCTATTATAAAAAGAGATACGTCTTCTGTACTTTTTTTCGACAACATCAACGAACTGCAGTCCCTTGGGTCTACTAAAGTGGTATTGTTAACTAAGTTTTGAAATGCTTTGTGTAAATGACTTTTTAGACCATGTCTACCTCTAAACCTCTAGAAGCTAGAAATGTAAAAAATTGATATCAAAAGATTCAGATTTAAACATTTTAAAAAAAAATTACTTTTGACAAAATTTTAAAAAACTCAAAACCGATTATGAATTTTCATTCTCTACAACTTTTATTGCGATCAAATTTCTTTGAAATATCTAAGGAAACAAAATCTTTAAGAAAAAAACTGTTTAAGTGTAAAAATAGAGTTTTGCTATTTAATTGAATTCTGGCAATCACGTGTCTGTGATTCCTTTCTTACATATAAAATGTTTATATACATGTCATAGTCTTCTTATCTCGACCATATATATTCTACATCTTCAGGGTTAAATCATAATGTATATTCATATAAATAATGTAGGGTATTTCATTATGTTGCAATTAATTCTGCATTAATTACTGAAGATGTCAGAAATATAGACATAAGTGAAAGGTTTTGTTTTTAGTTTTGTTTAACGCTAGTCCGAACCTTGATAACGAAAATAAATATTTATATATAAAACAATATAAATAATGTACTATAATAAACGATATAATACAAGTAAGAATTAATCGAGTTTCGTTCAGTATTCTAGGTACAAAAGTCTCAAAGTTACGATCTTTACTTAAAACCTTTTTGTG
Source organism: Hermatobates lingyangjiaoensis (assembly GCA_026182355.1). Taxonomy (NCBI): domain Eukaryota; kingdom Metazoa; phylum Arthropoda; class Insecta; order Hemiptera; family Hermatobatidae; genus Hermatobates; species Hermatobates lingyangjiaoensis. Next base: position 366,092 of record JAPFBL010000059.1, read on the forward strand.
TATAATTTTTCGTGTATAATTTTTTGTGTTGTAGGTCTATGAAAAACGTTTTATATAAAGACTGAAATGTTGATGTTTGAGAGTTTGTTTTGATCTAGAATACTGACCAAAACCCGATTAATAAATATTAATCGGGTTTATAATATATATATATATATATATTGTAAACAGGAAAACGATCCAAAAGGACAACAAACGTTGGGTCTCCAACCGTCGCTTCACAAGTGCGCTTGAAGTCCCCTTCTCAACTCTCCTGATGACGATTCAACCGAAAATTAGAGACAGTAAGTGTGTTTGTTCCTTAGTTCTGTGTTTGTGATTCATCGTGAAACTTATATATATATATATAGTTCAATGTACATAAAGAAACATTGAACTGTATTTGACCATTTCGGATCGTATTAATATCGAAAAAGTATATATATAGTTCAATGTACATAAAAAAACATTGAACTGTATTTGTCCATTTTGAATCGTATTAATATCGAAAAAGTGTATATATATATATATAATATATATAAAACTTAAGTTTATCGGGACTTGGTCAGTTTGTCAGGTTCAAATTAAACTCTCATTGACAACGTTTCGGTTTTTATTTAAAACCTTTCTCATAGGCTGAAGTATATATTTATATAAACAGATAAAACTTAAGTTTACATTAGCAAAGAAAATAGTTTGTTGATTTCAACAACAACTGTAGTTTGAATGAACACGTGACACTTAAATGAACAGTGTCACGTGTTCATTTAAATCTCGAACGCGTACACTGGTTTTGTTTGTTTAAAAAAAGCTCAGTATAGTTAGTACTATCATAATTTTCCAGCCAGTAAAAGGTGGGTTGAGCTAGTGTCTCTGATAGCTAAAAATTTGGAATAAAAGTGATTATATCAAAGAAAATCTATTACATAAACTTCTACTGCGAAAGTCAGTTTTAGTATAATGTTAATCTGAATGGCCGTTGATTGCAATTGTACTATAGTAATAAAATTCTTATAAAAAAGAGTGAATTACCCGATGTATCATGATCTTTTAACTTTGATAAACGTGATATAATACTAAAATAAACTTCTATATATTTCAACTTTTCATTATTATCGAAGTTATATGCATTAATTCATTAGTTTCATCAAAACTGTTAAGTGATCTACTATAATGTAGTAAATAGAAACATTCATATTTATTGCATTAAGAAAAAAGAAATTTTTTGATCATAATAATACAAAACATAAAAGTTTAATCGAATATAAATTTGACGACTTACTTTTCATGTCTCTTCTGTTTCCTTCGCTCTCTTTTATTTATATCTGTAAGACTAAGTTCATTTCCTCTTTCTTTCTCAGTCTATTACTCTCCCTCTTTGTTATATATATTGAATAGTTACAATAAACACGTAAAGGAAAAGAAGAAATAAATAAAAGCTCTGAGGCCTTTCGCTTAATATCATCATTAAGGAACTAAAATTAACAAGTATAAGGTAACAAAAAGGTTATACTTTACAGAAGAAAGATAGTAAAACAAGTAGTAATGTCATTTAACAAAAAACAAGGCTACAAAAAGACAAACAATAAAAATAAATAATAAAAACTTTTATAAACATCAACTTCAATCGTATTCCTGTTTTTGGTACTTTTTTTTTTAATTGATATAGAACAACATGCTCCACCAGAAGACATTACATACATGAAGATTTTAATGCATGAATGTCTTCTGATGGAGCATTTTGTTCCATAATAATAAAAAAAAAAGTTTGAGAAACAGAAATACGTTTGAAGTTGATGTCCATAAAAATAGTCGTGGGTTAAATTTAAGACCACAGGTCAAATTTGATTACATCAAATTATTTGAATTAAAAATTTATCTAGTATAAAAAAACTTTTCGCTTTTGTTGATGAGTCGTTCAAAATCGTTTTTTTTTTTGAACGATTTCAAAAATATAGCATTTTCAACCTCTGCTTCTTTCAACGTTAGACGAGAAAAAATCCATTCCTTGGATTCTTCCTGTTTCATGGAATGATTATTTAAATTAACATATTGAAACAAACCACTTGATATTTTTTGTCTCCTGATGGAACATTTATACTTTTAAATTAATTGTTCACCTTAGTAAATAAGGTTTCCCGTCTGTTGAACAAATGAAGAATTACAACGACTAAAAAGAATCTTATAAACACAACCTTCTTTTCCCTTGTGTCTGTTATTAGCATATCTGTTTTATAACTGTCTACTGCTATTGCAAAAACTGAGGTGCCACATCTTCTCATAAATATTGAAATATCCTTTACAAGTGGACAAAAGAAACAAATAATCAATTCCAGTTTGTGAAAGGTTTTTTCTGGATTCTAATTTTCAATTATTCTTTCGTTTTCTTCAAAACGCTGTCAATTAGTGTACTAGGATACTTCAATGATGATCTATTTAATATATGTTCAACTTCTTTTTCGAGGAACTATTTACTCAAAATTTGAATGCTCTTAAGAATATATTTCTAACACAACTTTTATTAATATTAGAATCATGGGAGGAAAAAATGAGCATAGTTAAGAAGGAATCTGAGTTGGACTTCAGTAAACTCTAAGTGAAATGCTTCAGAGTGTTTATCATTTTATTTTCTTCGGGATAGTTTACTTCATAGATTACTTCGTGTATTTATTGTGATCAACATTTGCGAATGCCATGCGTTTTTAACCTCTTCAGCTCTCTCTCCCTTTTATTTCTTTAATATCCACCGATATTTCTTTCTGCAATGCTTTGGTCAAAGCTCATATTAACTAAAGTAAAATGACAGTTTCTAAAGAGCAGTCTGAATGTCTTCGATACCTAAATGTTTCTATAAGTTGCTTGACGAACCTTATGACAGCTATCAAAGATCCCTAATGAAAAAAACATTTCATCATCACTCAGGAAGAAAGTAAAATATTTTTTTTCTATTTTTAACTGTAGTTGGAAGAAGGAAAGAACTGAATCACAAGTTTTTATTCCTCATAAATGTTATATTTACGATTTTTGTTACGGAGCCATGAGAAATAGAAATAAAAAAACAGTAAAATTTCATAAAAAGAATGTTCATTCTCCATTCTGTACGAATAACTTTTGAGGACGATGTACTCAGATTTTTTCACTTCCTTAATGAAGAAATCGTGGCCAGAGTGAGGATCTACCAGCACAGAGGCAAACACGCATGCCTTTCATCTACCCTGGTTACTACATGTTGAGTACCAGTGTGAACTATTATATATCACCCATCAGAGTTTGAAAATGATGATACTTTAAATATAGTTAAATTAAATAATATACTTTAGATTATTGTTTTATATACTGTTTTAATAGACTCTTTCAAATGTATAGTGTAATGAACAGTATTGTTCCCCTTGTGTTGAACTCCTACTTACGACTGTTTACAGGAATAATACTTGGTTGAAGGTTAATTGTGAACTAATCAACCATTCAACCCTAAAGTTACAGAATTTATTTACTGCTTACAGTATTATAAACTGGAGTAAACATAATGATGTGGAAGAAAACAACAAGTACAAATGAAACATAGACTACAACCAATTCATTCACATAGAAAATAATTAACAATCAATACCATAATTATTACATTTATGATATTTATGCAAGAGATAATTGCTTTATTCTATAATAAGTGACTACACAATATCAAAAATTGGTCGGCAATAATTAAAAATCTATAGAGGCCTACACTCAAATCATGAAAATTTATGATAAAAGTATTACCAAACTCATGAACAATCAATTAAATAACGCCATTTATTTTAATGTGACTAAATACATTTGTCGACTACAATGAAAATGTAGATAGTAGTAGTAGTTCCTGCAGATAGAACTTAAAAGTTCTCATTTTACGTGCACTGCTCCCCCTTCCGAAATTCCAAATTCACCAATTTTTTATCAATAGAACACTAAAGGTAAAAAAAAATTAAATATGACATTAAGTTATATGGAATGACTAGAAGAGGAGATTAAAATTAGTACACATATCAGCATAAAGAATGGGCAAGTCTAAGAAAAACTAAATCATTTTATTTTTAGGGAGAAATCAAAAAATAGAATATTTACCTTCTCAAAAAGAATATATTCATGAAATTTTATTAAAATTTGTCAAACAAATTTGGAATATTCAAAATAGTTTTGATAGACATCCTTACCCAAGCAAACATCATCAAATATAAACATCAACAAAGATCATGATGAAAACTTTTAAACGCGTGAATTCATAATAATCAAAAATGTGTTTTTTGTACAATAACTGAATTATATGTTAAAGTAATAAAAAAAAAGATAAAATAAACATTAAGATTGTAAAAAGCAAAAACTACCTAATTTTGTTGTACCGGAAACATACTTTCATCAACACCTCTCATTCTTGATCTACTTTTACATTAAATATTATTTAATATAGAAAAACCTTTTCTATGAAGATAAGATATAGTAGATTTCTTAAATGTTCAAATTTAGTCTTCTTTTTCCTTGAGGAGCACCTAAGTGACTTCTGTTTGAGAAGACCTGGTCTAGATTAAGGTAATTCTATAGAATGAGGTAAAAGCTTTCAAGTCAATTATTTAAAAGAAACTTTTGGATTTTTTTTAAAAGAAACATTCTAAAATATTCTGAATCTAACTGAAAACTCATCAGATTTAATTGCTGATTCCTCTGATTCATGATATTAATTTCAATAGTATTGAATATGTCATTATCCTCACTAGTTTCACTTAATACTTACATTTGATTATCTGATTTTGTTGATCTGTTTCTTTTCATTGTTGAACAATAGTCATTCAGAAGACAACACCTTTCTCTGCGTGTTCACAGTTCAATTACAATGACATCATAACTATCAAAATGTAGTAACTCTATTAAAATAAATTAATAATTTTAAATGATTTATAATTTGATAAGTTTAAGGATTTTTCATTATTGACATAGGTTTTTGACTCGATTTACAAGGTGTTGATTCGATTATCAGCTTGTTGATTTACGATTGGTGTCTTCAGGTCTATTCCCGTGCTAATCAAGAGATTCTTGTATTATATTCTGGTTTGCGCAGGTTACATAAGCAGCCGCCCTACTAATACTACAGGTTTTCCGCTACTCGCTTTTGATTTTATTCTTCGATGTTTAAGAAAAATAAGACCTACTCCAGTTGTTGCCATTAATAATGCAATATGACTTTATCTCAGATGTATTTTGATATATGTCAAAATCTAACTTATTCTCACTTACAAGTCAATTCATTGTTTTCTTTATCACACATATTGCATTATAAATTATACTATAGATTTATAGGTTAGAAAATAGACGCGCCCATTTATTTTTGACTCAAAGTCGCTCATACAAACGTAGAATTCTAAGTAGAAGTATCATATTACAATAGTGATAGTCTGTGTAGTATTTTAGCTTTTGCAATTCTCTTTCGATTATGTTATTTACTCACAGTGGTTTTTCACAGAATTGTGCTCCTGCAAATTCTGCACTAAAAATATTGAATAAAAATAAATTAAATGCTTGACATCGATTGCACTCAACTTGATTGTATGAAAGTAAGCACATTATCAAACTCGTGATAAAAAAAAGTTTAACATTTTTATTTAAATATAGCTAATCCAATTTTTTAAATTGTGACATTTTTAAAAAAGTATAGTCATTTTGACATTATAATATAGTTATATCTTTTAAAAAGATAAAACATTGTTATAATGAATTAGCAATATTACTAACACATTATTTAAATATCATAATGAAATCATGAAAGGTGTGACAGCATGTAATCTGAATAGCTGGGTTAGGAACAGTTACCATGTTAGTCTCATACTCAGATGACAAGATATGCATGTAGTACATGGAGCTAAACCTGTCTCCGTGATGCCGGTATTATGATATATATATATATATATATATACAGATACAAATATGAAATGTAGTAACAATGGTAGCAAAGTCAAGATCACGACTTTAGACATGATATAATATATATATATAACAGTTCAAAATTGAAGATAGGTAGCACACAAAGTAAAAGAAACACACTTTCAGACAGATATATGGTGTAGTTAGTACCAGACAGGGGGCCAGGTTAACTTACTCTCTACTCGCCTCTGGGCTGCTACTCCGGGGCTCGATCCCCACCTGGCCCTGGATTTATTCACGCGAGAGGTGAATAAATCTGAGTATCCCGTCCCTCGGAGAGGACGTTAAGCCATCCGTCCTGTGTACTTGTACGATGTCAGATACTCGTTAAAGATCACTACTCGAAAATCACTTGAGTTAGGCAATATTTAGGACTCCCAATATAGAATCACCGATCAAACAAAAAGCCGTTAAACGGCTGAAGTTAACACCCACTAGAGGGTCAGTTTAAACAATAAAAAAAAAATTAAGTACTAGGAAGGTTAGTTCATATTGAATTTTCAATGGATATCATTACAAATGTCAGCTGACCTTGAAGATGGAGAACGCCAGAATCTTGTCTAACGACACCTCAGTTGTATGAAGAAACACGGTATCAACTATTATTTAGCATTATAAATGCTAACTAAATTCACCTACTTTTAAGTCTTTTCCACAGATTATTGCATTTTTTTTAAAGTTGCGCTTTATTTAAGTATTTTTTTTATTTATTTGTTTTGTGAGTGTGACCTTAGAATTTTAATAAAAATGCATAATTATAGTTAATCGACCAATAGGAGGCGATAGTCAAGTTGGCATTTAACAGTAATGCAATACAATTTCAAGCTGTTACTAAGTTTCAAGGTATTTGAACGGCCACATTTAGTAAGAAGTACCGCTTTAACAAAAAGATTAAAGAGGGTTGAAATAACATATCTTCTTTGCTAACATGGTGAGAAGTGTTAGCAGTAATCAAGTGTTCTCCTGCTGCTTTCCCTACTATAATAGTCAAGAAATCACAAGCAAACAAGCAGGTTAAGATACGGCTATAGACAGCTATAGTTGTCTCCAAAAGAAATAGGATTAACAGTTAGTGCGCATGGCTCTTGGAAATGACCATGAAAAGAAATGTACTGAAACTTCGCTATATGCAATATAGATAGAAAATATAGATAATTTATAGTGCACTCTGTCTTGATCAGTCAATCAGCGAAGCAGAGCCATCTTTGTCTTATAACTAACGGACTCGGAATCAATTCCATTTACCATATGTAACTCCTATTACTTGACCTATTAAATAATTGGTAAAGGTCACACCATGGTGTATACAACTTATACAAGAGACATTCTTAATGTATACAAAGATACTTACGGTTACTTCATTGTATTTGCACCATTTAATTTTGGCAACTCCATATAATAAAGACTAAAGGATAAGTCTTTAGTTTCTATAAAAAAAGAGGGACTAAAATCTTATCCTTTAATCGAGATGGAGTTTGCAGTTCATTTTTATCAATGACTAGAATAGTCCTTCAATAAGAATATGAGCTTTATTAACTGACTACGTTTATTTTTTTTTTGACTCCATATTGACTACCACTTGATATAAAAAAGAGATTTGTTTACTGTTTCTTTGATTAATTAATCTCATTTTAAAAGTTTGAATTATCCTATAATTTGACATTAAGGTCATTTTAGTTGACTGTTATCCTGTTAATGTAAGATTATTTACATTGTGTTGCAGTTGCCTCAAATTGAAGTACTGGTTCAATATTCCATGCTTTATTTTTAATTAAACATATACTGTCAGAAATTTATATCCCATTATTTCGTGTTGATGAAGAAACACCATCATACCGTAAACAGTTAGATTAAATTTAAATAACTAGGCTAAAGAAAAGTATCTCACTCAAAAGAAAGTAGGCCAATGAAGTCAAATAAAAAAGGAGCTGTTATTCAAGTACTTTCTCATACTCATTACTCCACGTTCAGATGTAACACAGTTCACACCCATTGATATTTGTTTTTCATAATTTCTTTGAGCGGTTTTTGATAGCCTATGTTTATTCATGTGGAAAACAGTTAGAAATATTGAAGTATGCTCAAAGTACCACATTTACCAATGATGTTTCTTGACCTCATAAAGGTATTATATATAGCTGGATTTCGCCTTCTTGCCACTCAATTTACTTTCCTTAGGACGACCGTTAGGAGGGAATATTAAACATGAGTCTTAGTATCTGTTTTTCATTCATGCATCTCAAAGTTTTTAAAATATATATATATGATCAAACCACAATATAAAATGGGAAAAGAAGACTAAGATCTTTCAACCGTAACAAGCGGTCTTCATCAGAGTCAAAACCCCATTGAGTTGGGTTACTGATACCGCTTGGGTTACTGATCTCAAATTTGTTTTTGCATTTTTGATAGTAGTTTGAACATATATATAAATATATATATAGTAATTAAATGAAACGGTCCAACGGACTTTTAAATAAAAACCAATTAAAAAAGATAGCACACAGATAGACGCAGGAATAACTCACTTATATATTTCGACCATCGTCGTCATCTCTGAGAAGCCGCTCTGCCTTTCTGCGGGACTCTTCACCTCCTGATGACGACGACGGTCCAAATATAGAAGTAAGTTATTCCTGTGTCTATCTGTGTGCTATCTTTTTTAATTGGTTTATATTATATATATATATATATATATATATATATAATCAAAATATAAAAATATGAAATGGTGATTGTTAATCATTAAATGTGATAAGAGGCATCAATCAATATAAACACTTTTCAATCGAGTTTTAGACCGGTGTTCATTATCATAAAATTTTAGTTGAGAGTGTAAAGGAGAGATGTTTTCCGAATGGCTAATGAAGTCCCAGTGAGGTTGTGAATGAGTTTTTATTTGGCTATCTGAGATCTTTCTTTCCCTTCCTACATTGTCACTTCATTTAAATGAACAGCTCTATCTATACATTTGAGTGCGCACTCAATACGTTTTCTTTTCTTATATTTATTATTATTATTCTTTTCTTTATAACTAACTAACTATAAACTTTTCTTTCTTTTTTTCTAACTAACTATACCTTCCCTATTAATTCATACTCTCTTTCAACTCTTTATTTAATATATCTTTTCTAGTTTACTATTAATCATAATTATTATTATTACTAATTATTATTAACATTATTATTATTATTATTAATTTTCTTAATCTATTTATTCTCTATTAGTCCAGTTATACCGTTGACCTTTCAACTCTTTTATTCTAACCGCTTGTTTCTTGTTCATTATTGACCTTTAACCTTCTCTTTATATTAACCTGTACTATCCTTTTAATCTATTTATAGCAATGACTAAGCATGAGTCATCCATTTTAATTTAACATGTCACTTGGCCAACTCCTTTTCCAGTTGAACCCTGTTAGCAGGAGGTTAGTTCGTAGGATCGAATCTCTCAGTCTTAAGATCGTGAATGCCGAGACTGCGGTTAATTTTAATGATATATATATATATATATATATATATATATATATATATATCTGTGTGTGTGTGTGTGTGTGTATGTGTGTGAGCGTGTATGTTTCAGTAAAAAGTTGTTTTATTTCATTTCTGGAGATATCTTTCTTCATATTATAAATTATTACGATTTAGTGTTTGCATATACACCTGATTATAGATATAATAATAACATATACCTAGTCCCCTTTGGTATAAGACCAAATTCATAGATGTAAAAATTACATGTTTGATATGAGTATACTAGAATTATAATTTTTCAATTCCCAAAGACAGAATATTTTTGGAATCAGTTAGGTAACAAAACACAACAACATTTTATAAGCAGGTCTGTTCTCATATTCTGGTTTATTATATCATAAATTAGAACTGTAGCATATTAATTTTTAATTTTTTTTTAACAAGTATGTCACAATTCAATTTTATATTGAGAGTTATTCTAACAAAAAAAGGATATATTAATAGTTCATTCAAATGATTTACTATAAAATGATTGAAATAATTAACGGACTCAATGAACTTAGATGTATTCATTATATTCTTAATAATGGAATCAAGACTTTGAGTTACTTCAATTTTAAATTAATATAGTGTTGTGACATCTTCATGTACCTACACAAGCTTGTACCATTAACATTGTATGCGTTTGAGATATTATATAACTATTTCGTAACTACCATACTTTGTACATCATGAATTGTACTCGTAGATGACATAAGGTGATTTCATTGCAGATATAATTCCCACTCTGATAACAAGAATAGAATGATAGTAAAGGCCAGAGCTGAAGTTAGTTTTGTCATCTTTAGGAGGTGAGGTCAAAGAGTAGAAGGTCTTATTGTATGTTGCACAGATGTCAGCATTCGTTCTGCAGACATTTCTCATAAAATAAAACTGTAAGTAAACATTTACTTTTAATAATAAAACAATTTTATTTCAAAAACTGAAGTGATTTAGTAATAATTTATGAAATAATTTGCGAGATTAGGAATAAAAACTTCGATACAAAGATGGTTTCATACCAAATACCGTTTCAATATATTTATTTATGACAGAATTGCTAAGATTTCGCGTGAAATAGCAGTAGCAAATTTGTTTTCATTTTTATTTCATTATACATAAATTATGGAGTTAATAGAAAAATGTAATTCGAGATTTGACTTATTTAGGAGGGTCAGGGTAGCCTAGTGGCAACGTGTTGCCTCTGGACTGGTGGATATGGGGTTCAAACCCATTCCTGCACGATTTACGTGGAAGGTGAAATAACCTGTGTGAGTCATCCCGGAGGATGTTAAGCCATCGGTTCCAAGCATGTTTGATGTCACATACTCGTTAAAGATCCCTACTCTAAATATAATTCAGTTTGGTAGAATTTCGGACTCCCATTGTACAATGTTCATTGTGTGTTATCATAAAGGGGCATAGTTCGACATATTTGTGTACACTCGTGGGACTATCACTGCAACTTAATCTAAATTAGCGTTGTCTTATTTAAATGTTTTAATTAGCGTATTTTTGTGTATTTTGGTACATATTGCTGACCAATTCACAATAAATAAGCACTACCTGATCAAACCATTTGAAAGGAATCTAAGTAGTCTTTAGATGAGGGAAGTTACTAACAAATTATTTGAAAGCCTAAACTTTATTGTGATATATGTAAGAAAAAATCGTAAAGATTACAATATCTTTGAAAGATTTAGGATCTTAATAACTAAGAGTCACAACTTTCAGTTCTAGATTTTTTGATTATTTCAATGATTATTTCATTGTTTACTTGCTCATCAAAATTGATAAAATAACAGTGGCAGTGAAAATTTCCTCTGATAATGATTATACTTAAATGAAATTGAGTGAAGAGATTTTTTCACCGAAGACTTGAGATTTGGGCGTGTTTTTGAAAGAAGCATGTCAAAGCCAACCTGTAACAAAACCCCAAGGCTCTCAAGACAAACAAGGTCTGTCTTGTATGAAACCAACCTCGACTGCTTTTATATCCTAGAGCTCATTCAAAATAACTCGCTCGTCTGACATCATCACTTTGCCAAACACAAAGTCACAGCTACTAATAATTATGTTACTTCAGTGTCAAACAGAAACAGGAAACGCTCTACATGCATTCTAAATACTTTTTTATAATGAAATGCTACAATCTCAATGTCTTATATGACACTAGTAATCCTTAGCAAAAGTCGTGCAAAAAAATGTATATACACTTGGATAGTCTTTAATATCGTACAAGGAATGCGTTATTTCAAAATAACTGCTTACTGCATTGGCAAAAACTAGATAACAACATTCATAAATAATCAGTATAACCAACACACCGATAAATTAAAAGAAATAAAATATTAATAACAAAGTCCATATGAAAACTTATCCAAGGAGAACTACAGCACAAAACAATGCAAAAGAGACGAAACAACTCTGCCTAACACAATTCTTGGTTACCAACTGATGGCAAAAAATTCTAAACCAAATCTTAAGATCTTACGCATTGACATTTTGGCTTAAAATATATATACCATAACTATTTACAGATAAGACAAAATCAAAAACTTTCTATATAATTCACTAACACACTGCAAAAATAAACTTAAATAATAACTAATAATTAGAATATAATATCGAAAATGTATTTTTCATGAAATACCGAAAAAAAATGCAAAAACTAAATAATGAGGTATTATCTTATTTCCTACAGCTTTACCAACATAAAATTATGAATGAACCAAATCAAATAAATAATTTTACATTTTGATTTTAAAATTTATTGTAAAAAACACAATTTGTATTTGAAATATTGTAGGAAACTATACAATTACGTTGAACATTATATACATTCTTAGCAATTTATATTGATGGGTGACCGGCAGTCCAGTACAATCCAGCACTGGTAGGTCCGAGGTTCAATACCCACTCTGCTCCTCGACTTATTCAGGTGGAAAGTGCATAAATCTGACACTCGTCTTTCGGAGAGGAACTTAAGTCATTGGTCATGTACTCGTTAAATAACCTTACTATAAATATATTAGAATTAGGCAAAATTTTGAATTCATAATGCAGAATCGATCTTCTTTCTGTTGCATCGCAAAGGGCCAATGTTTAGCCTATGTGCATTCCCTTGTGGGACAGCCACTGCAATTTAAATTAGTCTATTTCAATTTGTTAATGAACGTACACAACTAAGGGAACAAACAAGCATGTAACTACCTCGGAGTTTATTACTATATATATATATCAACGATCAAACAACAATAAGAAATGGGAAAACAAGACTAAGATCTTTCTACCGTAACAAGCGGTCTTCGTCAGAGTCAAAAATCCAACTGAACACTAGATGCAGAAAACATCTGGTGAGGAGTTGAGAAGAGTGGGAGGGAAGAGTGGTATTTTAAAAGAGTGAAAGCGCAGGAAAGGACTAATGTCCAGAAAGGGATGTTTGGGGAAACAAAGGAGTACAGTAAGAAAAAGTAAAAAACTATCCGCTAGCTGTCAACCCTCTTTGAAGAGGCTATTGCCCTCGAGATATATATATATTTATATATAATATATATAGTATTTAATTCAATTATATCCCCTGCTGTTGGTAAATTTAAAACAGTAAGTATGTTAATAACAATGATAAAAATAAAATATTAAATACTATTATTTAATATGACAAAATAAAAAAATATAGCAAAGGAATCAATTTAACCAAAATTACTAACTTGAGAGTTTCAAGAAGTTAAATTTATACGGCATTTTGGGTTTCATAATTTTATGATATTTGCATTTTCCCTTTATTTTCTCTTAATTATTATATATAAGTAACTCCTCAAACTGTTTTTTTTTGCCGACATAGCAAAAATATTACATAGCAAAAAACAATATAAATATCAGAAAATATAAAAATAATACACAGTACACATTAGCCGGTATTATACATTTGGGAGACTATGAGTAACTGATTGGAAGTCATGTTGTGAAGTAGTAGGTACAGCATGAAGTGATGGGTGGGATTTGTCTAATGAAGTGATTCCGCGTATGTCAATCTCGACTTGCCGACTCTCAGTGACTTTGATACGATGACAACCAGGTTTCGCAACAATCGCTTTACAGTTATACTCAACTGTATTCAAATACGTTTGGTCTCTTCATAAGAGTATTGCTTATTCAGTATTTTGCAATCAAGCGGTTTGCCCATTGTCTTGCGGTTATATATGAACAGAGCTTTCGACTTCCTCGACGTTGAGATCACGGAGGGGCGGCACTTTCTGATTCAACAGAGATATTGAATCTTACAGCCAAAGATAACCTTTTGCAAACCAATAAAAAAACTTTAGGCTTATTAAAATGAGTTAATTAATTTATATTTTGTAACAATCATACATATTCAGAAAATAAAATATGTTATTGCAATACAATTTTGATTCTTTGTGTATAAAATAAAATTAATATATTCTTTGAATAAGCTCATCATTAATTCTATCATCTTAAATCAGTGACAATATATCTGGGCAATACAAACATCCAAGGATTGTTACAAGCATGTCTGTTGTAGATGTGACCTTACCTAACAGCTGCTGATTCACTTTTTCTGTCACAACTAATAACAATAGAATATTTTTTATGTACACCAGTACGGGTGTGATGCTCAAACTGTACATTCAATGTTCTTGTAAAGTAACTAAGGAAGGAGTCAGAATTCTTGAGTTTTTTCTTAGCCACTGGAGTCCGATTAAAGAAGAAGCATCATATAGAAGAGTCAGAGTTAGTGACATAAATATAGACTGAATCTCATCCAAATAATTTACTAAACCTGATTCCCTTAAATAATAATGTATTTAAGTATAGAAATGTAAAACTATAGAAATATAGTTTCTTATGTACAGAAACATAAAACAGTAAAATACAGTAATATTCTTATAACACGTTACTTATAACGCTTTTCATATAACGCGATTTCATGTCTCTCGTACAACGCTTTTTCCTGTCAAGGAAAATCAATCTTCCGTGTTATATTGAACCGGGTAGTAACCTACCGGGAGATTACTGTACATTAAATGTCGTGAACAGTGCTTACAGTGTAATGCATAGTGTCCTACATTATGGGTTAACAACATTGCAAGTAAAGCTGGATTTACTAGTGCATACCCTTTACGCACTGCATTCATATGCAAGTAAATGTTTTAATATTTTCAATAAACATTCCTGCATATTAGATGCAAATTAAATCAATGCATATCTTACATTATATTTAGTTTTTTTATGATCACTGTCTTAACTGTTACATTCAGAGAACAGGCTATACACACAGCTAATATTCTCAGAGAGACGAGCTGTGGTGTTATTTAATAAATATTTAACGAACATAAATACTTCACATACTTCATGTGTTAGTGCTAAAATGTCACTTAATATTACACATGCTGAGAAAGTATTGTAAACTGTAGTACAGTACAGAAGTTAGAGTTGTAGGAACAACTCTGAAATACTTCAAGTAAGATTTGGAGTTGATTTTCTCAAAATGGTTGGAGTGGACAGTTTGCCAGATCTACTCAGAGCAGAAGCCGCTAAACAAAGAAACTTCAAAAGTAATTAACTGTAATCTAAAAAACTATATGAATCAGCAAAATAACTGAGACGACATCGAGATATAGTAATAAGCCGAGTTGACAAATAAAACTCACTTTTCCGATGAAAATACTAGCAGAAATTGAGAAATAAGTTCATTGTTGATAGTGAAACATAGACAAATTAAAAACACACACTTACAGTCGCTCATTTTTGGTTTGAAGCGACTCCTGAAGACTAGATTAAAAAAAGAACACACATAAAAGAGATCACAGAAACTCAGTATCATATTTCGACTGCACCGTCACGAGGTATAGAGATGATGTAGTGAGTCGCTCCGAAGATAGGCGAAGACACATTGAGCCATCATCATTCATCACTCCCAAAACACTACCTTTTACAACATTCAATCAAATATGGGGGATTTATATATAAGACTGAATATTTAACTTTAATGTTTATTTAAATGTTATAGACGTTTCATTTTAGTGTAGGATGACTTTTGGCCAGCTCTATATAAATCAATAAAAATTAAGTTTAAAATCTAATTTTTATTACTACGTTCTTAAAACTGCACTTAGACTTAACATAAAGTTCATAAAATAAGAAGAATACTAATTTAAAGGCCATTCAATAATATAAATATAAAATTAAAATAAAGGAAATAATATCATAAATTATTAATGAAGTCATACATTATTGGTTTTGAATTTCTCAAATTTATAGTTGGGCATTTATTTGTATTTTGTTATTATCTAAAATATTTTTTTGTTATTCATTTCTTAAAAATCTGTTTTTATGGCAGCAATTTATAGTTGTAGTATAATCACCATCCCGAGTCTTTACACACATTTAATAATCACTGTCACTTAAAAAAAAAACGCCACCCTTGGAAGGGTGTTAAACTGTAAGTCTCGAGCCTATAAGATGTCAGGTTCTCGTTAAGATCCCTACTCTTAATTCACTTGAGTCAGTGAAAATGTATTATTCTCATTGTAGAATCAATCAGGTAATATGGTTTCAATCATTACAAAACTTGGTGCCAAATAATAAGTGAGCCATACTTCCTGTCTCTAAAAGAGTACTAAAAGGCGAAAATCATGTAAGTGTGGACTCTTGAAAACAAGACATTAACATTTTCTAAACATAGCAAATATTATTGAAAACTTTTTTTTTGCTGTTGGCCACCTGTAGCTCAGGTTACTCACACACAATCCTACAGTTGTTGTTACATTTGAATTATAATGCAATTTTTATTAAAACTAACTATTTTTATTACTTTTTATAGTTAAATTACCTATGTAAAGAACTATCAAGCCGTGAAAATGTTTTGAGTGAGATACGAGACTCTGATTATCTACTGAACTGGAGTTAGTAAGTTTGATTCGATAAACTAATTTACAATTCCTGTAAATGTTCCATCTATGCTGGAAACGTGCGCTTACAGGTCTTTTGAAACGAATTCAAGGGAAAGGAAGTTTAGTTATATGACGTGTGCTTGTTAGTTACCTAACCACAAGTCTTGTGAGAGTTAATAAAGTAGGTTAGAAATTGAACTGCAGAGGACATCATACATTTCGTAAGGTTAAATGCTAATGGTACATTACACTAATTATAAATTTAGTAAACCAGCAAAAGTTTTCTAAAAGCCCTGCAATTATATACGGATTTCCCGGTAAATTTTTGTCATAATTGATATAATTGTATGAGTTCTAATATTTCATGTTATTAAAGCCGCTATATGGAATGCTGTTAAAGCTTGAATTTAATAGCAACTGTGATTCATGACATTCGAATGTTTAAAATTGGCTTTCTGAATCAGGTATAGGTCAGAGACCTTATCGTTCTCATGCAAAGATAAGTTGCCCTAAACCCTTTCAAGGGAAAGTTAAGGACCTTTGCTGATGTAGTTTAGTTAAATACAGAAAAATAATAACACATATTATATATCAAGATAAAAAATACTATAAATGTCTTATGAAAACTAAATACTATAGTTATAGAGAAAACGACTGCATAGAAGAATTTATTTAGTATACAAAAATACAGTTATTTAATTTACAAACTTGAAAAAATTAAAATGGATATAACTAAAAAATATTAGAATAAACTGAATGAAAAATGTCAAATATGTCGTTTAGTAAAAATTCTTACAGATGACAATGTAAAAATGTTATTTTCTTAAGAATATAAATCTCTTTTTTCTTTTTCAAGGTTTGGTATAGCTTCATACATTTCTAAAAAAAAATACCTTACACAGAAGCGTTTTCCATATTTCCAGACATCATCAGGGCTACATCAATATATATTTAATTACCATAAAATGAAAAAAAGAAGAATGTAGACTTAAACCTTATTTTAAAATACAATAGTTGTTAAAAAATTTTGAAAATATTAAAAATTTTGAGATATGTGAGGAAATCAAAAGTATCAAGGTAATAATGTATATCGATATAAATTATTTAACTTATTTTCTTCATATTGTGGTAATTAATTCTGTATTTATGTAGCTCTAAAGATGTCTGTGAATATAGACCAAACGTTGGCTCAATGTGTATTTTTTTGATCTCTATGACACCAGACTAAATCTCCATAAGGATAAATAATGTATAATATTTTAGTCAAAATAAAAAAATTTTGAATAATATTACACTAGTGATTTTTTTAATAACTGAGTTTCATGTCTGGGGACAAAATAATTTTAAGAGGCAACATACAAATAAGCAGTAGAAATACAACTAGTATTACATTTTAAAGGCATTTTTAGTTCATCACCACAAAGTTGTAAAGGTACTCGAAAGTTGTCAGGTAAAGGTAGGGGATCCAAAAGCTATTGCAGCCGCTGATCATGACTTGGCCTCAAGTTTGCTTACCAATGGTGCCTTTTTCTACAACACTAAGAGAAAGCGGAGAGACAGAGGAATCTGTAGAAAGCCAACTGATGTGGTGACAAGACGACCTTTCGCCAACAAAGCAACTGCACCCTGACCAGCACGACTCGTCGCCTCCCTCTACCTGTAGAAGAAGGTCATCAACCCCTCCATTGAGCTGCTGACCAGCGCTTTTACCTGTGTTGACACAGTCAAATGCCACGCCCTTCTACAGCTTTCGACTTCTTTAGCCGCCTACGAGTGAGACAATTCCCTTTCCCTCCTCCCAACATAATGTTGCATAACTTCCTCAGTAGTGACGCGTACAGCTGCTCTGTCAACCACACTAAACTCCTGCCCTAATCTCTACCGCCATAAATTTCAATCATAAAAATCTAAATCTATTTACTATGTAATTTTTCAAAATTAATAGAAAAGCCAAAAAATCCCCTTTGCGACTAAAACTAATTCAAAAACTTTTAACAACTTCATTTGCAAGCTTCTAAAAATTCTGATATTTCAAATGTAAATAAACAATACCACAATGCAACTGAAACTCGCTAAAATTAATTAATAAGTCAAATAAAATTAATTATTGCCATAATTCTTAGTATTAACATATTAGAAGCTGAATATAAATCAACGTCTTCGGGAGTTTTGCAAGTGTTATTTACGACGGTGTAATAAAGAATCGTTAGTCTTGGTTCCTAATCGCAGTTTCTCTTTTATTATCTAACCACATTGCTTTTTATATGTATACTTTGTAGTATTTTACGTAAGTGAATAGGTGGCAATGACAAAAATCTTCTTCACAATTTATAATGTAAAAACAGAAATTAAATTTCAATTTTAATAAACTGAATCCCAAAGTACTATATTAAGGAGTTTATAACAAGATTTCACAATAAACACGTGAAATGTACATCAACGTCCAAAGCACAGTAAGAAATCAGTAAAAAGACTAAAATCCCGTAACAAGTGGTCTTCTTCAGAGTCAAATCTCAATGTTAAGTATTATATATATATATATATATATTTCAATATATTTATATTTCTGTGTATTCTTTTTGTAAATATTGTTTATGAATATATCAACAACGAAGAAACACTAATGAAAACAAAACTCTATGAATCTCATTTAATATTTCGACACTAATAATGGTCATCATCAGAAAAAGAAAAGGTGAAAAGAGAACACGATGGTCAACATATATATATATATATATATATATATATATATATAGAAGAGAGAGAGAGAGAGAGAGAGAGAGAGAGAGAGAAGAGAGAGAGAGAGAGAGAGAGAGAGTAAATTCATAAGTATATTTTAGTTGTACAATTTCACCATCAATACTTTTATCGAGGTAATGGTTACCAAAATAGAGAAGAATAATGTTCATATTTCAAGTATGTAAACTGATTTATCGCACAAATTATATATATATATATATATATATATATATATATATACACTTTAACACAGAGAAAAGAACACAGAAAGACACTACAGAACTCACTTCGATATTTCGACATCTGTCGTCATCGGGAAGAAGTACTCGCGTTGAGAAGCAAACTGCTACTCATATACTTTTTCATATATATATTTACTCATATCATTTTCTTTTTCATATATATATATATATATATATATATATATATATATATATTGTCATAATTTGTAGATGATACAACTTACATTTTGTCAAATTTATTGTTTTGGCTATCTTGAATTAGATTTTGACTGTATATGTATAAGGTTAAAAAGGAAAATTAATTGGTATTTTTTTTTAAGGTAACAATATCCTTGACCATATTGTTACTGTTTGATTTTCATTGCATTCATTGAAATCTGTACAAATAAAAAGTCTTTATAAAAATGACAATAGAATTAAAAAAAAAATAATACGTAAGAAGGAGGTGATTAATTTTTCAAAAGTACGAGAGCATTGTTTTATTGTAAATAATATTGTCTTGGTTTCTAATCATTATGTTCCTGAAATGTTTATTTATCTATGTCTTTATAAGTCGAACTGTTTTCCAATTGTTTGTTGGATGTCGTTTGCTAATGTTTTTCAATCAATCATAACTGTAGCAGGGGAATGCGGACATACTGCCGAGGCCAGCATTCATACACAAGGTAAATCCTTCCCATTCCTGATTCCAGCTCCAATGCAAACCTCAATTTAACGATTCATTAAAAAATTCCCATCAATTTCATAGTCGGAACCATTTTTTTTTATTTAAATTTTGAGCTACTTATACTGTTTAAAAAACCCTTTAACATGTTTATTATAACCTAGTATAACACCAGTATGAAAAACGAGTATAATACTTCAAATGTATATACATTATAACAAAATTTAAGCATAATTTACAGAAAGTTACTTCTTGTTAAGTTTCTCTATCTTCTAAAATAACGTTTTCGTAATTGCATTTAAACTAAATAGCTTACTTTCAACTGTCCACGAAGTTTAAATCTTCCTAGAGTCATCGGGACGAGAGGATTCTGACAAACCTTTTTTCCTTTTATATAGCCAAAGTAGAGTTAGATGTATCTGTCACTATCAGGGCTGGTTCTACTGGACTTTGTGTTGATTCAAATAACTTTAAAATATCATCAGTCTTTGCTAAAGCAGAATATATAGAGGTTTAATATTTAAAATGCTCCAGTGTAAAAGATATATTTACAGAAAAACGACAAAATATTTTAACACTCCTTCTGAAGAAAAAGAATATTTTACTAGGGAGTTATGTAACGGCATTTAGCAAAGTCGCTCTTTTATTTCAGGTTTCTCAAGGATTTAAGGTGTGGAAGTAGAAACGTTTAACCAATCTGTACAATATTATAAAGGGGGTCAAACAATAAGTATTATCAAGGAAGAAATAGAACTTTAAAAATTATGTAAACAGAAATAAATTTGGTCGACTTTATATTTATTTATTTATTTTAACAGAAAAAGGAATTAATTCTTGATTCATTCTCAGACACGTCCACTCTCTCAACATGTTTCTAACCCGATATGGTAAATTTAAAAGCTACATTCATCGCTTTAAAACTGCGTCTCAGCCCTCCGTACTTGTGACAATCAAAGGGTTCAAACACTTAATCACCTTCTATTCGATTGTCCTCTCCTTGATTGCCAATGTCATCATATTCAGAAAACTGCAATCTTACATGAATTAAACAGCCCACCAAAGCAAATAAAACTAAAACTTTACATCTAAGTCGTCGTCTCTCAGCAATCCTCGTCAACTTACACTGAAAAAAAAATAAGGTGCCCATGAAACTCGTCCCCCCAGGAAAAACTTTCCAAGAAGCAATGACCTTCTAACTTGATTTGATAAGGAATGTTGTGACCCACTTTTGTTTATTTTTTTATATACAATTGACCCAGGAGTTAAAAAAGGTTCGCCATCCCTGCTCTAAGGGCCACCTCAACTGGAGCCTTGCTTGCGGCCTGCAACCTGCCCTCTGCCGACCTTGCAAAGTTCTCCACCTGAGCGGACGCTTGCTCTTTTACAGCCACCAAAATTTCGTTTTTCAACTCAAAGAGTGTAGTGGCTACGTCTTCTCTCACTTTTCTAGTGATCCTCATTTCATAATCTATAGGAGTGCCACCGCTCCTATAGTTATCAAAATTTGCCTTCACTGTTCCGGTTAAGGCCCTGATTTCGTCCATTCCCATGGCGAACTGCAAACTTGCTCTTTTCAGCCCGGCGAGATGCTCCATATGGCCTGGGTTTTCCTCCTCGATTTTCTGAATACTTTATTAAGCATACAGATCGTGGCCATGGCTTGGTCTAACTTACCATAAATTCGGCCCACATTCATGTCGAAGTCCACTACATGCGACAGTGGGTCCCAATCGCATGGGGCTTCTACACTACACACGTTTCCTTGTGCCCTTGGTTCTTCCATTGGCCTCTCTGAGTCAGGGGACGCCATTCTTCCTCTTTTGGTCTCCGTCAGGGACATGCTCTCGCGGCCCCTTTTCTTTCTAGTTTGACATTAAGAGCGTCTGAGGAGGCCCACATATGGTTATTGGGGGCCCGATCAGATCCCGGTTTAAATCAGAAGCGTTAACTTTTATATGTTTTTCCTTTTATTTTTAACTTATATATTTATATTCATATAATTCTTTTTTATTATTATTATTATTATTTCATTTTTTATAATTTTTAATTTTATGATTTTATCTATTGTTTTTGCTTTCTCCGTTCTCCGACGTTTAGTGCCTAGCTCCTTTTTTACGCTAGTGTTGATCGAAGCTATTATATATTGCATGCAGAAGAATCACAATAAACACAATGAATGAAGCATAGAACAAGAGAAAAGGAAAGCAATAGAAATAAATTCTCTGAGACCTTTCAATTTATGTTAAAACAAAGAAGAAAGAAGAACAAACAAGGAAAAAAGCCTGTGTTTGTTTTAACTTTGAAGTGTTTTTACTATATTTGGTCTTTGATAACATAAACTGAAAGATGACAGAGCATTTATTTCTATTTTTTTTTATTTTTTTCTACCTTTTATATATATATATATATATAAATATTGATAAAAGTATCGACAGTGAAGTGAACACAAAATAAAAATTTATCAGGACATCAGTCAGTTCTTTAGGTTCAAATTATACTCTTATTTCCAACGTTTCGAAAAAAAGAAAAAGATTTTAAATAAAAAGCATACCCTTAGCAATGCGTGTTTAATTTGAATGTGAAGAACTGACCGAGTCCTGAGAAACTTATATATATTTATACAAAATTAAAGTTTATCGGAACTCAGCTAATTTATAAATTGTTATATAAAATTATAAATAATGACAAGGCATTGGTAATGTTCTATCATGTACAGAGGCCAGCAAATGCCCTGAACAATAATTTATAAATAAGAGCTATAGCTCCTCAATTATTAAGAATTATTTTACAAAATGTGTAATTAATGCAGGTAATACAATGTGTTACATGCTACAATAAAATTTAAAAATAAAAAAAAAATAAGTTCCTCAATAGAATGCTGCTAAGGAGGGTTCGTTTAAAAGACTCAGTATAATTTCGAATCAATCATAGACAAGAAGTGTAAAGGTTTTGTAAAGTGAGATAACAGAATTAAAACGTAAGCGACCCCAAACTACTTTCTCTCTGCAGGCCTGGTCCCTTGTTTCGGAATCCGTAACGACATTCCAGCAATCGCTTTTAATCCCTCTTGTTACTACTATTCCCATCAGCCTTGTAAAAATTAGTTTCATTTTATAAAATATTCTGTTTTATATAGTTTGAGAAAACGGCTCAGTTTTTAAGATTTTTTCTAAATATAGAAAATTACTTATTCTTTTAAGGAGTTTTACAAATAATAAAAGGAAAACATACCTACAAGTTTTCTACAGTTCATAAATACGTATGTACTTAAAAAAGCTACAATAGTAAACAGAACTGTTTAAGTAATAACTTCTATTTATTTTTTTAATTTTTAAATTAAATATTGTTAAATTTTTGCTTGACTAAAGTTAAAACAAGTACAGTTAAAATGGCACTAATAACACATACCACAGTGTAAGCCTTTCACTGTGGCTTACTGTGCTGTAAACTACAGTAACACATTCCAATCCGGGTAGCTAAGGAAATAACTTCAATTTCTTTATTATTTTTTAAATGCAGGAACACTATATACTAAAATTTAACTCAAGTGAGCTTTTGAAAAGTGGAGCTTGCTGTAATTTTTTTCAAGCTACCACCAGGTTAATTATTTATGAATTGGTTTATTTTCATACTAGTTTCATGCTAGGGTATTTAGATATTTAACGTTATTTGTTGAAAGATATTCCAAAAGTCAGATTTTTTTTTCTATCTTTAATGCCAAATGTGTAATAGTTGAATGAAAGCGTATGCAGCCAAAACTTTATTAAACATTTCCGTTAAAATGACACAAAAGGTTACATGATATAAATAAACCGTGAGAAACATAGAAAATTGAGGTAATAACTACATTACCAATATTTATCGTTTTATTCATAATGAAAAAAAGTTCTGAGGAAAGGTAATCTTTCTCATTATGATATTTAAAGATACAAACGTTTTTTGTAATCCCACATATGTTGAGAAAAGTACCAACAAAGCCTCCATCATTCTTTTGCCAGTTCTGATGAAAATGGCAATCGGTATACTTATTTAGAACAATTAGAAGAAACGATTTTTTTCTTTTTTTTTTCAATAACTGTGAATGAATAATGAAAAGTGACAGGTAATATTAGCATCAATTTAAATTTCATGACTTAGTAAATATAGTTTCCAGTTATAAAACTACGTAATTCAGAATAATAAGTAAGATTAGTAACACTCATTGAATGTCTAATCAAAGGTAATGAAAGAAATTAGCAATATCTTTTGATGGATGCGGTACAAGGAAATTAGCCAATAATATTGCCAATTGGATACATTGCAGAGACATAATAAACATACAAATTAATGGAAATTTAATAATATTTTCATGTGGTTAACGATTTCTGTGTATTTCATATACAATGAGTCTTGTCTATTAATTATGAAATCAATTAATTTAAATTGAAATTTTATAAATAATAATTAAATTTATTTTGGTATTGTGCATGAAACACCCCTTTCATAAATATGATGTAAATACATGGTTTATGGTCGTCTTTTTTACATTTTTGGTATAGTAGTAAATCTAGGTTTCTTCACTTAGTATTATGTATGTTAATATAATAACTAAATAACATGGTAAATTATTAAACAATTTTGAAATGGATTCATATTAATAATATTAGAGACGTCTTGATTAAGAAATATATCTAATATCTTACCTCGAATAATGGTGTTAGTCGGTTTCACACGTTCGTCATCTTCAAGAGGAGAATTCTGAAATGAAACCATATTATTAGTACAAGAGATTTTATGCTAAGCTTTTTTAAAAATTGCTCTACTATCTTATCTTGAATAACAATGATGTTAAGTCGTTCAATTGGTTTCAGACAACTCATATTGGAGCCCCAATTTCTAATTGGGTCCCAAACTCCAAATATCGCACAAAACCCCAATTTCTGGTTCTATAATTTTGAATACATGCATATTGTTATTACCACTGAGGTTAGTAAGATTAATATTAGAATCAGAAAAAACCGTCATACCTCGTAAGTTGATATCGGAGATGTTGGAGCGCTTTCGGATCTGGTCCATCTTCATTCGCAACTAATCTATGGGGCTATTGTCGAGAGGTTTTATAGTTTTATAGAGTTTTATAGCATCATAGAGTTTTATAGCAGTGGACACGACTATAAAACCTCTCGACAATAGCCCCATAGATTAGTTGCGAATGAAGATGGACCAGATCCGAAAGCGCTCCAACATCTCCGATATCAACTTACGAGGTATGACGGTTTTTTCTGATTCTAATATTAATCTACAATTTTGGCTGCTATTTCATTAAGGTTGGGAGGTTATGGTTAATTTCCTATCATGTTTTTAATAAAGGGGTTTAGAATTTATTTTAATGATATTTTATTATCTTAACGTTATTTAGTATATTAATAATTGGTACTTAATGACTTTTTCAAACTGATATTAAGTATAATAGCTTGTTCTTCAGTTAGACATGTGCTTTAGTTAATGTGGTATGTTTACTATTAATTATTGATATATATCTGGCTCTTTGATTGTAATAAAAATGCATAATTTATGCTCTTCAGATTTTTTCTGTTTACCTAATGTTATTTAAGAGCATTCTAATAGTCGTAGTTTTTCTTTTAAGAAAGTTTTAACTAATATCGATCATAAAGAGGGGAATTCTGAATGTATATTGTAGGTAGTAACATACTAACTTATTGTAAGTTAAATCTACTATCTTATCTCGAATTGTGTTGTAGGTCACATGATAAATATATTTGTTAATAGAAATTCTGAAGTGCTTAGATTCCACTAGTACGCAGAAGCCAGGGATACAGTTACTTGTCTAAAGAATCAAGTCTGAGTGATTCGTTTAAAAGGCACATTGAAAAGTAAAATACGTGAAAGCTTAAAAAATAAGTTGTAACTTTAGAATAAAGTTTGATAAACATTTTGATTTAATTGTAATTAAAAGTTGAGCTTTAAAATATATAAGTAGTTCTTGGATTAAATCTTAAGAATGAAGCAATCAAAACAAATTGATGAAACTGAATTGTATGAGGTTATATTGATTCCTTGAATTAGGGTAGGCCTTGAATTATTAGTGGCAGTCCTACAAGGGAGCACACATGGGCCGTAGATTGACCCTTTGTGATACCACACAATGAAGATTCTGAAATCTTTGGACGCACATTGGGAGTCTAAAACTTTGCCTGCCTGGAGTGTATTTAGAGAGGAGATTTCAACGATTATCTGACATAGTACAGGCTTGGGTCCTTCGGCTTAACGTCTTCTCCGAGGGACGATGTGGTCAAATTTATTCTACTTCCACGTGAATAAATCAAGGGCCAGAGTGGGTATTGAACCCCGGACTTCCCCCCCCCCCCCCCCCCAGTTCCTTGAATTAGTCTGTCCTTTGTAGAAGCCGTGACTGCACCGAATTCAAGGAATTTTTTTCTAAAACCCGTATAATTGCCCAGTCAAAAAAGAATGACAAAATTCTCTTTTTCTAGTAATTTATCTCATATTTCTAATTTATATCAATTTTCCTTATAGATATTTATGCATATCTTGGATTTTGTACATTCTTATTTAAATTCTCTATTGCTTGACATGATTATTTGTAAATTTGCTTTTTGAATATAATCAAATATGGTATGAATATTTCTTTATATGTGGCATACAAAGGCATACAATTTTAAGTATTTCTTTATTTCATGAGAATGATTTAGTTTGATTAAATAATTTGTTATTTTTCTTTAATTATTTCGAACTAAACTTAAACTTTAGTTGGACATTGATGCTACTAAATTTAAAATATTTCCTTACTTATTATATGTATGTATGAGATGAGTTCCTAAACATGTATGTAGGATGAGCATAAAGAAGAAGCACTTGAAAGTGACACAGGGAGGGAGTTAAGGCGTCATATAGCCTCTCCTTCAGAGGGTGTGGTTCACTACTATTAACCTTTGGTTATTTTTACTGTTCAGATATAGTATTTCAGGCATTAAATGGAGTTCAAAATCCCGACTGTGAATAATATCTTTTTTTTGAACCAAAAAAGACACCAGAGTTAATATTGCAGCATTTCTTATACTCGTAGCTTGTTTAATCTCCTAGTGACCAACTTCTATACATTTCAATGATTTTTAAATGCAATCGACTGATCTTAGAAGAGTAGAATTTGCAATAAACCACTAATTGTCACTCATATGTCATGCACAAAATAATAAAACAATTTAACATAAATGAGTTAGTTTCATTTTAATTAGTTTTAATAAAGTGATGAAACACCCATCTTTTCTCCTCTTAATCTCTAGTAAATTGGAATAATAAAAAGACACAACAATTTTAAGGTTAAAGCTCTTAGGGTAGCTCTCATTTAATTGAAACTGCTTCCTAATTCTGCATTAGGCTGATTTGAAAATTATAATTCAACAAGTGTCAAAAAAATTGAACTAATTATTCTTTTTTATGAAAAAAACTATATTTCAATAAAAAAAATGATTTTTTTTCAATAGCTATGATTTGGATGTACGATTTTGGATGTATGAATTTAACTCCAAGGGTTATATCATGGTTAAAATACTGCTTGTACTATTCTTACAGATGTAAGAAATTTGTTTGTAGAACAGTGGCATGGGAGACTGAATAATGAAACTGATTGATCCATGTTAAAGGGCTAAACAAGTTGACTTGAGTTGTATAAGAAACTTGTTGTCTGGGTCTTCAAGGTGATTACCATAACTACGTCTTACAAAGGCACCATGATTAGCTCACCACATTCCACATGTCCAGCTAACGCCATGTAATCACCATGCCTGCCAATTGAATAACACCTGCGCTGTGTGGTGACCGTGAACTGGTGAATATTCAAAAACCACCCTCTTTCATTTAGTCAACAGAATCAACTGTCACGTAATCCAGTCTTCGTTATAACCATATTCCAACATTCAACTCTTCTATCAATCTCTAAAAATAACATCATCAAAATTGCTGGAAGGAACTACACTGAAAATTGGTTGAATATCGCTCCAAGATTAAGTATATTAAAACTGAATGGCTTAAAGACCAGTAATTTCATTATTCTGTGGGGGAATAGATGCAAGTTTGACGACGTTTCTGTATTATAAGTAACAGAAATACCTAAATGGAATACAGTTTTTCTGAAACTCAGATTCCAACCAGAAAATCTGTTTACGTAATAGATAGTAAAGAGAGTATGCCTACAATTTTTCTTCTAGGTACAATTTTTGGACCAGGTTAGCTCAGTAGTTAACGTAATCGCCTCTGAATTGGTAGCTCCGAGGTTTGATACTCACATGGTCCTCGATTATTCATGTGGGAGGTGATTAAATCTCAGTATATCGTCCCTTGAAGAAAGTACGATATACTTGTCAGATATTTGTTAAAGATCGCTACTCCAAATACATTTGAGTTAGGCAAAATTTAGGACTCTCAAGGTAGAATCAATAAGCAATATGGCTCACCCATTACTAAAATGGGTACCAAATAATAAATGAGCCATAATTTACGCCCTAGAACAGCACTAAAAGCAAAAAGCCTTATAAGTGTGGGAGTTGGAAAACAAACAACACCAATTTTTCTGTTTGAAAAATGAAAATGTTGCCTACTCTTTCTGAGATAATGAGCTCGTTTCTATACAAGTATTTGCAGCTCTATCAGTATGACAGCATATATCAGAAGTAAGGAAATACAGTCCAAGTAGACATTCTATAGTAGGGGGCAGATCAGGGACAGCAACTTACCGAGGTATCCCAATGGCTAGCTGAAATTCAGTGAAATCAGACCAACGGTATCGCAAAAAAAGAACTTTACTGTTTAAACTGGGATTTTATTAAAATTATTATACACTATCACGAGTATTCAACTCAAATCTGGAATGATTTGTCTTCATATATCTTATACATTAATCATTCACACACAATTGTATATGTAACAAAGAAAATATATTTCGAATATAAATGTGGCTGGCTCTGTAAGGTAATGTGTTCTACATTGTAATGTTTTTCTGCCTTCTTTGCTTTTGCTATGGCCTTTCTATAATCATTCTTCCAATCAGGACAATGAACCCTAAAACTAAGTCTCATTGGAAGAAGGAGCGCTTAAATTCTTTGAGTCATAACTTTGATTGATGTTACTGCCTTCTTGACTGTCAATGGCTGGAAGTGAGTAATGGTTGAAAACCTGTTGCAAGGCATTCTCAGGTGCTACATTCTCAGTCAGTACAAGTCAAAACATTTAGTTTTATGTTCATTAGCGACTTGGGAATCAGCGTTCACGGTAACCTTAAAGCCTTTGCAATTAAATTATCTGATATTATTGTTATTAAACTGAAATTAACAATTAATTTAAAAAAATTGAAGCTATATAGTACGTTAAGATAAGATAAAGAGTATGTGAACCTAAAAAAAATATATTTAGGAAAAGAAATTGTTTTTATGTAGTAGCAGTAGACAACCGTTTATGTTGCAGTGGTTATAGTATTACAGAAAGGAACATACATGGTCTAACATAGGGGCCCTTTGTGATACCATACAATGAAGGTGGATTCTACATTGGGAGTCCTAAATTTTGCCTAACTCAAGTGTATTTAGAGGAGGGATTATTAATAAGTACGTGACATCGTACAAGCTGGGGACCGACGGCTAACATCCTATCAGAGGAACAACATGCTCACATTTATTCACCTCCCATGTGAATAAATCGATGTCCAGCTGGGTATCGAACCCTGGACCTACCACTTCAGTGGCGAGTACGTTAACCACTGAGCTAACCTGACCCCCTTGTTTTTTATGTAATTTAAAACACTGAAGGTCCTACTATGGTCACTCTCAAACAGGTGATGACTTTCTGATGTGTAGAAAAGAATAGGTGACGAGTTCTAAGAAAGGTAGTAACACATCTGATCTGGGTCAAGGAAGGGTTACTAATAAGCTTGAAGGGCGCTCCTTAAGACATTAAATAGTATCGTTTCACTCATACTGGGGTAAATAGATTATATAAAGCCTCTACACAAAAGAAATTGTTTTATTCAAACTACGCGTTTTGTACACTTAGTGTTCATCATCAGGTAAACATCCAATGGAAGGAGTGGATGACCTACAAATGCCCAACGTTGAGTGAACAGTTCTAGGTCCTCCACTTCTTTCTTTGTTTACCTAACGATAAACACAAAGTGTTTAAAACGCGTAGTTTGAATTAAAAAAAAAAACTTCGTTTGTTTAAAGACTTTGTATTAGCCATTTACCCCAGTATGGGAAAAGAGCACACAATTACGGATCGCACTACTAATGAGCATGGTTATAGATTTTTTTAAAGTGATTTTTGAAATATGAATCATTGAGACAAAGCTAGATTTGTATTTGCATATAGACACTATTAGCATACTATTTCTACAACAGGATAGAAATTAATTTTAGCTGACAGATAATTTCAGAGTAATAGATAAAATGAGTTTTTTAGGAGAATCTTGGCAACTTAACTACAAATTTAGAAATATTATATTTTATTTTATACTTTTTTCAGTATGATTACTCTAAATGATATGAATAGTTTGTAAATTTTGTTTAAGAGCCTTCAAATATGAATAATGATTGATGATTGTTCCATTTTTTAAAAAAGTTAGCCTTTAATGCATTACTTATTTGACGTTTATGCATTCAATAAATAAGGTTTAACAATTTGACAAGTGAACATACGTACAATTTATTTGTTTTCCCTGCTTGAGTTATATCTTTCGTAATTATCGAGAATTCATGATTAATTTTATTAATCACAAGCAAAACTCGAATTTTGTGTAATAGTCAGAAGAATAGCAGCCTATCTAATTTAAAGTAAAAAGAAAACAACCACCTTAACTTGAGCAATATAATAAAATTGGATTATTTACCTTCCCAGGACCTATGGTTATTTATATAATCTAATATATGTGTTTAACATAATTGTAGTACATAATAAATGTAGTACTGATAAAAAATATAAAAATTTTGACAGATACGCGTTTTGAGGTGCATGCATTATTTATATTGGTGTTATTTTGAAATATAGGAAAATAACATATTCGTTCTTCATGCCAGTTTAAACACTCATTTCTGTTGGTTTAAAAACATTCATTTTAGTATTCGATATTTTATTAATATTAATATTGCATGATCATTGATAATTGTTGATTATTCGTGGGAATTCCATAATTAAATTTAATGTGCAGTAACTTGACAGATTCTAGAAAAATAATTTAATTTTGATTTTAACTGATCTAATGGTTATAGCCACAATAAAATAAATTAAAATTTTAAATTTAAAATAACTACTCGATGAGCACATTAAGATAAACGTAAAATAAATTGATTTTACACTGGTTTGAGAATACGTTAACTTGAAGTAAATTTGGTTGTAGGCCATCTATAATTTTTATTTTTTGTTAAAATGAACTAAATTTACAGATAAAAAGTTGTACAAATTATAATAAATCAGAAATGACTATCGTCATGACAGACTTTTTTATATTGTTCACGTTGATTCTGGGTCACTGATACTTTTGTTCCGATAGTCATTGTTAATTAATCAATAGGCGTTTACTGGCAAAACCTAGAAGGCTGGTATGTTGTACAGGACATCAAGTCTAATTGCGAGACATATCCGCTACGAAAGAGACTCCTCTAGACAGAGGAAGGAAGCAGAGTAACCTTGCCCAAGGTGGACCAGTGCGATGGCAATCCAGAACGAGGACAGTCCACTTCCTGGCCACACCCTTCGGCTTCCGGCCTCAATCTAAACAAGTTTTTTTTTTTTTTTTAAAGGAAGAATAATTGGGAAGACTTGTATCTTAATCAACGTACACAATGACTCACTATAGGATAAATAAAATAATGTAGCCTTTTCTGTGTGTAATATACTTCATTAGCACCATCCTACCACTCATTTCAATATTTAATGGCTTCATTTCTTCAGTTATTTTTTTTAAAAAAAGTTATCACACTAGTCTCATTTACTTTAGACTTACTGTTTTTGAAAAAGACAAATATTCTAACCTTAGCCTTAATTCCACTATCAACATCAATAATTTTTTTAATTCCTGACATTCCTTTATAAATTAACAGAATTTATGACAAGTAATTACTATAAATTACAATTTTTTTTACAGCAGTGTGAAAAAATATAAAAAACGCAGGTAAAATGAATCTTTATTTTTCTTATAAGTTCTTGCTTGTTGTTTTCCAACGCACACTCTTATAAGGTTTTCCCTTTTTAGTCTAGATTTCTTATTAGGTAATTTGATGATTGCTTGAAAGAGATTCTATTCAATTTAAAAAACAAGAGATTAAATTACACTTACTTAGACACAAATAAAAACAATCCTACAGCAGTATTAGTGTAGGCAGGTTGATTCAGCGAACTCAGTGTAAATGTACAAATTCACATATTCCTCCTTCAAGTAGCTTGAAAAAAAATATTCCTTTTCTTTCCTCCAGCAACTTCATAAAATATTTTTGATATTTGTGTTAAAAAAGGAAAAGGCCCAGCTCAAACAGGTTCTAACTTATTCACATGTCATTTGCTTTTATTTCAATGCACACAAAATTGCCTCTTTTGAAGTTGTACTGGTCGTACTTTTTGTCTACTTCTGCTACTAAATGTAGTTACTGTACTTGTTCTAGATCAGGGGTGGGCAACTTTTTTGAGAGTGCGTGCCAAAATCAGCCAAGTCTCTAACACAAACTTTTTCCACGTGCCAACCATTTTTTTTAGAACATATTTGGTATCTCATAAGAACTTTATAATGAAAAAATAATAAATTACTTCAGTGCAATAAAATAGTATAAAAAAAAACAAAAAAAAATGTATTCAACCTTTTAAAAGAAGAAGGTAACTATGGCAACAAGATCAACTTCTTTTTCTTGAGACCTCCTTAGCTTAGTAGAGCTTAAACCTCTTCACTACCAGGACGTACATATACTGTCATAGCATGAAAGCTTATACCCGAAGGAAAGTAGTTTCTTTTTGCCTGTGCTTAGGGTAACATGTACTTGTATCTGTGCTAGGTGTAACCTGGCTCTTGTATGCCAGAGAAAGTCATCGGCGCGCCAGAGGTTGCCCACCCCCGTTGTAAATGTATCTACTAGACACGGAATGAACCAATATATGAAAAATATCTCCATAGACAGAAACTAATAATATCACCAGCATATTCCTGCAACTCATCAATTACCCAAACCTGAGCACATCACCAGAGAATGTAGTCTATGAGATCACTGGCAGGCTAGAGTCCAAAGGAGGCTGATGCTTGGAGGTCGCATGGTCTTGCGGCTTTGCATTGTTTGAGGTACTGTATAACTTAGAAGTCATAAGGCCATCATATTCAGCTGATGACCTGATTCTGAAAAATGTCAGAAACATGTATGAAAAAATGTCAGTGCCATCGAATCACTAAAGAATCAGCATAAAAATTAGTATCAGTTTGATACTAAGGAGTCTATTTTTCTTAATTCAATATTACCCAAAGATAATAAGAGTAAAGATAACCACAAGAAAGTCTACATCTAATAATCATCTAATAATGAGCTTTGTTCAAGACGGCAACTTATATAGTTTGATTAGAGCATTTTGTTGGATAAACCCATCATAGCAAGAAAAGCATCAGAAATCATGTTTGATTGGCATTGATTTTTTACATGAAAAAATTTTATTCCTTTTATATCTCATATTAAGTCATTAAATCATTTCAAAATTTTTCATTAAACCTCTAACATCAATTTACTTTCAGGCCATTTACTTGAAGAAATTCTATGTCAATAAAAACAATGTAAGTAAATGTCAACATATCCTTCAAGATAACAGATGATCCGTTATTCCAGTATAAACATAAACTAGGTTGAATCACCCAAGAAAATCTATAATCGGATATTAAGTTATGTTCAAGGGGGGGACATATAGATTGATAATAGCATTTTGTTAGACAAATCAATCATACCATGGAAAGCATTAGAATTGTATATTGATTGGTGTTCGTTTTATGTGCATGTAATAATTTTATTCTTCTTATAACTCATATTATGCCATTAAATAATTTCAACTGTTGTTATAGCAATTAATTATTAAACAAAATTGATTAATTGATAAAAAAAATCATTAACAAAATTAATCGATTTAGTTTCAGTTGATTATAAAAATTATAAAACTTCTATGATAATGTAAAAAATTTAAGAAAGGAAAATAAATTCCACAAGTATAACTGGTAGTAGAGGATGTATATTCGGATTTTGTAGCTTCATTTAGCTTTGTGGTAATTAAACTTTCATGAATTTTTATTTCAATATAAGCGAATTACAGTGATCGAGAAATAATTCGATCTCAAGATTTTAATGGAATTACGTGTTTTGAGGTCCCAGAAATCGTTTTATGAAGTTTTTTCGATGATGTCTGTGGGTGTATGTAGGTGGGTGGGTGAGTATGTATCCAAAGTTTGTGGCCACGCTGCGATCCAGAATCTTTGATGTATCAAATTGATATTTTACAGAAAATTGGGCTTCATAATGTAGATGAACCCTCTTGTTTGGGAGCAATTATGCATGATGGGAAAGTCACTTTTTTTTTGCCAAAAACCTGTTTTTAAACTACATTTTTTTCTCCTAAACAACTTATTCTAGTGCCTTGAAATTTTTGCATTATCTTTGAAGCTACTAAAGCAAAAAAAATCCTCAGATTATTAAAACAAGAGGACATATTTTTGTTTTAATAAAATGTAAAAAATTTAACTCATAATTCAATTTGAAAGCTTGTGAAAGCGATACAAGCCATAATCTTTAACGGATCAAAATGAAACGACACCTAAAAATAGAACATTCTAAGAAGGATGAGTTAAGATAATATTTTTTAAAATGACATTCACCAAAGAGGCGTTATACTACATTTTCTGTTTTCAGAAAATGCTTGTTTGACGCTGTACAGCTAATTAAAAAAACATTAATATTGCCCAAAAAATTGCTAAGAAAATTAACAATTTATACAAAAAAAATCATGAAATTCCAATATCGGCAAACAGCAACGAAGCTATAAAAACTGAATATTGGTCCTAGACTAATGGTTTACTTGCAATACAACAATTGTATTTGTACATGCATATTGTTATTACCACTGAGGTTAGTAAGATTAATATTAGAATTAGAAAAAACCGTCATACCTCGTAAGTTGATATCGGAGATGTTGGAGCGCTTTCGGATCTGGTCCATCTTCATTCGCAACTAATCTATGGGGCTATTGTCGAGAGGTTTTATAGTCGTGTCCACTGCTATAAAACTCTATGATGCTATAAAACTCTATAAAACTATAAAACCTCTCGACAATAGCCCCATAGATTAGTTGCGAATGAAGATGGACCAGATCCGAAAGCGCTCCAACATCTCCGATATCAACTTACGAGGTATGACGGTTTTTTCTGATTCTAATATTAATTGTATTTGTATACATTTATTTAGTTTATTTACATTGACTGTTTGACCTTTGGCTTTTTGACCTTTGACTTTTTGAGTGAATCAACTAAAAAAACATTATTTTTAGAGGTTTAATAAAAAATGTTTAAATAATTTAACAAGTCAATATGAGATGCAAAACAATAAAATTCATACATAAAAAATCAACGCTAGTCAAAATATAATATCTGATGCTTTCCAT
This sequence comes from Hermatobates lingyangjiaoensis, assembly GCA_026182355.1. Classification (NCBI taxonomy): domain Eukaryota; kingdom Metazoa; phylum Arthropoda; class Insecta; order Hemiptera; family Hermatobatidae; genus Hermatobates; species Hermatobates lingyangjiaoensis. The sequence continues at coordinate 401,769 of JAPFBL010000059.1, forward strand.
GGTTTGATGGATTTGTGTCACAAAATGTTCTAATCAATCTATATCAGACCATCCTTGGACAAAAATTAATATCATATATAAATTGTTTTGTGATTATGAATCATAGAAACATTGCCTCTTAACATGGGGTAATATTGAAGTATGAGTAATGGACTCTTTCCCATCGTGTTGTTAAATATCCAGTTTTTTCACTGTTCTAGTCTAAAAGTTTATATCTATTATTTTTGAATATTCCAATCTTCCAACAATAAAAGTTACGAGTTATACTGACAAGGCGGCTTTGAATTTGATTTGACTATGCAAAACCGGTTACATACTAATATATGGTACTTTTACTTAACATGAATTTAGAACACCCTTATAACAGACTACATCACGCAGAAAAAAGATAAGACTTGCTCAGAGTAATTTAGGTTTTTGACAAAGAAAAAGAAAAGCGATTTTTTGAGAAATACTAGCAGGTCATAATTCTCCCAGGGTAATATTTTAATAAAAGATTAAAAATGTAAAACTTAATTCACAATTGAAAACATTCGTTGAAAAAAAAAGAAATGAAATTATCCAAAATCTTAAGATAAAAATTATCTTAAAAAACATTTTTTGCGACATTTTTCAAACTAAATAAAAATATTTTCAAGTTCTAAATGGGGAACTTTGTCTTAAATCTTCAATGTAGAAGGAGGTCAGATAAACCTCCTCGCCCCTGACCTCATTCTTGACAATGTTTACTGACATCAACAGGATGAGAATTTAGCTGTAGTAGGTCTCTGGTTTAGAACTGCTAATTACGACGTGTACTGATGTGCATGGAAATATTCTTTGGTTGTTGGTCATTGGAAATTCACTGGCTATTGGAACAAAAGTCATGTTCTCCTGTAAGAGATTATTTCGTAATACGAAATTTTCACTTTGACTTTACAATAGTGTTATTACTGCTGCGGAATTACAGATTGATATTATATATATCAATTGCATGATATAAAGAAATAAGCACATATATTATAACTTGTTCAATCACTATTTGTATTACCTCCAGGAATGAAAGTCTAATAAACTTCTCCCATTTAGACATTTATATTATGCCTAAATTGGACAATTTATATTATATTGCCAGTTTGGGTATATTTTTTTTATTATACCCAATAATAAAAGAAGTTTGATATTATATTTTTTAAAATACTATTTTTTCTTTTTTATTAAGAAAAATAAAATATAGTTATCATAAAAAAACTTCTATGAATATAATGAGATGTAAAGGAAGTATCTGAAAGGCTTTATTCAAATGGAAAATTATAAATGAAGTATTGGCAGCCCTGAATGATCTCGCTATGGTTAAGTGTCAACTGCTGTTAATCAGGGCTGCCACACAAACATACCTGCTCATTATCGTTAGGGAATTCCCTTTTCAACACTTCTATTATACCCCTATCAGTTATACTGATTCTTATTTTATTTCTTTTTCACGAATTTCAGCATAAATTGATCATACTAAAATTGAAGTGGGCTAAACTCAATATCATTAGTAAAATCACCTCTAGTAAAAAAAAGAAATATTAATTTAATTAACAAATTGATAACTCCAGATTGAAATAAAATTTTCATCGAATAAAAAACTTTCTTCATAGGTATTCTCCCTATATATTTTTCATAAATTTCTTTTAAAACCCATAACCACATATACATGATATCTAAATCATGAATGAAGTATTGACCGTGGGATAGAACATACTCGTAATACAACTTCTTATCAGAAATTGTTCAGTTTTCTAGATTCAGGGCACATAAGTTTACTTTTATGCAAAAAGAAATTATACATCGAAAAATATGCAAATATCTTTTAACTGTTACTAATATTGGTTCTATATTAATTATAAAATTCTAACTCTGATATTGCTAGTGACAAGAAATACATGAGATTTTAATTCGCATAAGTTTTGACAGCCTCAGATGAGTCTCAGGCACTCAGTTTGATCGGAATAATAAAAACTTGTCTGACTGCTCTAGATCAACGATTTCAAACTTGTTATAAAGGAAAAAATGTTTATAGCTACAATAAAAATATAAAAATCAGGTTAGTGACATTATAAAAAAAAATGAAAATTCAATTGATTATCAATGAATTTAATATGTATTCTTATAGTAAAGTTGAGTGGTAGGCCATTGTAGATTTTATTTTATCAATTCCTATTTTTTTGCGAAATTTTATTGTTCATTAATAAGCCATTTAGAGCAAAAAAAATTTTTTTCAGATATAAAATATATTATATGTCCCATTGGCTAATGTATTTTGAAAGAAGTACGAGTACCTCAACTCATTCCCCATACAACACTCGTATTCTATTTTTAGGTATAAAATCAATTTGATCTATCAACAATGTGGCTTGTATTCTCCTTACAAGCTTTCAGAGTGAATTAAACAAGTAAGTCAAAATTTTACATTACATTTTATTGAAAATAAAATATTTTCAGTTGTTTTAAAAAACTGAAGATTTTTGTAGTTATTTTCGTTCTCTTCATAATAATATCATACTTTCAATATTCTATACTTTTAGGAGAAAATAATATTGTATGGGAATATATTTTTTAAAAAAAGTACTTCCCATCATTCATAATTAATTGATTCCAAAAAAATAGGACACATTTTCAATGTGTGGCCAATTTTTGTGTAAAATATTAATTGGATCCATTTAAGATGGTGGACTGTAGTGACAACACCGACTCATTTCAAAATATTTAAACATTATAAGAATATATTGAAGTATTGGTTAAGTATTTCAGTTACCGTTTTAGTAATTTTGATAGATACTTCTTTATACTATGATTAGGGATTCTTTAAAATGTATGGACCTTTTAATTTATTTTCCTTGTAACAGAAGTATGCAAAGAGCTATGTTTATTAATAATGAGAACCCTCTGAGAGATTCATTTTGTCTACACGACACCTTGTTCAAACTGGATTCTACAAACATGTACCTCTTGCAACATTTATCTCAACTCAATGACAATCTCATTTCTATTTCCGCTAAGGTCAATACATTATATTCACTTCCTTTGCTAGTTTGGATATTTTATTATTTCAACATTATATTTTTATCTTTTATGTCGCATACGACCATACATAAAATTCACGTTCTTATAATAGTTCGATATTGATATGGATACATTGCCATTCCCTTCATATGTTTTATATATGGAAAATTCTTGAAACACCGTCAATTCTTGTGAGTGAAGTAAGTTTTTTGATATTGTAACTGATCTTATTTACAAAAGTTGAACGTAAACATTTTACTGAATTCAATATTTTTGTCAATTACACAGGCTTTTCATTTTCACAAGAGACTTAGCAAGATTGCAGAGAAAGATAGTGAACACATTTGTCCATATGTAAGTAATTTCTTACTTTAGCACGTTTATCATGAAACAAGCGTTACATAACTTTAACCAGTATATAATATCTTATTAAATGTCATAATTATTTTTAAAATCAATTTAACATAAACATAATGTTAAAAAAAAATTAAAATGGCTCATCTTTTTTTCACACTTTAGAACGTAAAAAATGCAATATCATGAAGCTCTAGTATCAAACTGGAAATACTTTTTTTACTGACTTGAACTGAGTGAAGATCTTATGTTCAGTTACTATTTAATAGTTATATAATAAATATTAAAAAAATTATACAAAAATCTGGAGTGGCCTACACTGAACTTTACTATAAGTAAACTTAATATCAAACTTCTTGGGTATATAACATATAACGTCTCATTTAAGCATAATGGAAACATCTCAATAAATGATGTTTATTAGGATTTCATTTCTGAGGCAGTACAGATAGTGATTGATCCACTTATCAATTTATAAGCTTATTTTTGTACATCACACACCTTATGCAAATAATCTCATACACATATATGTATAACTACAGCAGTAATTATATTTTTGAAAAGCCAAAGTGAACATTTCTTAACAGAAAATAATCTCCTACAAGAGAACATGGCTTTTTTTCAAATAGGCAGTGGATTTCTTACATTGTTTACTTGACGTTCTTCTAAATTCAAAATTTAAGTCAAATTTTAAAATTTAAAATAGGAAAATAATCTTATTTTCTCTGAAAATCATCATTAACATCGAAGAAACAATGTCGTTTTAAGATAATTTATAATTAAGGATATACATTAATTACATTTATTAATTTTCAAACAAAAGATTTCAATTTTGAATTTTTTTCTTTTGTCAGAAATCATGAAAATGCAATTCACTCTCAGCGAGTGTTATCTTTTTTCTGTGTGTCTACTCTGTTATAAGGTTGCATTTATAACCTTTTGTTATTTAATTATTATTGTTGAAAATATGAGTTAGCTTATTAAAACAAGGTTGAACGACAGACTTGAAGGCTTATTTGATATTTGGGTTTTTAGCCAACTCCTATGTAAGTAAAAATGATATTTTCAGCTTGCTGGGCTGAGCGGGATCCTGTTATGAGAAAAGGCTTTTTTTTTTTAGCCAGCACTTATGAAATGCGGGAGGTGGCGAGGTGTTTATTTAGGGCAGGTCACGCTCTCGATAGCCCAGGAGATCCTCTCATTTAATTAGCTTTGTATAATGGTTTTTTTCAATGACTCGCGACGGCTGGCCTGCAATACCTTTTTACCATGCGCCCGTAACGTCGTGATGGTCTCTTGGATTTATTCGTGACGGTTATCAATTGTCCTTTCCGTCTAGTTGGTTATTCATAAAGTCTGATGACAAACTTAGTTCTTTGTTATAACGTACAAAAATTTACCATGCACAATCATTTTTAAAATGATATGGATTAACTTTTAAATTTTCGTTTTATTTGTCAAATACTGATTTAGGAGTAGTTAAATTATATAATCTACTACCGTAGTGGTAGTTAAAATGTTTTGCTGGTTAGATGCCCGCAACAAAAAACAAGTAATAAAGAAATGATCACAATTTGATATGTTATTGGTTTTTATAATATTGAATAATCTGTATTTTCAATGAATCGAGTGTAATCCAGCAGCTGCCAGTTATGACCAAAGAGGGAAATTTTTGCAAATTCTGATTTATTCAAATTTATTTTGAAACTAGGTGTTGAATTAGAGTAAGGAAATGATTTCTATGTTCTATCTCATTATTTGATGTAATTAAAATGCCATATAAATTGAAAAATAGTAATCTAACAATCTTAACAGGTATGCGTACCTATATATAGAGGGTATTACATCAGCCAAATGGCATATTATTAAACAGGTAAAGTTCAAAGGGTGTAATTATTTCAGATTTCTTTTTATCTTCTTTAACCAATGATTTTTGATAGTATCTCCAGTATATGCTTCCTGGAGCTCTGATTTAATAAAAACGTTGATATAAAATAAATAAAATATCATGAACATAGTTTATTCAGGAATAAACTAATATCAGTCTGGTACTATACGATTGTTAAGTATACGGTAATCCTCGTAAATATTTAGTTTTTTTTTCGTTTTTGGTACTATACTCAATAGACTAGCCCATTGGGAATCCGATGGTTGTATTACTTTTAATGGTTAATATAAATTGGAATTCTTTTTCATTTTGTGTGAATCCAAGTCGCAAACTCATAAAGAAACCGGGGCAATCTCTTTTATATAAGATGCTTTGTTAAAATGTTAAATTAGCAATTATAGCATTTATCTAATATACAATTATATGAGTGCTGAGTTCCAGTTGTTCTTAAAGTGTCATTTCGAATACAGTATCAATTTAACCAAATGTAGTGTGCTCAGTGACTGAAACTACGTTTTTTATTTATTTCTTTTTTTTTTACTACCGAATTCAAAAGAAGGAGCCGGATTAGCTCAATGGCAACGTGCTAGCCTCCGAACTGGTTGTCAGGAGTTTAATATCCACTCTGGCCCTCGATTTATTCACCTGGGAGGTGAATAAATCTGAGTACATCGTTCCTCGGAGAGGATATTAGGTACCTCCTAGTCCAAACACACTTGAGTTAGGCACAATTTAGAAGTCCCAATGTAGTAGAATGTTTATTGTGTGATATCACAAAGGACCAATGTTTGGCCTATGTGTATTTCCTTGTAGGACTGCCACTGCAACCTAACCTAATTCAAAATAAATATCTTGATACCAATTTTCCTTGCTTCCAATATGGTTCAAAACTCACTAAAAACACTATAAATTATCTTTAATGACTAAAACCTTAAGATTGTTTCACTATAATTGCTAGTTATAGTTTTGAAAACAGATATAATTAGACTTCAATTTGCTTCGATATGTATGATCATATGTTTATAGTCACATATACCTAGAAAAGCAGTAAGTAAATGATTGCTGTTTAGTATGTCCTGAATGTAAAGTTTCTCTTAGAAGGAGAATAAACGATAAACATTGTTTGAAGGTCTAACAGCTACCTACGAGGGGGCTTTGTAGAACGAGAAATGAAAGTATTGTTACTGACAGGCTCTTACAATATGAGGGAGAAAGGTTTATGTAGATTTAATCTTTAGTAATGGAACAAGTTGGTTAACACAAGGGCTCCTTGTATGTCATATAAAGACTTTGATTAATAAGTTTGTAATGGAAACTGGATTACGTTTCCACTACTCCACCTCTGAGGTCACGAGATCTTCATAGCACTGTGATCATCTAGGCCGGTCTTATAGACTTTCGACATGCAAATGAACATAACCACTCAATCGAAAGGGAACTTAATGCTTACCTGACCCTCATCAGCTGCAAGGTTTTCTTGTTGATTCCAAGACTTCATTTTAATAATAATTAATTGTTAGAAATTAAACTTCCAGCTTGTTTACTATTAACCAACACGAACCATCCTCCATTCAAACAGAAAAAAACCCTAGTGATATAAACTAGAAACCTTCCTAAAGGCGACCCATTGGAAATACATTTAAGCTTTCCAATGTAGCGGAATGTTAAATTATTTAAGTCTCTGGAGATAAAAACTGATTTTATACATTTACGTTTTTCAATGTAGCAGGACGTCACTTATTAAAACCCCTAGTGATAAAGGCTAAAGTAACTTATTAGTTGTGTAGTCCGTAATTTTGGTACGTATTTACTTACATTATAGTAAATGAATAATACAAAGTCTTCATGCAAAAGAAGTATTTTAATTTAAACCACCCATTTCGAAAATTTTTTTATTGTCAGATAACATCCAATGGAAGGAGTGAAGGACCGATAATCGACTGTCGTTCGACGGTTGTCGATTCTTCACTCCTTTTATTGGATTTTCCTTGACGATGAACACAAAGTGTTTGAAACGGGTAGTTTGAATTAAAAAAACTTCTTTTGTTTAGATCTCTGTTTTATTCATTTACCCCAGTAAGACTACAGTAAGTATACATTTAGGTCTTCCAATGAAGCAGGATGTTAGCTATTAAAATTGCTAGCGGTAAAGACTAGAATAATTTATATTAGAAATAGAAAAAACTGTCATACTTAGTACGATGTTCTTGGAGTCGTTGGAGCGCTTTCAGACTAAGGAGCTGTTATCCTTAGTTTAGTTGTGATTAAAGATGGACTTCGTCCAAAAGCGCTCCAACGACTCCAAGAACATCGTACGAGGTATGACGGTTTTTCTTATTTCTAATATAAATTATACTAACCTCAGTGGTAGTAACAGTGGGCATGTACTAGAATTAGAATAATTGTACAACTAAGCCCATTAGCGTACCTGGATTTTTTTCTCCCTTATTCATTTCGTTCATTTATAATATTTAATTTCAAAATATTCATTTCTTCTATGTTTGTCTGAATATCTGAATTCATAAAAATTTCAGTACCAAACAACTCGGTGTTCGACTTTAGCATCAACGCATCCCGTTATATTCTCCATTAAAACTAAAATAAATATCAAACAATAAAACCTCATATTTCTCCTCAGAATAACATAAACAGCGTAAAGGTTTAAAGCAAAGGCGCCTAAGTTACCACAATTACATATTGTTTTCCTTTTACTTGTTTATTAGATAAACAATCAATTAGGTAACTTTCCGGGAGACGTATTTTAGACGCTCAATAGTCGTAATTACTGGCAGACAACGCAGAAGGACTGGCCTTGCTTGAGGAATCACGTCTTGAGATATCCATCAGACATATGTTTTCTTTGTTTTATTTAGGAACCAGATTCTAGCCAACCTTTAAGCTGGCGAACTGATACGTAATTTTGTTCTAAAATAATGAATGTTTATCTGAGAACACACATATATAGAACACAATTAATATTACCGAATAGAACAAGACAACTTAGACTACTATTTCTTAAAAAAAATACCAGAAAATGCTTAATTGAAGTAGATGAAAAGAGGAAGGTTGCCATCGATATGAAAAAGAAATGCTCTATTAAACAAGCCATAGATATAAATTATATCCAACAGATAATGCAATTATAGCAGGACCAACCAATTATATTTTATATCAATCATGCAATGTATGATTAATTAAAACAGCCTTCCTCAATTTGACTGTTCCATAACAAAAATGAAAATGAACCCAATGTCTTTTTTTGATTCAAATTTGATTATATAAACCATGATTTACTTATTATCGATAATGAAATATGATCATAATTTTTTTCATTGAAAATATTTAAAAGGAAAGGAAAAATATTAATTAAAACCAATATTATTTAGAAAGTTAGCTGAAATATCGACTGGTTTCTCAGTACATGAGTATCCACAGTATCTCTGAAACTGGATCAAAAGTATTGAAGTGAACTTTGTTTTGTGTTCAAGTGAACAAGTATCGTAGTCTGAATACTATTACCAGTATAAGTTCCAGTGATTTGTTTAATTAGGTTATTTATCAAAGAAGAAAAAGATGACTGCTTTATGCAACGATTGAACCTAGTAAACATGTCTACCAAACCTTGGATCAGAAACAAAACCATAATAAGACAAACTGCAAATGATTAATACACGAAAAAATGAAGTGATATACTTGAAGGAAGACTCGTAGCTCAAGAGAGTTTACTTTTCGCCTAAGCCTCTGTGCTAACCTAATAGGCTCAAAGAGAGGGATCTATCCATTATACAGGTACCACCTGATATCAAAGAGCCGATTTGCAATACCAGTTGCACCGAGCCACTGGGCAATACCAGGTGGCTCGACTTCAGGTGGTGCCAAGTGGCTCACAGAGATATTGCGAATCCGTGATTCGATATCAGGTGGTATTTGTATAATATAGAAATAATCTCAGTTCCCAAATCCCTTCAAACAATTAAATTTGTCTGTTTTATTTGCAGTGTTGTTTATAATATTTTACTATAAAAAAAAAAATGGGCATCACTCTAACATAATGAAGCCAGTGTGACTAGATGAAGTTTTGAATGTAACCAAGACCATGTAACCTCGGAAAACTGTCTGAAGAGGTGGATAGTAGTGAACACAATAACATGGAACATATAGAAGAATTAATCGACGTCTGGGAGACCACAATCGCTTCAAACCTGCTTACTTCTTGTCTTGAAAAAGTCTCAGATGTGTGTCCGTTCTGACTGAAATGCATCATATAAATACTGTTTATGGTTTGTTTGGAGAAATCTTTCCTTTTTAAATTGAACTTCTTCCGTTAGCTTACAATTTAATAGTCTTGACTATTAATAATAGTGGGTAAAAAATTAGAGGGCTATCATCCTGAAGAATATATGTCCACAAAGATACTTGATTAAATAAATATATGAATTTACTGAAGTGTTATAGTCTCAATTAAGACTGGAGACTATAACGTTTCTCATTCAGCGAAGAGCATGAGAGAGAAAAAAGAAGAGCGAAAACAACTTAGTTAAACTTTAGTGTGAATAAATATTATTAAAAGTGATCGTTTATTTAAATGCGTATTGAAAAAATAGTAATTACAATAGCATTAGCATCAAAAACAAAACACCAGATGAAAGTGAATTGGTTAAGAAGTTGCTAACAGGAGAGCATTATATGTAAAATGCTGAAAACGTCCTAATTAGGTGTCAACCAAACGTAGGCTGCTGTTGTTTATTTATAACTTGAAGGGTGCAATCTTTTGAGGTTTTTTCGTGAACAATAGATGGAATTAGAAGACAGAGGCAGGTGACACAGAACTAAGTTAGCATAAATATCAATTCACCAAAGGAGCGGCTAACAGCATTAGACTTAATTAGCTACACAAATATATGGCAACTTTGAGAACTATGAATGATAAAGGCATGGAAATGCATTAAAACAATGATATGCTTCAGTATGTCTTCTCTTCAATTCATAAAAAAAACGATCATTAAAACTTTACATTGCAATATACCTTAAATAATCATTTCTCCTACTCTCTTCTTTTCATAATCATGTATAAAGTAACAATACTATAAACATTTTTTAAAAAGAATCATAATATAATTACAACAATCTGAAGCAAGCTATACTCAAATCAATTATGTCAATCTCATTATTAGTTATTTGTTATTAATATCAAACTTATTGACTGTCACTTGAGTTTTTGTTTTTTTAAATGTGCCTATTGTGCTGACGTCATAACTAAATCTCTGGTAAAGCATTATCAAACACATGGATAATCCATTTAATGATATAATTTGTTTCAAAACAGGTCATAACAGGTCGTGGGTCACACACTACGTCTTGGTGAGCCACAGTTTGCCCAGGCCTACTCTAGAAGAACTTTTTACATAGCTATACTGAGCCCCCCATATTTCCATATCATTCCCATTCCTTGAATACGGAACCAAAACCAACACAAACAACGATAACCATACAAGCAAGAAGTGGCGTTCCTGAATAACTGGTAATGTTTTTCGAGCATTTCAGTGATGACTGAAATATTCCTCTGAATTGTGTGCGCGTTAGTAACTCAGGACAGCTCTCCTAGTCGTATTGGCAGAGTCCATACATTGAACACTGGCACATCGTGGATGATGCAGGTAAGCACTTCAATATCAACAGGTCTACTTTACACTAGTTAGAAACTTCAACTCCCTTATGGCCGCATTTAAGTATTAAAGCTAAAATATTACTGGTTGAGATATAGTATATAGTCAGCTAGAACGCTCTGACACCTTCAATATTTGGATTTTCAGACGTGTAAATGAATGATTAAAAGTAAATTCAACATTAGCACTATTATTGATACGAAATGTTACTAATATTTTCCCCCCTGTTTATTTCCCAAGTATGAGTTGGCCACTTTCTATTTTTTAAGCGAACAATATCATGAGATCGATTCAGTCATTATGAAGGACCACTTGTTGAACGGTTACCAAGAGTATTGAGAAATAGCTCACGAAAATTGGCTTCTTCGTTTTAATTGCTACAAATATCAGATAACAGATTGTGGGAGGCTATTTCATAACCAATTTCAATATTTACGATAAACAATTTCGTAATATTCTTGTGAGAATTTCTGTGATTGTTTGTCATTGTGAAAGTCAAAGCTGGCTGTGTAATTGGTCGAGATAATGAGGTTTTTTTTTTTTGAAAAAAGGGCTTTCTGTGCCAATTAGAGTAGCAATCGGCTCCGAATCGAGACTTTTCCTAGGCAACGTCCTGGCGTAACAAGATCACGAGTTTTTTTTGCGTTGTGGTTGAGTGTGGTCTGTTGGTTAGCATCTTATGAACCGAAACAGAGCTCAAACGGCCAGACATTTTAAACACTCCTAGACTGCAGTGTGTCTCTGCTTATCTACTTATTCTCTTTCCTGGTTGTGTTTATGTACTTGTAGTAAAACTCAGTTTTACTACGTAAACACATTTCAGAAGTTCTATTATATATTATCAGTATGAAGTAATTTTTGTTTTTAGATTTTTAATGACTAAACTCACTGAAGTTCATTAAATATTCAATTTTCAGTAAAACTATTTCTTGTTTACCTTTTAGTAATAATATTAAATATACATATATATAACTAAATTGAAAAAAAGAACACACAGAAATGAAACAGAAACTCACTACTATATTTCGATGGTCTCGTCATCAGGAAGATAGTAGTGAGTGTCTCTTTTATTTCTGTGTTCTTTATATCAATTTAGTTTATTTAGTTCGTAGAATCGTTTCATTTAAGTAGATATATATATATATATATATATATATCTGATTTGCGTCCAGTTTGGATCGTTTTTTAGAATTTTAAGTATATATATATATATATATATGTGTGTATTATACAAAATTTCTGTGTGTTCTTTATATCAATTTAGTTTATTTAGTTCGTAGAATCTTTTCATTTAATTAGATAATTATATATATATATATATATATATATATATATATATATATAATACGAGTATCTACATGAGGTATCTGGTTCTGATATCTGATTGGTTGATGCGGGACCAAATAAGATTGACTCTTTCTTCATGAGTTATTTCTGCGACATGTTTCGACTGCGTCCACAGTCATCTTCAGGCAAATTCTTGGTGGTTGGGGGCCCAGACGATGGTCAAGTGGAAAAGTCGACATCGCACGGCAACTGTTTATTTTCTGAGGGAGTGCGAGCCCTTATACTATTTGCTGTGTTGGCGGAGATTACTCCATGGATGAGAAGAACCGCTGTACGTGACTTCGATGAGAGCTAGAAGCCTTCAACTGGAGAAAAGAGAAAAATGAGTCAATCTTATTTGGTCCCGCATCAACCAATCAGATATATATATATATATATATATATATATATAAGTAATGCCGGCCCGCGAGAGACGCCGGCCCGCGAGAGACTAGAGGGTTGAAGTCCGTATCAACATTGCCTCTCCTATAAACAGAAGGAGCTGACTAATAAAACTCGATTCTTGTCTTCAATCACGTGCGAGCTAGTTTATTTAAATTCCTTTTTTTTAAAAACCTATTCATTACCCGGACACGCGTAACTGGTGCCGAAACCCGGAATCATTCGCCAACTGTTTAATAGTGTAGTGTTGTGTCCAGTGTAGAAACCAACATGACGAGTAAACAGACAACAGGAGCCGATGTTAGGCTCGCAGTGAAAATAGAACAAGCGAGAGTAGCAAAAGCAGGGTACCTGATGAACCTATTAGATTCGATAAAGAGGTTCGAGGGTGATGCTCGAGAGTTGGACTTGTTCATAGAGAGAATGGACTCCATCAACGAGCAGTTAGTCACAACTCAACTAGACCCAGCTACAGACAAGAACATCAAGACCTACTTCCTCGCCAGGGTCAGCCTTACGGTGATGCTGGAGTTAGGACTTACGTTTTGTGCGGAGTGGAGTGCGGTGCGAGCAGCCCTTAAGGACAGATATGCTGGAGCCGCAAAGCCTGTAGCTAGAAGTGCGCTAAAAATTTTTGAAATGCGGAAGGAGAATGGTGAGACCTGCGCTGAGTTCGGGCGCAGATTGGGGGATGCGACAAGGAAATTAACTATGAAGATAAATGAAAAGTGCACAGACAGTCAAGAAGCGAAATGGAGAACGACGATATATGAAGAGATAGCCAGTGAAATTCTCCTCAAGGCAGCTCCAGAACGAGTGAGAATGGCCCTCCGTATCATGAAGCCCACTAGTCTCGAGGAGACAATTAATGCCATCCGGGAGGAAGAAATGGACCGGGAAGATAACGGTGTTATATACAGAGGGAAGTCAGAAGGAAGATGGGCAGTTGTGACCAGGAGGAGAGTACCTCAGGATAGGCAATTCAGAGCAAGAGCCTATGAGGATCGAGGACAAGGGAGGTATTCACAGGAGAGGAAGCCACGGGGACGTTTTGAAGAGAGAAGATCTCAAGCCAGGAGGAACAGCTATGAGGCAGTGGGAGGCTACACGCGAAGAGAGAAGCCAGTAAGAAGAGGATGTTGGGAGTGTGGTGAACTCGGTCACTTCGCGCGAGAGTGTCCGTATTTATATCGCAAGGAGAGACCACGAACGACACAGTATAGACCAACACCAAGAGATGAGCCCATGGAAGTTAACACAACCCGGCGGGAGAAGATGTGGGGCAGGAGAAGACAAAAAGGGGAAGGCTCTTCAGAGGACGGGAGCTCATCAGAGTCAACAGGGTCGGAGCAAGAGACATCGATAGAACGACACGAGCGCTGGTACGAGCGAGGGAAGTGGCCTTCACTGGAAGAGACTCGTGGTGGGAGGATCGCTAGTCGAGAGAAGAGGAAGAAGGATTGAAGGTTAGGCGAGAGGTATATAGGCGAGCAACAGAGGAATAGCATAAGAGGTAAGCTCCCTATATTTTTTTTTCCCAAATGGAAGACTAAGTGTTTGGTAGATACAGGGTCAGATAGCACAATTATGGACAATGAAGTGGCAAAAAGGATGGACAATTATTCAGGGCTGACACCGTGCAACTGCACCTTGGTCACCATGGCAGGAAGGAAGAGCCTGGTAGGCGAATTACAGGTAGAGATGGGAGAATTAATAGGAGAGACCTTGGAGATGAAAGTGCATGTGACCCACTTAGAGACCCAGAAATATGGAGTTATTCTAGGGTGCGACTTTTTTGAGAGAATCAGTGCAAAACCTGAGTGTAAAAGAGGGAAGTGGGACATTAAACTAGGAAAAAGGAAATACTTCGTGGAAGGGAGAGTTAAACCAGGGAAGAGAATAACGGTAAACTGTGGAAAAGTGATACCAGGAGAACATCAGGTGAGTGAATTAATGAAAGAATTTGAAAAAGTATTCTATAGTGAAGGACAGAGGTTATCAGCTACAGGTAGGGTCAAACACCAAATAGAACTCCCTGAAGGTACAGTTGTTTACGTGAAACCTAGAAGGTACCCACACCAATTGAAAAAGATAATGCAGGAGCAAATAAAGGAAATGCTGGACCAGGGCATAATACAGAGGTCTAAGTCGCAATTTTCGAGCCCTATTTGGCTGGTCCCGAAAAAGGTCGAGGAGGGTAAACCCCCTAAATACCGGTTGGTAGTAGATTTTAGAGAGTTAAATAAGTACACTAAGCTTGAAAGATACCCTCTGCCAAGGATAGAAGACATACTCGACCATATGGCAGGAGCAACTGTATTCAGTACCTTCGACCTCAAGGCCGGGTATCACCAGATTAGGATGCACCCGAGAGATGTCGAGAAGACGGCCTTTACGTTCGATAGAGGCCACTTCGAATTTTTGAGGATGCCCTTTGGCCTAAAGAATGCGCCTTCCACGTTCCAACGCCTCATGGATGAACTGCTTGAAGGACTGGGAGAAGACTTTACGCAAATCTACATGGATGACATCATAGTGTTCAGTAAGTCAATAGAAGAGCATAAGGAACATGTTACAAGGGTGCTGAAAAGAATAAGGGACTTTGGCTTAAAGGTAGCGATGGATAAAACCCGCTTATATCAAAAAGAGGTTAGATTTATGGGACACCTTATCTCAGGTGAAGGAGTAAGACCCGACCCTAAGAAGGTTGAAGCAATAGATCGATTACCCTATCCAAAGGGACCCAAAGACATCAGGGCTTTTCTAGGTATGATAGGTTTCTATAGAAGGTACGTAAAGGACTTTGCAGCAATCACGAACCCCTTGACGGACAGTTTAAAGAAAGGAAAGAAGTTTATACAAACAGAAGATCTAAGAGAAGCAGTGGAGCAGTGTAAGAAGGCGTTGCGGGGCCGCTGTTGCTCCAATTTCCTGACCTAAACAAACCATTCATTGTAATGACAGATGCCAGTCAAGAAGCTATCGGGGGAGTCTTGATGCAGGAAACTATCCAGGGAGAGCGACCAATAGCCTACGCCAGCAGAAAATTATCACCAGCAGAAAAAAGGTATAGCACAATAGAAAGGGAAATGTTAGGCATAGTGTGGACTGTAGAACATTTCCGACCCTACCTTTTTGCGGCTGAGTTCACTATTAGAACAGATCATAGGCCCCTAATGTGGATCGGGAATTTAAAGGAGACGTCAGCCCGGATAGCAAAGTGGAAAGAAAGGATAGCTGCATACAACTTCAGGGTCCAGCACGTAAAGGGCGTTGATAATCAAGTAGCCGACTGTTTGTCCAGAAACGTCAACGTCATTACGAGAAGTAGTACGAGAGAGCCAAGTACCTCCAGGGACGTGCGAGAGTTCTTCGCCAACTGGACACCAGACGCAGATGAAGACCAAGAACAACGAAATGGACCGGAAGCTGAGATTAGTCAGGATATAATAAACAACAAGAGAAATCAAATAATTATAAAAGACGACACAGAAGAAATAATAAACACCCAATTGCACAAATATGGCCACTTAAAAATAAATATTATTACAGGAGGAACGAAAGCGAACAACGAACAATTAAGTACAGTCATAAACCAACTAACAGTGCCAGGAAAGGTATACCATTTCTTTATAGAATCACAAGAACTTGAAAATAGACTACTCCGACTAATTCAGGAAAGAGAGCTGAGACAAGGAGCTCATTTCATAATCTGTAAGAACCAGGTAGAAACGGTAGAAGACGAAGAGCAGCAGAAAGAGGTCATCCTAAATTATCACAGGGGAAAAACCAACCATCGTGGTGTCACAGAGACCCTTAAACATCTACAGAGGTCGCATTACTGGCTTCAAATGGGCAAGAGGATAGCCCAAGTGATAAAGGACTGTGAAATATGCAAAAGGAGGAAGTATGAAAGAGTACCACTTGTACCTCCATTATTACAAAGTCAGACGCCCGAGGGACCCTTTGAGGAGCTAGAAATTGATATATTTACATACGACGGAAACAAATATTTAACAACAATAGATAGACTAACGAAGTTAGCCTCAGCATGGCCACTAACAAGTAAATCAAGTGAAAGTACAGAAGAGGCATTGCTGTCGTATTTGGCCACGTTTGACTGCCCGAGAACGATCTATATGGACAGAGGGCGAGAGTTCAACAACGTTAAAATAAAAACCCTGTTAAAAGAATTCAATATAAACCCCCATTGGTGTACACCGGGTCATCCAAGGTCCCACGGAGCAATAGAGAGACTACATAACACTCTAACGGAACACTTGCAGTTATTGGCTGATGCAAAAAACATAAAGGGTCATGTGGCAATGGCCAGAGCGGTCCTAGCATACAACAGTAGTATTCACTCGACCACAGAGGCAACACCATTTGAATTGCGGAAAAAGGAAGCGGATCCACAAAGGTTACATAATAGAGTCAAAGCAGCAAAAGAAAGATGGACCAAGCAATATAATCAAAGGAAAGCAGAAGAAGCAGTAGGGTTGATACAAGAAGGGGACTTCGTATATAAACTGAATAGGCAGAAGCGAAGGAAATCGGACCCGAGATACGTAGGGCCATACGAAGTACTCGCAACGTTACCACGGTACAGAGCACAGATATGGAGGATAGGAACGGACACCCTGAAACAAGAAATAGTTCATTTTCAGGAACTGCGACGGGTGAGAAGGAAAATCCCACCAATGGTGCGAACGATATAGTGTAGTTATGTGTGTTTACCTTTGTTAATTTTGTTATTTTTGTTTTGTACAAATAATCATAGAAGTTCATCTTTTGTTATTTCTGTAATTTCTATAAACAATGTTAATTCAGTTACTTGTGTGGACGTCATTTTATTTTTGAATGTTAAAACATTATATTCATTTCTTATGTTTAGAGTCAAGTTTTGTTTTGTTATTTTATGATATAACTCAGACACTTGTACGGAGAGCATTGTTGATAAGGACTGGGAGGGGGCAGTAATGCCGGCCCGCGAGAGACGCCGGCCCGCGAGAGACTAGAGGGTTGAAGTCCGTATCAACATTGCCTCTCCTATAAACAGAAGGAGCTGACTAATAAACTCGATTCTTGTCTTCAATCACGTGCGAGCTAGTTTATTTAAATTCCTTTTTTTTAAAAACCTATTCATTACCCGGACACGCGTAACTTATATATATATATATATATATATCTGATTTGCGTCCAGTTTGGATCGTTTTTTCGAATTTTGAGTATATATATATAGATATATATATACTATACAAAGTTAAAAATGAAGTAAAGAGGTACACACAATAGATAAGCAAATCGAACCTTAAATTTAGTGAACCGCACATTGAATCTCAAAAACTAAAATAAGATTTAGCTGACATCGAGAGAGAGAGAGAGAGAGAGAGGAGAGAGAGAGAGAGAGAGAATGTGTGAGAGAGAGTGAGAGAGAGAGAGAGTGAGAGAGAGAGAAGAGGTGGGCTAGCGCAGTGGTAGAACATTGTTTCTCTAAACTAGTATGCACCTCTCTGTACATTACTTTTACATTTATTTTCCCGTATTTGATGCATTTTATATTAATTTAACAACGACATATCTATGTAGTTGGCTTCCATCCTGCCACTAAATTGGTGAGCTTTGTTCCTTGCTTTCTTCTTTTGGGAAACAGTTGAACCAATTTTAGAGACTGTAAGTGTGTGACATTTAATGGTTTATTTATCATGATATATTTATATTTCAAAACATAGTGGACTTTCAAAAACCAGAGTACGTATAGAACCCCAAACCTACCACTTCAGAGAACACATTGCCACTGAGTTAACCTGGCCCCCAAGGAAGTAACTAAAATAGTCAAGCTGTTTGATCATTTATGAATAATACGTAGTTACATTAGATATTCAGACTTTCACAAAATATAAGTTTAGTGCTTGAACTTATGTAGTAACGTAATGAAACTATTACATAGAATACAGATCTGAACAAAGTAGGTACTAACATCAATATTAGTAAGAAGAGTTTATCCTAAAGTAAATAAAATTTAATTAAATAAGGTAACTCTGTCCGGTCTTGAGTCCCCGATGGCTTATTAGTAAAAATAAAAATTAATTATTTTTAATGTCTTAGCTGCTTCTTTTTTTATATGAATTGTTCACATTTTGTTCTACGTTACTTCACTTCACCTTTTCCTTCTCAGTTTTTACTAGCATATTTTTCCTTACTTGTATTTTGCTTTCCCTTGTTAGTTCTCTTTATTGTTACTTTTCTTCTTAATGATCCACTACTTTAGTATTTTCTTTTCAAAAGTGAAATGCTCAGAAAAGAAGCCAAGACCTGAGTCCTCTGAGAAAACGATGTTGGAAGACCCAATAACAATATTACAACCATTATTAATAATGTAAAATAGTTAAAAAAATATTTAATCAATTAAGCATTAATATAATTAATAATTCTTATGAATTATAAATTACTACTTAATTTGAATAAATAATATAACGAGTGATATGCTTAACATAAAGATGTTTTGAGTTTCCTATATTTGTGAGATATATTTGATTCCCCTTCCAGAATATGAACTAAAGAAGTAACTAGGTTAGTTTTAAGTTCCAGTGGCAGTACCAGAAGGGAAACACACATAGACCGAACATTGTGATATCACTTAATGGATCTACATTGGGAGTCCTAAATTATGCCTAACTCAAGTGTATTTAGAGTAAGGATCTTTAACGAGTACCTGACATCGTATAGGCTTAGAACGAATGGCTTAACATGCTCTCCGAGAGACGACGTTCTCAGATTTATTCATTTCCCACTTTAATAAATCACGTGTCACAATAAGTATTGAACCACGAACCTACCAGTTCATACCCAAGTACGCTGCTACTGAGCTCGCCTGGCCCGAAGGAAGTAACTAAATAGTCAAGCTGTTTGAATATTTATGAATAATATTTACATTAGATATTTCGACTTTTACAAAATATTATTTTAGTGCTTGAACTTATATAATAATGCAATATAACTAGTATCATAAAAAATTGAATATTTCTACTCCGGTTGAGGTATAATAACCATATAATTTAGGTAAATGGTGTAGAAGATTTGATAGAACTGAAGGCATAAGACACAAGCTGAGTTGGCCTTACACGAGCTCGTTAAGTCAAGGTGAATCCGAACAAGGTCAGCAGAAAGGCAGGGCCATCTTGAGAAGTGTCGTAGGTGGACGGTGGGCAGACACGGCCTGAGGCACCGCAGCTTTGGAACACCAAGCTATCTATTAATATCGTGTAAAAATGACGTAAGCCCAAGCTGAAATATTGGCTATTTTTATATTAGTCGAGATTATTGCAAAAAGGCAATTCAATACAACCTTATAATGACATATTTTCATAAATTGTTATGAATTTCATAATATTGATATGATATTTTCATAACAATATCACTTTCCTTGAATCTATCTTGCAAACATGTTGAACGCATAAACTATTCTAAACACAGTCATACATTAGCCTATGACTATTGTGGAACAGCCGCACTGGGTATTCCTTGCTCTTCTCTCCGGATTAACGTTCCAACCAACAATTAGAGATTCAGAGGCCTGATTAGCTCTGTGGTTAACGTGACCGGCTCAGAACTGGTATGTCTGGGGTTCAATACCCACCTCGCCTTTGATTTATTCACGTAGGAGGTGAATAAATATTTCACCAATACCACGTGATGTATTTCCAATAATCAATATGTTTCAAGTGTCCACCACTCATTTACAGGATGAGATCTGTTTTTCAGGATTTAATTAAAAAATCTTCAGGATTGGTTCGAAATGATTTTAAAAGTAAATAAATAAAAAACTAAATTAAATTATAAATGAATTTAACTGTATCGTTGCTAATGTTTGTTATTGTTGATTGCTTCTGTTAATGTTTGATGTTTGTTATTATTTTATGATAATTATTCTTATCATAAACAAAATTATCTTTATTGCCGCTGGTGTGTTTGTTTTTTCTTGTCACAGACCAATTTAATTAACTGAAGTAATGTATATTTTTATTTTAACATTATTTTCAGAAAATTTATATTATAATAATTTTTTAATTAGTAATTTAAATTATAATATGAGAAATTACATGAACTTGAAGAGTAGATTGAATTAAACAGACTTAAGAGTGTATAAATGTTATGAAAATTAAGAACAGGAATTGATTATTACGCTGTCTATTGAGTTGGTTGCGAGGGGGGGGGGGGCTGATTGGAAATTGGTTTTTTGGTGGTAATCAGGGCTTCTTTGAAAAAGACTGAAGTACTGAACCGTGTTTAAAAAACAATGAGGACCTTACTTTGAATGTAGCTTGATTCTATAGATGAGTAAGTTGCCAAAGCCCTAACAGAATCTCATCAAATGCCCCCATTATAAATTATACTAGCCTCTACCAGTCAGAGTGTAGCAGAATGGGTGAACAACAATCAAAGATCACACCTCGAACAGCACCAAAACAACTGCTATCTCAACATCGAAAGAGTGAGGTAGATTGTGAACTAACAGCATATGATTCACCTTTAAACGATGAAACAGAGACATTTTTACATTATAAATTTGTATACTATTTTCATCATGATTTAAAAAAAAAAAAAAGAATTCATAGAATTGGCCAGACAAGATTGACTCTCGCCTTTCGAATATAACAAACGTATGTGATGAGTTAGGATTGGTTGGCATGAATAATAGATGTCTAACTGTGCGGGCCTATTACTTAATGACAGTCGTCGACTGACGAGGAGGACAGCTAGGAAGGAAGTGGGATTGGTATGCGGGAGAGTCCGTCCGGTGACATTTGCATGCGCTCCTGCCGTGGTCCTCCTCAGATTCACCCCTCCTGCCCGCTTCCGTCAACTGCACCGTTCTCTTTTTCTTCGAAATCGCATTTAGTCACACTTCTAGAAACCCTTTTGATTGTTGTCTACATTTAAATGATCTTTTGATAAAATCCTGAAGAAAAAATTATAGATAAATAAGGCTTTACTTTTGATCATTACACAAAATAACTCACAAAGAAAAACTATAACTTTACGAAAAAATGGTTTTAAAAGTGAAGGTTAATTCTTCTATTGGTACCTTACGTAACCCTAAATTCATCTTAATCCCTCTTTAAAATAACTTACACAAAAGATCGTCTTTATGAAATATATAAATATATATATGTTCTATTAAAACCTATGCCTATTTCAATTTTGACGCATTTTCGAATTAATTTTTCAAATTTCCTTACCTCTGGCTTCCATAAGTTTTGGACAAGATAAATCAGTTCTTAAAAGTTTTTATTCTTGTATATCATCGACATGTTTCGGTCTTCGTCGACCATTATCAAGAAAGTTATCGTAGTTTGACAATTTACTTAAAAATATATATATATATAGATAAGTAGTCGATTATTAACCTAATTTCCTTCAAAACGCCTATTACCAACCTGAATTGGTGAATTATCAAACCTCTTTGGGAATAACAGATACATATGATTGATGCATTCAGCTAATCTTTAGCAGTAAGTAACAGATTAATACTTAACTAATTAAAGCGCATTAAAGGTATTCTTAATATTTAATACATGTGTTTTGTTCATAAGTTTAGAGGCCGAAGAATGGTTTTTGTAAAGGTTATTTTAAAACTTTAGGGTGATGGATGGGAATGCATCATGTGGATTATATGCTAAGAGTAAGTTAAGATAATAACATAATTCAAAGAAATTATGGTGTGAATTTCACCTAAGTGAAATATCATTACAATGAATTATTTACACCATCAACATAGCGTTTTCAGTTTAAAAGTATACTGACTTAAACTTTTATAAAATCGCCTACTTGAGTCTTTCATAAACCCTACACGTCTTTTTTATTTCTAACTTTCGCCTGTCTTTCATGAACTCACTTTCTCCTTTTCTCTCATTTCTTCTCTCATCTCTTTTTTATTATCAGTTTTTCTTTTATATTACACCTTCTTTGTCTTACTAAGATGTCTTCATTGCTTGGGATAAGACAATTTTTAATCTCATTTCTATGTCTGTTTTTTTTTTGTTATATTTAAATTTCTTTTCTTATTAACTGACATAAATCAAATAGTTATTTATAAAAACTGATTTCATTTTATTATTTAATAAATATTAAGGTAATATTTTAAAATTATTTGTTAACGCATTGCTATGGATGACTTCGTAGTGGTATACGATCCCCCCACCCAGTTTGTCGTGGTAGGAGGGCTTTACATACCTGGGGTGGTTCTCCCATGGCATGAACTAAGAAAAGTACAACCACACAGAGGGTTAACCTCAGAGTCTGCAGGTGGAAAGTTTACTCGATCGCGCGTTGACTGTCCGTCAGTATCAATCTTATGTCGCTAACACCCGTCTTTTTTCAAAACTTTTACTTTAAGGGTGGATTTGGTTTCTGAGTAGGTGTTCTGCATCTATACGGGGGTGGCTAGGGCAGTTACCCCCGAGATGCGGCGAAAGAGCTTCCATGCTAAAAGGCATCGATCAGTTGTGCTATTATTCGTGTTATGACTGAGAAGATGGGTACTCGATTTAATATCAAAACAGGTGTCCTGCAGAAGGAAGATCCACTCGATCTGGCTGCAGTGGCTTTAGGTTATTTTTCTGATAAAGGCACAACAGTAGCTTGTGCTGCCTTTTCGTGAGAGTATGTTTCTGGGCTGGCACTTTCAGTAGGGCAAGTTCTCTCAGTCATGTGTTTCCTTGGAGGCAGCTGATCCCTACCCCTTTTTCTTCTTCTTAAGACTTTTTCTCGCCCCTCAGTAGGATTTGGTAGTTTTACTGAACTTCCTATCTGACACTCTTTTTTCTTCCTTTTCTCTTCCCACTTGTGATGCTGATAATTTCTTTCATCAAGTAACCATCAGTCTTCTAAGCATTAATAGGATTACGTGTATAATTCTTGTTGATGAAGATCATAGAAGCTCCCTCCACGACGACTGTATTGTTTCATTTGAACTTGTAAAATAACTCCGCTTTAAAAAACATCAATCTGGTATGCTTCATAACGGTATGGTCAAAAGGTCGAGAAACATGTTCAAATCAAAAGAGGCATAAGATTAAAATTCATGGCTTCTTCCAAACGCTTTACAGAGGAAGGAAATGGATATGATTCTGACGGCTTAAAATAACGCATATATATAATAGATTACCTATATATTACAGCATATATTGCTTTAAAAATTCTCTGGTTATGTTATCAGTTTCTAAGTGGTATTTATTGTAACTTTTAAATTGAATTCATTAACTAGTTTTGACGCGTTTAGGCTAAGCAGTTGTTTTTTCAAAACTCTCAAGTTTTTTTTGTTTTTATTTTTTTCACAACATAAAAAACTTATTGATAGTCTTTCATCCGGACCATGAAAGGCCTTGAGTGAAGTGTATTCTAGAATGTTAGGTATCCTCTCCCAGCCTGCCAGTCGTTGTGTTTCTGCTTGTCTTTCTTTGTGTTTCACGGTATTCAACTTGATGACATTCCATGATGTTCCCTCCACCGCAGAGTACACTTATAGGGCTGTCAAGAACTCTCAATTTATCTAATGTAACATAATGTTTACAACTTTATAAATATTAATTCCTTTATGAAGTTAGTATTATATTTTTTTTTAAATTCTTTATTGAAACATGCTCCACACAAGAAATTACATATTGTAATATTTAGTATTATATTATATCTTTTATTGTAGATACATATGAAGAAGAATCTGCATTTCAAAATACGATGTTTCATTGATAAAATTTTGTTTATGGTGTCATTGGCTTAATTTTCAATTAAAAGAAAACATTTTAGATCTTCTATTAGGGTAAATATTTTAATAAATATTACTTTTTCAAGTCTTTCAAAAGTTCTAGTTAAAGTTATAAAACTTTTTTTTTTTTTTGATGCACCGCCAAATGTCAGATTTCTTATTGTAGAACTCTCCAATAGTCGCTTTTTCTTCATCAACTTGACGTATTTAGTGGTTTGAGTAAAAGCCAAAGAAGTCTTAGAGGAACAGAGCCAAAGCTGCAAGGCATGCTGATGAGGACCCTCCCATGGGGTGTTTGCCAAGAGGTAGGGTGTGACGGGTTTCTCAACAATGGAACTAGAAGGAATGCATCCTTGGAGAAAGAGCTCTCACATCCATAATAGCCAGGCAAGACCGGCGTCTCTCTTTGGGCCTCTTCCCGGTCTGTCATTTTAACACGTCTTATTCAATTCAATTTTCCCATACCAATCTTTATATGCTATAATTAATGAAAAATCCGAAATTTTAAAGATATGAAAACTGATTTATCATTTACATTATTAATTGATGTATAATATTATTGATTATACTCTCATTCTATTCAAATAGGTCCGAACATAAATCTTAGAAACTTTATTAAGTAGCAGCAATTTGTCTGGAGCTGTTTTGCTTATACTGCAAGTATTCAAGGAGAGATTAGCCGTAAGAGCTGAATCTTGAATCATATTCCATCAAATATGGCAATATCGTTAAACCAACAGCACATACATAAATAGAGTAACATTCGTCATAACATGGTAAATATTTACAACGACACCTGATCAAACGTTAAATAAGTAGTAATTTAGAAGAAAATTTGTAAGTTTTAGTTAAAAGGAAATAGCCTGGAGAATTTAACCCATATCAAACTCCATATCTTCAATATGAATGGCCACATTATATACCGGTACACTGTTTTAATGCTACGTCTTAAGGTTTTTATTATATTGACTCATTTATTATAGTATTTTATAACTAATTTGTATACTGTCATTAAATTGAAAGGTAGTATTAGTTCTGAATTTATTAAATACCTGTAGCCATATGTATTTTCATATAGATACAATTTTACAATAAAAATACGATCTCAAAAAGGACAAACAAAGATCAATGTAAATAAAAAAACACAGTTACAGCCTCTAATTTTGGGTTTGAAACGTCAATAGGAGAGATAAGAGAGGTAAACAAAGCGGACTGGTTCAGAGACGATTCGAGTCTTTATATAACGTCTAAATTACGTATACATAACAAGATTTCACATAAACACGTGAAATAACAATCAATGATCAAACCACAATATGAAATGGAACAAAACTCAGTTGTGTTTTTGACTCTGACGAAGACCGCTTCTTATAGTTGAAACATCTCAGTCTTTTTTCCCCATTTCATATTGTGTTTGATCATTCATTACACACATATATATATATATATATATATATATATATATGTGTGTGTGTGTGTGTGTGTGTGTGTGTGTAAAAGGGTCCCTTTTCCTTTTTCCCTTTGCATCTCCTGAAGAAACTAAGACAGCCGCAATTATCGAGAATCGTGAGTGTTCATTTTCTTTTTTGTTCTCGTTTTATTTCTTTAATTATATATATATATATATACTAAAGTACTAAAATTGAACTTATAAGAAAGGAGTGACGGGTGGTTAACCTCCCGTACGTTAGGAGCACTAGTCTGACGTTATCCCTATCAATTGTTATCTCCACGTGTGCGAACTGCCTGTAATATATTTCTATCCATATTCTTTTTTCTCTTTACTGTTATTTCATGTTGTTATTTATCTGTTTTTAGTCTCTTCTGCCTGAAGATAATCTACGAGGTCGAAAGCTTGTGTTTTCCTCTATAATTTAGTTATGATGAGTCCTTGATATATGTTATCAGTTATTGGACTGTGTTATTGCCTCTAGTATGCCTCTGGGAAATTTGTTATTTTCACTGCCTTTACAGCATAGAAAAGTGATTAGAGAAAAAGAACAATTGCTGAAAAAAATCGTGAATGCAAAATCTGCTCTGCTATTTAATAATGCATGCTTAGATGAAGACCTGCTGCCAGTTTATACTAATATATATATAATATATATATATATATCATTCTTCACTATAGACGGCAATGTAACATTCTGAAACATTGCCTTACGCTATCAAAAACCATTACCCAATATGCCAAAGTACAGATTTTGCTATATTTATATATATATATATATATATATATATATATATATATATATATATATATATATATATATCTGTTTCACGGTAAATCACAAACACAGAACAAAGGAACAAACACACTTACTGTCTCTAATTTTAGGTTGAACCGTCATCAGAAGAGTTAAGATAGGGACACCAAACGCACTTGTAAAGCGATGGTTGGAGACCAACAGTGTTGTCACAGGCGTGCCTGGTTCAGGTAAGGTAAGAAAAATTAACTAAGAATAAGCCTAGAGCTAAGAAATAGAAAGTGACATTGAAGAAGATTAGGAAATACAAATAATAAAAACTTAAAACATAATAATGAAGAAAATTAAGAGGAAAATAACTGAAACAAAAGGAAATCCAGAAATATAAATATTAAATACATACATAAATAATCATAATGATGAGTATGATTTGAATAAAATTGTATAAATAACAATTTAAAATAAAAAATTGTCAAAGGAAAACTAATCTCAAACCATTCAGAATAGCCCTATCTTTTTAAATTCAAACCTGGTTTACAACGTGCATTTAAAAACCAGATATGTGCCTGCTAAGATGCGCGTAAAGTGACCGTTTTACTCTCTGGAGAAACTTGTCGTAATATCTGCACCCTAAAGCAATTAGTGAAGGAGAGTCTGTGGTTGTTCACATGGATGGCGACAGGTTGGTCGGAACGTTTGTAGACGGATGCTCTGTGACCGTTGATACGGAGGCTAAGCTTTGTGGAAGCCAGACCTACGTAGGCACTAAGTGTGATCCTACGGCACATCTTGGCACGTATCTGGTTTTATTGGATTATAGTATGGAGTATAAATGTATCATTGTCTGTTTAATCTAAAGATTATTCTTTAAAGGTACCTTGAAGGTTGTACAGTTCTGGATGACGGTGTTCTAAAATATCAGTGGTAAAAAGTGACTTTTTTTGATATTGGATGGCCTCCTCAAATTAAAAGCAGATAAATATGGAGCATTTTTGTAAAAAAGCTTGGTCTCTTTGTATAGATTCTAATAAAATTTATGTTCTTTGAATAATAATTAGAAAAAAATTTGGCCTGTAAAATGCAGTTACACTTTTTTTTTGTATCCTGTATCACGATGTTATCCATATATGTACAATTCAGTTGAGTAACTCTATATACATTTCAAAGAAGTTGTTAATTAGATAAATCTGATGGAATCGTGAATGGGCTGGTTAAATAACACTTGAACGTCGTTGAATTCTTCTTTGTCCATGTTTAAAGAGCGAAAGAAATGACTGCTGTTAAAAAGGAATGTGTGAAACTTGCCTTTCCAGTTCTATGCACTCACCGACCCTGAACACTGCATCAGGAATGTGGGGGTGGCTTTGGCAAAAATGTACACTTAATAAACATCTTGGCACTTAGCCCATACAAGACTTCTTCTTAGCTATTCCTTGTCTACGCAATTCTCATTAAAGCATCATATTCATAACAAATAAATTCTATAGGAATTTTATTGGCAGGATACAAGAATTACTTCTTTTCATTTATTTAGATATTTGTTATATATGTTTTTATAGGATATGATAAGGAGGATGGGTGGAACAAGTAAATATAAATTTATAAATATAGTAGTAAATTTTGCAGCTGCTTCTCATTGACTAACCTTTTGCTAGTTGTCCCCAATTCGAGTACTACTTTACGCTGGGTTTGCTATAATATCCGTATTAAGCTGGCTAAAGACATTCGCAATGCACTCTCATTGAACTCTTCACTGTAATCCAAAGGTGGGGGTCGATTACACAAAACTATAATTATCTGATAAACTACATTTTTGACCACTCTAACTAAATAAACAGGAAGATAGTTAAATTAAAAGGGGGATCCATAAAGAACCCTTTTATGTTTCAAAAACTTTCTGGTATAATCTTAACACCTGATGAGGAAGTGGTTCTCAACTTTGGACTCATCTGTCCCCAGAAACATAACTACAGTGGTTAAAAATGTAGTTTTTTGGCTTGTTTTAACCGACTCCCTTTGGATTATATTGTAATTTGCTGTGATAGTGATTGTTAATGTCTCTGACCAACTTGATATGGACTTTACGCCAACATGTCGTAAAGAAGTTTGAAAATTGGAGGCACCAGAAAAATAATAGTCAAAGCAAAAGCTGCTGCAAAATGTAACACTATTCGTTTAAGAGAAGATTTGCTATTTACTTATACTAACATTTACAAGTATACATACATTAAGGAATTCGTCCATCTAGAAATATAAAATTATATGTATATCTGTCAGTTTTTGTGCTAAGCATTTCGAAATGGATTCATTTATTTTGATAAAATTTTGCATGCTAATTTAGAGTGGCCCTAAGAAGGTTCTAGATAGGTCAAAAGGATAAAAACTACGTAATTATATAAATAATTTTTTGTCCATATTTTCTACTTTACTACACACCGGTCAGTCGGAGCAGAGTTTTTTTGTGGGTATTATAAATTATGAAGGAATTTTATTTGAAGAACTCATATTATCATACCTTGTTTGTCTTTGAAATCCCTAAATGTATATACTATAATGTTTAATAAAGATCATAAAGATGTTATGATGTTTAATAAAGATTTCATTTCTTTATTAACATAGAGAAATGAAAAACTCACACTCATCCTTTTAAAGAAATCCTACTACAAGTTAATTGTTATTATTATTATTATCATTGAGTCGATTTTAGGAATTATCAATGTTTTATTTATTTTATTGAGAATTTTTGTAAAAGAATCTAAATCAAGAAAAAAAAAATGAAGTGAAATGTTGTATTTTTTATTCCAGAAAGATGGAAAAACTACAAAACTACTCAGATACAGCGACTTTGAAGTAAGAAAGAATTTTCTTCCCACAGAAAGTCCGATATGTGATCATTGCCTTTCAAACAAAACAACTGGCCACCTTCAGGGTCAAACTGAAACAAATGAGACAGGACAGGATATGGTGTGATATTGAGAAGGCAATAAAGGTGCTAAGAGGTATTTCAAAAGGTGTAAAGAGGAAAAAATAGAACAAACAGCTGAAAAAGTCAGTGTAAACAAAGGAGTTGAGGAAGAATTTTCTCGTGATCTAGTAAGAATTGATGCATTCTAAGTGTGTATCGCTTAAGTTAACCGTACATAAGATACAAATTTTACACCATTACAAAATGGTGTAAAAATGATGCGTTATGGCAACCTCAAAAATGGAGAACTGCAAAAAAAAGTCAAAATTAATCTTATAGAGTTGTGCTTTAAGCTATATTCTTATTATTAAATACATTTAAATGTGTCAATATATTGAATACATTTATTGCCTCATAGTTATTGCTGAGAAAGTTTTCCAGTTAGTTACACTGATCTAATTTTTTTTACTACAGTCATCCTTTAAATTAGATTTTAAAATTTAAATCAGCGACCTTCGTCAAGCTATCAAGAACGACTTTTTTGAAAATGTCAGTTGATTTACAAGAAAAAACGTTCTGTTGAGTAGCACTGTTTAGCACACTAAGTTGGATTATACTTCTCAAACATTTTCTAAACAGTTTAGTCCCACTCATCTGGGAAGAACTGTAAACTGGGAAGACGTGTCTAAGGTGTTTTATAAACATTACATTTTTTGTAAATATTAATATTATTAATCCTTACTATTATTGTTATATATTCCTACTACTTTCCTATTTTGTCTTTGTTTTTATTTATTTATATATTTTAATCCACTTTCTTAAATAATTCATTTTTTGTGGCTTTATTTAAATTTTTTATTGATTATACGTTTATGTTGTTTAATTGAACTTTATTTATCTATTTAGTTTCTTTTCACTCTTTGTATACAAGATGAAAATACTGTATATCACATCATAGCTTTTGTTATGTTTGAAATGCACCTGAGCAGTGCATTTCTATACGAGTATGGCGGATGTCAATATATTATAGGAATCGGGTTTATATTTGTCTGTGCTTTAATCTTGAAATTACTGTGTTTATACTTCAGTCAGTCCGTTTTATTTAGTGTCAAAAACTTTATACATATATATATATATAGTATAAGTTAAAAAGATTTCACATAAATACGTGAAACAACAATCAATGATCAAACCACAATAAGAAATGGGAATGTTTTCTGCATCTAGTGTTCAGTTGGGTTTTTGACTCTGACGAAGACCACTTGTTACGGTTGAAAGATCTTAGTCTTGTTTTCCCATTTC
Source organism: Hermatobates lingyangjiaoensis (assembly GCA_026182355.1). Lineage (NCBI taxonomy): Eukaryota > Metazoa > Arthropoda > Insecta > Hemiptera > Hermatobatidae > Hermatobates > Hermatobates lingyangjiaoensis. The sequence continues at coordinate 432,616 of JAPFBL010000059.1, forward strand.
TTATTGTGGTTTGATCATAGTATAAGTTACAAACAAAAAACCAACACTCACGATTTTGGTTACTAGTCGACTTCAAGAGAGGAGAAGAAGAAACCGATGTGAATAAACGTGAACCAGTTCACCGACGGATACAAAGTGACACACAGTATAGCAAACTTACCATCGTGAAAAAATGCTGAGACAGTTAAAGCAATTAACAAATTAAACTATGAAAGTATTAAATAAAAGAAAAATTTAAGAGTTTGTGAATTAATTTTATATGTCACTGATGAAGTGGTATTTTGTCAGAGGACCCACAAATGTAGGTCAAATATTTTCTCTATTAATAAAAGTCCAGTAACATCAATTACTTCAAAGACTTTCCTCCAACTTTCATCGCATACCAATAACGAACAAAACGTAAGTGAAACTATAACGAATTAATGGTTCTTAATTTCTGACAATAAGTATTTTCCTATCAGACATATCCTAATTTGAAACAATTAATTTTATAGATTCAGGTAAAAGAAAGTCGAAAGGCTGTTAAATAAAAGCCGAAGAAGTGAAAGTCGTTAGTTTTATTTGATAAGAAAGGAAAGTGAGGAGTGGACGGAGGTTTGTCGTGGCCAATTAGGTGGAGGGACTGTGGCAGAGAGAAACTCTGGCCAGCAGCGAAGAGAGGGAAACAAGGCATTCAAACTGCTTTACTTAACTTTATACTTAGCTTTTCATGTTTCCTAGGAATTTAACTTGGAACATTTGATTGAATAACTGAAAATAAATCTAGGCACTACAGTAAATGTAGCACGTTAATATAAATTAATAATAAGATATACTTTGAACGATGAGAAAACGATCAGAGATATACAACTAAGCAAAGACTAAGATTTTGCAGTGTTGTAAAGGGCATAGAGTAGCCCAGTAGCTTACTGATCGCCTCTGAACTCGTAGATCCAGGGTTCGATACCCACTCTGACCCTCGAATTATTCACGTGGGAGGTGAACAAAATTCATGTCATGTTAAGAAAAATGCTAAAATGCTAGAAAAACTCGGAGAGGATGCTAAGCCGTCGGCTCCGAGTCTGTAAACTACTCGGCCCTGAGCCACAGTAGAGTACTCGTTAAAGATTCCTACTGTGAATACAAAATAATTCCTACTGAGTTAGTTAAATTTAGAACTACCAATGTACAATGTTCATTGTGAGGAATCACAAAGGGCCAATCATTGGCCTATGTATCTACTCTGGTGGGACAGCGAATGAAACCTAACCTAACCTAACTGTGAAACGACAAATTTGACACAGAAGTTAAAATTGTTCAAAAATCATAAAACATAATCTTTGATTATTTTCAAAAGCCATGCATTTCAACTTCTAATTGTATCTCATTTTCATTGGAAGAAAGAATAGGGCACTCGATATTTAGCACTCAATTTTAGATATTGTGGCACTATATTAAACGTGCAATCAAATTTCAATCAAAATGAGAATTGATTGAATACTCATCGAGAGTCTAAATTTTTCTTAACTAATTTTTTTTATATTACAGGTTTTACAGAGTTTCCAACATAGATCAACATTTTCAATCTGCAACATAAATAATCTAGATCGTTGCGTTAACCTCCAGTTTTAGATAAAGTATGCAATAACACTACTATTACTCTTAATTTAAGACCAATATTCAAGATCCCCAAGATCGAGGACAATTAAAAGACTCCTGCAAAATACATTTGGCTGCAAGAAATTAAACAGCTCCCAAAACTGTTTTCATTTTTCTTTAGCATCCTTATTTAGAGATATACTACTACACATTACTTGTGTAAGCATATGTGGTAAGAGTAAAACAAGTAGATTTGAGACACATGTTGAAAGAATGAAAACCAGTAGTTTAACTGTTCACTTCGTTTCTTGGTTGACGTAGATTGTGGCAGCAGATCCCTCATCCATTCTTTGGAATCGTCCTGGGGAGTTCTAGAAAGGTGAAGAAGAAGGAAGACTTTGTACAAGTTGATTTGGGGTGAGAGAAACGTCTTACAACGACCAGAGGCTAAATTTCTTGTAGAAATAGAACTCTTGAGTCTCTATGAAGAGTGTAATTTTGACATAATAAAGAGCATTAGGTATAGTTCAAAAGATTTTGGATTTCAATGAATGTCTTTTAAATGTTTGAAAGTTTCACAGGACTCAACAATTCAAGTCTGTAAATCCAAAATCTTGAGCTTGAAAACAATTTACAAACTCTTACTGGGTAATTGACTTGTTAAGAGAGTAATATACAAAATGTTGCACTTGTAAGGATATAGTTCTACAGATCTTATGCTTCCCTCAATAGTGTAGAACATAGTGATTGATAGATTTGTGTAGAAGCACAACTTCTCTGGCTTGAACAGTATAGAAACGGTATTCATTGTATGATTTTTGATCATACAAATATAGTCTACTATTCTGCGAAATGATCTTGACATAAAATGAGTTTAGTAACTCATACAGTGTATTCTCTTGTCTTATCACAAAATTTCAAGTTGCCTATATTGAAAAGCCCGATAGTATTGATATCATATAATTTCAAGTTCCCCATATTGAATAACCTCGATAGCATTGATATAATAAAATTTAAAGTTGTCTATATTGAATAAGCTTGATATCATTGATATCGCAATAATTCAAGTTGTCTATATTGAATAACCTTGATAGCATTGATGTCATAAAATTTAAAATTGTCTATATTGAATAAGCTCGATATCATTGATATCGCAATAATTCAAGTTGTCTATATTGAATAACTTCGATAGCATTCCAAAGATATGCTTTGGAATAGTAATAGCAACCAAAGCTATTGTTCGCTTAGGTTGGGTCCTATTTAAAAGTAATAGTGAGAACAAGGGTGGGTAATGAGAGTGTGATGGTTGATATGAGGTTGTTTAAGAAGGATGTAGGGAGAGTTGCGAAGTTGTTTTAAGACGAAGGAGTGCATCTTGTGAGATACGTGTTGTTCTGATGATCCTCTTCTCTCACACAACGCTTGCTTATCTGATGTTCTTCTTAATTGAGTTCAAGAAACACTTTCTGCTCTATGATATTCATTTGAATCACAATTTTTTCTTATCGTCTTTTGGAATTACAATTGGAAGTAATTGGAAGTGCAATTACGAATTAAAATAATGTAAAATATCATTATATTTTCAACTTGATATTCAAGTAATTTAACGACAATTTTCTCTTTTCCTTGTGTCTCTTCTTTGTGTATATATTGAGGAAAATACTACAAGGAAAACGAAGAAGTAATGTGGTTTTTCCAGCTCATAATTACAGAGAGCATAACAAAGCTATATATGTCCTTTACACTATTTTGTTTCATTTACATTCTTAGATTTTCTGCTCAATAATTTCATCAATTTTATAGTAGATTAATTTCAATGGATAATAGGTATAACAAGATCAAATGACCAATAACTGGGAAACAATACAATAAAAAAAGATGGGAACCTCAATCCCCTTCTTATGAAGCCATTTAAAACGAAAAAACAAATCAATTAAAAAAATTGTCCCACAAGTTTGTGTCAGAATTTCACAGAACAAAAAATATTTGTTTCAGTAATAATTAATTTTATCACCACTAACTCATTTGCTTTATCCAAAATAACCCTTGTTAACTTATTTAAATGACTTATGGAATCAATCTTCTACAGGAAGTCAGTCTGAACAAAGTTGAAACGTAAAAGAAACTCCAGATCTAATGACAGTTATAGACTGCACTAATAATATTGTCTGATATTCTATAAATTCTAATAATAATTTGAAATGCTACATATCATCTCTGAATTTTTGTAAAATACACGTCAAAGACGGACATGTCTGCTGGTTAAAAATAAGTGGTATAGAAATAGTTATATAATGAAACATGCTTTAACTGAAAACTATTTTAATAGTAATGTTTTCAGTCGATATAAAGCATTAAATAAGCGATTCTCACTTGGCCAGTATTCAGAGAGAGGGCAGTAGAAATGTTATATGTTGCGCAAGAGGTGACGCTGTCTGGATGACACTTGGCTGTAACAAAGGTCACGGCCGGTGCAACTCCCGCTCACTGCTTTTCTTCGAAAACACTCCTCTTGTAACAGTTCTTTGCAGCGACCTTGAAGGATGCCCGGCTTCTTCAGCTATCACGCAGGCGAGCAATGCCAAAACCATGACCATGATTGCATTAATCATTAACGTGTTCATTGTAAAAATAACCCATTGATTGAAAACTCATTGAAGCTAATGTTTTAAAGTTTTTACTTTACCATAAGTAATCATGAATTACATTAATCATGATGAAATTACACGTCCCGAGGTCCTTTGATCAATTTATATAGTTTTAATGATGCCTACTTGTGTGTGTTTCTTCCCACAACAGTAACATTGCTAAACTGGTTATATGTTTCACACTACTACACATAACACATGAACGGTACTGTCACTAAAATATTCTACATTTCCATAATGCAGAATTACATATCCTCTAAGTAAATACAATATTACTCGTATATTGTAGAGATAATATAAGTACAAGAGTATATACATATGAACCTTACGTATTTACACTCATTTGATTATTAATTATCTAATCTCAGTTAGAACACTTTCAATGAGATATTGGATATAGGTTTTCTTGAAGTCGTGCACAAATTGTTGTTATTAATTTATTCTCTTTGATAGGCCAGTTCAGTCCTGTAGTATTCACTGTCTGTATTATATTTTTTTCGTAAAAGACTTACTTTGGATAATCATAGATTAAATGGTTGTATGTCTGGTCAGTACCTGAGTCAGTCTTTAACCCCCGTGTGTGTGTGTGTGTGTGTGTGTGTGTGTGTGTGAGTGTGAGTGAGTGAGTGTGTGAGTGAGTGGTGTGTGTGTGTGTGTGTGTGTGTGTGTGTATGTGTCCGGATAACCAACAGAACACGCTACTTTTCACACCGTTTGATAGATGAAATAGATATTACTCAAAAATATCGCTAACAGTAAAGATGACTCTATATGATCATTACCATCTTGAAGCTATTAAAAAGAAAGTCGTTATTGGGTTACTATGAAATATATATGATGAAGGATATATGACTTCAAATGTTTACTGATTTATCTATTTCACGGTCCACTGAACCCTTTTTTGATTGCATATGTTTGCCTATGGCTATGGGTTTGTTGTTAAATGTTTTAGAACAAATCGATAAGTCTGACCGTGTAACGAATGTCATTTGACATATATTACCCTTGGTGTTAAGGAACCCAATTGGTTTTTGTAACGAAATGCTCTTATAGGCTTTGAGCAATATGGCGTCATGACAAATCTACTTGTTAGATCCTAGTTTTTATTTATGAAAATCTAAATAAAACAATTCCAATATTCGTATTTACATTCTATTTTTTCTTTTAAAATTAATATTTAACTGAAAAATTTTTCAAATACAAGAAAAAAGTATACTTTTTATACAAGTTTGTAAGTCGAGAAAAATCGACTTAAGATTAAATTGAATGATTGTGAGCTTAATTATGGACATACCGTTTGTTGTAAAATATGAAATAGAGCAAAGAAATAATTTCTTATGGGAGGAGCTATTTTTGCCAAAATTATCCCCAACAAAATGAGTATATGGTACATTTTGTGAATTCAGAACGCTTTTTCAGCTTAACATAACTTACTTACTTATTTACTTAACTTAACTTAACTTGCACTGGTAAACTAACATTTTTGATAGAGCATGTGCTTAATTAGTATTATCAGCAAACTATATCAAATTGTTAACTATTGTAAGAGACATATAGCTTCAAAAACACAATACTCAGTTTGCCATAATGGCAGACTGCTTAAGTTCCTGCATTCGTTTATACTGATTAAAAAAAATTATCATAATTAAATTATAAATATCAAAGGTGACCGGCAATCAATTATGGTTGTGATGTACATCATATGCGTGGAACTATTGAGGGATTTATTCATATCGATGTCAATTGAACTTTGATTATATATATGCCTGTGCCTGAAAGGGTATCTATAAAATATTTCGTAAGAAAGCTGACCGTTTGACAAATCTGAATGAAATTTGATACCTATATGCAACACTTATTAATGATGGTAATAATAAAGTATGAGAAAAATATTACTGCACTTGAAGTCAACAGGATACTACTCTAGCCTGCTCTCTTGGTAATACAAGAAACTTCAAATTTTGTATCAATTATTATATTAAAAAAAATAAAGCCTACATAGTTTTCAAAAACTTTAAATATTGGTTAAAAAAATGCTTTAAAAAAAAACAACTTAATTTTCTCTGCTGTCTCTTATAAAATTGTGTATAACAATTATTATCATTTCGTTTTACTTGGTAGAACGGACACCAACACTAAAAGGAAGCTATTAAATGATTTAATTGCTATTACTTTAACAATAAGATGCATTATAAATTATTATGTGTTATATAGAATAATAGTATCATTACAGATCTGGACAGGTTTACATGTTTTGAAACCTCTCTGAGATTTTAGGGAAATGCTATGATATCTGTGAACCGCCGGGTTTTGGGTGTATAACGACTTTTATAACAATTTCTGCAACAATATAACAACTTATTTTTATAACAACTGGTCTCAACTTCTATAACAACTTGACACGTTACTCCATTTGAAAAATCTTCATGAAATTTATCAGATATAATCCTCTGCATCCATATTGTCCTCTATTAGTTTTGTGAAACATTTCTATCATATGAGAAGTTATTTATTATGCTTATTATAAAAAGAAGCATAATTTTACTTCGCTTTTCTTCTCCTCGAGACTTGTAATTTTGCTTTTAGTATTGTTTGTATATGGGTAGATTATGATAAAGTTGCTGTAAATTATGGATTACTAACAGAATGATTAAAACCTAAAAAGATAAAATGTTCAATGGTAGATTATCATCGGATTTGTCTTCCTCACTTATATTGAACCCTTCGAAGTGAATATAGGTCCTATAAAACCTTTATTAGCATTTAGAAAAAATCTATATTTTATGCAAACAATTTCAACCTTTAGGAGTCATATACTCGTACATCATACAGGAACATTGAACGTCACGTTTAGACAATTTTTACATTTTAACCTGCACGCAATTTCAACTTGCAGAAATCAGTGTAAGACCCAGAGAACAATTGAACTTCGAATTTAAAAAAATGTCTGAATATTCAATATAATTAATGGACAAACCCCGGTATTATGTATTTAATATTGGCACAATTTCCCCACTGATAGGGCTGATACAAATTCAATGAGCAGGATACAAGCATGAGTCATGCTGTTTCAACATAAGAACAACATGACGTGGCGGTGACTGTTGCTGGGCGAAGTCATGAAACACCTATTTGGAGTCGTTCCAAACATTTGATGTCATTTAGCCTTGTAACTATAACCTATTAATTTCTGTATTGAACGGTTTCTTTTCATTATGTTTGCAATCGATTGCTGTTAGACGCTATTGCTGCTCTGTTTTGCAATATAATGAGTTTATAAAGTAGAGATTTATATTTTTTATTTTGGCATTTTTAGCTAAATTATCAGCATGTTTTAAACCCATAAAACACAAAACCAAAGCAAGTCTTTTCATCAGATTCCAACTGATACTGTATCAGATTTAGTATTAGTTACACTCTCACAAAGACAACCTAATCTGTTTGAAAGATTGTAGTATAAAATCGGAAAGACGATCCATGTTTGACACAATACGAGCTCAAAATCGAAAAAGAGTAACCACAGAGTAAGAAAACACACTTGCAAACTAAAAGTTCTGTGCAATCCCTTTCCTCTTTTTCTGAAGATGGATTACCTAAAAATTTTAGTTTCTATGTGTGTTTCCTTAAATTTTTTTTTAATTCCAATTGATAAAAACAATAGAAAGTTTTCGGTGAATCATCGACTGCTAAGTAATATGTTAATTTGACAAGATTGATTAGTAATAAAAAAAGTTAACTAGAAATAAAATATTTAATTTGAAATCTTATCTTCAAATAAGACGAGAGCTTGCGGGCTTGCGAATTGGATGAAACTTCGGAGCGATCCACTTCTATCTTTAATGAACTATGTATTAACGGAAATCTGTTCCCTAATTATGCATATATATATATATATACTGATAAAAGTATTGACCATGAAATAGAATCAGAATTAAAGTTTTCAGGACTTTGTCAGTTCTTCAGTTCAAAGACCTAAATGCTAGCAATAAGAGCTTAATTTGAACCTGAAGAACTGACAGAGTCCTGATAAACTTTAATTCTATATATATATATGGTATATCAGCTTAGCGCTCCGTCCTTTGACGTGGGGAGATCTTTCTCACTTCGTCCTCTCTTCTAGTCTACTCCTGATGACGAACAACAGGTCAAAATATTGAATTCTGTAAGTTTTCTTTTTATTCCTTTTTCTGTGTCGTGCTTTGTGTAATTTAAAGTTATATATATGGATATACTACTAAGATGAGAATGATATACTGACGCCTATCGTCAGTATGCATTCCACTTGTTTTCCATAGTGTAATCAAAAATGACAGGGCTATTTGAAACGCGTTCTTCCTCAAATAAATGACTATTGATATATAGAATTTCATTGTGACTGGTCATATGAGTAATCTTCAGCTTGTTCTCAAACTTTGTGACTACACACCCTTCTTCACAAACGGTTATTATCCACCAAAATTCTACAATACAGTTTTCTCATCAATTTTTTTTAATTTTTTTTTAGTTAAATATCAATTCTAAAATAATAAATCATCAATTAAGAAAAATAAGTCATATTTTATATATTACAGAAATAAAGCCGTACATCAACTTAAATAAAATAGCTTCTGCTGTGCTCTGATTCTCATGACATCGTTTTCTTACAAAACATGTTAATAGTTTTAGGGTATAAAGATATACGTTAAATTTAAATTTCCGGGATGCAGTCATCAGCATCCTCTATTGCATTTCGATTGTCTTAATATCCTTAAGATTCCGTTATAGAGCCTCTGAAACTGAATAGATCATGTTATATGTTAATTCAAATGTATTGAGTTGTTAGAAATAAACTTGCACCTGAAGAAATACCTACTATTATTGACAGTTCTGTATATAATACTGATACAAAAATCAGTTCGCTTGATTCAAAGTAAACTATAGTGTTCTTATATACAAAGTGTAAAAGATTTTAACAGATATACAAGTTTTTATGTACTCAAAATACACAGGATATATTTTGTTCGTTGTTTCTGTTTGAGAGTGAGTACTAAAGTATCAAACATTTTTACATACTAAAAGTGTTACCTTTTCAGAACTTTTGATTTGTCTTCACAGATATATAGGTCATGACATGCAAAATAATCTGATCCTTTTTTCACCAATAAATAACATGAAAAACCCTTTTTTATGTCAATACTTGTAGTATTTTTTTCCCTACTTTAAAGTTCATGCTAACAAAATGACAGATATTTTTAAACAACCATTTTTTAATTATTACTTATAAGCATTAATAGTTTTTTTTCTTTCTTTGTTCGACTTTGTTTATTTTTACTTTCAGCTCTTCTCTACATTAGTTACCTCTATCCCTTTTTTTGTTTGTTTGATTTGGCGCACATTCATTTGTTCTTTTCAAAATATTCTAATTAAAATTTTATTATAATTGGTAAATTGTAATTACTAAATTTAAACAATCAATTATATTATTGCCCGTTATTTCAATATGAACCGAATCATACACATCAAAACATCATCATAAATGATTATATTCCAAAGTATAAAACTGTTTAAACATCAAAGTCAGTATTTTTTTTAAGATCATTGTTGTTTACTTATAGTAAAGTAAATACATTATAGGTGAGTTTTATTTCATTTATATGGTTCAAAAGTGACCAAAGTCCTTCCTAGGTCCCTGTTTCTATAACACCCTCAACAGTGCAGATGTAAACCTGAAGAAGAACACTAAGTCTTCGAATCGTGTTGTTAGTTTTAACATAATGCTCTTTTGTAAATTCCGTCTTTTGTTTTATTTAAGACGGAATTTTTGAAAGTTTCCATCTTAATCGAAGGACAGTTTAGACATCATATTTATTTCTTTTATTTAAACGTTGGCTATTGAATGTTGACTTGATTTAAAGTAATGATTTGTTTTGAAATAGAGTAAATAGAGTTGGTTTGGAGCAGCAGAGGAAGAGCTGTGATGGTCTCGATCAGACTTGGCGTGAAAGTTCTGCCTTCCCTTCACTATTTCTTAACTGTCTTCATCCAGGGACACTTTCGATCTCGAATGCTCCTTTCAACAAAAACGGCCATCCTCTCAATAGTCAAACTCGCCTACTTAACTAGAACTACAAACCTCCTATATCAACCATCAACTTTAGAAAACAAATGTCCAAATCTAAAACAAACCAGTAACGACAAATGGTTTTCTTAGGCTGGGTTAATTAATTAATTATAATACATGCTAATAAGGTAGAAATGAATGTATGTCAAGGTAATCGTGGTAAATATAACAGAAAGTGACTTTCTAAGTCCCCATTCAAGGAGTCTCACGAGACTAAACAAACAGTGATTAACAATAATACTGCAGTTTACAAATAACAATAAAGCGATTAAAGGAGGCTTGCCATATTTCGAAAATTTTCTCTAAATCTTGATAAGAGCGCCAAGGATCCAAGAAAACAATGACCTTCTTGGGAGATTTGAATAGTAGGCAAAAAGAATTGTAATTACCTATACCATCTATTGGTTTGCAGATAAAAATATACTATTGTATGTATTTTGATACAAGTAATAACTGTGAGACTTCTAGAACAAAGATGTTTGTTATTAGTTTTGTTTTGGTTTGGCTTAGCTGCACGCAGTAGACAATAAATAATCTTTTATCAGTTATTAAGTACATTTGCTGCAGTGATGATACAAGTATAATTAGAAAACTGTGCTGCAAATGAGTGTTTACGTTGAGTGAGGTCAAACAGTTAGCTTACTGATGCTGTAAGTAATAAGTTCTGGGGTTCAAATCTTGGAAAGAATACAAATTTTTTTATATAGAAAATAGAAAATCTTGTGCGCATTATTCGACGTTATGAACATAAAATAGTTGGTGACCTGCCTGTTTGGTATAAAGGAATGGTTGAGGATCCCTGCTCAAATAGACTTGAGTGAGAGAAAAGTTGGAAATCTTAATCTAGAAACCGAAAAACTAATATTGATTCCGGACACTTTCCAGCTTCTCTATTTTTAGTTCAGAACTAAAAAGGGTGGCAAATTGGAAATGTGCCAAAAGCATCGGTCGGTATAACAGCACTAAACGTGAACACTATATATCCTGGAGATTTGGAAACAAACAAAAAAGAAACCAGTGTTTGAGTTTAGACAACAAGGTTGCACGATTATACAGGATAGACACTCATAGTACCTATGCGACAATCTGCATCACCCCTTACATATTGCTGATCAAAGTATACACTCTGAGAATGGGCACTGGGCAATGGTAAAACGCAACTTAGCCACCATTTTTGCAGGTACCAACTCTCGTGGAAAACGTTATGCAGTCGATCCCGAGCCTGTACAATGTAAGGTACTTGTTAAAGAATCCTAACCTAAATACACTTGAGTTAGGCAAAATATAGGACCCTCATTTAGAATGGTCATTGTGTGTATGACAAAGGGCCAATGTCCGGCCAGAGTGTGTTCTCTTAAGTGGCTGCCACTGCAACCTAAAGGGTTACTTACTACTACTCCTACTGATTCATGAGATTTGACGAACTTTAATAATAATACGGTTTTTCTAACCTTTGTAGTACTAATAATTTGTATGTAAAAGCAAAAGCATATTGTTTTTAAATTTGTTGTTATCTTTGTTTTCATTTTTGTTGTCCATATATTTGTATTGTTGGAAGGGCTAAGGGTTTTCAATAACAGCTACACCTCTGATATTGATTCCTCAAAGGAAAATCATATCTGCCCTAGTACTACTTCTGCCTGATGACGACGACTGTCAAAATATTGTTGTCAGTCTTTTTTTGTGTATGCTTTTATCTGTTTTTATCTTTCCTGAGTGACCTATATATATATATATATATATATATACATGTAGATGAAATGAAATACAAGTAGATGGAATGTTTATTATATATATATATATAATATATATATATATATATATATGATAAGGTTTCACATAAACACGTGAAATAACAATCAATGACCAAACCACAATAAGAAATGGGAAAACAAGACTAAGATATTTCAACCGTAACAAGCGGTCTTCGTCAGAGTCAAAAACCCAACTCATATATATATATATATATATATATATATATATAATATATAGGTGTTTCTCTAATCGGGGTTCGGTCAATTTTCCAGATAAAAAATCAAACTCTCGTTGCCAACGTTTCGGTTTTATTTAAAACCTTTTCATAGGCATCTTCTCCATATACTCTTCTTATATCCTCATAAAAACCCATATTTCTTCTTATATAATATTTATTTATATTTATATTTATATAAGAAGAAATATGGGTTTTTATGAGGATATAAGAAGAGTATATGGAGAAGATGCCTATGAAAAAGGTTTTAAATAAAACCGAAACGTTGGCAACGAGAGTTTGATTTTTTATCCTGGAAAATTGACCGAACCCCGATTAGAGAACACACCTATTCTATCAAACGGTCGATATATTATTGAATCTGTTATATATATATATATATATATATATATATATTGTGAGTCTTTTGTGTGTGTCTTTATTTGTTTTTCTCTTTCCTGTGTGAACTATATATATATATATATATATATATATATATATTAAACATTCCATCTACTACCATCTTACAAGTGAGTGAAGTGTGATGTTTTTCTCCACGTTTGCCTTTGGTGATATACATATATATATATATATATATATATATATATATATATATATATATATAATATATATATAAGGTCATATAAAAGAAAATAAACACCTTCCTAGGCCAACGTTTTGATGTATTTTGATGCCAAAGTATATAATAAGAAAACAAAACTGAGATCTTTCAACCGTAACAAGCGGTCTTCATCAGAGTCAAAAACCCAACTGATTCTTATTGTTATAGTTACTGTTAACCAATTTTAAGCGAACAGTTACAAGGATATATATTACTGGTTTATTATATACTACTATATATATATATATATATATATATATATATATATATATATGTATATCGGTTATCAATAACAATAGAAACATTTATTGCCTACTACTATAAGAAGTGCTTATTAAAATAAAAACTAATATCATTTTTTTCTTTCATAATATAACCATCATCAGGTATACTTCTAGCAGGATGTTGTTGCTAAAAATAATGAAAATTACAATAGCTGTAATAAATAATAGGAGTTAATAAATTGGATCAGTACAATTACGGTCTATCAGAGATGTTACAATTGATGAAACGATTTTAAGGATAGCAAATACGTATGTGGAGATATCGGTGAGAATGAAGCAATGCAAGGAAGAAACATTTCAATTTTTTTTTAATTTAATTGATACATATAAGTATCTTGCTTAACAGAAATATAACTTTTATTCAAAAATGTAACATTACTATAAATATACATTAATTTTATTTGGAAACTAGTTTGCAATATGCTGACTTTACCAAACAAAGAATAAGGAATTTACCTTTACCAAATAAGGAATTTGATTTAATGAAAGTTTGATTGGAAAAGTAAATTCTATATGGAGACGTTAAAATCTCTTAAAGATATTTGTTACGAGTGAAGTAGATTGATAAGTTCCCTGCTTAGTCATCTTTTCCCTAAACATGTAATAGGGAATCATAAGTATATATCTTGTTTTTGTTTAATAAATTTCTTCTAGAAACTGTACTTGGACTTGTATTTCTCTTCAGTGTACTTCGTTCATATTTCATAATAATTAAAATAGAAGCTAAATAATAATTAGAGTAATTTAGTAATTTCATTCATCAATGTTATTGTTCCCTGGATTTTAAAGTACACAGCAGATGTTGTACATGTCCAAACCTGCTTGTGATCTAGTATTTCAAAAGACATTACGGTGTGCAGTTAAACCCTAGCCACTAAAGGAACGGCTTTTCGGTTCGTGACCTTTACATAGAGAGTGGATGGTTTTACATGTTCAAGGATAATTAGAATGGTTTAAACAGGCTGACGTTTCAGGCACAATGACCGGCCTTCAACTTTCATGAAGTATAATTCATTCGTATGCCTTTCCTCGCATGTGCCAATATATTTACTCCTGGCTGCAAACAACTCTTCAATTTCTCTTTTCAAAGAAAATTCTGTTTATAGAATCAGTTAAAATACTCTTTTGCTGAAGGCAATTCAACAGTTTTTTCATATTTAATTTGTTCCAGAAACTAAAATAATGATTGGAACATTAATAAAAATATTAGCACACCACCCTTCAGACACGGGTTTGAGCCTTCTTTAGATCGCGCACTTTCCTCGCTATTTGTCACAATGTCATTTCCCTTCTTTCCAAAATATTTTTTTTCGAAAGGATATTCTAAACATATGCAATAATACAAAAAAGCTTATATTGTCTTTATTTATAACATAAATAACAAGATTTTACTATAAACTTGTTAAACAAAAATTAATGTCCAGACTCCAAAAAGTTGAGATTCCAATCTGATGAAAACTACTTGTTACGGCTAAAAGATATTAGTCTTTTGTCTTAATAAATATATTAGTAGATTTGAAAAAAATTGAGAAACATGAATGAAAAACAGAAACTAGAACTCATATATATATATATTTTTTTTTTTTCAGCGCGAACAGATTCCTGCCAAAATAAACATTTTATAAGCCCTATACGTTAAAATGAAAAATCCTACAATAAATTCACAGCTGAATGATTTGTTCGTCAACCCAACTAGTAGGATCCTGGAACCCAGCCAGACATTCAATCGAGAGGAATGTAGCCCGGTTCACTGATTGGTTTGCCTTTGACAAGGCGTTGACCTGATCATGAACCAAAATCTAATCAGAATATATATATATATATAATTTATATATATATATATAAAGATTTATGTGAAATCTTTATATATATATATATATATATATATATATATGATTCGTTACGATGTGAATCATAGGAGTTGTGACCAATCGGAGTGAAGTTTACAGGTCCATGAGTGAGGTCCCAGTTACCCGCTGCTCAGCGAAGCCTCAGTCATTCTGCCAATAGGTATAGAGGTTGCACAGTCCCTCTGTGTTAAATGATGTTTGGCAGAAAACATTAGCCTCACTTTACAGTGAACTCCTGTTCTCTCTCTATTTTTGGTTTTTGTGGTGGTTGGGTGTTGTTGTTTACTATTTTCTGTTACGGATATTGCTAGATTTTTAAATGATACTCTCGATTGTTTAGTGCGAAAAGCAGCCTTCATCTTCATGCCAACGGGGGTAGTCAAGGGTAATCAAGAGGGACTGTGCAACCTCTACCCTCGTTGGCATGAAGATGAAGGCTGCTTTTCGTAGTAAACAATCGAGAGTATCATTTAAAAATCTAGCAATATCCGTAACAGAAAATAATAGACAACAACACCCAACCACCACAAAAACCAAAAATAGAGAGGGAACAGGAGTTCACTGTAAAGTGAGGCTAATGTTTTCTGCCAAACATCATTTAACACAGAGGGCCTGTGCAACCTCTATACCTATTGGCAGAATGACTGAGGCTTCGCTGAGCAGCGGGTAACTGGGACCTCACTCATGGACCTGTAAACTTCACTCCTATTGGTCAACATCGTAACGAATCATATTCCTTTCCCCGGACAACTCATAGAAAATATATATATATAAAATAGAAGTTTATTTGTTTTTTATAATTATCATTATAATGAACGAAGGGGAAAAAGCCCGGTGGAGAGGACCTAGTCCTCTCTGTACGGCTACCCCAGTATTTATAACTGGAACTTGTTCCCAATAAAGAATTTATTCATTCATTCATTCATATGTAAATTTAAGTCGATTATGATATGAATTAAATACATTTAAAACATTATCATTTAAAACACAAAGGAGAAATTCATATCCATTCTAAAGCTTATTTGTGAAGCTCGATATTTTATATTTAATGGAGTTATATATAAACAAAAGTTTGGATTACCTATGGGCTCTCCAATATCACCGGTTCTTGCTAACATAGTAATGGTTGAATAACTAAAGTATTGTAAAAGTGAGTTAGGCTGAATAGTAAAATTCATATTGATGATGCAGCCTTTGCGAAACCGGTAGGGCGACTCCACCACCGATACATGAGGTATGAGGGATGTTTATAATAATATACCTTTACTAACCTCGAGGGTACAAACAACATGCATGTTTTCTTATGTTGTTTAAATGTAAAGATGTTTTGATTTGTCAATCGAATTGATTTACAGGAATCCTCGTTTAACGATGGTAATTAGGACAACAAGTCGTCTTTAAGCTCAATCGTTGTTAAACAAATATGTATACATATAA
Organism: Hermatobates lingyangjiaoensis; assembly: GCA_026182355.1. NCBI lineage: Eukaryota > Metazoa > Arthropoda > Insecta > Hemiptera > Hermatobatidae > Hermatobates > Hermatobates lingyangjiaoensis. Next base: position 449,104 of record JAPFBL010000059.1, read on the forward strand.
CAGTCTAGAAGCTCATAGTTAGCATACCCTACACATGTTTTGTCTCTTTTCTTACAATCAATCACTGTATATGAGTCTTATTTATTTATTTGCTCATTAATTTTCTAATGAGAAATCTTAATTCATTTAATTTTTGATTAAGATTCTAAAAACATAGGCTACAATTAGGAAGTACTGAACTGAACATTCTGAACAGTACTTGGATACTGAACAATTCCGTTACTCGGAGCCACTCTTTAGCTATATACAGCAATATTCAACAATATACGACCGAATGCTAGAACAAGATATAAAACTAGGGTCTAAAAAGCTCATCTTATCGTACTGCATACCGACGAAATCGTTTCGTTTGCGTCAACCAAACTCCGAGAGAATTATAATAAACAAATCTTCGGCTAGTCGGAAGGTCGTTATTCCGAGTTGTTGCTACCTGTACAAATTTTAACTTACGACGTCATTTTAATGAAAATGTGTCTTTACTTCTTAAACCTATAAAGGGAGTTGGAAAGAATGTTTTTAAAATTAAATTACAGCAATTCTAAATGTAATTTATATAGAGTGGAAGACGGAATGTGACCAGTAGCGTGATGCCTTTTTAGTACTGAGGGTTACAGGTTCGACTCTAGCCCATGAAATCCTTGTAAACGCCATTTCTTGTCGTTCTGCTCCAAGTCTGCCTGATATTCAGACTTAGATTAACTCCTGAAATGGACCAGAAAGCGTTATTACTCAACCGGTTACTTACTATTTCTATACGATAATCGTGATATTTAAGTTAATGAAAACATCAACGAATGTTATGTTAGAGATCTCTTTTATGATTAACTCAAATAAAGTAAAGCAAAAGGCTTCTGTTATAGAATCAACTACACAATGAGGCTCACTCCTTCCTAAAATAGGGTCCAGATATCAAGTGAACCATACTTTCCAGTACTACATCATTCCGAAAAAAGAAAACCTATAATTTTAAGTGTTATAAAAAGCAACTTTTCTCCAGGTAATTTGAAAATGTTGAACTCCTGAATTTATTGTTGACATTTTTTAAATGATATATATGTATGTATGCATATATGTCCTGGGTACATATTGAAGAATTGTTGAACAGATATAGGTTACAGTGTTTGAGTTAGAAATATTACGTTCAACATTCTACTAATAAAGCTTCCATACCTGAATATTACAGCTCTTAGGTAACATCCAAATAAAGTATGACAACTTTACGATTTAATATTTTATAACATCATAAAATAGGAACTTAGCATCTTAAATAATGAAACTGTCTCATTAAATTATTGGGAAAAGATATGAAATTATTTCTTTGAAACATCATAGAACGAAAATATAATGGTTAAACAAATATAGCTGTTTTGTTTTATATTTTAAGCACAGTATATACAATTTTATATAATTTTGATATAATCCTACAAAAACAAAAATTACGATGATAAAACTACAAAAGTATCGCTATTTTTGTTAGTATGATAAAAAAGAAAATACAAAATATCCAGGTAGTTCCAAATACTCATGTCGTTTTTCTTAATTTCAAGACATTTTGGGACTTTCTTTTATCCAAACATATAATGAACAGCTCATTTGTAGTCAGGCCTATAAATTTCACTTTTAAAGCTAATTATTCAGAACGGGTAATTTGTCTCTCAGGCTGGGATGAAGACCAGTTAGAACTTCTGAAATCAACTAGAAACGATGATTATACAGCCAGTTAGTAATTTTATACGATAATCGGGAAATTTACGGTAACGAAAACATCAATGTGTCTTAATTATCAACTTTATGCTAATAAAGAAAAAATGAGATAAAATAATTTTGATTCTGATAATATAATAAACTTATGTTAAGACATTAGGGGCGAAAGTTATGAACGTAGCTGAAGGAATTTAACAAGGTAGTAATTATTGAAGAGCCCCGAAGGAATAACTTCAGGAAGGAGGTATTTGTAGAAGTTAACAAGCAAGAAGAGGAGGGGAAGTGTTGTGTTAATCTTCTGGTTACACAGATACCTGAGTTGTCCCATTCGGCAAGGCAAACCGGCCATAGTGAACCATGGAGGCCTCAAGAAGGTCAAATTGATACTTGTTGGTGCAAATGTGCTTAATGGATATGGCCTAGCCTGGCCGACAGATGGTAACCTTAACAGACATGGTTTTGCATTAATTGTCTGATAAATGCATTTATACTGGTATCCTTCATTGCCACCTACTCGTTTCTTGCATATTAGGATTAATGGTTAACCATGACATTGCTTTGTGTTAATATTTAGCGCACATCAACAATTTAAATTAACTTCAATTAAAAAAGTAAATTTCATTTGCTGTTTAATTTACTTCTTTTCACTGGTCAATTAAACTATTAAATTTTAATCTTTTAAGAAACATTAAAAATCGAAACATTAACAACAAAGCTATAGTAATTGTTTTATCGATGAACAATTTCGTAGATACTCGGCTGCATTCAAGTGAATGCTATTTCAACTGCTTTACATATTTTGAGGTCCCCTCTGTTTATACATATAAAAATTATAACAAAAAGAACACAAACAGATATTCAAAGTTAGATATAACTTAACCACTATATTTCAACTAACATCTACAGTTCAAATAAGTTACAACAATATAAGTCATCATTAGAAGACTAAGTGTCCCGCAGGAAAGCAGAGATATAAGGTCATATTATAACAGATTATTATAATATATATATATATATATATATATATATATATATATATATACAGTCTCTAATGTCGGTTTGAACCGTCTTTAGGAGAGATATGGAGATAAGGAGAGACCGTCCCCAACCATCTCATAACCAGTGCGCTTTGTTTCCCTCTATTATCTCTCCTGAAGACGGTATGCATATCGAAAATCAGAGGCTGTAAGTGTGTGCTTTTAATTTCTCTATGTTTCTTTTTCTGTATTTAACTATATATATATATATATATATGTGTGTGTGTGTGTGTGTGTGTGTGTGTGTCTGAGAGGGTGGATGTGAATGAGTTAGCGGATGTATGCAACAATACAAGTCGTACCATTTAACAGATCGTAATAACAGTTATACCCAAATCTAATAGCTAATCGAAATTACCAGCAGCTGAATTAAATTTATAGTGTCACTAACTATATATACTTGATCGCACGGATTAATAACTCACAAATGATGCTACTCAACGAGTGTTTCAAATATCAAGTAACAGTCCATGGTTATTTGACGGTTTTTTCCAAATGTCCTGAACATGATGGTACTTTTTTTTAATTAGCCAAGTAGAGACAGCTTTATTAAAATAAATTTATCAATTTAATTTATTATCTACGCTCTCTGATAACATTATTATAGGAAATATATTCCTATTATTATAGGAAGATGAATGCAAACAATCCCTTATTATCCGGCCGTTAAATCCGTATAATAAGAAAACAAATATACTCCAGCAATTTGCAAATAACAGTTAACCCTATTGCAAATCATGTAATTGGAAATCATCTATTGTTTTCCAAATCAAGCACATCTATTATAAATGTTATTCAATAATACACCAAAGGATAATTAGTTGGTAAGGAAACAAAAGCTTTGAGCATATAGAGAAAACTAGTAATTCAGAATTTATCTATAAAGGAACAGTGTGATGTTAATTAATTTATTTAATTTTAAATATAGTTATATTTTATTTTGATGCAATATAAAAAATGTATCATTATGATAAAAAATATAATATATTTCATTCAAAAATTATATTTCATTGATTCCAAAAAACTTGAAAAAGAACACTGCCTGAACAAAACAGTTGTTCTTTGTTAAAAAAAATGGGAAAATAAAGAATTGAAAATAAAGAACATAAAAAGAATTGAATTGAAAAAATAAAGAAACTGGTCTGCTCAAAAAACATGTTATACCAAATAAATTACCAGCAAGACGTTTCGAACACTTGGTGTTCTTTTTCAGGCTACATCTACTTATCAGATATGTTACAGTAGTGCAGATATCGAGATTACACATGAAGAAGAACTAACTATTTTTTATAAAACTTATTTATCAGTAGATAAAATATAAATTTCTATAACTTTCTTATTCCGAGTAAACACTTCAGTCTAACTTATGGCACAACATTCATAAGTCATTTTTATGAAGAAACTTGTAGTTTATAAAAGGATGTTTTTTTGCTCAATATGCTTTATAAGATATTATATTAAAAATTAATATATTGTATGAATTATAATTTAATATAATTATATGACTATTTATATAAATATTATAAATGTAATGTACTTATGAGGCTCTCTGATTTATTAATAGAATAATTATTGTTTTCATGGCAATTTTATTGTAATTTCTTTTATCTCACTCTTTGTTAACTTCCATCGCGATCATCCATTTTAAGTTATTAAGTTTTAGTTTTTGAAATTTATCTTTATAAACTGCCTGTTAGGATAGCCATGAAAGCGTTGATAATGTGGAGTAGCCATTCTTATATTATACTGAAATACGAGTTTATATTAAACGTAACTGGAATGCATCGTCATCTCTTTGGGTTATAAGCTTGCTTGGTAGAGCTCGTCTGAAAAACAAACTGCTGTCTAATTCTGAAGACATAATTCCTACATTTTTACTGGTTGATATACAAAGTAAGACGCTTAAGCATGTTACTTCCTACAGTAACCTCATCTTCACTCCATCCTCTTAGGTTAGGATGACCCCCACCCCAGCTTATGACATCTAATGAATATATCATTAAAGTATAACAAATCATCAATCTTTACAGAGTATATAACAAAGTTCAATTTTCAAACCCCCTCCCCTCCCCCCTTGGCTTTTGCTAATATATCACTAAGAGGCTGCTGCATCTCTTTAAAGTAAGTTCTATGATCAGATCTTTCAAGTTCCTTGACGGTGTTAGGATATAGTTGTGATTCAAACGTTGGTCATGACTAATGTTTCATATCATTTTAGATCATAAAAAACCTTGCCTAGATCTTCATTTTGAGACATCGTATAAAACTGCTTACTGGATTGTACAATTCCAGGTACGAACTAAGACTCTGACCAAAAAATAATGCAACAATCATTTGCTTCGTTTGTTTTATGTTTCATATATAGTGAAACATAAGTGGCTCACCGATAAATGAGTCCCAAGTAACAAAATATCATATAGTCTATAACTAGAGCATCTCTGAAAATGTATGTCTGTACAAACTTGGTAAAAAAGCAAAAGAACTAACATTTTTAGAAGACTGCAAACAATGGTATCTCAAAAACATATACCAAGGTTCCAATAGTTAAATAGAATGACTTTGATTCTTCATTCCAAGTACTGAACATGGAATGTCAAGTGTTTTAAGGAATTACTGAACCAAGTTCTTAAAATACTATCGGCTCATGGTAAATCACGGTTTATTTAGAATTTTCCCTATAATCTAATAAATTTCAATTTATTGACGATATTATTGAGCAGGAAAATTTCAAAATACTCATTAGTTGTTTTTTTACTAACTTACATCAATATAGTTTGTACCAATGTTATTTCTAATTTATATTATGATAAGAACCCCTCTTATCTTATGTACAAAGATCGACGGGTTTGGTACGTGGTGCCTCTTTAAGTAAGACAATCATCATCAAATCCTAGATTTAAGTTTTTAATAATTTCATGTCTGTATTTCATTTAATATCAAGTTTTCTTTGTAAACGGTAGCTTCCAGATGATTTGTAACTTGAATGTTCTACTTTAAAAATAGTTACATAGGGATAGATTTAAGTTGGTTCCACTCAATGTATTTCCACTCAATGTACACATACATTTTGGCCATTAATATAATTATCATAAAAATACAAGAATCTTTAAAATTACTTAAAAAGCATCAGCTCACTGTTCTTAAGCTTATATGTAATAGAGTTTTTGATAGTAATATATATGTAAAACAAAATGACTATGTGCATAAATTCTGTTGTGAAATTATAAATATGCAACATTTACTTGAAGGCTGAATATGTTAGAAAGCTGTACCAAAAGTTAATTTGGTTTGGAGACCCAAGCATATTCAACTTGAAAATGTTCAATTACTTTGACCTAAATGTATGAACTATAATATATTAAACTGGTTATAAAAAAAAAATGATTCAGTATTACTATAGGAATCAATATTTATATTTTAGGATATTGCAAGATTATTGGGTTAGTTTACAAAAAAGTAATTGCAGTCATACTCCTACAATGATTGTTTGTGTAAAACCATAGTACATAATTGTATGCTGTTCTAGTAATATGAAAAAAAAACTGCCAAAAAAGTTTGTAAAAATAAGAGGAAGGGAAACAATGACCGAGGGCACCACCCTGGTGACAGGGTTTTGACGTATATTGAAAAATGCAAATATTGGCCCGCTTATGATGAAGCTAAAAGATATTAGTAGCTTATATCATCTTAATAAATTTAGACTGGATAGTGTGGAGGTGTATCACAAAGAAGTAGGACTTATAGAATAGCTTCATCCTATCATGGATTTAACTTTTAGTGATGCATGCTATAAAATTTCACATGTAACGGTAAAATAGCAAAGACTTTGGTTTTGCATTAGTATAAGGTTATAAGAGATTATAAATGGTTGAAAGAAAAAAAATTCGATTGGGTTTCTGCTGTAGCAACTACTAGATAGAACTGTTTGAGATCCTGCAGAAAATGATTTATAGATTACTTATAACATTAAACAACAGAGGCATTCACAGGCCTATTGCTGAGTAATTAAGAAAACAGCTAACAATATTCAAGGAAAAACAGGGATTGAGTGGACCAATGCACTTGAGGAAAACTGACAGCAGAAAACGAGATGTCAGACAAGTTGGAGAATGAAGCAACTACGGTGTTGGATGTGGTATGCAAAGGCAGCCATATCCTAACGGAAGAAGAAACTGGAAGCCTGCACTGAAGAAAGTAGAATGAGGAATAGAAACAAAGAAACACATTACGACTATAGAGGACAAGTAAGAAGCTACCGACCTACAAATTACAAAGTGATCCAGGCACTGTCCAGACATACATACTTAAACTTATTTTACATTATATGAAATCCAATGAACATGTAATGCACTGACCACACATAGAACCATTTAATCTATGACAATCGCCAGTTAGATTCTTACCGACAAAGTTTAATATAAAATGTAATAACTACAGGACTGGACTGACTGATCAAACTAAATAGATTAATTAGAGAACAATATGTACATGAGTGCAACAAATTTGTATCTAATATTTTAGATTTACGTAATAATGTAAATTAATATAAACAATTTAGATATATAACCATATTTTATTTTTATTTATATTAAATTCATGCTATATTTTTAAGTTTAGTTCTAAAATGTGTAATTTTTGATATTTATATGTTTCATATAGTTGAATGGACGTTGGACCTAGTGTGGTTTGAGTAGTGAGAAACAAACCCTTGTAATAGGACTACTGTTCTGAGGGGAAATTCACACACATACCCATACACACTCACAGACTTAGAACTTTCATAGTTACATATGTTTTATCAAGTTTTAATCATATGATTAGGGGGTACTGCGTCCAAGTCTTGTAATAAAACTAGTAACCAAGGGCATCCCTCCACGCTGGTCACTATAAGTAGCACTATACAAGAACGGAACATTTTCTCTCCCTCTTACTCTCTCACTCTCACTCTCTCACTCTCTTTCCCTATATATATATATATATATATATATATATGTATGTATAATCAAACCACAAAAAATTATGAAATTGGAAAAAATTACTAAGATCTTTCAACCGTAACAAGCGGTCTTCGTCAGAGTCAATTGATTGTTATTTGACGCGTTTATGCGAAATCATATATATATATATATATATATATATGATACGATATGAAACTGACAAATAATGTTCAATGTAGATAAAAAAAACATAGAGAAATTAAAACTACACACATAATGTCTCTCGTTTTTGGTTTGAACCGTCTTCAGAAGAGATAAGAGAGGGAAAGCAAGCACACTGATACAGAGACTTCTCTTTCTCTCTCAGACCGATTACTAGAAATTTTGAGTCTGTAAGTGTGTTTCCTTACTCTGTGTTTTACTCTTCTTGAATTTTGAACTCGTTTATATATATATATATATATATATGTGTATGTATGTATATATATATATATATATAAAAAGATTTCACATAAACACATGAAACAACAATCAATGATCAAACCACAATAAGAAATGGGAAAACATTAAATCTTAGTTTTGCTTTATGACAAAACAAGATCTTAGTCTTAATTCCCATTTCTTATTGTGGTTTGATCATATATATATATATATATATATTAGTGTATATTGGCAGCAGATTTTCTTGTAAACATATTTTATTAAAGTAGACGGCAGCTTCCGCATTTACGACTTTTTTGCTCGTTTTCTCTAGTTTTCTTACTAGTTTTTTCTGGTAGGGAGTGATTTCATGGAGGAGTTGTCCCAGAGACATCAAAGAAATAATCTTTTAGCTTAATCAATAATATTATATTTTTTACACTTACAAGCTTTCGATTTTTCATAAATCATCTTCAGGTATATATCATTATTAAACAGATTAAATTCACAGAATACAATTTTTCTAAATGTTAAACAGACATTAAAAGGAATAAAAATTTAGATGTTAATAGAACTAAATGAACTTTGTGAAAAAACAAAACAAGTCCACTGTGACAAGTGTAAGGTTACAACTTGTCATTCACATTTCCTGGGGGTCCTGTCAATGTAGGCTTATTAAGTTTATAAGAACTATCGAAGTTCTTACAACTTGGTATTATGCCTATACAATTGGCCTGAATGTTCATAGAAGGTTGGACGTCCTTGATGTATAAGGCCTCGAGGATATGAAGGCGGCTGGTATTATTTTCTATTCTTAAACTTGTTGTTCCTTTTTCTAACATTTCCCTCGTTAATGTTGTGTTATGTGCTTGTCTCGTATGGTTTTTCGGAGTACCTGCTGTAAGGTGGAAGGTAAGACGTCTTGATAGTCTGGTTGTGTCTGGTTGAGCCATTCTTCTTCTAAACCGTTGAGATGATTACGAAGTGAACAGGCTTCGCGTTGTTTTATATTAAGTTGTCTTGATACTAACTGTCTTCTATATCTGAAGGTTTCCTCTGATTCCCTCGCTGCTCTGTCGTGCGTTTTTATATTATCACAACCAGACTATCAAGACGTCTTACCTTCCACCTTACAGCAGGTACTCCGAAAAACCATACGAGACAAGCACATAACACAACATTAACGAGGGAAATGTTAGAAAAAGGAACAACAAGTTTAAGAATAGAAAATAATACCAGCCGCCTTCATATCCTCGAGGCCTTATACATCAAGGACGTCCAACCTTCTATGAACATTCAGGCCAATTGTATAGGCATAATACCAAGTTGTAAGAACTTCGATAGTTCTTATAAACTTAATAAGCCTACATTGACAGGACCCCCAGGAAATGTGAATGACAAGTTGTAACCTTACACTTGTCACAGTGGACTTGTTTTGTTTTTTCACAAAGTTCATTTAGTTCTATTAACATCTAAATTTTTATTCCTTTTAATGTCTGTTTAACATTTAGAAAAATTGTATTCTGTGAATTTAATCTGTTTAATAATGATATATACCTGAAGATGATTTATGAAAAATCGAAAGCTTGTAAGTGTAAAAAATATAATATTATTGATTAAGCTAAAAGATTATTTCTTTGATGTCTCTGGGACAACTCCTCCATGAAATCACTCCCTACCAGAAAAAATTAGTAAGAAAACTAGAGAAAACGAGCAAAAAAGTCGTAAATGCGGAAGCTGCCGTCTACTTTAATAAAATATATATATATATATATATATATATATATATATATATAAACTAGAATTTAAAAAGAACACATAGAAAGGAAATCACTGAACTCACTACTATATTTCGATGTCCTCGTCTTCAGGAAAAGAAGTGAATCGCTCCAATGGCTGATAACGACTGTTATATATACATGTAAGAAGGCAGCAATTCTTCATGAAAGCATATTTCATTGAAGAGCACAGCAGCCTCTGCGTTAACGACTTTAAAGCTGGTCTGCTTCAATTTGCTCAGAGACCAATCCACCGCAAAGTTATGAGGAAATTAGAGCAAACCAGCTTTAAAGTCTTTAACGCAGTAGCTGCCATGCACTTCAATGAAATATATATATGTGTGTGTATGTGTGTGTATGTGTGTGTGTGTGTGTGCGTGTGTGTGTGCGTGTTTATGTCCGTGTGAATGTGTATGAATGTGTGACTCTCTATCTCTATCTAGAAAATACGAGAAATTAATGAGTTCCTTCATGATTCGGAAGACTTGCTCCTCCAAGGTTTAGTTGCATGACATTGAGTCGACAGAATTGAGTTGTGTTACACCCAGTCCGGAGGTAGCTGAACACACATACCAAGTCCTGTCTCTAATTAGCCATTGATAATCACTCAATGAGCTTAATTATACGAGCTTGCGGTATATTACGAGAATTCTCTATTATGCACACGCTGTTTCTTTCCATGTTTAAAACATAGTTATATATTCTGGCAAATGATATACCGAAGGCAGTCAAGTGTTTCAGAAGCAGCAAGAACTTCCTATTGTTGAGACAGTCGTGCGTTACGGTCACCACATCGCTCACAATCGTTCTTACTGTATTTATTCCTTACGCAACACTGTCATCGCTGTTCCGTCTGACCACTTTTCAATCCAAACAATTCGACTCTACTAATTTCTCATTTGAGTAGTAATTAAAATATAATAAGTATTTACTGCAAACAATATGTTTACTTTTATTATTTTCTTTAGATATGAGGAAGTTTGGATGACTACTATCCCACTTAGATCAAGACCAGTGCATTATTCCTGTAGGTGAATCTCGTATATATTGAGTTATCCACAAGATATTACAATCACTATCTCTCTCTCTCTCTCTCTCTCTCTCTCTCTCTCTCTCTTCTGTCTCTGTCTCTTCATTTTTTATTATTTCCTTGATAGTAAACAGCCATTCAAAATAACGATTGCCGTAAGTCTCCATTTAAGCTTTAGACATTATAACTATATAGTAATAAAGTATATAGGGTTATACGAATTTCTCAATCAAGAAAAATATTTCACTTCATAAAACCATGATTAAAACTAAAAAAAATATAATTCTAATACGTAATAAATAACTAGTAGGGTAACTTTTCTTTTTTAACATATATTTATAAACGAGATTCAGAGAAAGAACACACATAAAAGAGATTAAAGAAACTCATTTCTATATTTTGACTGCGTTGTCATGAGGTAGAGATAATGAGGTGAGTTACTTCTTATTTCTCACTTTTAGTTGGGTTTTTGATTCTGACGAAGACCGCTTGTTACGGTTAAAAGATCTTAGTCTTGTTTTCGCAATTCATATTGTGGTTTGATCATTGATATATATGTATATTACACATATTGTATATATATATATAATATATATATATATATATATATATTACTAAACAGTCGAATCCGGACAGATAATAAACTGAAAAAAACAAGACATAAAGAACGAGAACACTTACTGGGATCTATATTTCGAACCGAAGTTCGTCATCAGGAAGTGAGTAGAAGGGGACAATGGCAAGATGAGCCACCTTCCACCCACAGTCTTGAAAGCACGTACCTCCCTTCCTGATGACGAACTTCGGTTCGAAATATAGATCCCAGCAATTGTTCTTGTTCTTTATGTGTTGTTTATTTCAGTTATATATATATATATAATATGTGGATAAAAGTATCGACCGGGAATTAGAAACAAAATAAAGGTTTATCAGGACTTGATCTTCACCGATATGGTGTACAATGTATAGGTGCATAGATGTACTATGGCAGATATCAATCCTCTCCTAAACATACTGTGGTAAATCAACTTCTAGCTGAAGTCTTCTAGTCTTTTATTTGCCAAAGAAGTCATGAAGAGACATTTTAATCTGATATATTATCAAGATTTATAAATATAACTACACTAAAAATCGAGCAGACGAACTTGCGAGGGAAGCCACTCAGAAACTGCATATAGGTCTAGAACCATATTGTGGTGTAGGATGACACACTATACAAGAACTGCTTAGGAAAGAGGATAGAGAAAACAGGAAGCAATACAGGGATTCTCTTCAAGGACATAGACAATCAAAGATACTTCTCAATAAGTTTGAGAATAGGCAAATCTTGTATTGTATGGAAAAGAGCAGGAATAATCTAAGGATTTTAACAAGTTTTTTAACGGGTCACTGCAAACTTAATGGCCATCTGCAGAAAATCGGCATTATCAATGATGATTTATGCAGGTTCTGCAAAGTTGAGGAAGACACACCGCTGCATCTGCTGGCTGATTGTCAAGCCACTGTGCTACACAGAGGCAGGTGCTTCAGAACACTCAACAGAACTATAGAAGAGCTTTTACCGTTGGACCCAGCAAAAGTGCTGAGCTTCTTGGAGGCGTTGAAGCTAACTGCAGTACTATAGTACAGAAGGGGGGAAAGTACAATAGTTCTTAGGACGCAGTACTACAATCACCCTCAACAAATAAATAAACTACACTACAAGACACTATGATATACCTATAATTTGAATAAGATTTGAGAAGTAACGATCGTTGCGCGAATTACAATATGATTGGGTGATTTTCTGACCCTGAGGAGGAGTGGAAGTAGTCCAGCGATTTTTGTTTAATTTTAAGAACCTCATTATTTAACTTTTACGAAAATAAATTTGCATCGATCATCTTTATTAATATTTATATATACATAAATATATATAATACGATATACTTCCTGGTTTGATGAAAACCTTGATATTAATATAGTTTTTTTTTTTCAAATCGTAATAACATAGGCAATATGTTAATTAAAAACTCTCCAAGAGAACTGGAGGTAGTGATATTTATAATGCTCCGGGAAGGTATTATAAAATTTATATTGTTAAACTGGAAATCAGTGAATATACGTATCATACAACACCATTTAATGTAACTACAGCACCAAAAAGTAGCTCCTTATTCTTACATATAAATATGAGATCACAAGTAGAAAAAAAAAATGAATATATATAAAAGATCGGTGCAGCTAAAAAATATTATTATATTATCTGTGATTAAATTTAATAGACCAATACTATTAACATTAGTAATGGTTTATTCAAGTTTGACCCAGTACTGATGAGGGTAATAGGTTTATCTACGAGAGAAGACAGCTTGCAGATGGCTCGTTGCTTATTTCTTCCTGAACTCCCTTGATTACTCTGACTTACCTTTACAGTCCTTTGCTCCCTTCCCTGTACTTTATTTCCCTCCCATACCAGATGTTTTCACATCGTTTTCACGCGTTTTAGTATCAGATCATCTCTGAGGAAGACCACTTGTATTGGTTGAAAAATCTTAGTCACTTATCTGATTTTCTTACCCCACTTTAGATGTTGATATGTACGATCAAACCACAATATGAAACGAAAAAAAAAACTCACTCAGTTGGGTTTCTGACTCTGATAAAGGCCGCTTGTTGTGGTTGAAAGATCTTAGTCTTTTTTTTTTTCATTTCATATTGTGGTTCAATCAGGGTTATTTCACGAGTTTATATAAAGTCTTGTTCATATATATATATATATTGTTAAAATTAGCAGCAGCTTCTGCTCTCACAATGTTTGAGCTGGTGGCCTCGATCTTGCAGGCGATTCTTCTATCTTGTGGTTGGAGCTTCCACATCAATTGTCCAAGGAACATCAATTCCTATGAGCTTTCGACCATAATTACTTTTAATATATATATTAAAATAGACCTCGCTGTTTTAGAGGCAGTTATTATAAACATGCGAAAATAATTTCTGCATGAGTCATCGTGGTTACTTGCCTCTCAATACGAGCATATGTAGGTTATTAATGCATCCAGTATATGACTTCAATTTTTTTTTTGTATTTATTCAGGAAATGTAAAATATTATGCAGTTTATTATGATTATATAAGAGAAGCTGTGTAAAGGGCTAATGTGAATGATGAAGTACCATATTCGGTTTGAAGCAACTTGTTATTTCCTGTTTAACAACAACTATATTTTTTTTTTCTTTAGGCTCTATAATTTAATTAATGAGATAATAATACAATGTTATTAGTCAAACCAAAAACAAATAATAATCGTAATATTAAATAATAAATCGTATTATGATTAATTAAAAGAAATCGAGACAAAGATGATATTATTATATTGTATAATAAAATAGTACTCTCCATGAGGGAAGTGGAATGGAATGGGTCGTGTATCGTAAAAAGATAAAAGGAGATAATTTGATTGCGATTATTTTTTATGGCCCATGCTGTGATCGGATATGACTAGGATTAATCAAATCATTGGGCTTTTATATATAATATTAAGAAAAGTTAGTAAGGACTTGCAAGGCCTGGGCTGGCGAGCCTTGAGCCAGAGGAGGGTGGCGCTAAGGGCGGCCCGCGGGAGGGGGTAGGGGTATATAAGCTGGGGGGCGAGGAGGCGCGAGTAGTCCTATAGAGCGTGTGAAAGTGCAGCAGATCGACATGTTTGCCCGAGCGACCACCCTCCTCGTCCTCGGTCTCGCCGCCCTCTGTGAGTAGCCCGCTTTCTCTCCCTCACATCCATTACTTAATGCACCAGTAAACCACTCCACATGTGCTTCCATTCTTTAAAAATCTTGTTTGAACCTCTCACAATCCTTACTACTCCGCTACCGGTACTCTGCCACACTTTGTTTACAATCAATCTTACTAGACTGTGAAATTAGTCAACTATTACAAGTCACCTAAATACCTCCAAATTGCATTAAAATTGTATTATTTTCCAAATTTAAAATTAAAAATACATTCTGAATGATCCAAAAATACTTTAAATAAATATATTATAAATTTAAAATATGTAGTTACTGCTCCATACGAAATATTTATATTGCTAAGAAAAAACTAATGATAAATGATACCGTAGATAAATTTTTAGCATTCAAACATTTCGAAGAAAACTATTTGAAATTAATTAAATAATCTATTATTTAAAAACGTACGCTGTTTACTTAAAAGGTATAATTTCACTATCAGAACGTGTATATTATATGTGTTTACGATATTCAATTGAATATACGCAGTTAGATATATTGCACATTCGCCATGTCAAGGAATGGTAAAAATGACCATTTCATATAATGTAGATATATATATATATATATATATATATATATATATATATACGATTGCATAGATATTTAATCAATATAACTAATTATTATTATAATTTTTAAAAGCCTTATTTTGTTGATATATATATTATATATGTATATAATAAGATAAAATTATTTAAAATCACTACCTCCAGTGACTACTATTAATGAAGACCCCTAAATCTGAAGTTGCATAGTTTGTGTCATTATAATACAAACAACATAACATCTCATGACTGATTATCTATATTTCGAGACGCATATTCGTTTTTTTTTCTCGTGCCAGCCCCTAACTCAAAACGACACCTTTAGCACAACCTAATGTGTAAATTTAGATTGTTCTGTTCATTTTTCCTGCTTTAATTTTGTAATTACCATAAAACGTAATTCTTTTTTATTCATGTTCATTTTAAGTGATTTTCAATGTAATTTGTCAATTTTTTCCATAGACTGTTTTATTTTTGACTATAAACATGTAATACTATATCAAGAAAAAGTAAGTTCATGCTCTGATGAGCAAATTAACACAAGAATATCGTGTTCAGCTGTTTCATTATTGTTTTTGAATAGACATATAAATCAATGCTTTCATTTGTCATCCTATTTAATGTAATTTCTAAATAAGAACTTAGTCTTTGCCATGTATTTCATAAATATTTGGAATGTGAACATATATAGGTGTAGAAGGACACTTTTTTCAACTCGAGAATATTACACCATGGGTTTCAGTAAAGCTAGTGCTTCGTCATTCATTCTTGCAGTACACCATGAACACGATTTTCAATACATTACTTCTGCATACATTACTTTGTATAATTTTCATAACTTTCCCTTTTTTTGTGTGAATCATTCTGTAATACACTTTTTTATCATATTCTTTATAGCATTTTCTTCATTGTTAATTCTTTTTCTAATTAAAGTAATGCATTTCTTCCTATCTTTGCAGCACAGATCGGGTTTCTGATTGGTTATACAAATATGAACTAAAGAAACAAATATACAAAAGGCATCTATATAATATAATTTTCGCTAGAACCAGCATCAAGAGAGAAGAAAGGCGAAGACCATGTAAACGTCAGGCAGGATTCCATATGTCGATTGCCTGGTGGACTAAGTTTCCCTCTTTTCTTCTCTCCTGATGACGGATGATCAAAAATTAGAGATGATAAGTGTGGCCATCAGTTAAATATTCCTTAAAGAAATTTCTAAACTTTTGTTAGCCCGTTATTGTATCGGATATTAGCGAGTTTTGGTCCAATCTATTGGATACATAATTTTTAATCCACACATATCAATTTTATAAACAAGCTTATTTATTGGTTGTATTAACAATATACATATATATCAACGTCCAAAGCACAGTAATAAAATAAGAAAAATAACTAAGACTTTCAACCAAAGAAATGGCCAGAGCCCAACTGATACTAATGTATCAAGAGATATCAATCTCGCAAATTCCATTTGTTTTGGTTGAGTGACTTTAGTTAATTTTCCGATTTTCTTTTTGTTCTTTGGATTATTGTTTACATCTTTATTGTAAAATCTTTATATATATATATATATATATATATATAACTAATATAAACTGAGACATCAGTTAAAAACATATAATCAACATAAAACAATGAAATCTGTTTTTTTTTCATTTTTGGTATTCACATGATGACGAACAACTGTTGAAAATATTCAGTATATATGGCCTTGCTCTGCTGTAGGTCATGTGTTTATTTTTATTAATTCAATATGGTTTTTATATTCTTAATCCAATCTGTATAATTATACAAAATATAATATATAATACATACTGAAGATTAATAAAGGCAGATGTGGTTCTGTAATCAAGGATTACAGCTTTTTACCCCTAAAAGCAGTAAAAGAAAATCAACGGTTCTAGTGTTGCCACTGTTTCATTGCTCTTGATTTTATTCAATTAAAATGTATATATATTTGATTGAAATTGAAAATAAATAGATGGACTAAATAAAAACACGATATTGTAAACAAAAGAATACAGCCAATTGCAGACTGTCAATTGATAATTCGTCCACAGAAGTCCCAGGTTCTTCTGAGGGTTAAGAATTCATTTCATGTAGTTGAAGTGTCTTATGCAGAAATATTCATTCCTAAGTTTTTGTTCTTGTCTTGTTGTTCTTCATTGAAACGTGGGTTGTGTATTTTGTGTCCAGTGTCCACACTTGGATTCAGAATGCTCTATATGATACGTTGGGGGGGGGGGGGGGGGAAGTGTAGCTCATTTGTTATTTGGCTGACATAATCGTATTGTTATGAGAATCACATGACTGAGTACCTGACATTGTTCGAAACCCATACTGACAGCTTTATGCCTGTCAGAGAAATATGTATGCAGAATCTTGCAGATTAATTGTCCCAAAGATAAATATTCTAGACTCATTGTCATCATTTCAACTTCAAACATTCAGTGCTAAGCCAAAGTGCAATGCCAACTAGACTCACGCTCTCCTCAAATAATATGGCTTCATAATAAAACAGGTGAACTTAAAACTTAATACAACACTACAATGCAGCAAACAGTTTCATGCTAACTTAATGTAGTTCTGAAATTAGCATACTGATTAAGTTGTAAGCATTACTATTTTGACTACCTATATTGTGTAATGTAGCCTGTTTTCATTAATAGTAATCACTGAATATATAAACAGAGGAAACGTTGATACAATTCCTTGTGACTGTATACCGAGAAGAACTCATTTTTCCTTGTTTAAATCTCATTATTTATATATCGGAGAAAAAGAAAAGGTAATATAAGAAATTATAAAGTATATCCACTTGACCTCGATTCACTTTGGATATACTTAGACCTTGGTCCGATCCTGGATATGAAGGAAGAAAAGTGTAGATAATTTCTGTTTTGGATTACAGTTGCATAAAGTGACATATAAAATATCTTGTAACATATAAAAGAAACTGTCCATTCTTTTAATCAGACTCTTTGATTTGTTCTTATTATTCCGGGCATACTCACATATTTAAGTAACAAAACCTAAAAACTTTACAATTAGAAGAACTAGCTTTTTTACGTTTTTGATGAAGTGACAAAGACCTAAATACTGTTTTCTTCAGAGCTCCTGTAGTCTGCAATCCATATTCTGCAAGAAATGGTAACAGTTTTTTTAACTACATACGGTTACGGTAACTTAATAAAACATATAAACTGGTTATTTTAGTCAAAACTAATATAATAAACACTATGTTAATAAGCCTGAGCTAATGACTGAAATAAAGACAACAGACAACATTTTAGGATTTCGATATCAGCTTTCATGCACTGGTTTTACAATCAGGGGATCATGTGCTGTTGGAAGGTGCAGGACATGTTTTCAAATTGCTTCTGACCATTTTTTTGTATTGATGTCGCAAGCTACCATACTCCAGTCAGCCCCCAAGAATATTTTTGCTTTTCTTCTAGATAACTGAACACAAATTTGAGAAAGGTCCAGTCCGGGAAATACTATTCTAAGGTATAAACTAGAACACTCTGAGTGCTTCATTCATCGCAAATTGATTTATCAGTTACCCTTAACACATCTGCTGGACTATCAGTCAGTGGCGCAGCCGTACCTGTAGACGCTTTTTCCTTACCATCCCGGGCATCAGGTTTGATTTCCTTTATCTGCATACAGCTGGAAACTTGTTTTCGGGTAACCATACCTACCTAGGCCTTCTATCATAACTGACCCAAAACAGACTGATTGTTTTTACCTTAAAGCTCTCTCTAAACATCCCAACGGATGTTCACTCTAAATGCATTTCACTGTCTTCTTACCTTATACTTAATTTGGATTGCTAAATTCCCATAACAAAAACGTTATGTGTTATGTCGTGCACAATAGTCAGAGACATTATCCAATGATGTTATATACCTCCAGTGCGGCTTTGAGTGCAAATGGACCAGATTTTCTTAATGACATACAACTTTGCAGTCAAAATACCTGTGGCTACTGGAATAATTATATTACAAATAGTAAAAAAAAGAACAAAAAAACAGCTGGCTCCAGTGAGTCGGTTGATATATCAATCACTTATGATGGTATGTGTAATGAAAGATCGTATAATGTAGGAAACTTGAACCATGCAACAATATTAACTGCCTACAAAATATCACTATTGCAATATAAAAAACTATCAAAATGATAGGTATTATTAAGGTATATTAGGCATTTAGAATTGAGAACTCCAGTCGATAGTAACAAACTAGAGTGTATTGCAGTGATAATCCATTAAAGACATCACTTAGGTAAATCATCAGGCATTTACCACTAACTTATTTCATAAGGCAACTGGTTAATAAGGTATTGCCAAAGTTTCTTGAAGCTTCTATTATCATTATGTAATGACTGTATGTAGACCAAATGGAATCAGGCATCAGATTTAAATATCTGTATTATTATTACAAGACATAACATTATTTCTTTTATTATGTTACTATTTCACTATCAAAGCTGAATTATTTTAGTGTTACATCTCATTTAGCTCTTTATAATTTAAAATTACATAACTGATAAAGCTACTTCTGTTTTCAATGATAACAGCCATATAAATTAATTTACTTTCACCTTCTAGTTACGACAGTTATTCAATCCTTTCATTGATATTACTTTGTGGCACTACAGTCCATGTAGGGGCTAGGCCAAGTGGCAATTCCCATCTAATCCAATTTATCTGGCGTACTCCGCCTTCACCTCCTAACGCCCAGAGGTCGTAAGTCTTTCTCCATTCCATTGAACGAACTCATTTTAGTTGTGATTTCAGCTCTCCCAACCTCTTCAGGCTTTTACCTCCTTCTTAATATTACCAACAAGATCTTGATATGGGTATAGAGTTTAGCTTCCGGTTGATCTTTTTTCTACTCATTCCTCCATGTTTAACTGCTCTAAAATTTCAGCTACGTAATTTCCTTTCCTAAATACAGTTATCAAATTTTATCATTTCTATGATATTTAATTCTTTATATGTGAATTAAACATAAAGTATACAATATTCTTAATAAGAAACCTGGCTCATAAAGTTACTTTAAAAAGCAATCGGTAATTATCAAATATAGTAAAATATAATAGTTATACAGTTACAATTACAGCCTTATATCACTATCCCTTTTTCTGTTGTGATAGTTATTTGAACATAATGTTTACTTATATTAAAAATTGTAGGGTAAATACCGCATAAAAATTAATATATATAATTGTTCTTTCAGTGGTAATTTCATCATTTTTATCATTTAATAATATGTATTACTAAATTATATATTATGACCACATTTTTAAGGAAAAACTTCTTAAGTGTCACTGTATGAAGAGAGCTATCCATTAAGAAATTATCAATGTTATTAAGATTAGAAATAATTATATTAATGTGAAGATTACGTGCGAGCCTAAGAAGTGGGTCCTCATGACATAGTAAAAGTATGCCACTGACATTAAACGGGTTTGTCTTACTTCTTGGAGAAACGTTTTTAGTACCTTTTAAACCTTTATCAGTATAAATGGCTAATTATCATAATAAGTGAGCCAAAAAATAATATTAATTTCATAATTAGGAATTTAATCGGGTATACTCTTAACGCCATCCAAAATGTATGTCTGACAGAAAATATTTTAGCATTTCCGGGTTGGATAGAATAAAAGTAGACACAATCCAGTACTTAGTAAGCTTACTATATACTAAAACGTAAATATTTCAAAGACATTTGTATGAGGACATCTAATAAGGACAATTTACAAAACATGTATTCTTACATTATCAATTATATTATGAATACCGTTCTCTTGAGGTCGACTGATTTCAATACATAGAAGTGTTTTAGTCTGGAACTGTATCTATTCTTGTATTTATGTATTATTTGTATTCATTTGATTATTTGTTCATTTGATTTCGATTTTAATTGAATTCATTTAATTCTTGTTTAAGTCATAATGAAAGTAACACAAGACAGACACAGACATAACTCACTTCTATATTTCGACACTGTCGTCATCAGGAGGTGAAGAGTACACTGCTAGGAGGCCGGGCGGTGACCACCCTAAAAGACAACGGACCCACCTGTGTTCTTCTGGAAAGCAGGAGTCACCGCCAGGCCTCCGTGCTGATCCTTTGCCTCCTGATGATGACAAAAGTCGAAATATAGCAATAAGTTATGTCTGTGTCTATCTTTGTGTTACTTCTGTTATAATTTTTATGCATAAAAATGTTAACTGTTACATTTGATTTTTAAGGATTATTTATATATACAGAAGTAGAAACAGTCTTTTAAACTCTATAGCGGAGTTAAGATTTAGTCGTCGAAAGACGGTTCTTACCTTGAGGAAATGAACACAAATAAAGAACTGAAACAACACATTAGTATATTTTGGATTCATCAGGAAGCAAAAATTACACTAATTAGTTTAGTACTATGTTTTCTAAAGAAATACGTAGAATAAATTAATTATTTAAATTCTAAAATTAAAGTAATATCCTTTGACAGGATATCACAGGTATCGGTACTGCATTTAAAAATTGTAGTATAGGACACAATATTGATTTTAGTTTTTTTTTTCTAGCATGTTCTACTATATATTACATGCGTCAACATCAAATTGTATACAATTTGTATTTGATTTTAGTATAATGATTTTATAAGAAATGCCTGGAATAAACTATTTAAATTCTAAAATTAAATCAATATGATTCTACAGGTCATTATGCTTATTGTCCGATTTAAAAATTGTAGTACAGGATACATAATGGAACGACACATTTACTTAGGGCAATATTTGGAAAGGTAGTTCACTACTGCAGAACACCAGAAAAAGATAAATATCATAGAGAGATATCTTCTCTTTTCGTCATCACTTAATAACAAACCATTGTTTGAAATATTAACTATACTAAGTGTTTGTTTTCCTTTGTTTGCACCGTATTCAGCAATTAGTTAGGGTCTGTTATTCTTGATTTAATTAGCCGCGTATTTCTTTGATTCATCCACTGCACTTTTGAAACAATAGTGTGCTTCCTAAAGAAAAAATCATGTACATATTTCATTTTTACTCTTTGAACCATACCGTGTAACGGAATACCGTATTATTTCATTATATAATTTTCCTCTTTGAACCGTTTTGATAACACCTGACTAACATAATTCGTAACATCCCATACTAATAATTTACTAGATGAGAAAGTTGATCATTGTGATATTTATGTAGAATAAACTAATATTTGATGTGGAACTTGTTCAAACTCTAAATCAACTGCAAATGTATTACCATACTGCAGGCGTCCAAAAAGGTTTTAGTTATTCACATTTTATTATTTAACATTTTATATTATTTATACTTATTCTATTAGCCAGTATAGTGGTATAGCTAGTTCATTCCGTGGTATGATTTGAAAAAATCCAGGTACACGGCAATAGATCAAAACAGGTATAGCTAGTTCAGGCTATTGACTGGCATAAGAGAATGTTACAGGTGACGGCTAATCACATGAACTGTCAAAGCAAGAATCGTGTCTGACGGTTGAAATCAAGAAATAAAACAGAGCGTGCAAGAGGAATCTGAAACGAAAGAACAAGCTATCAGACTGAACGAAAATGAGGCACTATTTTCCGCGAATCAGCAGATAACATATAAACATTTAGACGATGAATTGTGTAACCGTTTCAGTTTGCTCATGTAAACGTAACCTTTCTTAATGCGTGGCGTTGCTTACTAGAATAATGATCTACGAACTCTGGAATCAGCCGCAAGTAATTTCACCAGTCGTTAAGTCTTCACCTACTTCACTCCACAACTTCGTATAACATGATTGACCTCATTCTTTTTACAAAACGTTCTCTTGATATCTCTAGTTGATAACGTTTATTATCATTACTCAATAGCAAGTGAGTTTTCACATCAAAATTTTAATAGAAAAGAAAACACCTTTATTCATATCAAATGTTAAATTGATGCAAAAATTGCTAAAATGGTCGTAAAATATTGTTTAAAACATATTTACGTCATGATTTTGGAACCGTTACATATAGGTCTTACAAATCCAGAACATATCCATGTTTTACAACGTATATTATTTTATATTTCACCAATGCGCTACCATAACTTCCATGAAACACCATTACCTTCAAAACAAGATCTACTCTATACTGTCAGATTGGTTGCTCTTCAGCCCTTTGATCGCTTTGTAGGAATAGCGCTCTTGTTTAATCAACTACCGTCTAAGGACATCCATCATAATAACAAAATCTCAGTTTGTCAAATCAACAGCTCCAGATTTCAGAACTTTGTTAGTTCTTTTTTTATATTTTTCTTTTCAGAATTTTAAGCAATTTAAATATACATATCTATATATATTGAGGAATAAGACACCAATAATTTGAAACACCAAATTCAATGCAAAGTACTGAGACATGGTCTTTTTTATCTCTTGTCTTCGCCAAAAGGTTATTTCAAAGAACTTAAAACTATTTCATTATTCTATTGAATTTGTGATAATTTGATTGTGGTTTTGGATATCAGAAAAGAATCAACTAGATAGCTCTACCTGTAACTTATTTTACCAGGAATAGTTCAAGTTTTACCCTGCATCTGGTATCTCTGCAGTTATTCCTCTTGCGCTAACAAGATCTTGGTTGTTTGGTATTGAGGATTTATCCTCTCTTGTGAAGCCACTAGTGGTTGATATATGGAAATAATCTTTCCTTGGATTGTAAATTGTAAATAATAAATTACTCCATGACTAGTCTAATGTATCAGCTGTTTCTTAATCATCACATAGTTCTTTAGCCGACCACATCTGTCCTGATGACAACGGTTTTAGAAATATTGAGATAATTTATGTTGTTTCGTTTGTAATTCAAAGTTTCAATTCAAATTAATATGTTTCATGTTATTCATATATGTAAACTCTCAGAGAGTTTATAAAATTATACTAAAATAAAGATTTTAGTAAAAAAAATTAATGACCCACTAAGTGATTCACACGATGGATTCACACAGATGTCAAGAATCCTCTGTGGGAACCGTTTACTTGAGGGACATCCATTTGTTGCGTTCTTTTCTTCATAAAAGTTCAGCAAAACACTCTTTCTTTCTCGATAAAAACATATATTTCTAAAATATTATGAAGGCTTTCAAGCCACACGGCTTGATATCACACAGCTAAAGAAGCTTAATTTAATCTAAATACCTTGAAATAACTTAGAAATGTTTTACATTCACTCGGTTAGTACTTTCCTTATATTATTCTTTTCAGTTTTCTTTTTGTAATTTAATATATGTATACATAGAAATAAAACATCAATAACCTGAATCACCAAGTTAAATACAAAATACTAAAAAATAATCCTTTTTTTATGTCATGTCTTTGCTAACAGGCTATATCAAAGTACTTACAACTGTTTTATGTTTTTATTGGATTGTGATATTTTATTCATTGTTAAGTTACGTCTAGTAATTGTAACAGTATATTTATGTATAAAAATATAACACATGATGGATATTAAGGAAATAAAATGCCTCAAGAAAAACAGAAAAAAAGAAAAATATGCTCTGAGGCCTATATAGCATTATGTTATGCTATTTACTTTTTATTTTTCCTAGTGGCTTTATATATATATATATAAAGATAATTAAAATCTATGACAGGACTTCTAACTCAATAATGAAAACAAAAAAATATAAACATATTTAGCAGACTCAGTACTGTATTTCGACAGGTGTCGTAATCAAGTAGATGTACATCTCTGAAGCAGCAGCAGATGAGTGCTTCTACAATGCAACGCCTTTCGTAATATAGTAGTGAGCCTTGTATGCACATGTTTATGTTTTTCTCTTTTCATTATTGAGTTATATATATATATATATATATATATATAAATATATGTATCAAACATATATATATATGATCAAACCACAATAAGAAATGGGAAAACAAGACTAAGATTGTTATTTCACGTGTTTATGTGAAATCTTATATTATATATATATATATTCAAATATCATTGAAGACTACAGCGGCTTCGGTGTTAATGCTCTTAACAAGATCGTTAATACCGAAGTGAGTGTGTTTGGGAGGGTTCTTATCAGTCTGTCACAAGACAAAGTGCCAGTTGTCACAGTATTGTGCTATGCAATACAGTGTTGAGGTTCCTTATTAGCGAGTAGCGAAGTAATAACTGCATTAGTACTATTGTAGTACAAAAAGAGTATGCTCATTTTTATAAGTCCATAAAAAGGATATAATTATTTATCAAATATTTTCTATACTTTTATTTCTGCCTATGAATGAATTCTATTCATTTGACTCTATTCAATGAATCTCTATTCATTGAGTTTGTCAAAAAACATCATTTTTCGGAATTATTATTATTTTATACAGCATATATTATTTGTTATATACACCATGTGTCTTTTTTATTATATTCATCCTTGGGTATACTAGTATTATAAATATCAGGTGGTGAGTAGTTTGAATGAATTTGTTTCACTAGTGCAAGAGAGAGGGGAAGGTTAGGAACGACTGCTATAATAGATACAGAAGTGAATTATGTTATAACGGATAACATAATAATTCATATCAGAATTCATATTCATGATTAGGATTCATATCAGATACTTATATTAGATTTACGTTATTCGGATAATGTGCCAAATTAGTATTCAAAACTAAAATTAATCAGAATTCGATCAGTATTCGGAGTTCAGAGAATTATCTTCAGAGTCAATTATTCAATGGTTGAAGACTGACCAAACCCTCAGTATATTTTATATATATTTACATATAACATAAAATAAACTGTGAAAAATAGAAAGAAACGATATAATAG
Source organism: Hermatobates lingyangjiaoensis (assembly GCA_026182355.1). Lineage (NCBI taxonomy): Eukaryota > Metazoa > Arthropoda > Insecta > Hemiptera > Hermatobatidae > Hermatobates > Hermatobates lingyangjiaoensis. The sequence continues at coordinate 475,180 of JAPFBL010000059.1, forward strand.
GACTCACTTTTCAATATTTCGACAGTTATGACGGTCGTCCTCTGGAGAAGAAGTTAATTGATGGAACGACGAGAGTTAAGTGAAGAACTATCTGTTTAGAGGAAGCAATGCTGCCATGAAGGAGAAAATATAAAAAAAGGGCTAAGACGTCGACACTGAAAGAAATTGAAAGAAGAATAAAAGTGAAGAAACAGAAAACAAAAAATATATACAAAAAATTATTAAAAAGTTACAAATATTGAATTGAAAAAGTATAAGATGATAAAATGAAATAATAATACATTTTTATTATAATAAAAACTTTTACAAGAAAAATATTATATATATATATAAGATAAAAAGTAAGAGACATTTTCCGTATGACATTTTCTTTGAGGGTAAAATGAGCCTCTTGGAAGACAAGACAAGAATAAAGTGTCCTTTCCATTTCACTTAATGTCATGAAAAGTGTTTCTGAGAAGGAGACTCCAGTTTTTATTTGTTATCCAAGCTGCTCGCATTACTCTCATGATGACGACAGATTCGAAGTGACATAGTTTATCGGTTTTTTTTCTTCTGTATATAAATGAGTATCAATAATGGTTTAACAAACTAAATAAAACATCACTGAGATATCATGTAGCGAAAAACATAAAAACTCGCAAAGATATTTCGATATCGATCATCATAAGGTGGTAAAACAACATAAAACAATAAAAAAGAAGTACGTGTAGTACGTATATGAAATTTAAATCAACGTTTAAACTGCTGTAGGAAATTCAGAAATGGAAGAAATACGTTTTTCAACCAAAATAATTGATCTTTCTCAAGAGTCACAATAAAACTGAGTTTCATATATTATCCTGAAAGAAGTTTTTGCTATAAATTATTAGAATCTTACTTATTAAGTTGTGAAGTCTTACGACTCAAAAATTTCTATCTGGAAACATGAAAAATGATCAGATTCTTTGTGACAGTTTTCAGGACTTCTCCGTTTCATTCATTATCCCTAGTCGTTTAATCTGTTTTGGAACTAAAATAGATGAATTCGTTTTATTGTGAATTTTTTTTATATAATTATGTATTGCAGTAATAATTTTTACCGTTGCTTTAAATATTATTATCATGTAATAACAATAACAAACACGAACCGTTGAGTGTTTCGAATTATATATTGGAGATGTAATAATTTTAATATTCTTAGCTTCCAAAACAACATGTTAAGTCCTATCAAATTTATAACTGTGTTTAGCAGAATATAAAACAATAAAAATACTATAAATCGAAAGCCAAGGCTGTTGTCTGATTGTCTCTGTCCCTGCCATCTTGTTTACAAGTCTACTTTATATAAGTGTAACATAGTGTTGCGTAAGTCCAAGACGCAACAGGTGAGGAATTCGGAAGGGAACGTCTCAACAAGACGAAACGTTTCACTTTTTGGTTATTGTGGGTGAATTGTTATATAAAAATTGTACCGGAGTGTTGTCATATAAGCGATGGTAAACAGTTTGAAGACATCTTCATTCTCACTTGTCAATAGGGTCAATGTTGTCGATAGATAGAATCGTCTCTCACGCCGATTTCCACTTCCTGCCATTTATCCGTGTAAGTTGGAAGGCGGAGAGATTGGGGGTTGGCCACTTCCGGAGTTCGTCGCCCCGTCCTTGGTGTAAGAAGACAATAGGGTTCTAGACAAAGGACTCCTACCACGCTGTGTGGGCAGTTCTTCCTTGAGTCTCTTTCAGTCGTATTAAACCTTATAGCTATACGTCAAACACACTCAATCACTTTTGTCATTATCTACATGCAATTGATAAATTCAAATAGATTAAAATATTATGTATGGTATCTTTGATATTACCTTACACTTACGTAAGTTATTTGATCTCATATTGCGCAGAAGCAATACTTAATAAAGATTTATGTAATCGTTTAAAGTAAGACATAATTAAAATTATTTAAAAGTAAGTTTAACAAATTGCAAATTCAATTAAACTTTTGTTAAGATTTCTTCATGCATCAATGTTCTTTACCAATAATAGATTTTATTACCATATGAACTAGGAACATGCTACTATCCTTACTATTATTATTATTACAGTTCTTTACAATTACTTTAAATCAGTATTTCGACTGATTATACAACATTTAACTTACTTTTACTTCATCTTATAACTTATTCTTACTTACTCATAACTTACTAACTCTTACTTCTCTTATTCATCTTAATGGAATATTATATAGCAATAATTTGTTCCATATCATAAACATTGCTAACATTAGCATGTAATAATTGTTGATTCATTTATTTTATAATATTTAATATGTTAAACATAATAACATTATTCAATACGGCAGTTATTGTTAGTAAGACTTGAAGGTGTACATAACATTTTACTTCCCCAAATTTTCTTACGACAAAATAAACGGAAGAAAATGTAAGAAGTAAATTTTTATATTATTTTTTCAAAGCCTTTTATATACTTTTTTACATGTTTTTGAAAATTAGTTACTATTTGAATTGATTTAAGCTGTAATTCCAATGGTTCATGCGATTCAAAAACTAAAAAATTGTTTGATATTCTTATATGTTATAAATTATTGTTATAAAATAGCTGAGTAATTTGGGTTTGTTATATTCCTTTCTATTTGAAAACTGTTATATTTTAAAGTTAACTTTGTATTTCTCAGCATATTAACGGCATAGGTAACCAGTTTATTTGATATATGGAGTTTTTATTTAAAGTTAATTTGTCCCAATTTTAAAAAGGACGTGCAACAAAACGTTGATAGAAACGTTTAAAGACTGAAATGTTTTGTATGAGGAGACTTGTTTGAGACCGGAGTTTAGGGCTAAGCGATGCTAAGAGATGGCGTGATGTCCCATGACTTTCCCTTCTGAAAAGGGTACTGCAGATCTTGCGTCATTCCAACTGATCTCTTTCGAAACACCCACACACACACACGTACACTCTCCAATCTGAAAAGAAGAAACGAAACAAGCCTTTCCTTCCTTCTCTGTTACGATTCATACTATGTGAACCAAGAGAAAGCCCCACCACCAATGTAAACAAATCATCGAAATTCCAGTTTAACAAAAGGTGATTATGTAAAAGTCAATTAAGACAGTATAGAAGAGTTGGATAAGTGGCGGGCCGTTGAGGTTGCACAACTCGCTTGCTGATGTAACTCCTTTCTCTGCGTGAAAGGATGAGACCTTCTCTTTTGTCCTCTTTCACCTCACGCTTCATCCGCTCTGATCGCTCCATCTGTCACTTACCATTCAAACAGTCAACAGCTGGCATCAACTTACAACTCTTCTATGGTTGTAGCAGCTCTAACTTTCCTTTGCTCCATTATAATTCTGGATTTTGATTCAAGAAACACTGAAGCTAGTTTGGTATTTAATCTACGCGTTAAATAACTACTACAGTGCATGTTCTACACGGCAAAGAAAAACAATTTAATTTTGTAACCTACTATTAGAAATTACGTTTCTGTAGGATCTACATCTTAAGAACTACTTCATGTGTAATTTACGTGTGAAAAGTTATTTTAGCATGTTTCATAACAACTATTTGACGTATAATCAATAAAGAACAAAGTATATATTTCTTTCCATTTATATCGATTTATACGTTTTAACTTCTACTTCTTTGCGTAATAAAACTACATATGGTAATCAACGCGTTACAATAATACGTTGTTTTATAATTTCCAGGAGAAAGATTTTTTTGTCTCAAAAACTATTTCGGCCTCTGAATTGACGGTAAAAATTACTTTAGTATATCAATAACAAGCTAAAACCCGTTTAGGCCATAGAAATTTCAATGCCCCATTCTGTAAATTTTTACTTTACTTTTCAATTTAAAAAGCCGTACCATGTTGGCTAAACATTTTAAAGCTCGCTCCTTGAGGAAGAGAGAGTTTGGGTCTATACTTTATCATAGTTATTTATTTTTTTTTATTTACATACAAAAATAAAACTACAAAAAATATTAACAAAAGAATAATTGAAATACTCGTTCATAGTACCTTCCTCATTGTACTCACAGGTATACATGACCATCACAACTAAAAAAAACGCTGAAATAGGAATTTTTGTATTGCAGTTGTTTATTACATGAGTAAAGTTTGTGTATTACCCAGTATATTTTTACAAAAACTGTACCTGTCAATACTTATATAATGACGTTTTTAAGTATAAAGGATATAATAAGCATAAAACATTATAATTCATAATAAATGAAGAAAGTATGATAACAAATAACGTAGCATAGTGTAATTTACACGCATGGTGTACTTGTATAATTCCTAATACTATCGTTCACATGAATTCTGCCATTTTTATCTTTTCGTATAATATAAACGATTTTTAATCTTCCATGTAATACCTAAAAAACTTCTATAATCCATTTGAAATTTGTATGTTTTGAAAAAATTATTTTCAATTACAGTTGCTGAATATAGAGTCAGTTCTTAATAATCAGGAAGTTTTTATTAATTAAAACAATCGTCATATATCAATAATCCAGCTCAATACAGCTAAACAAAAGCAAATATTTGAGTCAAGCATGAAAATTAAGCTGAACTTTGTTTTTTTTTACATATTTTATAGCAGATACTGTTGTTTTTACCAAATTTCCCAACATTTTCGTATATCTTCATCCAACTGATGTGAGCAGAGTAGTTAGTCTTAGTAGTTAGACTCTACTCGTAGTAGTTAGAGTAGTTAGTCTAAAATCATTGTCATTTTGTAAGTTTTGAAGTTAAATCTGTTGGATTTTAAGCGTGGTGAACGACACATTATGTTGAAACTTTTTACAAATATTTTTCCTTTAAAAATTACATGATAAAAACAATTTTTCTTTTCGATTAGCATGTTTTATCTTTCAGTGTCGCCTCTGTTTCGGTTTCAGTTTGTTCATCAGATTGGAAATGTGATAGTTTGAAATCAAATAGGTTACAAATAAGGCAACAGTTCAATTTTAACTTGAGATTGGTTGTTGAGAAGTGCTTCACAGTAGCCTTTTAACATTTGTAAGATTTGATAACTTGTTCTGAATTACAATTACTGGTTAAGAGGCAGTTCTTCATATTCAGAAAGCTTTTTTTTTATGCCATGAGACTTGCTCAAGAATATAAATTTACTATAAATCCATTTTGTCTAACTAAAAAAAATACAGATGACGACATATTGCATAATAAATAGTCATGCCAAAGAGAAAGGAATAACGGAATAACTGTAAATGAAGCAGGAATAGTTAAATTAGGAATGCAGTCGACCTTGCGAAGTTCTTTCCTGGCAAATACTATAGGGCAAGAGTTAAGAGAGGGAGGAATCAGAGGAAATCGACTTACAAGCCGGGCGTCAACGCAAGGACTCTCTCAGATAGTTGACCTCTACATACCTCAAGACTGATCCACTTTCCTGGCTTCCTTGAAATTCCACAGCAAGGATATCGTCACAATCAAGTCACGCCTCCAACGACTGACCAAATTCCTATTTTTAGACTTTATTTCCTTATTGAACTGTAAAAATTAATCTTTAAGTTCCCGAAAATGATTTCAAGATATATCAATAAAGATTTGAAAGTGCACATGATGCATTCATTCTAGTAGATGAATTAATCAGCAAATCACATCTTAAAACAAAGCCCCATTATTGTAGTTTGCACTAGACTTTGTGGCTTCAACTTTGCGGTGCTACTGTAGTCCTCTTCTTTATTCCACCAATAGACCTCATTGCATATAATTATTTCTCCGTAGACTTTCCTACTTTTGTATTAAAACACTCTACAACTAAATATTAATTCCGTTACCATGCGCTTTCTGGATCCTTGTACCCCTTTTACTAATGTATCCTTGGACCCTGGTACCCGTGTACCCTTGGTTTCGTGATAACTTAAGCATAACACACTTCTAATTCTATAGGTGACTATTTGTTACGTTTTTGTGTGTCAAGTATTTGATATTACATAAAAAGGCATTGAATACTAAATATCTTTATTAATTACTTTGATCTATCCATCTGATCTAGCAAGAGGAAGAAGGTGGTGAGGGGATGGATTTCCCGTCCATCATATCTTGTTATGTGTCTGTATTTCTATTCTATCTAATGGCAATCAACAAAGGAAATATAATTTTTTTTTCTCTATATTCTTTCAATTTTCAGTACAAATCACTTTAAAATATTTTTATTAGTGATCGTAATACGGAAGTGGCATGTTGAAGAGACAACAATAACTTCATTTCATTATTATATACCATATTATATATTATTATTATTATTAGTAGTAGTAGTAGTAGTAATATCCAAACAGCTGGTGCAAAGGATTCACACAGCCAACATAGCATATAAACCCAGAAAGAAAAATTCTTTTTACCTTTTCATGTTGACGATCTGCTGTCCCTAAGTCGATAACAGTGAATTATGTTCTATGTTTTTGTGATATATAGTTTTGTATACATATATACATATATATATATATATATATATAAATCAAATTGAATATATTAACCGTTAGTTAGAATTGTATCGGGATTCAATCAATCTTCTAAGTTCAAAAAACAAACTCTCATTGAGGACGTTTCAAAGTTTTAAGTAATACTGAAAGGTCGACATCGAGACCACGAGAGTTTGATTTTTGAACCTAGAAAATTGACGAAATCATGATTACATAATGCATACACACACACACACACACACACACAATATATATATATATAATATATATATATATATATATATATATATATATTATATATATATATATATATATATATATATATACATATATAGTAGCAGTTTGCTTCTCAACGCGATTACTTCGCACTTCTTCCCGAAGAATATATGTATATTGTAACCAGGAAAACGATCGAAAAGGACAACAAACGTTTCACGATGAATCACAAACACAGAACTAAGGAACAAACACACTTACTGTCTCTAATTTTCGGTTGAACCGTCATCAGGAGAGTTGAGAAAGGGACACCAAGCGCCCTTATGAAGCGACGGTTGGATATCAACTTATATATGGTTGATATATATATATACATATATATCATATATATATAATATATATATATATATATATATATATATGTTTTCTTATCATACCCTCATATATTTAACACTATTTTAAGTTCTAAGATCTTTCAACCGTAACAAGCAGTCTTCGTCAAAGTCAAAAATCTAACTCTGGATTACATTATATATATATAGTGTTTGTGGTGTATTCTGTTATTCCTTTGATTTTCATATATATGTATATATATATATATATATATATTTATATATATATATATATATATATATATATAGTGTTTGTGGTGTATTCTGTTATTCCTTTGATTTTCATATATATATATATATACCGAGGAATCACAATAAACACATGTTGCAATTAATGAAGTATAAAACCACAATGGAAAAAAGAAAACAATAAAAATAAATATTGCTTTTTAAAGACACAAAGTGAAAGGTCTAAGAGCATTTATTTCTATTACTTTCCTTTTCTTTTGTGCTTTTATACTTTATATATATAATTATTCTAAAGGATTATGGAGACTTGGTCACGAATCAGTTTCTCACCAAACTTTCGTAAATATTTATTGGTATTTTCAAAGCTATAATACGTAAAAAAATAAGTGAAAATAACATGGAATAAAAATAGTATTCTATAAACAGAATAAATACTGTTTATATTCTGTTTTAATTTCATATTTATTTTGTATGTACTTATAACCTTGGAAATATCAATAAATATTGTCGAAACGTCGATGAGGAACTGATTGGTATTTGCTTCGTGGCCAACTCTCCAAAATTCTTTAGAATAATTACTAAACTACGTAGTTGACAACGACAGAACTTTATATATATATATATATATATATATATATATATATATATATATATGTGTGTGTGTGTGTGTGTGTGTGTGGTGTCACTTTGTATCGGTCAGTGGACACATTCACGTCTTCCACCTTGTGTTTCTTAATCTTTTTCATTACCAGTCTTGAAAACGGAAGGACAGCCGAAATGATCGAGAATCGTGAGTGTTAGTCTTCTTTTTGTTTCATAGTTATACTTTACTTATATATATATATACATGATCAAACCACAATAAGAAAATGGGAAAACAAGACTAAGACCTTTCAATTGTAACAAGCGGTCTTCGTCAGAGTCAAAAACCCAACTCAGAAACAGTGGGTTTCTGACGAAGACCGCTTGTTACGGTTGAAAGATCTGAGTCATGTGGTTTGATCATTGATTGTTATTTCACGTGTTTGTGTGAAATCTTTATATATATATATATATATGTGTGTGTGTGTGTGTGCGTGTGTGTATGTATCTGTAAAACTAAAAATCATACAAGGCAATGAAGAGTTCTACCAGATTATCAGAGATGAAGTAACTGCTAGGAAGCCACAACATACGAAGTAAAAGAAAAAATTGAAATATATATCTTCCATTAACCTCTACCATACCAGGAATACCCAAGTATGCAATACATTGTTGTAAAAGTGCAGTGAATAACGTTCTTTAATGAATGAATTATTCAACAGTAAAGCAATGCTCACGAAACTCAAGTGATACAAATCAAAAGATCGGGTCACAATTACTTTTACGAATAATAAAGCAGACAACAATAATTTAAAAGGCGTTGTTTGATTAGATTACCTAATATCGTCAATTATGCTGGGCAAGTAGGTTGTAGAAAGGTCTTTGTCTGAACAACTGACTTGGTCAACATGTGTCTTTCGCAAGTTTATTCCATGCACGGTAGCTGACTGATAATTCATTAATTTGTTCCAGCCTTGAGAATCAAGAGCTAACGCTCTCCCCCCAGAAGCTTATATATAATTATCGCAAACAAATTCGCTCTTTTGTACAATAATAGATATTTTTTTTAATTTAATAGAATGGCAAAATTTATATTCTGTAAAATAATTATTTGCGATATATATATATCGTTTTACTATATAAATTATGGCTGTGCAAGCCATGAAAACCGGTGTTTCTTGAGTTTGTATTTTCTCATCTCCCCAAGCCAACAAATAAGTAGATAAGAAATCATGCGCTTTGCCACATGCGATCAGTCAAAAATCGTGAACTACTCCGAATAAAGTGTATAAATAATGCGGCTACAGGATGGAATTAGTCTAAAATATGTGACTAGCCGATACGATCAGATTACATAGGTGCTTAAACAATGTGATCATTGTGAAATATGCTCTTAACTAATGCAATCAGTTTGACTGAAATCATTTGCTAGGCCTCTTCTTGATCAAACAGTTGAATTTGTTTTAAATCAATACTTGAGAATAGTATAAAGGCTACAGTAATTGGTAAAGGTTCAGCTATAGGTGATCATTGAAACCGCGCTATTTTCAAATTACTTGCAGAAGTATTTTTCCTATACTAAAACCCTTCTTCTAAAGGACCTGTAGTTCTTTCAAGTGTCTCTCGTTAACACTGGTGCTATTTCATGCAACTCCATGAAACAACACGATTAGCCTGCATTCTCATGAGTTCATCAGGTGCATCATATGTTCATCATTATGATTCTAAAGAAGTGTGACCTGACAGTTCCAATGAAATGATTACCATTTTAAGTAATCTCAATATTTTAATTATATGAGAATATCACTCATTTAACATGATATTGTTCATCTCTATATCATAAACATTAAATTTGATTTAACTATTTAGGCACTAATCGTAATATTAATTAATCAAAAAAAAATAACTGGAACAGCTTTCTTAACTTCTGATGATTGAGGGATTAGTTATAACAACTAATATTTCAAACTTGAAGCTTCTACTTTATATCCTTGTATTCTTCTAGTCATATTAAGTAAGTGAATCAATTAGATTTAATAAAATAATATTAATGATTGGCTGGGGTAGAAAACATTTTTTCTATAATGGCTTATGGGCCAGGAACCTTAGCTTTAGAGTTTTATAAACTTCTTGCTCTGAGAGACCAGCAATAAAATATTTACAAAGTATTCTTTGTACTATTTTAAACAAAAAGTTATGGTGACAGCCATAACTATCCCAATTCGAAATATATATCTTTATTTACTGTTATCATGGTATTATAGTACTTGCTCTTTTATTAAAGACCTGTCGCTGTTTATTTGTATTGACTGTGTAAAAAAAGGGATATTCAAAAAGGTCTCAGTTTTGAATCTATTGAAAAATTCATTACTTTACTAATTAATAATGAAGAGTTCAAAATACCTTCCCATTATAAACTGTTCTTATAAAACCTTCATAATATGCATCTAGACTCTATGATAAACTAAATCTACTTGTGGTAATCATTCTTCCTTTGACCAGAAAAGCACAAACGCAGGGAAGACACTACAAACATTTATATGCCATCGTCACTCTCACGTTCTATGGTTCCTAGAATCGCTGTTTGTCTGTCTTGAGTTGTCTTAATATATGCCACACTTCTCAAACCAATTTCTATAATTAGTTTAACATTTATGTAATAGAAATATTGACAAACATTCATGTCTGTGTTTCTTATATAGGTTCTTAGCAGGTTATATAAATTGCCTTCTCAAGTCAATTAATCTAAGCATTAATCTTCCCCAACCTCTTTAAACTATGTACATAGACTCTGCCTCCTTAACCTTTTTTCAAGATATCAATATACCAGAAGGCACATATCATTTTATAAGCCTCGATCTTCTATAAACCAAACGACTATGCAAACAACTCTTTTCTATGAGAGACAGGAATACTAATAGACAATACTTAGTGACCTTCTAAAAATGAGAAGAATAATTCAATAATCCAGCAGGAGAGAGCCTCTGGTCAATTTCTAATTATGATGTTCATCATAGTGCGCAGAAAGATTCTTTGGTAGTTTCTTGGGTTCATATAACAGACACTTTCATTCAATAATAAAGCTAGATCTGCGCTCAAAATTAAGTAACTTACATTCTGTAATTAAATTCTCAGTTTTAAATGGTTCTTACACAACGAATTTGTTAATTCTCTACTAAAAAACTCTGAATACCCTATCAGTTTTTTTTATTTCTTCCTCGAGATTAGAAGTTATCTGAAAATTTGTTCGCTCAAAAATGCCGCTCTATTTACATAAGGCAAAACAAATTTGTAAGTTTCATAACTTTTGTTTAAAAAATTTGAGCTTTGCTTGTGTTTTTAATAGCTTCTTGAGACAATAGATTCAAACCTACTTCATTTTGACCTTTTAATAAAGGATTATCTGTAGAAGATAAACATCATCGGAACTAATTTCTCTTCATTGCTGAGACCCCAGCCGCAGGCGACTGGCGACACATGCAGTCACACCTGGGCCAAGGGTCGTTTGCGACAGAAAGGTGAAAATTAATTCTACTCTAAATGTCATTGAACAGGATCTCAAATTAATTTATATTGCCAAACTGTTTTTATAATACTCTGATGCAATCTCAAATGGTTGTAGAAATCATTACATCACTTTGAAAAACATCTAAGCATTTGATGAATGCTCACAAAAAATTAAACCGCTTCATAATTGTTTGTAATTCAGCTAAATAACATAAACTTGCTTTGTTCTCAGCAGATGTAAGAGTAAATCCCGTTGCGATGCAATGTGAACTTACCACTGGGAGGCTGCTTTCAGTAGGTTAAAGAAAGAGAGAGGTAGATTTACGAAACCCTTTCATATAAATAATCTCTAAAGGTGGACCACTTTACGAGACCTTGCCAACTACGACGTTTTTAGAACATATTGGAGGCCATTATTTTCAAAAACTGTTTTAAGAATATACCTAAAATAAAAATGTTGTAGACGTGCTGAAATCTGTTATTTACACCATAATTAAATGTCTGTAGCACAGAGAATGAATATTTTTTCTAATGCTGCAACGGTCATAAGTAATGTTAAGGAGAAAGTAAAGCAATTTACTTCGTAATGTTTTTTTCGCTACCATTTTAGGAACATAGATATCTCACAAATATGATAGACGGGTTCCGAAATCGGTTGAGTAAAAAACAAGTCCTATGAGCTAATATGATTTGTATTTCTCACAATGATACCGTCATAAATCTAGTTAATATGTTCCTTGATTGTACTCCTTACAATGTTTCTGCTCCACTTTTATGAAAACAATTCATTCGGGTGGTTGAAAGTCAAGTAGACTGAATATTATATAAAATGAGACTAATTGATATTTTATTCCACAGGCAGGGGTCAGAAAGACGACTTCAAGTGCCCAGACGACTACGGTTTCTATCCCCACCACATCAGCTGCGACAAGTATTGGAAATGCGAAAACGGCATTTCTGAATTGAAGACCTGTGGCAATGGACTCGCCTTTGACGACACCGATCCTAAATACCTGAAGGAGAACTGTGATTACCTTCACAATGTTGATTGCGGTGACAGAAATCAATTAGGTAACTTACTTTCTAAAAACATTCTATTCTTATGAAAATAGATATTTCCCATGCAAAATTATTCAATTTATTACTCATTGAAAAAAGTCCATAATAACTCCAACAAATATTCATAAGAAACAACTCAGAAGTACGTGAGTGATTTTTGAAGATAGACAACGCCTGCTACCGTTCAAGCAACTGACACTAGATAAGCGGGTCAATTTATCACTTAATGAAACTTCAACCGACTTCTACAGTACTAACAATAAATCCTGTATATAACTATAGTTAATTTAAATAAAATTACTTTCAGTTTAAATTATTTGCACAGTACATAATACTTCTATTCTTAATGCAGGTTCTTTTAAGTTATTAGTTTTATTAGTAACTAACATTAAATATCTATTTTAATTAAATTGCTAAAAAATATTACCTAAAGAGATATTGAACGATAAGTTACTTCTTTCGTCCCCCATTGAACCTGATAACATGCATCATCGTCAGAGCCCCTTATGGCCTGGGTGGCTCGATTAAAATCCGTTAAACTTTCTTTGTTTGTGTTTGTGTGTGTCTATCCCACCTACCTTCTCTGCTAGGTGAGGTAGACCTGTTCAAAGTAGTTTCACCTGTTGTCATTTTCATGACCACAAGAAGTTCATAAATAACAGTCAAAATCAGAAGGTCTCGAGAATTCGTCAAAACAAATATATTTCCCCTAAGCCAACGTTTCACTATATTTGTATAACATCATCAGGTCTCAACAAAAAGATTAATCCATACGTCAAGAAATAGTTACAAAATGAAAAAAAGTTCTTTCTTGAAGGTTTAAACAATCTGTTCATACATAACCTGATCTCTTTTTGTACAGCCATGACGATAGGATACAAATGCATATACTAGTAAAACATTAGTCTGGTGCAGTATGTTTGAATTTTGAAAAACCCTCAAGAACCTCTGGATGCTGCTGTTATTCAATTATATATATAAACTGAAAGGCATCAGAGCATTTATTTCTATTGTTTTCCTTTTTCCATTGTAGTTTAAACTTCATTGATTGTATCACGTATTTATTTATTGTGTTTTTTCTGCATATATATATATATATATACAAAAGTTTTTCAAGACTCGAATAGTTTTTCAGGTTCAAATTAAACTCTCATTGCCAATGTTTCGGTTTTTATTTAAAACCTTTTTCATAGGTAGAAGTGTAAAAGATGTAAATCCGGATTTTTGATCTCTAGTTTAAAAAAAAATCATATATTTTTCTTTATAAATATTCTATTGTATATATGTAAGTATGGTTTTGTGTATTATTTTTATTTTGTTGGTCAATGAGAAAGCTTTAAAAATGAAACCGAAACATTTGGCATTTGAGAGTAACTAAACCCAATTTTGTTACGTTAGTTCTTTCTCTATTTATTTCTCTCTAAGTGTTTTACTGTGTAATTTAATATATTTTAAAAAATTTAAAAAGAAACACCGTCTAAAAGGACTTAATAAAAACTGGACATTAACTCAAGACACATAAAAAAAAACTGGATATATTAGTATAGTTTATAATCTTAACTTCCCTTATCTGTTACTTGTCATCTCCAACTTACATATATATAAAAAATTCACATCTCAAGAAGATAATGTATTACTAGTGGTTTTTTTTTGTATGATTACCTTAGCGTGTTAGTTAGCATATAGATATTTCTGTTAAACAGTAGTAAACAGTGTTACCTCAAAAAATTCAAACACAATTTTCCATTAAAATCAAAATAATGGATCTGTAAATCTGTGAAATAGGCAAAACGATATCTATTTATTAGGGCTTACAAATTCATCAATAAAGCCTATAAAAAATTCTCATCGAGGACTCCATAAAGGAGCAAGTGCCTTATTAACAAATCTTTTTGAAGTTTCGAGAAACTTTCCAAAGTAGTCAAACATGAGAGTACCACATTTATTAATGCATTTATACAAGGAGATAATGTACTCTCAATATCTACGAATATATATAAAACAAATTCAATAATATATCAAGCGTAAGATAGAATAAGTAAATTATGCAATCGGAATTTGGCTAATTTTATTGATTCTATTATTTTATTAAAAATTAGCAAAAACCCCATTGCATAATACACCTATGTAAATAGTACACACACACACACACACACACATATATATATATATATATATATATATATATATTCGTAAATTTTGGTAACAGTCCTTCTTTGACACACACATTATTGAAAATGTAGACGAAATAACGAGAGTGTTATTTAGAAAAATTGAGAAACTTGTTAAGAAACAGGTATCAGCTAAATTTGGTGTCATTTTCAATAATGTGAATATATATACGATATATTATATATATATATATAAAACAATTCGACGAAATAAATAAACCAAATTCACAAAAAGATGACACATACAATAGTTCACAAAAACTTAATAAGATATTTCTACTGTATTGTAATCAGATAGAAAGATGTGAGTCACTCCCGAAGACCAGCAAGAACTGAAGTTCCTCTCATTCAAGAGACACACAAACAGTGCAACCAACTTATGGAGAGAGGTGAGACGAGAAATTTGTTTAAATTACTAAATAAAGAATAACAAAAGAGATGCATTTAATCAAAGACTTATTTACAATCTTGGATAAAGCTCAGAACAGATCTATCTCCGAGGGGACAAATAAGTGCTTCTTCTGAAGTATTGAAAATAAATTAACGTTAACATCAGACTGAGCACATAAACAGTCCTTGAAACTGGGTCCAAGAAAACTGGTTTGTTTTATAACGGCAAGGTCACTGAACTTAGCAACGAAAAATCTATGATTAATCATACACAAAACTTAACTTGATGGAATCTAAACCCACGTAAAAAGAAGTGCATTGGGTTTAGTTGAATCAATAAACACAGTTGAAGGAACAAGACTAATAATGCATGATTGATAACTGATGATAGATGTGTTATTTTACTTCCAAAAGAAACGTTCCACGAAAACGTCACATAAAATTACAGAGCAAAAACACATAGAAAAAACTGGCACAATTTTGCCCATTCAACGCTGTATTTTGAAGAATCGTCGTCATCAAGAGAGGAGAGTTAATCTTAGTGGAGTGCAAAACTGCGCTGAAGAATTCCTTCACCACAGAAGCTGTGTTAGTGCTCAGCTTAGTTTGAAGTCAAACCCTGCAGAAAAAGCACAACACTGAGTGCAGTCGAGTCGACAGATGCAGTTCTGGGAATTATAGACGATACTTCTATGAAAAAGGACTGGGGGGGGGGGGGGGGGGAGTTTTAGCTGAGAAAAAAAGTGAAGAAAGGACTGGGGTGGTAGGACTGTTAGGACAAGTTTGACCAGACAGACGTCAATATCTTTGTACTTTCATAAAAGGAATGAGTGGTATTTAAAAGCTATGGAAAAATATTTTCTCGTATTTCATATATTTCTCATGTTTTTGGTAAGAAATAGGGAGATAGTAATGAAGAATAGAGGAAGTACAAAATGAAGAAGAGATAATGATAACAATGCCTTATAAACAGTACCAAGGTTTTAGACACCAGGGAAATAACAATAGTTTCAACCCATCAAATAAATTGAAAAAGAATAATTTACACTCAACACGGACCACTCAGGAGAAACAATGTGGTTACCAGAACAACTGCGAAATCAGAAACTGTGAAATTTTAATAAAATACCAGGAACCAGAAGTAGGAATCTTAACAAAAGCTTTAGGTAACAAGAAATGAAAAAAAATTGGCATTTTAATTAAAAATGCTAAAATATATCTAAGATAAACATAAAAATTAAAATCTAATTTTATAAACAAAATGATATATTAGAATTATTAAATAAATAAAAAATAACTAATAATTAAAGCGAAGAACTTAAAAGAGTATAGAAAAGTAAATAACATCCAGACGAACTCTACATAAATTGGTTCGTCAGTAACAACAGTTTCCAAAAAACTAAGTTTGCTTACACGTCAGAACCTCCAAGAAAACAATGAAGATGAAACTTACTCCAAATATGATTGCACAGAGAACGGAAATACTGAATCAAGATAAAAGCCAAGTCACATATAGAATATCATAAAATTATGGTGATTAAACCCAATAAGAATAACTAAACAACACGATTAACCAGTATTCTTTACAAGATTCACATATAGTAACAAACAAAGATGGCCGGTCAAAGAAGATTCAGTACTCATGCCAACTTGGTTTGTTTTTTGTTTTGTTTTGTTTTTTTTTTTTTTTGAGGACACTTAAGAGGATAGACTGAAATCTGGACCTCGAATAAAATTGTGAAGCCATTTTAAAACATTTCTTCTGAAGCAAAAATATTGAATTGAAACTGTACCGCTAGTTATACAATATTTTATACGATAGGCAATAAAATTGTAAATATGGAGGGCAAATACTAATAATAGTTAAAAATTACAAATTACATATAAATTGCATATGCTACTGACTTCCGATATTGAGTCAAAAATATTTCATTATTTTTTTTTCGTTTCTAATAGTTCTCATTAATTTTCTAAAATACTGTGAGAATCATCCGTATGAACTGAAACATGTTAGTGTGCTAACGATGGGTCTAATTTAGTGTTAAAACTAAGTGGTGGAGTATACTAAAACTCTTATGAAGAGTTGGTACATATTGCACCTAGTAACAGTAATTTTGTATTGAAAATAGAATTGTTATAAAAAAAACATATTTTAGTGATAATGAACAGGTTATTCAATATAAATCAAGAGTTAGAAGCTTGAGTTTGCTTTCATTTTCTCACCATTGAATGTGAGTGCTAGTTTCTAGTTTTCATACATATTTCTTTCTGTTTTATAAATTCCTGAAATAAAATTCCAAAAATTGGATTTAAATCATTCATTGAAATAAACTGATTCTTAGCAATCCTCATCAGTTCTCTTCGTAACTCTGAGGAATTTGTTACTTTAGTTGAAAGATCTTAGCATCTTAGGACCACATATGATTCATTACTATGAATCAAATCATTTTATCAATGAATCAATTTAAATAATACAAGAAAACGACCATTAAGACTGAAAAAAATTAGAGTTTTACTATCAACTTCTTTGATTATAAAATCACGCATGCTAATTTTGCTACTTCTGCATATATATAGTTGTGAAATTATGGAACAGTTTTCTAATAATTTTTTTATTAAAAACAACACCATATCTGGGGCAACCTCTTTCTAAAAACCATTCTCGTACTAATGATGTTTCTTCTATTCACTACGTTTTCCAAATATATGTATATTAACTGTGTTAATTAGAATCACAAAAAGGAAGCAAACGGTTTTCAATTATTTTATCATAACACTATCTTTAGGGGAAAGCTTGCCAAGGTTTCGATGTATTTTTACATACTTCAGGGCTACAATCATGTAACCTAATTTTGTTTTTGTATCCCTGAGGATGATGCCTCCAAAAAACAAGCTAGCTTGCTAAATACTATATATATATATATATAAACTATTCCGCAATTTTTCTTTTAAACAGATATTATTAAAAATTATGTTATATTTGAAAAAAATGTATTAATAGGTAATTATTCTCTCATTTAGTTTTTTGTTCCTGTATTTTTGACACATTAATGTTTTATAAACAGTAAAGGAATATATGCTAAATATTTGTAATAATAAGTCAAAAATAGAAATCAGAAAACGAAAGTGTTTAAAAAAAGATATAAGTCGAACTCAAATATACAGCTCTTTTGAGGGTTAATTAGGTAATATAACGTTTTCTTGGTTCAAGTTATTGTATGAAGTTACTGTAAGATGACTGACAGTATGAATAAAGTATCTGGAGATTTAGAATATTTTTACATGTTAAACTGGACGATTATTTTGAAGTTCAGATGAAGTGTCATGTCAACACTTGTTTGTTAGTTGGGTAGATTAATGAACTTAGATAGAAGAAGAGTCGAAGCAAGTGACTGAATGAAGCACGAAGAAGAAATAAACAGGATGTGTTGATACGCACGACAGCTGTAGTCAAGGATAATTAAATTGTGTGAAAAGTTTGTAATTTTGGTCAAGTACAAATGGGGAGAAAGTTTTAGAGACGAGTGACCCAGTGGCCTGGCTATGGAGGATCAAGGGACTGCTGGTCCATCATCAGTGTGTTATTAAGTCATCGCAAGTCAGGCCACCCGTGTCATTATGCACGCCGCTCTCTTTAACTTGATCTCCCTCTTAGTGTGTCCACAGCTTTCTCAACCCTTGATAAACACGCAATATTTCTTTAATGCAAAATATCCATCTATAAAACACCAAAGCTCTCATGTCTTTGTTTGTTTGTTCAAACAGTACTAGCTAAACAGATAAATAAAACAAAATTAAAGACTAAATACAATAAAATAGCCAAATGCATTTTTTTTTACAGAGACATAACTTAATATTTATTTTCTTTTGCTACATTGTCAGCAACATAAAAATGAAATGGTATTGTGACTTCCTTTGAAACAGTTGTCAACCTAGGTAGAGAAATACACTAACATTAAGAGACTTATCTTATTCTCCTATATTCACCATATTATAAGAATTAATAACTGCAACAGTGATATCAATATAATTATCCTACATAGTATATAGTTACGAAATAACACATAAAAAGTACAGTAAATTAAATTACAAAATGTTACCATATAAATTGAAAACTTAACGTCATTGTTTTAAAGTTTGGTTATTTTCCTCTATTCAATTTCAAAATTTTTATACATATTTTATTTTAATTGTAGTTGTAACCTGATGATGAGCACTAAGTGTTCGAAACGCATCTTTTGATTAAATCTTTTTTATGTGTATAACTTAGTGTTTCTTTTCCTCTCAAGAAACGTTACGTTACGTTACTGTAGAAGAATAAAGTATTCTAATTACACAAAACATGTAAAAAAAATGTCTTACATAATATTTTATTACTAACTTGTAGATTAAATAAAGGATAAAATAATTTTATCTTAAATTTTGCAAAATTAACATACAAGAAACACAAAATCATGAAAAATAGACGAACAGTTATCATGGGCAATCTAGTTTTATTTACAACGGCATCTTGAAAAAATTGAAAAATCATTATACGTTATCAGTCTTGAAATTTACTTTTTACGATAGGCACGCATATTAATTACATAAAAATTGTTGGACCGAGTCGAAACCAGTTAGTTCTTTACTATGTTTATAATAAAAAGATGGTTTTATAATAAACTAAAAATAAAATTAACTAAAATAAGCAGGTGCTTAGGTTATCAAAGAAAAGAGGTCATCCACATGCTGTTAAAGTAACGATTTAAGTAAAACAATACAAAAATAAACATTTCTTTCCTTTCTTATTCTTTTTTAATTTTGATTATTATAATGTATGGTTTATTATATTTATATTGAATTACACTTAAGGGAGAATCACGCTGTTACTGCTATCCCTAATTGACAAATAAAATTTTATTATTATATCTCAATAAACGAATAAGAATCCTATTATCAAAAATTCAGCTTCTTCATTACAGCTTGATCCAGAATATAATCTTTATTTGTATATAAAAATTAGTGGAACAAAAAATTGTCACTCTCCTCTTCCATGTCATTTTAATTTTTTTTATCAGACAGTAATTTTACGTGCTAGATAATGACATTTGTATTTACACAATGTTAGTAAGACCAGTTCAATTCGAAATTATTTTACAAACAATTCTACTTAATTTTGAATAAAACCTTCAAGAAATGCATATTTCTATATAGAAATGCATAGATGAATGCATAGAAATGCATAGATGAATGCATAGAAATGCATATTTTCTATAGAAGTTACCATATTTCTAGTTGTAATGATTGACCAAACCATCGGTTCGTGTCAAGTAAAAGTGTTTGACACCTTTCATTCAACCGAGTAGACAAGCAGTTCTTATTCTGGAAAAAATCTTTTCACTTTTGGCTAGTACAGATCTTTTTATTTCCAACTGTTGAACTATAGCGTGCAATGTTAGTACGATGAACAATATATTTCAAAATACACATATAAGGAAACTAATCAACTTGTAAAATCAAAAGGGTTCAGGTGTGTAGTATGCTTGTCAAGATGATAGGTTCAAATCTTTGCCGTGATCATAGAATGAAAGTATGATGTACAAATCTTAGGGCACCAAGGATTGGTGCACAAGTATTGGTGTCCAAATCTAAGTATCTTGGAGAGTACTTAGATTTGGAGGTCCGCATCTGTATGGCGTCCGGAAATGTCCATAGATAAATCTCTGATAAAATTAAGAAATCTAAATTTAAATATCTGCTGTAGAATCAACAAGTTTCCATAATGTGACTCGTTTATGATTAGAAATAACAGTGTAGACGCAATATTATTAGTCTGGGCATTGTAAACAAGAAGCTTGATTGATTGCCTTGTTGCAGAACCTGCCATTGGAACATCTCACTGTCCCAGGCTGTATGGCATCTTCCCTGATGAGTCAAAGTGCGACACATTCTGGAACTGCTGGAACGGCGAGGCGAGTAGATACCAGTGCAGTCCTGGCCTTGCCTACGACAGGGAAGCCAGAGTGTGTATGTGGGCTGACCAAGTCCCTGAGTGCAAGATAGAAGGTAACACAAAAACCCCATTCTTTTTTACAATAATCGTCTTGTTTTCTTGTCCAAGCAAACGAAAAGTGGGAAACAAACTATACATTCGGAATTTCAAACCCACGAAATAAGGGAAGCTTTTATATCTTTACAATCTATTAAATTATGTTTTTCCTATTTTAAAATACTTCTAATGCACTAAATAACTGCAACCTTGTCTCCTGTTTCATAATTAATACCTGTGATTTTCCCTGTCTTGATGCTCTTTATAAATCCAATCTGAATAGTTCGTAATAATTACGAAGTTATAAATCAAGTCCTGTAGTCGTTTGTTAAATTTGTTTACTTTCATTGTATTTTAACTTTTATATTACAAAATAATAGTCAATTAGAAATATTTTCATAAATTCAAATAGTTATCTATTACCACTAAAATAATTTATATTTGAATACAATCAGATAAAAAAATAAACAATTATTCCCACGATTTACTAAAATTTACTAAATAAAGAAATCTAAATGAGTGCAAATTTAAATAACTTTTACATAAATAGTACCTTTCTTATTTATTTTACGATTTATTTTTATTGTGTATTCATGAATACACTCAAGTTTAAATCGAAACAAGATGGCAATAAAATGTAGTGCGTTTCATCTATCGCACCTAATTAATAGTGCATGAGACTACATTGCCTGTTCCTCTAATTTCATTTAATGTTACGATTGATAATACATTTCAATGAATACTACTTTTAGTTTTTTTTTATATAACTTGCCTGAGTTTTTTATTTACTGTTACAGTGATTGGAGTTTTATTATAATTTGTAAAACTGAAAATGTGAAATTAGAGTAAATCGTTAAGTTGAATTAGTTGTAAATGATTCAGATAATCGTTAACTTATAGTAAAGTTGAGTGTAGACGACTGGATGTAGTTGAGTGTATGTTGTTGAGCACGCCCGTTATTTCGCTTGCTGCGATAGAAATGTGATTGATTATGATGTGACAGAGGTCGGAGGAGGCTTCGCCTGCCCTGCACCCACAGAAGCCAGCAACTCTGGCTCATTCTCAAGACACGCTCACCCTGACGACTGCAGAAAGTACTTCATCTGCTTAGACGCTCAGCCTAGGGAATACGGCTGCCCCATTGGAACAGTATTCAAGATAGGTGATGCTGATGGAACCGGCTCATGCGAAGACCCAGAAGATGTTCCTGGATGGTAAGTCACTAAAGATTTCCTTAAACTAATTCCCTTTTTAACAAGTTACGTAACATATAACTGTTCTCAAAGTTATCACTCATAAAAATCCTAAGTGTAACAGATAACGAAGTTTTATTTATAAAATAATTAGTGGCGTAGCGTAGGAACGTTCAACACCATGTATACATGACGGGGATTTTAAAAATAATTACGTCTCCACACAAAACATCTTTTTCTTAAAACTAACGAATTTCAAGAACTTCTAGAAAAGACTTCCTAGGTCCCTGTTGACATAACACCCTCAACAGTGCAGAGTAAACCTGAAGAAGAACGAACTGTTCAAAATGCATTGTTAGTTTTAACATACAGCTCTTTGGTGTGGTGACGTAATTTTTGAAGATGAGTCCTAAACACTATAACAGATGAGACCTTCATAAGACCATTTATACATTATTTTTTATGGTGAAAAAATAGATATTTTTCATTTAATATTGCATAAACTATACGAGCTTTGCAAATACAGGGAAGCTGGAAAGATCAGTTACAATGCTTTTTGAGATAGCTAACTACCGCGGTGGTGCAAAATATTCGTTCGCCTGACATGTGCCCAACATATTGTTTATTATACTTGGAGCACATTATCCCAATAAGCAGACATACAATGGGTGCAACGAAATCACTATTGTTGCATGATGAGTATTCATGTCATTAAGCACCGTAAATAATGTAAAGCTTTATTTTTGTATATACAATACGTTCTCGAGGTGATATGCTACGCAATATACATCCCACACTAATCCACATAAAGGTTTCTTCATTAAGTTCAGAAGACATTTAATATCAAACCACATAAATAAACCTTAAATAGATTATAATGTTTAACGAAAGCGTAACTGCTTGCGTATTTGAAATGTCGTTATTTGTCCTTGTTATATTGCCATAGATGGCAGACCAGTAAATGTCAACCTTTCATAAACCACTGTAACAAAACGGCTATGCAATGGAGTGTGAACAAACTTTCATCGCTTAAAATATAAGCCATCATTACCATTAAAGTAAAGTCCAACGAAATAAAACATCAATTTTATAATTTAGACACTGAATTAAAACAGAATTATTAGATATACTCTTTAAAAAATAAATACTTTAAAATAAATAAATCAATAGTTTTCAAAAAGTTAGAACACTCACAATTCATTAACATTTATTCTCATTGTATATTAATTATAATTTTTTTAAAAAGTAACATTGTTTTAGTAAATAATTTACGAGTATTAGTATTCAAAACTTGGATCTGTAAATAAATTATCTTGTTTGTTAATGATTTCAAATTTAGAGACAAAAATCTTCTTGAAGCTTAATAATTTACACTCTCTAGAAAATTCTACTCAGGAGGGTGGGGGGGTTTATACATTTATCATCCGTCTACCGAAATATACATTTTGGAAAAAGCTAACCACCTTTGCAGCTCCATACCTTCCTCATTCTAAAACATGTTATCCTTATATTATTACATCTTGTCTGAAGTGATGTAGGGAGCCCGCAGAAATTTACGCTACGCCACTAAAATGACTTACTTCATGCCCTTTCAGTAGCATCGTTAGAGATAGGTTTTACTTAGTATTTATTCTATATGTCTTATTCAAATGGTAGAATTCTCTCTTCATTTGTTTTTTCTTCTAATTAATTCCTACTCAATATCAACAAAGAATTGAAAACATGAAAATTTCAAATATAAATGTCACAAAGAACAGCGCGTTTCCAACGCATAGTGTTCTTTTTCAGGTTACAATAGTTGTTCGAATGGATGAAATGATGTAGACCTGCACATGAACAGCATATTTTTGAAACACATTGTTTTTATAAAACATTTTTAGGTAATACCGTTATTTGCAAGTTTTTTAACATGAGTAAATACCACATATTATCGTTTACGCAGCATTGGAATTAAAATAAAGATAGTTTGATATTATGGACAAAGTCTCTACATTAACAAAGTTTTATGAGCAGAACAAGACGTTTCTAACTCCTAACGTTCTTTTTCCGGTTTATATTATTTCCTTACCATGAGAGGATAACAGATACTTACCTTCTCACTAACGCATATAAACTTCAAAAAGAACCATCATGTTCAAAACGCATTGTCCTATAATAAAACTTGTTTATAATTTCCAAGTTTAAGTATACGCCACATAGTGTCTTATTACTCAGCTGAAGAATAAAAGTTAGTATCTGTTTTACTTTTTAGATAATAAGAATCCCTGCGCTAAATAACCTATGTAAATACTCCCCAGGTTACTGAATATTAACACTGTAAATTTCAATTATTTTTCATCCTATTGGATCGATTACCGATATATTTTACTTTGTTCTTAAATTCAAATAGTAAAATTCCCTGTATTTTGATTTCTTCTTCTAACAAGGTTATTAATATATATTCCTAATATTAATAAAGAATCTAAATAAATGAAATCATCCCCTGTGTATTGAGCACTGCGAAGAACAGACTGAAGCAGTCTCCTTGAACTATACGCCTCTACGTTCAAATGACAGTGTGACACAAAGACACTTCTAAACTTCTTTGACTTACTTATGCGTTTATATATTTTCACCTCTAAATGTATCAACTTCTTTACTCTTTTTTCCATTAACTCGCATCTTCTCTTTCTTCTTTACAAGTATTTTTTTAAATAACCACTTGCCTCTTTTCTTGTTTCTTACTTAATTTTTCAAACTCTTCTTTGATTGCATGTTTTAAAATAAAATTAGTTTAGTTTAATTTATAAATAATAGCAGATTAAAGAGGAAGAAAAACATCTAGTAAATTGACTTACTTCGTATGTTATAGATTGTTATGATCTACAAATTAATAAATATATAATTTATTTAATTGACATGCGTAGTGATTCGTAAATATTGATATTATTATTAGCTACAGTACAATTCTGATAGAACAAATAATCACATCGTTAAAATAGCGCATGAGAAAAAAATAGATAAAAGATCCCACAGTTACTGTCAGTTTATTATAAAAGCAAAACTAAAAAAACAAAAAAATATTTTCTATTATAGTATCTTATTCCATATAAAAATCTTCAAAAGTGGCGTTGCACGCCGACCATACTTAATTTCTTTATTTATGGCCCCTGAGTATCTGATTTTCTGTCAAGGACTAAAATTTGAATTGTGTTGTTTTCTTCACAATTCATTCTAATAGGTTCTTATTTAGCATAGCGTTTCTAATAAGAAGATATCATTCATGCTTCCGTAATTTATAAATGAGTATAACAAAATCTTTGATAACACTGAATACACAGATGAAGTATATATATATATATATATGTGTGTGTGTAATAGAAGAAATAAGTATGTATGTTTTCAAGTTCACGGACACGTGGACCAATCACGATGTGATTGGCTTTATTAAGTTGACTTGCTTAAGAAAATCAAGTTAACTTTTTGAGTTGTAAGAATACAGTTGGTAACACTTAGAATAGATACTTGTCCCATATTTAATGTTAATACTACTGTAGCGAGAGCTTGTTGTCCACAAGTGTCTCTCTCCGAGTTCTAGCGTAAGTTATAGGAGATATTCATGTAATATAAACCTAACTTGCTTGGGTGCATGGCCTCTCAACAAGCATGGAGCTCGATTGACTTTGATTTTGCATGAATCTCATTGGTTGGTTGTTTCTCAAGTGAGGACTACTACGGCGACCTGGATCTGAAGAGCATCAGGAAGTCGGAGCTTCTGGGCGGCTCTGGAAACCACCCCCGACAGCCTTCTTCCAAGGGGTCAAGCAACATCAAGCCCCGACCATCGCCATCTCAGCTGGCCTAGATGATCCCATAATGCTCGTCTTCCCCCACCCTTCCCATTCCCATCCCATCCCTTATACGACCTCTCCCCCCACCCTCTCCACAAGACTGAGCTTACAAACCTCCCTTCTTAATTTATAAACCCACTGTTTCCTCACATCAAAAACACAAAAACAAACACATCTCCACCAGAGTAAACAGTGTCTTGTTAATAAGAAAAAAATTGTAAATTTCTATATCTTATTAATGTAATGTTCTGAATACTATTAAATCTTTTTTTTTTATTTTCTATCTTCTTTCTCCTTCTAATTCCTTCTTTTCTTCTTCTTCTTTTAACTCCTTCTAAGCATGCGTCTTCAACTAATTCTTCTGCACGAGGCGGCATGATCGCTCTGCCAGTACTAACCTCTTCTTCTTTTGATCATTTCTTCTTGGAATCGCAAACTGATGAAGCTAGAATCACTCACTGTGTGAAAGCTTGCTTCTGACAACTGTCGTACTGACTCAACCACAAAGCTTAACAAGAAATAAAATGACTGACATTACTGCTGAATCATTCTAAGTAGCAAATTCTCTTTTACTAAAAACAAACGAAGAATTTATCAACAATTTGCAGGTTTTTTTAATGGTTCTATTTTTAGCCATCATATATTGCAATAACATACATTATATATTCAATAGTGTTAATAAAAAATTTAGAAAAATGTTTCAAGCTTATAGATGAGACTATATAAGAAAATAATAAGTTACTTGATTAAGGATAGTAACAATTATCTCAGAAAAAGACTACACTATTATACTCAATTCTACAATATAACTATAGTTATTTGCAAACGTGCTAAAAAAGTATCAGAATATATAATGTTATTATCATAATAATATAGTATGTTGTAATATGTTTTTGAATAGTGAGTGTAGTATATATGTGTGTTATTTTATGCAGGGTATTTACATTTGTGTTCTTACTTTTAATGCGGCTCAACCAAACAGTATAATAAGTTCAGGCACCATATTCATCTGGGTACCTCCTTTCTCAACGATATTCTGGATGCTGGAAAGTAACTCACCATGCTGCATATGGACTTTGCCTAGCTTTCAGTAGGTTAGGCTGTATTGGCAGTCTCACAAGGGAACACAGGTGGGCTAAACATTGAACCTTTGTGATACCACACAATGAAGATTTAGTACTGTCCATTTCAGGAGAAGATGAAAAAGAAGAGGAGGAGTTGTGTTGGCAAACAACAGCTGTTTGCCAGCCTAATAGAACTACTCTTCTTCTTTTTCTCTTTCTCCTCATGACGATGAGATTGAAATACTAAAGTGAGTTGTGTGTTGTTTCTACGTGTTCTTTTCTTATAATTGTTTATATATATATATAGTTTGTGGAATCGTTTCATTTAATTGCGTATATATATATATACGCATATATATATATATATATATATATATATATACGCAATTAATTGAAACGATTCCACAAACTAAATAAACTACAAGTCGTGGTCTGCCTGCGGAGCGACTCGTTTGTATCTTCCTGATGACGACTATCGAAATATAGTACTGAGTTTCTGTTTCATTTCTGTCTGTTATTTATGTCTATTTAGTTTATATATATATATATATAATTAGATCCAAGTTGATTAATCTGAGAGAGTAAAAGCGAATCAATCAAGAAACATTTGATTACTAAGGATAATTGTTACTAAGGATAGTAACAATTATCTCAGAAAAATACTACACTATTATACTCAATTCTACAATATAACTATAGTTATTTGCAAACGTGCTAAAAAAGTATCAGAATATATAATGTTATTATCATAATAACATAATATTATCATATTAATGTTATTATATAATATTATCACTACCGTGATACTGCTAGCCTAGCAAATCCACTATCGTTTAAAATTAGGAAAAGTATAGTCGGTTGTCGTCTCACACCAAATTATGTACATTACTATTATTATATGAGACTCAAATGTCACATATTTAAAGTTAAATTTTGTAAAATACCAAAAAGAGAAACTAATTTTATGTAAATAATAATAATATTAAACTTGAAATTAATTCGATTCGATTGTGTTGAAAATTAAATGTTGTTATGTGAACTTCATTAAATACAAATTACATTTGAAAATTAGCTTGTGTTGGAAGTAACTATAAAATGATTTAGCATAAAAATGCGACTAGTAATAATCACTTCACGAACATTTTTTTTTAAACAGAATCAGTTATTAGTAGTTATTACGAGTTATTAGAAAAAAGTATAATTCTGAAATGATATTGAAAAGAAAGAGAACGTAGGTGAAACTAAATAAAAATGTAGTGAGAGATACAACAAATATTTGATTTATTGACTCCGAGTATTTTGAGAGGCTTTCCGTACCGTGTAGCATATCTGATTAGAGCAGGTCTCTATTCCGCGTGAAGGAGGTCATATATCAAGTGCTTAGTGTTTGGTATATTTCTGGATCGCATTCGTGTGGCGTGCAATTGAAGAGTTTTCATTTATTTCTATGTTTTTTCCAGCTCCCACAATTGTAACTTTTCACGAATAGAGGCGTAAAGAGTGGTTCATTTGTTACTTGGCACCTATTTAAGTGAAATCCTAGCCACATATCAGGTTCATTCTATGGTAGGAATCCTAAAATTTACATTATTAACATTTACTTGAGGTGAGATTTTTAACGAAAATCTCACATGGTCCAGGCTAGAAACAGACAGCTTACATCCCTCAGGCAGGCACGAGTGTGTATATATATAGCACTGTCAAAAAAAAAAAATTGTGCTCATAGCTAAGAGTCAACAGTATGAAGTCTATTAAGTCTATGAAGTCATCAGTATTAGCCTGATGCATCAGAAAGTAAGTAAACTTGGTAACTTAAATGAAAATGATGTGTAGTATTGGATTATGCCCCTTTTGTATCATTACTCAAAATAATTTGACCATATTTGAAATTATTATATTAAGAACTAAAACAGTAGTTAAAAACTAAACAAGCTTAATTAACTATGTACATGGTTAACGATAGTGTTTGTCAATGATATGAATAATAAATGTGAATCACTCATTGTTCATGAATGCCGATTAAAGAATGAACCACACTGTCTTACCAGAAATTTTACAAACGATGTAAAGCTTATTGGTGTGGGCGTTGGATAGAATAATTAAAATAGAATAATGAACGCCTCATAGGATATCTTTTACTATATATTGTGTTAAAATTAATGAGATTCATTTCAAATGTATGTATTTTCAAATTTTAAAGAAACAAATTTCACTATAAGGATGTACAGAACAAGTATGTTTAGAAAGGACATTTGTGGATTTCTTTTGTTCTATGTAAAGGTTAGATAGTCGGTGAAATATTTTCAAATGGTAAAATCACCTATTGTAGGAAACGTATGCAATTCGAAATAGTAATATTTATATCTTGCTTCATTAATGTCTCACGAAGATAATTTCACGGAATTTTATCACAATTTCAATCGTTGAATTGGGGATGATTGCTATCATTAATATATTAGAAATACAAAAAAAAAGAAATAAAAAAAAGCAAGAAGTTTTCTTTAAAGGTTTGCAAGTCGTGACACTCATGGCATAACTCGTAGCGTGGATGATGTTTCGGCACTTCGTAATGTCAGATGATGTAGTTAGACAGCAGGTAGAGTTCCGTTTAACTCTTTTTAAACAATCAGTTATTCAACAATCTGAATGGCGTTTTAGTTGCTTACACGGTAAGGTCGCTTCCTTCTACTACTCAGGCTCTTTTTCAATTACCATAACGCTTGGTAGTTTGTCTTGTCAAAACTTTTATATCTGGCATCAAAGTGTAATTATAATACTGTAATTCGATTTTTTTGGTCATATGGAACAGTGCATGAGTATTTATAATACAGCACTATAAAACATATATGAGTAAAATAAAAAAAAAAATTAATATTGTTAGTGATTTTATGATCGAAAGGTCTTTTCATTTCGACGCATTAATTTTAATTTATTGTTCACACATTCATTATTGAAATGGCACGGTTTGACATTTAACAATATCATAACCCAAGGACGTCAATAGCTGTGGCTGTAATAACACTAGGTAACAAATGATAACGTCATATTAATTTCTTCTAAACTAAGCCTGATAATGTTGAATCTGCTTTTATCAAAGTAATTTGGATTATAGATTTATTTCTTATATTTGGACGGAATTTGCTTAAACTATATTAATGTCTGGTTGTACTTAGTATAACTTAAATGAAAACTTTTTTTCATTTATATAAAACTTCTGTACTAGTCACTTTTTATTTTAATACAACTAACAAGAATTTAATGCTCGCTGATAGAAATATAAAAGACTGTGAAAACAGTGTGAGAAGGTTATGATGAGATAAAAGAGAAAGATGGAGAGAGAAATAAAGAAGGAGCTAGGGGATAAGAGAGAAGCAGATAAGAAAGTGAGAGAGAGTGAGGAGTAGGGGAGACAAGGAGAGAGATAGAATAAAGAGAGTACGAGTTAGGGGAAGGAATCAGAAAAAGAGATGGAAGAGGGAATGACAGAGAGAGAAAGAATGTATAACAACGATAGCCTCAAATGCAATGAACTGGCGGTGTGAATTCCACGAATATATAATTAATTCTGATTGGTAGTAATCAGTGAAATTAGCATATGATAATTACTTAGTCCAATTACATCAATAATGTTTCAACTTGAAGTTTTAATTACCAATTGTCAAGTTGATTGAATATTTTGTTTGTTGTTGGAATCCTCAGAGACGGTTTTAAGTTGGATCAGCGTGTTTCAAAGTAGAAATATTTGACAGGAGACAGAAGTGAAAGGGGCCTTTGGTTGGGTTTGGTGTGCGTGCGCTATTCGCAGAAGGCTGGACACGATCCTTGTAGTGGGATGATATTTAAAATGTAAATGGGAAGCAGAGTGCAAAGTGTTCTTCCATAGGCTCCCTATTGCATAACAAACGTAGGCATCGTCAGTGACGAAATCAACGCCCCGTAATATCTAAAAGATTGATGATAGACTTACATAAGGCTTATTAGCCAAGCTCCTCTGTCACCAAATACCTTTGCACTCTCTCACTCTCGCTCGCTCCCTCTCTGTACCAACTCGACCGTTCTTAAAACGATAATTATATCGCAAGTTTAATATTGGACGTAATTTGTTTCATCACACACACACATGCCAAATGGTTATTCATTAGGAGTTCTGCTCAGGGTGTGACCGCAGCATATTGCTTTAACCGCAAACCAGTGCCAAGCTTTAAACAAAAATTTACTTCAAACTCAGTCAAGTTGTTCTTAAGAATGTTACATTGATTTAACGCTCCAGCATAGCGAATCCTCCTACCCCTCCTCTACCCAATTCTCTGTTTTGAAAAATAATTTGTATTTAACGAATTCCGATATTTCAATATATCCAGCTTATTATTTCAACATACCCATTTCTATCTAGTACAAATGAGTACAAAAGATTAGCATTACTCAAATGTTCATACTGCATTGTAACTCAGCATTAAAATAATAGATATTACTAAATTTTTGGGGTCAGTTTTCAAGATGAAATAAGCAAAAGCAAAGTTTTCTGCAACTGTTTCATAATCATTTCATGTTCTCTGTTTAAATGCAGCCAAAATGTTTAGATTACTGTAATATAAAACACACCATATTTAGGCCATTAAAAGATACTGTTTTAAAGTATCTTTTCGTATGAAATTCAATAATTTTGTTAGTTTGTCTTTCATGTTTCCTATGTTTTGTGTTCCCTCATCAAAATGCCAATTCCTGATTAGTTCCACCCAGGGTATTCCAAACCCTCGGACTATCGTCTTTGCTATACCGCTATACAATTACATGAAAAGTGAAACATCAGTTACATTGTATATTACCTGTAAAAGGTTCCCATATCACGTCTTTTTGTATAATTTAAAAAAAATATTTCAAAAGTTAATACTGGCCATAAAAATGGCCAGTTAATGTAGAAGTTTCTTTTACCTAATTTAATAAACTCATAAAAAGACAGAATAGTTGTAGAAAGTACATCAAGTAAGAAACCTACTTTTGGAAGGTATTTGATCCTAAAAATATCAAATTGTGAGTGTTTTAGTTTTCATTGTTAAAGTTATGTAATAGTTGAAATGATATTAGGAGTACACTGTAGCTTAATGGTGATTCATTTTAATTATCTGATAAATCATTTAGTAAAATACCACATGACTATGTTAATTTAAAAGTGGCTCCTTTTTTTAAGGTACTTATAACTGATTTACACATATTTTTTATAAATTCTGGGCATATACTATTTGTCTTATTCAAGGTTTAAGGACACTAAGTTTATCTGATTTTTTTGGTCTTTTCATCCCATATAACGGTGTAAAATGATGTCAGACAGAACCCTAGGTCTCTTATTCTTCTTTCATGATGCTATTCCTGAAAAACAATATCCCACCATGACGCAGGATAAAATCTGGCTAGTGTTTGATACTTTGAAAAATATTTATGTTGTCTGCTCAATGTAACATGGTATTTCAATGTTTACAATTGCTGTTTGGAAATACTGAATGCCCACTTCACTGACAGAAGCATGGGTCTTTCAGGTTTGTGATAGCCAACTGTTAAATTTTTCATTGCAATTAATAAAATATTAGTTTTACTATTCTAAAGCGATGGCTTTAATAGAACTTTGCAATCGTTTTTATTAATAGACTTGATGAAATGACTTGCTCAATAGCCTAACTGCTCGCCATTGGCTGTTGAAGCAATAGGCAGTCCACTGACGAATAAAGCCGAGAAACTCTTTCATTTTCGATCTCATGAAGTAGCCTTTAGTTATGGACTGGGATATCTATTCAGGTGCTGTGATATCATTTCTCTATTGTTCCAAAGAATTCTAGAAGATGTACCTAGGCAACCAAGCATCAGTAAGAAAAGTTCTTTGGAGGCTTCAAAAATATTACTTACAGTGAACAGGTGGCCGATTTCTACTCAGTTATCAGTTTCAGGACTAACTTAGTTTCAATGAGAATTCGACATCTCTGCCAAAGTCCGTTTCTCTGTGACACGAGCTCACTACCAATCAGTGTAACTTACCCAATAGTAAGGGTTGAAGGTCTAGCTCCTTCATGTTCCTAAGCAGACAACCTTCCGAGAAGATACTACTTCTCACACTGTGACTCCCTAGAGAGCATACTCTTCCTGAGTGAGCAACTACAGCTATTATGAGTCGAACACCAATGACGGAGCATGTAAGACAATCTATGAAAATCACGCATGGTCTACCCCCGCCTCCCTGGTACCAACATGGTTTTAATAACTCTTAGTTAGATCTTCGGACCGAGGTCCTACTGAACCTGCCTTCGCAACAAGTAAGGTCAATGGCACCTTAACCATCAATCAATCTCCAGTGAAAATCATGAATTTTTTAGTTGTAAGAATAATTTACTGCAACAATTTTTACCAAGTACCTGGTATTGTGCACCAGTGACATCGAGAACTGATTTACAATCTTCCAAATGAAAAATCTTGGACCATTTGCAATATTCAAACGGCAGATGTTGAATATGAATGACAAATATTTCCTATATACTGAATCAGTTTAACGGTTCATAATCAATTTTATTTAAGTTGCACTACTTTGCAATAATTTGACATAGTTTTATTATAAAGTTGTTTAAACAACAGAGATGGAATCCTAGAATTTCATAACATCTAAAGTAGAACATGATAGATATATAGTTCTGATAAAAGTTTCTGTTAAAATAATGTGTGATCATGAGACACACACACACACACACACACACACACATATATATATATATATACACATTATTGAAAATGACACCAAATTTAGCTGATACCTGTTTCTTAACAAGTTTCTCAATTTTTCTAAATAACACTCTCGTTATTTCGTCTACACAATAAAGTACATCTCCTATGGTCGACATGTTTCGAATGATCAACATTCATCATCAGGACGTGAATAAGATCTAATGCGAAAACCTGGTTTAATATATACACAGAGAAGGTAGAAGGGGGTTTTTTCCATAAAGTTTAAGATAGTTGGGCGTTAATCTGTGGGGTGAGTGGCCTCCCGGCATGCGTCGCTACCTGCAAGGGTTTCTGCCGCCCTTGATGCGAACTAAATAGCTTCAAAATACGGCTACTATTTTCCACCTGAATATTAAGGAGTGGCTTGAATTTTTGAATTAATAGAGCCTCTAAAATTTTCAGTCTATGGTGGTTACTCTCATTTTTTATTATTTTGGTATTTGCAACCAGCATCTCTCTTGTTAATTTAATATTGTTTGTCCTGCGTGTGTTTTTTGGGGGCTCCGGCCATTAGGTGCATGGTGAGCCTTCTTGATAGGGATGTGGTAGTCATACCAATGTACGAGTGTTTTTGGGTTTCACAGTCCCCATTAGTACATGTATACTCGTACACCAGATTTCTTTCCTTTAAAGTTGAACCCTTGTCCTGGTTGTTATTCTTAATAAACAGGCTACTCACACGTGGGCTTTTATAATAAGTGACCAGTGTTACTTTTTCGTTATCGTTTTTACAACTAACATTATTTCTTATAATGTCTTTCAATATTCTTTCATCCAGCTTGTGTTGCTCTGAAAACTGGTTCTTATAATAAACTTTATGAACTATAGCTTGCCTATCTTCATTGATTCGCTTTACACTTCTTATCTGAAGGTATTGCTTCCATATGCGATCAAAAGTTTCATTTGAATAGCCATTATTGACGAACGCTTGCTTCGTTCTGTTAATGTCCCTGTTGAATATTTCCCAATTAGATGCGATCTTGTAAGTTCTATGTATTAAGGCTTTAATTGCTCCATCTTTGTAGCGCTGAGGGCATTCGCTACGGACATTTAGATAGGAGGTAGTATTGGATTTTTTCTTAAATACTGAGGTTTGAATTTCGTCATTTAATACGTTTATACTGACGTCAAGAAAGTTAATTTTGTTTTCTATTGCTTTTTCTATAGTGAATTTTAGGCAAGATTCTTCCTCAAATGCTTTTTTCTTTTTTCAGCGCGTCCATTTGGTTTGTATTCCTTGCTATGACAAAACAGTCGTCAACATATCTGCAGTATATGGTAGGTTTGATATCAGCTCTCTTGTTCAATACATTATTTTCCAGGTGACACATATAATAGTTGGCAAAGGCCACGCCAAGAGGTGAGCCCATAGCGACGCCATCAATTTGTACATACATTGATCCATCTATGTGGGTAAATGGGTTTTCCATAGTGCAAGCTTGCAGAAAACAGTTAAATAAATTACTGCAAGCTTGCACTATGGAAAACCCATTTACCCACATAGATGGATCAATGTATGTACAAATTGATGGCGTCGCTATGGGCTCACCTCTTGGCGTGGCCTTTGCCAACTATTATATGTGTCACCTGGAAAATAATGTATTGAACAAGAGAGCTGATATCAAACCTACCATATACTGCAGATATGTTGACGACTGTTTTGTCATAGCAAGGAATACAAACCAAATGGACGCGCTGAAAAAAGAAAAAAGCATTTGAGGAAGAATCTTGCCTAAAATTCACTATAGAAAAAGCAATAGAAAACAAAATTAACTTTCTTGACGTCAGTATAAACGTATTAAATGACGAAATTCAAACCTCAGTATTTAAGAAAAAATCCAATACTACCTCCTATCTAAATGTCCGTAGCGAATGCCCTCAGCGCTACAAAGATGGAGCAATTAAAGCCTTAATACATAGAACTTACAAGATCGCATCTAATTGGGAAATATTCAACAGGGACATTAACAGAACGAAGCAAGCGTTCGTCAATAATGGCTATTCAAATGAAACTTTTGATCGCATATTGAAGCAATACCTTCAGATAAGAAGTGTAAAGCGAATCAATGAAGATAGGCAAGCTATAGTTCATAAAGTTTATTATAAGAACCA
Source organism: Hermatobates lingyangjiaoensis (assembly GCA_026182355.1). Lineage (NCBI taxonomy): Eukaryota > Metazoa > Arthropoda > Insecta > Hemiptera > Hermatobatidae > Hermatobates > Hermatobates lingyangjiaoensis. Next base: position 511,124 of record JAPFBL010000059.1, read on the forward strand.
GTTTTCAGAGCAACACAAGCTGGATGAAAGAATATTGAAAGACATTATAAGAAATAATGTTAGTTGTAAAAACGATAACGAAAAAGTAACACTGGTCACTTATTATAAAAGCCCACGTGTGAGTAGCCTGTTTATTAAGAATAACAACCAGGACAAGGGTTCAACTTTAAAGGAAAGAAATCTGGTGTACGAGTATACATGTACTAATGGGGACTGTGAAACCCAAAAACACTCGTACATTGGTATGACTACCACATCCCTATCAAGAAGGCTCACCATGCACCTAATGACCGGAGCCCCCAAAAAACACACGCAGGACAAACATAATATTAAATTAACAAGAGAGATGCTGGTTGCAAATACCAAAATAATAAAAAATGAGAGTAACCACCATAGACTGAAAATTTTAGAGGCTCTATTAATTCAAAAATTCAAGCCACTCCTTAATATTCAGGTGGAAAATAGTAGCCGTATTTTGAAGCTATTTAGTTCGCATCAAGGGCGGCCAGAAACCCTTGCAGGTAGCGACGCATGCCGGGAGGCCACTCACCCCACAGATTAACGCCCAACTATCTTAAACTTTATGGAAAAAACCCCCCTTCTACCTTCTCTGTGTATATATTAAACCAGGTTTTCGCATTAGATCTTATTCACGTCCTGATGATGAATGTTGATCATTCGAAACATGTCGACCATAGGAGATGTACTTTATTGTGTAGACGAAATAACGAGAGTGTTATTTAGAAAAATTGAGAAACTTGTTAAGAAACAGGTATCAGCTAAATTTGGTGTCATTTTCAATAATGTGTGTATCAAGGAAGGACTGCTACCAAAATTTACGAATATATATATATATATATATATTTAAATATTGGAAAACCGATCCAAAATGGACATTCAAATGTATACAAGTTGAAATACTAAAAGTAACAGAGGGAGTAAAGGATGCACTTACTGACTCAAAGTTTTGAAAAATGTGAGTTAAACAATGTATTTCCTTACTCCTTATGTACGTATTCTTTATACTTTCTTTATACGCAATACGCAAGCATTCTTTATACTTGCACTTATATATATCGTAATAATTGTAGTATAAATGTTGTAATATGTATTAATAATATAATGATATATAATTATTTGCATAATGTCGATTGCCAATAGGTTGGAGACATATTTATGATTATTATTTTAAATTTGACAATTACGTTGGTCACGTAACATTGCCGGTGCAGTACGACCAGACACTTACCCTCTGGCCTTTCTAAATGGCATTCCATTGATCAAGCCAAAGCCGCTATTTAGTGCTTATGACCCTAATCATTGGCATTTACATCAGACTCCGTGTTAACAGACATCTTTTTTGAGCTACGTAGACTAAAATGAAAAGGCCACTTTCAACCAGAAGCTTCAAGCATCTACATACTTTTATCGCCATTCAAAATTAAAAACAAATAAATACTTTATAAAATATTTAAATTCAAGTAATTTAAAAAAGGGTCTTTTAATGTGGTAGGTACAAGATACCTGTAATAAACTTTGCAAAATTATTTTGAATAAAAACTAGACTAAAATTAATTTACATTAAATTCTTGTACATGTTTTATTGTACTATCAGATAAAACAAGATGTTGAAAACATACCATAATTAAGCAAGTGAAGGGATCGACAGAGTTACATAGTCTTCTATGGAAAGAGAGTGTTACCTGGAACATACAACGAACATGCATTATGCCTGTAACATCAGCTGCAACTTACTTTCTGGTCAATAGAGCTTATAATTTCAAACCTGTATTTAAGAAATTCAAAAACATAAACTATTATTTATGCATAAATTTACCATTTAAATATGTTCTACTTAACCATGTATATATGAAAATTATAATAAAGAATTTAGTAGTTATTTAAGTAATCATGATATATATGCTTGCAATTATTTTTGAAAACAATCAGGACCTATAGAAATAGTTCAATTATTAAAGTAACACAAACACAAATAACTTGACTTATGACAAATAGCTTCTTTCTAAACACTGCAGTGTTTTTTTGGTTTATTTTTGATTTTTCAATTTGTTCTCCCAAAGACGGTTAAAACCAAAAATTAGAGACTGAAAGTATATACTCTTCCACTTACGCTCTAACAGTTACGATTTTTTCCTAACATTGAGCTATATATATATATATATATATATATATATATAAATGATCAAACCACAATAAGAAATGGGAAAACAAAACTAAGATCTTTCAACCGTAACAGGCGGTCTTCGTCAGAGTCAAAAACCCAACTTTATATATATATATATATATATATATAGTGTTCAATGTAGAGAAAGAAACATAGAAAAATCAAAAGTACACACTTACAGTCTCTAAATTTGGGTTTGAACCGTCTTCAGGAGAGATAAGAGAGGGAAACCAAGCGCACTGGTTCAGAGACAAGTGCGCTTGATTTCCCTCTCTTATCTCTCTTGAAGACAGTTCAAACCCAAAATTAGAGACTGTAAGTGTGTGCTTTTGATTTCTCTATGTTTCTTTTTCAAAATTAACTATATTTGTCCGTTTTAGATCGTATTTTTAACGAAAAAGTGTATATATATATATATATATATATGTAAACACTTTTTCTTCTTCTTCGAGTTTGGTCAGGGTTAATATACAAAATCACCTTTTCGCCAACGTTTTGTCTTTATTTTAAGACATCCTCAGGGCTATAAACTACCAAAAACCAATGGACATTTGTCATATCTACTTTACAATCATCATATCAAATTCAAAAAACTTACCTACTCAAGGCTAGCTTCTGATACCGAACATATACCTTTTATATATATATATATATATATATATATATATATAACAATATTTCACATAAAAAAGTGAAGTAACAATCAATGATCAAACCACAATATGAAAGATCTTTGTTTTTTCCCTTTTTATATTGTGGTTTGATAATATATATATATATATAAACTAGAATTTAAAAAAGAACACATAGAAAGGAAACCACTGAACTCACTACTATATTTCGATGTCCTCGTCTTCAGGAAAAGAAGTGAATCGCTCCAAAGGCTGATAACGACAGTCGTTATCAGCCTTTGGAGCGATTCACTTCTTTTCCTGAAGACGAGGACATCGAAATATAGTAGTGAGTTCAGTGGTTTCCTTTCTATGTGTTCTTTTTTAAATTCTAGTTTATTCAGTTCGAAGAATCGTTTCTTCTAATTGTTTATTATATATATATATATATATATATATATATATATATATATATATATACAGTCTATGCAAAAGTTACTAATAGGTAATAACAAAGTGTTGGGGAATAATGAGAGATACTTTGTGGAGGTTTGATTGCACGTGAGGAAGCAAGTCCTCTCGGTTTAGGGATGATGCCACCGTTTAATCGTGGAGACAGTAAAGGCTCCATTCTACCTACCAACTAAAACTATTTTCACCCCCTTATAAACTCTTCCATAACGGTTTCCTTACATTATATACCCCCTAGTTGAAAGTATTACTTCGCCTTATAAACCAGGAAAACCCCCCAAAGACATCACAAGATCACATATAGGAATCAAATATTTTATGTTTATTATCTTGATTATCAAATGATTTTACGATTAAATTTTATAGTTTAATTTTTGTTCTTGTTTTAGTGTTTTTTCTTACTGATTTATCCGAACTAATACTGAATCAACGTAATGCAGTCATTCCTAATGGCATGATGTTGGTTGTACAAGACTATAGTTTTCTATCAGTTTGAGTATTTAAAACACCCAAAAAAATATCATTTCACTTGCTTAGTTATTACTAACTGTATAATAATATATTAAATCAATTATATAATTAATATGTATTATAATTATTATTTGAATATTCTAAACTGGAATTACCATGTTGATTGCTACTTGTCCATATAGATAATATGTTTAAGTATTTTACACACACAAATTAACTTCTGTTAATTTACGTTGCAATATCAAATGTAATATAATTAATATATAAATGTAACTTTAAGTGATTGGATTGGACTGGATGTTTAAAACTTGACATGTATTGGTTACAAGTCTAACTCCGGCTTTTTATTAACTTATGCAAATTGTCACAAATTAACTTTCTCTAAGACGAGAACTCTATTAAAAAAATAATTAGCTAAAAATTGGATCAGCAAGCTGTTTTTTTTGTCCTTTTTATTTATTGGAAATATAAACATATAAGTAAAGTTTTCAAATGTTGTCATAATTAATTTATTCCTTGCGCCCAGAAGAATGCAATGCATTAAACATACTAATATCTACAGACAGGGTGATTTCCAAGTGAATCGTAAGAGAAAGGGAAATATTTCATAACAAATTTCTATATTATCTGGTTCATATTCATGTTATAAGAGTTTTTGAAAATTTAGAATTAGTTGTATTATACGTTACATTAAGAAATAACTATGGCGTGTTATGTCGTGCACTGTGTTAGGGTCGTATAAAACAGGTTGAACGACTCCACCATTATACGAGTTAAAACAGCATATTTCTTAATTTAGGTTATACAAACCTGTGTGATACAAAAAATATTATTGTATTTAGGTTTCCAATGTTTAAAACCAAGCTATGTTGTTTATACAATAGTATCTACCTCCGTCATACCTAGTTTACATGATATAGGTAACAGTTTTTGCATTTTGTTCTCTAAATGTCACTTTGTTCTAGAGCATTTTTTTATTTCCTATTTTAAAGTATATTGACTCAACACAATAGAAGTAAACAAAATACGAACGAAATACAGATTAAAGCACTACTGTTGAAGATGAACTCAAGTGTTTTTGACAATGAATTGGTAAGCTCAGAAGTGATTGCAAAGGCCAGCCTTAACTGGTAGCCCCTGACATTTTGCTTCATTTCTCAATTTTATTATCAAAAGTCACTATAAATATGGAATAATTTTTTATTAAATTTTTAAATATATCCAGCTTTTATAAACATCTCATGCGTCTAAAATATAAGAAAAAATAAACACACTGGATGATTTCAACAATTAAGTCCCCATAAAAAAAAAGTGTTTAATATGGAAACTAACAACGCGTTTCGAACACTTAGTGCTCTTCTTCTGGTTTACATCTGCACTCTTGAGAGTCACTGCCGTAGATTGACTCTCAAGAGTGCAAATGTAAACCTGAAAAAGAGCACTAAGTGTTCGAAACGCGTTGTCAGTTATCATATTAAACTTTTTTTTTCTTTTTTTTTTTGGAGACGTAGTTTTTGAAATCCCCCAATATGAGTAAATCCACACTATAATAGATTGCACAAGTATTGAAATAAATAAACAGTTTATTTAAAATCTAGTACTTGGAGATCTACGGTTTCAATTTATATATAGTTTTAATGATCAAACCACAATAAAAAATGGGAAAACAAGACTAAAATCTTTCAACCGTAACAAGTGGTCTTCGTCAGAGTCAAAAACCCAACTGAGTTGTCTCTGAACCAGTGCGCTTGGTTTCCCTCTCTCATCTATCCTGAAGACGGTTCAAACCCAAATTTAGAGACTGTAAGTGTGTACTTTTGATTTATCTATGTTTCTTTTTCTACATTAACACTATATATATATATATAATAAGTTGGGTTTTTGACTCTGACGAAGACCGCTTGTTACGGTTGAAAGATCTCAGTCTTGTTTTCCCATTTCTTATTGTGGTTTGACCATTGATTGTTATTTCACGTGTTTATGTGAAATCTTTTTATATAGTTTTAAAAACCTTTGACTAAGAGAGATTTTTTGTTTCAGTGAGGACTACTATGGTGATCTGGATTTGAAATCACTGAGGAAGCTGGGTTTGTAAGAGAAAACCCCAAGTCTTCCACATCTCCCAGACTAGTCTCCCTTGACACACAGACAGACAACGACAACCTCCACAACTCAACCGAGAACTGACATCCAGCTATTTACTTCTTAAGTCTATTGTTAAGTTAATGTAGATATTACAAATAAATACTTTTTTTAAAAAATGAACACTTTTAACCTTATTTAAACTGAAATAATCATGGACTAATAGAATTAATAAAATAAATACACTTGCACTCCAGTAGTACTATTGAAATATATGTAAGTTGTTTTCCTCTAAGGAGATTTATTTCCTATGGATCAGGACATCTAAGAAGGGCAAATTACAACTTACTTCATATTTCATCGTGAATTGAATTGTTGGCACTATTAAATTTAATTTTATTAGAAAGGAATCTTTATTTAAGATTTAGGACAGATACACAATATTGTCAACATTTCTAAACCAATTAACTTGACTAGGCAATATTGAACTTATCATTTTAGTTTCAAAAAATTCCATGTATAAATCACACAGGAGGTAGGATAAGCAGTTACCCACTTGAAGGACAAACTTTTGTTTATAAAAGTTATTTTTAATTTGAAAATGACAATCCACCACACATAACATAATTAACTCTATTATAGTAGTAGAACGTAGGGGGAGGGAATATTAACTAATTCCTCCTGGAGTAAGCTCAAGAGATCAGTTACAGGTACATTGGTAATAGGGACTTAACTTCAAGACTAACCAATCTATAATCTTCACTTATATTGATACTTTTTAATTTACTGATTAAATCAACATTGTTTTTAACATGACTGCCTGAAATTAATTCACTCAAAACACTAACAAAGCTTGTCCAAAACACCAAAACCATTTGTACAAGGCTACTGTTTAGTGTTTATAACATAGCTAGATTTCAAGATCAAAGGTTCATTATTAGTAAGGTGACCAATCGTCCTCCTTTAGGGAGGACAGTCCTCCTTTTGTATGTAATGTCCTTCCTTGATAAGTGTCCTCCTAACTGTCCTCCTTTTTGAATCTTAAAATTTCCCACTAGTGCAATCCCCATCATAATTATAACACGCGCTCTAACTCGACTCACAAATATTTGAATCAAGTAATTCAAATCAGGTACGTTTTATTCTTTAATTCATAATTTTATTTATTCATAATATGCTAATGTTTTTAATTTTTTTATTTCATTTAAGGGATGGAAAAATCAAAAAAGAAGAGGAAATGTCATTTCAATGATCAATTGAAAAAAGAATTTCCATTCCTCATATCAAAAAGAGGAATGATTAAATTGTTCTTCAATATAAATCACGATGTGAAGAAAATTTTGTTCCTCTATTAATAAAAAGGAAATTGTCAAGTTTAAAAGAATCGAATCCGGGCGTAACGAATAAGTTTATCAAAGAAATCCAGAATTTTTACCAAACATGTTTTCAATATGTCGAAGAATGGTCAGAAACAAATATGACAACAAATAACAGTTTTCAATGGTGTTTGTTGACTTCATCTGAAGTTAATGGGCAGATATTGAATAGTGTGTTGAGTTTTTATCGACAGAAATGCCAGATATTAAAATTTATGACAATGCTCTGTTTGACGAAATAAGAAGACCAAATCTTAATTTAAATTCTGATAAGTTAGATATATGGAAAGATCAATATGTTGAAATTGATGAAAGATGGGTTGAAATATTTAACTATTTCAAAAAGGAACACATTCCATATGAAAATTTAGCTATTCTTGTTGAATTTGTGTTGAGCTGCCCTGGTACTAATGCAGCAGTTGAAAGAGTTTTTTCAATTGGTAATGATTTTTGGACCAGTGAAAAATCAAGATTAAATATTGACACTCTAGCTGCAGCACTTACTGTAAAATTTAATTTGAAGGATATATCTTGCTCTGAAATTTCCCATATATTGTTAGAAAATGATATGTTGACAAAAAATGTTCACTCAATGGAAAAATATTTATTTAATTAAATATTTAAAAAGATTGTAAGCATAATTATTGTACTTTCATTTCAATTAATAAAATGTTTCTTTGTTTAAGTTGTACTTTTTAAAAAAAATTCGTCCTCTTCATTGTAAAAAAAATGGTCACTTTATTATTATGGGAAAATACATAGAATAATAGTGCATAATGCATGGCTAAGTTAAAGGCAATACTCGTCGTAAGTTGGTTATTGAGCGTCAGGAATATGATTTAACTAAATCGGGGATCAGGGGTAAAGTATCCAAAGTGAGGCAAAATAGAAATTTGGGGGGAATAAACGATTTACGATTTGTATGTGCTAAGACAGGGAAAGGTGAAGAGAAGACTGCATCGAGTATCCAAAGACCATTAAAACTATTGAGTCGGAGAATATTACTCGTAACGCTTAAATATTTTTCCAATATACATTTTTTGTTTATTTATTATCCATGAATTCAATAAGCAAATTAGACAAAGCTCAAGACACCATACTAGTTCTTCTTTTGTTTCTTTGAATCCATTTAGAAAAAACTCAATTCAAGCAATAAAAGTGTCTCACCAACTTAAAATTAATTAAAATTAGCATCCATTTTGTAATAAAAAATGAAAAAGTATGTATCTCATACTTCTATACTACTCAAAGTCAGTGGAGTCATTAACACATCAAGAAATATGTTTGACAATAAGTTTTTTTCAGGAGTACAGCATGTAGTTTGGTTAATCAAACATATATTACTACTGACCGATGGATATTTAAAACCCATTATTTCTCTATGCATATTCAACAGTAATACATCAAGGGAAATAAATCAGTGTTAACTGAGCATTTTATAAAAAATATATATTAATAATACTGTTTACAGGTATATTGGTAATTAGACCTCAAATAATATGAATTGAAATAAAAAAAAAATATGTAACAATGTGGTATACCACAAATATTCAATGAAAACATTAGTAATTGTGATGACTCTTATTGAACTTAAATATTTGTATTGGTATTGGTATGTGGGCATTAACCTATCGATTCCTGATTTGAAAGATTGTAATCGTACATTATCTGGTTCTCTTTTTTTTTCTGCTATGATTTAATAATATGTATAGTGGAAAAGAGAATTATAAAAAAATATCACAATTTTTGACCATCTTATATGCATAATTCACCTTACCGGAAATTTAGGCGTAAATATTTTTTATGCACCATAACAAGTTTATAGGAAATACAATTATTTGTTTATTATAAATAAATAATAATTCTCAGTATTTTTACTTTCTTTGTTTATTGTCAATTTTCATTATTGATTGTAAAAAAAATTAATCAATATAAACAATTTTGAAAAGAATATATTACAATATTCAATTAACTTTGTAATGCATGCACTTGCTTGACATGTGCTGCGATCTAGAGAGTCACAAATATTTCATTCAGTTTATCTAGTCAACGTTAGATAGCGGTAGCAAGACTACTAGGATAGTCTCATAGCTTTGAGAATGACACTTTCAACAATTGAATATATATTAGAGAAAGTATTACTGAAATATGATAATCTTTTCAAACATTAAGTTTTATTTTGAAATTATAACATGTTGGTTAAGTATAACTCATTTCATAATGTATAGGATGACACTTATGTAGACAAACAATACCTTGCGACTGATTTTTATATTCAACTGCTTTGTAAATAAATTTTGTATGACACAGTCGCTAAATAATGCTTAATCAAACTCAATTTTTTTATAATATTATATTATGCTCCCTTTTTTGACAAAATTAGTTTAAAAATTGTATAAAATCAGTATAGCACTGCTCTGGAGTTTTCTGAGATCACTGGACAAGGGAATTAATATTTATTGTCATATGATATATATTTCATCAGGTTTTGTCAGAAATTCCATCCTTAAGAAGATTATAACGACCTAATAAAATAAGATATTGAATGAAACAATCTATATTGGTATATTTGCATAAATATTAGTATGTTTTTACTAAAATAAATCTATAAATAAAGTTCGAATCATGATGCAATCAAAGAGCAAGGTTCTTTCATAAGAAATAATCAGACTAATTTATTGTGGTTTACCCTAATTTTTACTAAATTGTTAATTCAATATGCATTAACAAATACAGGTAATAGTTCTTTTGTCATTGAACACTGCTAATTAATTGACTTTATTATAATTATAGTTTATTCTGAACGTAGTGGAATATCTGGAGATGTACATGGACAAACTACAGAACTGGAATGCACAAACAAGACTGAAACTAAGAACCTGATGAGACGATATAAGATGCTATCCAAACTTTTCGACAAAAGATCCAGTTTGACTCTACACAACAAAATACTGATATATACTATAATACTTAAAATGATTTGGACTTACGGGCTTAAAATCTGGAGATCAAACCAAGCGTACAAATATCCAAAGAATCCAAACAGCCTAACCCATAATCCTTTGCAAAATTGTATAAGTTCCCTATTTAGATTTCTAACAGTACCAGTCATTCAAAATTTCAAAATTCCTTTTCTAAACCAAGAAATCCAATCATGAACCCGCAAATGATTTTACACCTGAACATCTTTATCATCACAGATAACACCAAGGCCAGAGACTCTTGCTAACATGTTCAGTGTAACAATTATATGAGTACCTGCCACCAATGAGTGTTCATACCAACCTTATTTAGTTTATATGTAGCATATACCACAATGAGTTGTTACCCTCTATTGAGATACTAGTCATGCAATGATAACAATCAAGAATTATTTTATTTTTTTTTCTAAGTGGTCAGAATCAATTTGCATTGTGTTGCTTTTGTTAAGCCTGCCACCAATGAGTGGACATTTTTATCCTTCTGGTTAAATATTTTTTCATTTTGTTAGTTAGCATGTACACAAATATTTTAGTGAGTATAATTACGTTTCCAATAAACTCTTGGTAGTAGTAATACAATAACTAAATAATGCTTTTACCATTATTTGTTCATTTGTTTTTTTTTTTATAATAGTTTTTACTTTACTATAAGTAAAGTAAAGTGATCGTGAAAAAATTCAATCTTTAGATTTGGACAGAATTACATGTTTTAAGGTACCCAAAGTCGTTTCATGATGTTTTTTTTTATGATGTCTGTGTGTATGTGGGTGGGAGGATGTGAATCCAAAAGTTTGTATAGACACTACAGTCCACAATCCTTGATGGATCAAATTAATATTTTATTTTTCACGTAAAAATGGGCTCCATAGTGCAGATATACTTTGCCAAAAAAAAAACCTCCCACTTTTGACCAAATATATTTTTAAGGAACTTTTTTTCTCATAAACTACTCATTCTAGAGTCTTGTAATTCTGGCGTTATCTTTGAGACTATATAGCAATTATTGAAAAAATTCTCAGATTTCTTTAAACAATAAGAAATATTTTTTTTTTCAATAAAATATTAAACTTTTGATTTATTTTTCAATCTGAAAGCTTCTGAGGACGATAAAAGCCATACCATTTGATGGGTCAAAATGAAATTATACCTATGACTAGAGCACTATGTAGAAGATGAGTTGAGGTAATTTTTTTAAAATTACTTTCAACTAAACTGATTAATTTTAACTACATTAATTACTTTGAAGCATAAAGAGCGTTAAGGTCAATTTTATGTTTTCAGAAAATGTTTTTTCTTTAAATGATTTGGCCAAAATTTAAACAAAAAAATTAGCAATTCATAAAAAAGTTCATGAAATTTAAATTATTAGAAAGAGCGATAAAGCTATAAAAACTGAATTTTCAGTGACTAATGGATCTCCTGCAATACTTGTAGGATTTGTTTAAATTTATTTAAATTGTTTACATTGACTTAAAAAGTTTTTAAGAGAATCAACTGAAATAATAGTGATGCTTAGAGGTATAATGAAAAAATCTCAAATGTTTTAGTGACTTAATATGAAATGTAAGAACAATAAAATTCTTACATATAAAAAATCAAAGCCAATCAAACATATGATTTCTGATGCCTTCCATGGTATGATAGATTTTTCCAACAAAATGCTCTAATCAATCTATATGTTGCACCCTTCAAAAAAACTTAGTATCAGCTTTAGATTGAATGTCTGGTTTACAAAAAACAGTAAATAAATGACGTTTGGCGTCATGTAGGTGGCTGGTATTCATTTTGAGTAAGGAACATTAAAAAAGAATTTTAAATTTTAAGAAATTTTAACTTTAGTAATAATATCACGTTCTTAGGTGATCATAACTGCAATTTCAAACAAAACAATTGTTTGTTAGTTATTTTAGTCAATATAAGTTATATTCATTATTAAAAGGAGACTTAGTAACAACTAATTGAAATGATTGATTGGGTGTTATTTTTTTCTTGACATATACATACAGCCAGAGTTCATTAAACTTACTTATCCGATCCCCAAACCAATTACCTGATATTTGAGAGATTAGAATAAGATGTTCAATTTTCATCCATTTCTACAGAAATAGTTGGAGCTAATTGTATTTAACGTATTTAATTCATAACGTCAATTAAATAAAAATAAGAAAAAAATCATTTGTTTGTCAAAAAGTTCCATATTATAGTTATTTATTGTAAAGTTAAGTGTAGGTCACTCCAGATTTTTTTTTATGTTATTAAAAATTCCAAAGCATGAGGACATTCACCTCATGTTTAATATTTGAATATCCCTGACTTTGGTAACTCCAAAGGGAAATTTTACTTCTTGGTTTAAATTTAAGATATTTAATTCATTGGGGGTTAAAATTAATTAATTTACCAGGTTTGAGGTTTTTTAAATAATTATTGAAAAAATTTTGTGGATTCCCTGATTAGGGAGATTTAAATTTAAATCTTCATAAAGGTTGTTTTAGACGATTTAATTTCAAATATTAAAAAGACATTATTCTTGGTGTGTATGGAAACCAATTTTTGGGGAAAATAAATTTTTCCCAAAGAAAGTAATTATTTCATTACTAAATTTTTTACTTCTTTTTCTTTTGCCTGGGAATTTTCAAGAAAAAACCTTTTCAAAAAATAAATTTAATTAACAGAAATTATTTGGAATTACAAAGAACTTTTTGGGAAATTTAATTCAGAAAGTTTCAAATTAGTTTTACAGAAATTGAATTTAAAACGGGTTTCTTGTTTGTTTAATTTTTAATTCTGAATTGATGTAGCCTGAATTATCTAGAAATACAGGTGAAATGTTGACTTAAGGAGTTTTTTTTTTTTAGAATACTTCGATACTGGACCAAACTTTTATAAAGAAAAATAATGTACAGATAGAAAAACTGTTATCTTAATATGACTATTAAACGATAAGAAAAATCACTCATTCAAGATAAGAATTAAAATCCCCTTTTATATAAGGATTTTGAAAGGAAAAAAAAAAACAGAACAGTTATTAATGTCCCCCTATAGCCATTATAACCTGTTTAACACAATATTAGTAAAATCACAAAAAAGGAGCAATTTATTTGATGTAAATGTCATTTGTACTTAAGTTAACAACCAACCATTTATATTTGAGGATAAATAAATCTATAACAATTGAAATGGTTCAAAATAAAATTTACAGTATAAAAATATAAAATAAAATTAAATATTTATCTAGAATACTTAAGAGTTAATTTATATTAAATCATTTAAAAAAAATTTAAAATGTTTACTCTGATAACTGAATACCACTATTCCTATTTTGATTATTATCAAACTATTAAATCCATATTTTGATTTGATTTCATCTAAACAGAAAAATTAAAAACTTTTTTATGAGACAAAATGTATAAGTTTTTATATTATCAAATTTACTATTTATACAATATTTTTTAAGCATTCTTATATGATAAGGAGGAAATGTTGGTGATATCACTCACTCTGCAGTCACACATTATTTATAATTCATTACATTCTTACAACTTCCAAAGACTTTTAGATTTTTCTGATAGTGTATCTGAATGAGAGTTACTATCCTTACTTCTTAGTTATTATTATACGTCCAATTTTGGGACTGGTTATTGTTTTTTTTTTAAATTATTTTAACATTTTGAAAGTAAAGTGAGTATAGACCACCCAGTTTCTTTTGTTTTACATGTACTTCTTTCTCAACTCGACTCACAATTCCTTGGTATTGTTAGATTGATATTTAATACTGATCCTTAGACTAACTTGATGATTTTTTTAGCAGTTAATATAATTGCCTTTAGTGATTTTAATTTACTTTTTACTTCTTTTATTCAATGGAATACTTTAATGATTAATAGATCTGCCATAAAAACCTTTTAGAAATTTATAAATGGTAATCATTCTCAGATATTGCCTCAACTGAACTGTCATTCATTTCAAGTACTAACGTTAAAATAACTTGTTTTAATCCAGATTCAAATAAATTTAATTTAAAAACTTCAAATATTGCTCTGTATTTCTCTTTATATATATATATATACCTGATATGGTCCATTTATATATATATATTGTTTAACCTGATATGGTCCAGTATCAACCAATTCTCATCGAAACTTCTTAAGCAAACCTTGAGAAAAAAATGATATGAGGTTACATTATTTTTTGGCTATCTTGTTAAGTTTTAGTTTTATAAACTCAAGTAAGCCAATGTTTTTTAAAGTAAAAAGGAAGTTTCTCCACAAATAATAACATTACCAATAACAGAATAATGAAAAAATTCCTAAATTCTTTACTTTAAAGAGCTGACAAAGTTTTGGTAAAGTGTAAACAATGAGTCTTAGAACTTTCTCTTCCCGTTAGTTTTGTATTCATTTTTTCACTTCCAGAGTTATTTATACATAAAAAATATGTATGAATGTATATATCACTCTATGTATTCATAGTGTATTATATGTCTGAACATAAATGATAAAGAAAACAGAAACAGAACCTTCGATTATTCAAATCAATTTTTGTTTGATTTCTACAACAGTTTGTAGTCTATATTCCTAATCAACTCAGCTCTACAACAATAGAACTAATTACAACATGTATTCAATTAATTCTGTATTTATGCACTCTGTATTGATCAATTCTGTATCAATAATTCTGTAATGATAAAGCCCTGAAACCACCTAGAAATATTGGCTTAAGGTGTTTTTCTGAAAATTATTTAACACTGGACCAAACCTCAATAAAAAAAAAACAGTTTAGAATATATATGTTGTCGAGAAAAGAGAAAACTACTAATTCACAGCTAACAGAATTCAATTCTCATCTTAAAGTGAAACAACTAGCAAGTTTACTTACAGCCAGCCATGCATCATCCTCAAAGCATTCAATGGGATTGATATAACATTGCAAGTTATAGAACAATCTATTTGTGCTACAGAGAAAAGCAATAACTAATCATTAATATTAAGATCTACTTGTTGAAGTTATGTATTTTAATAAATTGATACCTGTATACGTTATCCTTCTTGAAAGATGCTGGCAGCACAGTCACTATTTCTATTTCAGACAATCCCGACACACTGTAAACAATTTTAATTATTCTAATATGATTGGTTTAAATTCAGTACTGTTTTACAACACCATGCACATTAAATTATAATGCATCATTCCTCTAAACTTCGAAATACCTAAATACTATTTCAATAAAGAGCTATATTATAATTAAAAAAGGTAAATTAAAAATATTTGATTATTAGCGCCACAGAGGTTACTTATAACTTTGTTATAGAAATATACCTGTCTGTAATAATTATCTTAGATAATTAAACTATTAATTTATAATTAGAAACCACATTGATTTCAATAATAGTAAGTATGCCTAAAATTGATAAATTATTAATATTGAATATGTTCTATCAAAAAACGTTACATTTTGAATTACTTAACCTTGTCAAATTTAATCAAGTTATTTTAGTAGATACACTAAATACGTTTTTAGTGGTTGCCTAAATAACATGTACACTTGACTTAAATGCAATAAACAATTAAATCACTGAATTGACAAACCCTAATGAAGTCAATATAAATTGCATATCATGTAATTTGAAGGGACTATTTTACATATGACATCAGTGTTTACCTTAATTTTTAATTGTAAATAAATTTGTGGAACTGTTTATAGGTATTTGCAAAATTCCTTTATTTGGAAATTCCCCAAATGTAGCCTAAAGATTACAACATTTAGAAATTACTAGTTTAGCAAAAGCCACACCAATGATTTCATATCAAGAGTAAACAATAGTCAATAATTTTAAATACTATAAGACTATATTCAATAAGATAAAAGAATAATGAAGTCTTCCTTTATAATTTATACTCTGTATTGTTATTACTTTAAATGTAACTGCATTTAATATTTTTTAAATGTTAATCAAGTTGAGCATAGAAAAGTCACCACTATAACACTATTTTATTTGTTTGGATAACAGATAAATTATGAGCAACAGCAGTTAAGAAAAGTAATTATAAACATGTAAAGTAACCAATGAATGTTCCATAGTTAATTTTTATACGTACTTAATCTTATTAACATTCTTTAATGTTAACTTAATGGATATAAATGTAATTAAAGATGTTTACAGGTATATTTCTTTTAGGACAAAGTAAAAGTAAAGTAAATAATAATCTCATTAGCCATTTCTCTTTATTTACACTCTATGGAACTTCTTATATCAAGTATATTACTATGAATTATACTACTCGTGTAATTATTACCTGGTTTAGTCATTATGTTTGCAGAACTAAACGAAAAATAATTAAGTTTTCTGATTTATCTTTCTGTTCAAACTAATAAATCATTAATATAACTTGACAATACTTTCTTTTCAGAGCTGCCGTTTTACTTTTTTAATACCCCATTTAAAAGTATTTGACACAATTTTTTAATCCTGTAGTTTTAAAAAAGACTATATCAATATGCTAGTAACTAATTATTGGCAATGTCTTTGCTGTTTTGTGATATTAGAAATAATATACTAGATGTTCTTATAATATGATTACATTTAACTATAATAGCAAACAAGTAAGTAATACTTCATTAAAATCAATTGAATGAATTGAATTTATGTTTGAAAAGAAGATACAATGCTTACATTTATGTTATACTTAATAAATTCATGCTAAATTTAATTTTAGAGAAGTATTTAAAGACTTTTATCGTTCAATAAGGTGTATGTATGAATTAAAATAGCTCAAACTTAATTCAATAGAAGGCAGTAATGTACTATGTTTTTAACTTATTTAATGCAATTGAATATTTGATTATTTTCTTTAAAAAATATTCTTTAATACATCTTCATGTATTCCAGTCAATAATAAATATGTTTCAAATATGTATAAATACAAAGATTTTACTGGAAAGAAATGATAAATAACCAAATTACCGATTCCAAAGGAAATATATGGTGTTTCCAAACAATAATAACAATAGGTCTTTTCATTCTCGGCAACCTAACGTATTACATTTCTTATAATAATTGCGTGTTAAATTTCAATGAAATGTTCCAGCATTCGTTTTCGTTTCTTTATTCTGTATTAGTTTACAACGTTTATCAATCGAATATAACCAATTCATAATATAATTTTGCTTCATTTGTAATAATTATTACGCTTATCAGTATTAGTTTATTTTATTTGTGTACTATAAGTTACATCAACTTCTGTTTGAAAGTACAATTTATTCAGCTAATTCATTTATGGTTTTGAATGTCATAGAATATATGGATTCAAACAAAAAAAAATATCTTACTGATTTGACTTAGTATAAATTTGATGAATTTACTCCAAAGAAACAAGACTATTATAAAAACATGATATGTATATAAAATAGAGTAAAACACACTTACTATCCGTAATTTTCGATTGAATCGACGCTTATGAAAGACGGATGGAAACTAATACTGTAGCTAAGTACATTCCCTGTGATAAAAGATGGCGGAGATGAAAGAAAACTAATCAAGAACAAAAGAGAATATGAGTGTATGAATTACGAATAAATATTAAAAAAAAAATCACTTCTCTCAACCTTTCCAGGTAGAAATAGAAATGTTAATCATGTCGTCATTTTTGCTTTGTTATTTCTGTATAGTGAAGTAAATAAGATAAATTTTAGGTGAATCAGAATTCATTAAAATCTTAATATAAAATAAAAAACCAATCTAGTTTGTATAATTCAATGAAATTACAGTAATAATGTTAACAATCACTATTAATCTGGTACTGTGACTGGTTCACAGTTAAAATCGATGTGGATTATAAAAGTGTAACCTATAAGGGAAAATACTACGAGTGATTCCTTTCAGTTCTTAATGTCACTAATGGATAAAGTGCAACTAAATTGAACATTTTCAAATCTTAAATTAACAAATAATAACAATAATATAAGCGTGTTTGGCAAGAACACCTGTATCACAATAAATGAATATGTTAAAGTCAAAAGTTAACAAATGTCAAATACCAATTTTACAGCTTTTAATTATTCAATTAAGTAATTTGCTTTCTTCTATGTGAAATAAATTTTAAAACAATTAAGTAAATAATTATTATAATATAGTATTGTCTAAACCATACTAGGAATTAGATATGACTCATATTTCTGAATAAAAAATTAAGTGGTCTTTCTGAGAATCATACTTGAACTGTGGTTTACTGTTTTGAGATTGACTTTTTTTGTGTGTGTATAGTAAACCCTTGTTATGTATACATAAAGAAATAAATTGGTTCTTGAGATTTTGATAAAATTAAAAACAACAAATTATATTTTAGCTCAGGAAGTATCTCGGATAGTAAACATCCGTTTCCTGTGACTCACGTATTACAAGGAATTTCGTTGCTTATTTCTCTATTAATGTGAAATAAATATGTTTTGCTTTGAAGGTTCTGAACATTTTAGGCAAAAGGTTGAATTCTTAGTGAGTTAAATCGTGGAAAATACTCTCTAAGATTCACTTCAATTTTATTTTGATATCAGTCGTTCTAGAAAGAAATGTTCATTTGTTGAACGGCAAACCAATCCTTTCACATTCACATATCGTCTATTATATATAAACTAATAACAGTTTATATTATTAGTTAGTTTATATAATGTAAATGTCATTTTCTAATTTAAAAAATTCTGTGTCATGTAAGTTCTTTTATTTACCTCTGAAATACTTCTACTTGTAATATTCAGCAAGCTGTGATATCCATTTGCTTATTGACTATTTGCAAAACAATTATCAATCTATTATCAATATTATTAAACATATTGATTATTTGTTGCTGTTTATATATGACTGCTTATTATTCTTTGTTTTAAAACATTTAAGAAGGTTTTAATATAAAACCGAAACGTGAGTTTTAATGAGAGTTTGATTTTAAACCTTGAAAACTGACTAATTCCGGATTGCATAATACAAGTACTTTAATACATAAATGCATGTAAGTGGATGTGTATGTTTGTGCGTTTAAGAACTAATATTTGAATTATGAATTGCATTGTTATTCAAATTGATAAGAAGTTTATTTATCCATATGCATCTAAAATAATTGTCACTTCCATTAGGCGAGTAGTAAATTTGTAAATTCCATTAAAAGGGAAGTTTTATCAAAAGGAGAAGCATATCTGTGAAATAAATGTTTTCCTCTTAGCTGGAATATAACTGGAGCCATAGTATTAACTCCACATAGGGTCTAATAATTCAATGTTTCGTAATTCAATTCTGGAGGCCGAAAACTCGTTCTATTGTTCAGCTCAACTCTACCTACAAAGCTGTCCCCTGAGGAAATAAGAATAATCAAAGGGGAAACAAATAGAAATCTGTATGAAGAAATAAATTTATTTACCAAGAATATAAATGGACTGATTGAATACAAACTTAAAAAGCGTTTGTGAATATGTTTTAAAGATTATATTTGAAAGAAATACCAACAAAAAACTTTAGTTTATTAAAATTTTAATTTAAAGATTATATGGATAATAGTTTTAAGTGAATTTATAATTAAAATTATTTAGAAAGCATTGGTTAAGTGATATGATAATGCCAGTAATGTAAAACTGACGCAATAAATCATCAATTACTTGTTACGCGTCTGGTTGAACCTTCTGTTTAGTTTTTTATTTATAAATTTAAAGTTTAACTCCTTAAGCCATCTTCAATGGTCAAAACAGTAAGTACAATTATTTTATTCACTTATTTATATATTCATTATGAATAATGAACGAAAATAATAAGTTATTACTTAGTAATTATGACAAATGTGTATAGTGGCTTGAGAGGTTATTTTTTTTCTTTTCAAATAAAACTTATAAAAAATTAAATACAATTATAAAATAATAGGTACATGTGTGGTAAAAATGACAGATTTATAAAAATGTGTGATAGTACCTTATTTATAATGGTACCAAATACTGAATAACAAATGTTTAATGTAGTATTCCATGGTTATTTAATGAATTATGCACTGTATATTCATTAATTATGAAATTATTGGGATTTCATTAATAATGTACAGTTATTATAATTAGAAATCAAGTAACCGGAAGATTCTTAGAAGTAAAATAACATTTCAATTTACTTTCTATTAATGAAAGTTACATCGAAAACTAGAAACTGTTAGTGTGCATTGCAATGTGTAATGTTAGTGTATAATTGTGAAATACTGTTCAAATTGACTTTTTTCATAACTAAAATGCATAGAACACGAAACAAAGGAGTTTACTTTGATCAATATTTCTAACGACCGTTCGACCTTCGTCAGGTGAAGATCAGAAGAGAAGAAGGAGAAGAAATGTGGACCAGTTGCCAGGTAGAAGATGAATCATTGTTCTTTTATGTATAATAATAATAATTTCTTAATTGGATCTGTTTTCTGCATTATATATTTTAGTTATATTGCACGTATTATATATATTTTTTTTAAATATATATGCATTAAGTACATAATAGTTCTATATTACTGTCAATTCACAAATAAGGAAAGGCCATAACTTACAATTACAAATTTTTATAATCAACGATAATTAGGAGGTTCAATGAATGCTGAGTTGGTTGAAAACCAACAGTGCAGCTATGCATACTTCCAATTTGAAAGACAGAGAGAAAAGAAAGAGCTATAATTCAGAAATTAGAAAAAAAGTTATGAAAAAATAAAGGAATGTAGAAACTTATGAATAGATATAAGGAAAACAGAAGAAAGGGGACGAAATATAACGTCGAGTATGAATGTATTAAGACTAAAATTAAAAAAAAAGCAAATAATAATAAAATATATGTAAACAAATTAATAATGGTATAAACAAGTATAAATATAAAAGGTAGCCAAATCATTCTTCTTATATATGTATGAACATATTAATTCCAGTAATAATTTACTCTGTTCTCTGTACTATGTACTTTAGTTATATCACATCATTATATAGATGTTAGTACAAGAAATGAAATACAGACATTTTATAATGGAAGCCAATTTGAGACTGTATGTGTTGGTATTGACTTATTTGTCTATCATTTCTCATGCTGATTTATTTGAATCCGTTTCTGACAATTTTCTATTTATTCAAAAGAAATCAGGAAAGAGGCTCAGAAACTGTTCACTTCAATTGGAGAGAGCATATTACCAAAATAATATTGACAATCCAGAGTGTTTATCACGTTTTGTGTGTCTAACAGAGTTACGGTTCGTCCTGTTCCGTTAAGACATCATTTATTTTTCAAATTATACATACATTAACAAAAAGCAAGTAGTCTACCAAAAACATTACATTACATAGAAATAACAGACACAATTTGACAGGATATTTTCATATTTTCGCTATATCCAGAGAGAGTTATTTAGGTCAGTTGTTTCTTTATATCTCATTCTGTGTAAGTATACAGATATATATTTTCTTTTCGTATTTGCAATAGGTTAAATAATAACAATCTCCACTTTCAGAACTTAATAGTAGATTTCTATAGCGAGACTATCGTCCTGTTTTACTGGCAAGAAGATTGGTTCCGGGAACAATGTCTGTTACCCCTCCACTTGTTTCCACTTCCATATCCATTGAATGCCCCTATCTCGTTACAACTAACTTTCTAGGAATCCACATCTTGACTCTTTGACTAAAGAGCTGTTCCTCACTTTGTCCTCTTCTTGCTCTACCTCTCTGCTGTCTTCCTGAATCCTATTTCGCATATCTATAGTCATCCTTCCAATCACAGTAATATATCTTCACACAGAATTTTGACTGCTTCGAGTGATATTCACTTGTTTAAGAGAGCTTAACTATATGGACGCCGATGTTGTCTCATCTGTCATCCTTTAACCTGTCATTCCTTTTCTCCTGTAATCTCTACAACTCTCATCACCCTGTTACTGATGGCTGCTTCAGTATAACATAAAAATGTGTTTACTGTTTAGAGTGTACAAGTTTGATTTGTTTCACGTAGGTCTGGCATCTACGAGTATAACGCTTCCGGATGAAAAGAAATAGAGGTCAATGTCAATAAACACACTTGCCACTATAGTGACCATAGGTCACACATACTTCAAGTTCCTCCTGATAGTAAAACGTCGGACTACGAGCTTCCTTGGAAGCACATATTTAGTTTCTTAAAACATGTTGTACACCATACCTAAATTTAAAGAGATAAACTTGTTCTAAAGAGTTAGAAAATTTTTAATTCATGAAAAATTGATCTCTTTCTTATTTTTTAAACTTCATCTTTAAAAAATAGAAACAAACAAATAGATAAACCTTCAACATTCAAGGTGCCCTACCTTGAAAGAAATTTTAATTTTACTTTTTAACTTATTATTTATATAACTTAATGTTTTATAATTTTTCTATATAACTGATTTAACATTCTTCATAATATCAATTTTTTTCTTTTTATCTGTTATTTATTTATTTTTCACATCACCATATTCTTTTATTATTGTTTTTTGTCATTTTTTGTCATATTCTTCACTTATTTTTAAGTTATTTTTCTTAATTTTCTTGAACTGGGCACACGTGTGACAACAGTGTGCTGTTAAATTAATATTTTAATATCGCTAATACGCTAGTTGCCCCACTCTTTTCTCTCCTGATGGCTGTTAAACCAAAAATTAGAGACTGTAAGTGCCTATACCTATAGTTTATCCTGAACATATATATATATATATATATATATATATATATTAAAGTAGACGGCAGCTTCCGCATTTACGACTTTTTTGCTCGTTTTCTCTAGTTTTCTTACTAGTTTTTTCTGGTAGGGAGTGATTTCATGGAGGAGTTGTCCCAGAGACATCAAAGAAATAATCTTTTAGCTTAATCAATAATATTATATTTTTTACACTTACAAGCTTTCGATTTTTTCATAAATCATCTTCAGGTATATATCATTATTAAACAGATTAAATTCACAGAATAAAATTTTTCTAAATGTTAAACAGACATTAAAAGGAATAAAAATTTAGATGTTAATAGAACTAAATGAACTTTGTGAAAAAACAAAACAAGTCCACTGTGACAAGTGTAATGTTACAACTTGTCATTCACATTTCCTGGGGGTCCTGTCAATGTAGGCTTATTAAGTTTCTAAGAACTATCGAAGTTCTTACAACTTGGTATTATGCCTATACAATTGGCCTGAATGTTCATAGAAGGTTGGACGTCCTTGATATCAATATAATAATCAATATAATATTATTGATTAAGCTAAAAGATTATTTCTTTGATGTCTCTGGGACAACTCCTCCATGAAATCACTCCCTACCAGAAAAAACTAGTAAGAAAACTAGAGAAAACGAGCAAAAAAGTCGTAAATGCGGAAGCTGCCGTCTACTTTAATAAAATATGTTTACAAGAAAATCTGCTGCCAATATACACTAATATATATATATATATATATATATATCAGTTCACAAACGAAGAAAAGCAACACACAGAGAAAGAGACACACTTACAAACTCAAATTTTCGGATGATCCGTCTTCAGGAGAAAAGAGAGAATGGGCGACCAAGCACGCCATAGACGCAACGGCAAGTAACCATGAATTTAATTAAACAAATTTAAATTTTAAAAACACCTCTCAGTTGGGTTTTGACTCTGACGAAGATCACTTGGTATGGTTGAAAGATCTTAATCTTTTTTCCCATTTCATATTGTGGTTTGATGATATATATTGTAGACGAAACGGCAAGTAACCAACATATATATGGGTTTTATATATATATATTTATTATATGCGATTTATATTCATATTTATATGTGAATATAAATATATCTAAATATATATGAGCGTGTGAGTGTGGGTGTGTGTTGTGTGTCAAACACATCGACCTATACATCCCCCCACCACCCACAAGACGCAGTGGGAGGGACAGAGAAAGAGAGAGACAAACACACAAACGCTTTAATCTTGATGTTATACAAACATGTATCTCGTATCTGAAATGGAATATTTTGTGGAATATAGAAACTCGTGCTGAGTTCATTTATTTACATACGTATCAAAATCCTTTATTTTGGATTTTGTAGGTCTGTGTTTGTGTTACATTAATTAATACATACTAAATTAGCAAACTCCCGTTACATATAATTATTATGATAATTAAATCAAACAAGATTAAGTCAACGGCAATTAAACAAACTACAACATAAATCACTATATCAGATATTTTATTACTTTTTTTAATTTATTTATGCCGCATTCAAAAAACTCTGGGTGGCCTACATTCATCAATACTATGAGTAAACATAATATCAAAATTCAACTGGTATCATCGAATCACCGAAGAAATAGCTGAAAATTAGTAAACGTTTTGTATTATAGATAGACAGAGTCGATTCCTCATATTTCAACATTACCCAAAGATAATGTAGTTCATAAACACAAGAAAATTTACATCTTACATTATGTTTTGTTCAAAGGTGCAACCTATAGATTGATTATAGCATTTTGTGAGAGAAATCCATCATAGCATTGAAAGCATCAGAAATTACTTGTGTGATTGGCGTTGATTTTTTACATAGAAGAATTTTATTCTTCTTACATCTCATACTAAGTTATTAAATCATTTCAAACTTTTTCATTAAACCTCTAAACAACAATTTTATTTTTGTTGATTCACTTAAAATATTCTAAGTCAATGTAAACAATGTAAATTAATTAAAACAAATCCGTTAAGTAAAGAAGGTGATCCATTAGCCCAGGGTGATATTCAGCCTTTATAGCTTGTTGCCATTTGCGCTAATTGAAAATTTACCTTTTTTTTTTATAAATTTATAATTTTTTTTCGATTATTGAGAAAAATTGCTTTTTTCTTTAATAAGCCGTTTAGCATTAAACAAATATTTTCTGAAATCATAGAATTGTCCCTAATGTCCTATTGGTAATGTAACTTTGAATAATATATTAGCCCAGGATGAGCAGCACATGCTTTTTTGACTCGAATGATACATTAAATGCTGTTATTTAATGAAATGTTATTTCCAAAGGTCATTTTCATTAATTGATTTTCAAAACGTTTATGCAATAATAAATTTAAAACCATGTTCAGTTAGGATGCAACCTAATATTTTTGATGTTTTATTAGTGGATAATTTCCTTGAAAATTGAAAATAAATTATCATTAATTGAATTACCATGCCCTCTGTGTGAGCTCTTCGACAGCAAAGTGAATTTGAGAGCGCATAAAAGTTCCAGGTCTATCAATATATCATGTCATACTGTGGATGGCTTATTCAATTAGTATGCAACTGAAAAAACACCTACATGACGGAAATTTTCTCTCAGAAAATTTTACACTCTACTTTACTATTATTGAATATAATATCAAACTTTTCGGATATGTTGTCCCATTTAGACATAATATAAATATCTAAATGGGAGATGTTTTTTTTATTATTATTTCATTCCTAGAGACCGTAAACTTACTGATTGATCCAGTTATCAATATACACACTTAGTTTTGTATATCACACATCTGATGTATATAATATTCTTGGAATTACCACAGCAGTAGTAATACTTTTTTAAAGCCAAAGAAAAAAAAAAGTGTTACGAAATTACCTCTCACAGGAGAACATTGCATTTGTTCACATAACCAATGGATCTCATACATGGCCACCTGTAATATTACATGGCCAGTGAATCTGTTGCTCATCTGACCTCCTTCTATATTGAATACTTAAAAAAAAAAATTGCCTTTAAGACTTCAAAATATTTCTATTTTGACTGAAATATGTCAGAAACGTATAAAAAAAATTTGGAGTGGCCCACAGTCAACTTTACTATAAGTGAACATAATATCATACTTCTTGGGTATATCACGGGTGTAGTTTGTAAATGATATAAGGGCAATCAATTAAATTATTTTATAATTTATTTATAAATACGATGAAGTTGAGTGTGAATTTATTTGTTTTTTCTCATCAGTTTAGTATATGCGAATGAATGTACGAACGTGAATATGACGCACATGGGCATCAACACAAAAATATGATGAATTATTAGTGATAAACCTATTATACCAAATCCGTAAAATCATGTTTTATTTTTAAAACATGGACTGATTATTACTAAATGATCACTAAATAATCTTCATTTACCTTTAGTAAAGGTAAAATTACAAATTTATTCTTGGAATGTTTCATTTTTTTAACATATTAATCGAAATGAGCGTGTACTTACAGAAAGATATTCATTATACCCGTCAGCGCGAAACAGATGAACAATGTGAAAGCCTCAACAAATAAAAAATATTATAGTTTAATAACAGTTGTACCTCCTATACTTTACTTCAGACAAATTCAGAAAAATTGCACAAATGATTATCGAAGAAAAATGAAAAAAAAAAGGAGTTGAATGATATTGAAGAAAGAAGGAAACAAAGCAGGGAGAAGAAGATTGTAATTGGTGAGCCGGTGGCTGGGTCTCTAATCTGCCTTTCGCGGCAAAGCCCGCTAATTCAATATTGACAGCTTTCGCTTCTTCATCTCATTCAACATTCCCTCTGTCCTTTTTTTTCTCTCCAATGTTCGATTTTTTTCCTTCCAGTTTAGTAAGGTTATTTAATTTTTTTTTGCTTATTGGTAATTTTCAAGGATAGATTTTTATTACTTCCTGAAAAACATTTTATATGAATATATATAAAAAATTCAATATTGTATCATCTGTTTGGTAGGATAGGTGTATTGTGTGGACGGAGATCGGAACATTTTTTATATTTCCAAATGAGAGTTTGTTTTTAAACGTAAAAAATTGGCCGAATCACAATTGCTTATATATATATATATATATATATAGTAAACGGGAAAATGATCCAAAAGGACAACAAACGTTTCACGCAACCGTCGCTTCACAGGTGCGCTTGGCGTCCCTATCTCAACTCTCCTGATGACGGTTCAACCAAAAATTAGATACAGTAAGTGTGTTTGTTCCTCTGTTCTGTGTTTGTGATTTACCGTGAAACGTATATATATATATATTATATATATATATTTCTTTTTTATCGAGGCTTGGTCTACTTTCAAACAATACAGCACCTTTTAAGCCAACGTTTTGTCTATATTTGTAGATATCTTCAGGGCTTGGTATTTTGATATTGCAAGGAAATAACTACGTAACCGTTTTTCAAATCACTATACGATATCTGACTCTTTCTTTTTTTTTTATACAAGTGTAAAAAATTTATAAAAGCAAATCGATAGAAGTTTATATATAAATATAGTTAAGTACTTTGTATTTGAACCTCAGATTTGTTTAATGTACTCAATCATTTTATTTTACATATATAATTTATTTACTTCTGCTATGTCATTGGTTTTAACTTAGAATTGTCTTAATCAATTCTCAAAGCAATATATCTATTTAACAGAAAATTAAATTTTAAACACGATCGAATTATTATTTTATTAAACAAATTAAATGAAAGAAAGATTAAAGGAAAAAACGGCAAAGAGAAATCTAAATCCTCGGCTTAAACTGAAAGACGGTTCAAACAGATGTGCTATTATTGCCGTCTATATCAACGCAATACATTTTCTGCCATTCATACAATGAAACATCCCAAATTTGATCAAAATTACTCTGACTTTTT
Organism: Hermatobates lingyangjiaoensis; assembly: GCA_026182355.1. Taxonomy (NCBI): domain Eukaryota; kingdom Metazoa; phylum Arthropoda; class Insecta; order Hemiptera; family Hermatobatidae; genus Hermatobates; species Hermatobates lingyangjiaoensis. The sequence goes on from JAPFBL010000059.1 coordinate 538,932, forward strand.
CCTTGCTGTAATTTCCTGTTTTTCAGAATCAGATAAAGTTTACTTTTTCCTGTTTTTTATCTTGGTGACATCCATTGTTTTTTGTAAATTTTCTTTTCTCTTTTACCTCCATCATATTGTTACATTTTTTTTTCTTTTCATTATTTTTATTTATAAAGTATTCTTTATAAAATTTAATATGACTCTATTGTATTTCTAATAATGAAGTATAGAGTTCATAAATGTCAAGTATATTTCAAAAATATCTCCAGTTTTTTACCAATTTTATCAGGAAAACTGAAACATATACTCATTAAAATAGATGCTTTTAATGAACAGAGAGAAAAAAACTCTAAGTCTTCACACAGAAATAGGATTTAATCAAACGACACATTTCGAACACTTAGGTTCATCATCAGGTTACACCTATAATACAAAAATTATATCTTTTTTAACAAAATATTTATAATAATTTTGAAATTGAATAGATTAAAACATCCAAAGTTTTAAGTAATATATAAAACTAATATATTTAAACTAATTAAGAGTAAAAGGAGTTACATTACCTTACCAATATGTATATAACTCAATATAGATTATATATTACTTTAAATTTGTTTTCATTTATTCATTTCCAAAATTTTGATATATATTTTGTTTGCACTATAGATGTAATCTGTTGGTGAATACTACGTGTTCGAAACGCGTCGTTTGACCAATGCTTTTTGCGTGTAAAGACTTAGTGTTTTTTTCCTCTCAAATCATGAGTAAATACCACATAATAACTCCTTGCATAACTCATGAGAAGATTTTCATTTTTATAATTTTTTTATTTAAATTTTCTCAAATCCACTACCATTTAATACAACTACATATTACCTTTCAATAAAATTACGATTTATCAGTTGTGAAAAAACGTTGCTAATTTACAGTCTGAAATAAAATTTGTTATTTTATTGTAAACTAGCAGACTTGCTCAAATTTGATTTTATTCTAGGTATACTTCTTATTTAGTACGTGGGTAGGTAGGACTCACTTTTTTAAAGCAAGAAAATTATGATAAACCCAAACCCAAATTAAAGTCATGCAACATTACCTCCTTGCTTCAGTAAAAATACCTATATATTTTGAGCTATATACCTGTATACCTGCGTAGCTTGGCAAACACAGCTTAGAAGTGTATACTTTGAATTTCCAATCCATTCAAATCTTAGGTTTTAAGTTAGACATGCACAAATCTACCATCAAAGTTTCAGTTCGCTATGACTTAATGGTTATAGAAACAGAATAGCAAAGAAACAGATAGAAATTTTCTAAGGGTGGATTCGGTTTTTCTAATCCATCAAACCTTAAGATAACTTGAAATGAATTAGTTCTCAGCAATGCACAAGACAATATCTTCCATTTATTTTTATAGATTACGCAAATTTTAATCTTTGTATTAAATGATTTCATACAATATGGAAATTAATGTTATATAAACATAATGAATAATATGATTCAAATAAGGACAAAAATAGATGGGGGGCCGGAAGTAATCCATAAAAATTATAAATATACATTATTATTAAATAAATATAAGCATAAAGTGTAGCATAATATTTAATGTATAAAGAATTTATAAAAACGCGACTATATATGCACTTTAGAAGAATTATTGTTTCAAAACATAGATGTTTAATGTTTTAAGATATTTAATTAATAAATAATCAAAGTATTCGGTTCAAATATTATTAGCTCAGAAATGGTCCTGAACTGTAATAATAAACTCAGTCTCTTTGCTGAAGAGGATCTCTCTCTACTTGATGCCAGGACACGCAGGAGTAGAGGGAAATGAACTGGCAGACAAACTTGGATGAGAAAGTGCTCAAAAACTACATATCGGTCCAGAACCATATTGTGGCGTAGGCCAACACACTATACTATCCTTAGAAACGAGAGTAGGGAAAACAGGAGGAGCTACTGGGATTCTGTAAAAGAATACAGACAATCAAAGATATTTCTTGACAAATTTCAGAATAGAAACTGTTTTTTTTTTTCCAGTGAAAGGAGGAGAAATAATCTAAGGTTGACTTAATTGTCATCTGAGAAGAACGGGCATTGTCAATGATGGTTTGTGTAGATTCTGGATAAAATGAGGAAGAAACACCGTTACACTTGTTGACTGACTTTCAGGCCACGTTGCTTTGCAAAAGTAAGTGCTTCGGGATACTCAATCAAACCATAAAAGAACTTATACCGTTGGACCCAGCCAAAGTTCTGAGCTTCTTAGAAACACTGAAGCCAACTGTAGTACTTTAGTACAGAAGGGGTGGAATTACAATAGTTTTAGTAGACGCAGTGCTATAGTCACTCCAAAATAAAAACAATAATAATGTATTAAAATAATGGTTAGTTAATATATCAAAATAAGGAAGAATATGCTGATATTCAAAAACCTAATAAATCCTAAATAACTAATAAATCCCAATAAAAACCTAAAAATCCCTATTTTAGAATTAATTTCACTCGGTTTTTAAATCATCTTCTTGTCGCATTAAAGATGTTGACGAGTTTTATCGTCATTATTTTATAAAAAAAAAAGGAAGAATAATAGTTTCATGTTACCTTATAACTTACTTATACTTACTTATAACTTATAAGTATGTTACTTATAACATACTTATAAGCATGTTACTTATAACTTATACTTACTATACTTACTTATAACTTACTTACATAATATAAGTTACATAATAACTTAGGAACTAAAGGATCTTTGCCTGCTAGATGCTACGTCATCTCCCGTAATAAATCATTACTCTTATAATTAAATTACTTTTTTTTATTGTTTTTTAATATTTTTTTACATTAGTTAATTAATCCTAATTAACATTAATTATTTATCTAATGCTTATTGATATTAAAAAAAACGAGTGAAAAAAATAATGCCATTTAGTAAACTTAAATACAAATTTTTTTTTAAACTTGAGGAGAAGGGAAATTGAAATAGATATATGAAACCAATCCTTAAGTCAACAGTACCGTCAGTTAGATCGTATATATATAGCTAATCAAATAAAATCCTTCTATTTGCATATGGAAATGAAGTGACGTTTATTTCAAGTAAACCTCTATGATCAGTAAACCAAGGAAATATTTTAGAGGAAATATATTAGTTTTTTTTAGTTTTTATAGGATCTAAATAAGTTGGAGACACACAGTTCTAAATTCTTCTGATACGTATATTATTTCTGATATATTATACCTTCTACTGATACGTATAATGCTTTCACAGCGATAATATCAGCGAAGTGTTTGGTGGCTGTGAAAATGCTGTGAGGTTTCCTGGAAATTATAACTATAAGAGTATTGAATTTTTAAGAAATTCATTGAAGAAACAGTGATTAAAATGCAACTTTTAATAGTATAACTTTATTCTATTAACGTTTGAGGTATAGAAAAACTAATTACATTGCATTTATCAATGTTCATGTTAATGGGTTTATACTACATGAACTGTGAAATAGTTTAAGATTATTTTGTAAGGTAAGAACACCTTGTGACTTGATTTTAAGATATAACTTAAGAACATAATACTCTAATTTGTATCATTATACTCATAATATCATTGCCAAATACCATAAATAGAAAGGGACCCAAGTGAGAAACTTGTGACACTCCAGAGTGTAGGATTAGGACGAATATTGGCCCTTTGTGATACCACATAATCAACATTCTACATTGTTAATCCTAAATTTTCCCCAATTCAAGTGTATTTTGAGCAGGGATCATTACCAGTATTTTTAGCATTTTATCAAAAAAAAGTTCCATGTTAGCTTAAGAACTTAAGGACCTTTGCCTACTAGATGCTACGTCATCTCCCGTAATTAATCATTACTCTTATGATTAAATTACTTTTTTATTGTTTTTTAATATTGTTCAATTTAATTGTTTATTATTTTTTTCTCTTTGTTTTTTATTTTATCTGTTATATGTATCATTATTCTTATTTTATTTTTTATTTTTACATTTTCATTTCCTGCAGTACCATTTTCTTCTCTCTATTCTATTGTCAATACTGTTTCCTATGTTTCCTTCCTCAGTAATCACTCCTGCCGAATTTCTCAGAAAACCTAATTTACTTCTTACAACTGCGTTTACAGATAGGATTGTACCCAGTATGACGCTGTTTATGTAAGTTTAGCCTCTACTAAGCAAACTTGCATTTGAGTAATCACATGTCTTCTGTTAGTTAGCTCAGTAAACTTACGTTGCCATTCATGGCTGTTCTCTTCGACTTAGCTTCAAAGACTGTCCCCATGTACAGGTTCTTAGGCAGAGTCCTGATCGTTGATTGTTAATTCACGATTAGCATTAGGATTCATTTCTGATTTAAGAATCGTTAATTTTTCTTTATTATTATTTTTAAACAATAATTATAAAGGTCTATCATTTTGTACAATAACTTACACACTAATCAAAACTGCGCCGGAGATAAAAGCTGTACCTTTATTGTGGGATGTTTCAAGAGTTGTCAGTGGCTAAATAAACTACTTAAGTACATTGATAATAGTAATTGTAATCAGATTGATTTTTGAATGAATGAATGAATATATAATTCATCAGAGGCCTGTTCCCGGAATAAGTAATGCTGCGGTATCCGAGTAAAGGAGAATAGTCCCCCTACCAAACTTTTCCCCTCATTATGCAATATTTCAGCTTTAATATCTTATTAACACCGTTAATTTAAATTCTCGTATAATTGCGATAATTATGACTAAAGGTGCAAATAAGTAATACTAACGTCTAATATTTACGAATATAAATTTTTTTTTATCCTTTAAATAATTCGGCAATCCTCAGGTTTCTATTTTGTAAGTCCAATTAAATATTAGGAATGTATTGTATACAAGTCCTTTGTTTTGAAGAGTTATGATTGATCAGTGTTAGAAATCTAAATAGCTTTTTCCCAAAGGCCCTAATTTTGTGAGGGGATTCTATTCTATTCTTCGTTATCAATGTACATTCCCCCAGGTGTATAGTAAATCTGCATTTGGGAAAAACGATCTGTTAAAATAGGCTGGGAGTAGATTTTTCTATGACTATGAAAAAAAGTAAATGGTTTAATTAGGTTCAATTACTATGGTACGAAGACTCTAGAAGGGAGTTTTTGCTGAAATATTCAAGCCGGGTGAACAAGATCAGGGTCACTTGGTAGTATTGTTTTTCCATCTATAAGAGACAGAATAGCTGTTTATGGATGTATCAGGATGTGATCTGTATGTATTTGGTATAGAGTAAAAGTTAGAACATCCCCTGTGACACATAGGGTTGTATAAGAGGAGGAACAGTTGCACCTTCACCAACCTGGAAATACTAGTTCAGTATCTAATCCCAAGGCAGAAATAGTAGCAAATCACAGTACTATCGGTAAACCTAAAGTCATCACTACTTAGTAACATATGATTATACTAAAAAAATTATTTGTTCAGTTATATTAATTAATTAAAACACTAGAAGAACTCTAAAGCAGGGGTTCTCAACCTATATGCACTAATGGGCCTCCTGAGAGCTATTTTATCATATGTGGACCCCCCCCCCCCCCTCTACAATGAGAGTTTAACTTGATTCTGAAGAACTGACTAGGTTCTGATAAACTTTTACTTTGTTCTTCTTCACGGTCGATACTCTTATCAACATTTATATATATATAAAGGTATATTATTTAATTAAAGTTCTAAAAAAAGTATTTTTGACTCTGACGACAACCTTAAGATTGAAAGATCATAAGGTTGAAAGATCTTAAGATTTTTTCACCATTTCTTATTGTGGTTTGATCATTGATCATATATATATATATTATAATAATAGTATAAATAGGAAGCAGACCTTCTTTTATACAAATTGTCTTAAACTCAATTCACCAGCTGAATCAAGACGAATTGAAATTAACTACAAAATATGAAAAACTGCTTAAAAGAAAAGTATGTTTGATTAAGGCAATTCAGTTTAACACTATATATATATATATGAGCTTCACGTAGGTCACTTATACCCTCGTAGAGCCCCGTTAGATACTGTAGACTACTGGGAGTGGCCTACGTTGAGAACCCCTACTAGAAATCCGTGCTTGTGTATCCTATTGTTTTTCATTCAATTTTAAAACTGAGTAAACCTATGATGGATCTAGCGAAGAATTGTGAGGTAGTAAGTATCCGGGAGGGCTTCTTTTTGCCAGCTCAGGATGCTGTCTGCAATAAGCTGTTTTTCTACCAGTTTAGAAATGGAACTGGTCCAAAATCCGAGAACTACTTGTAAATAAAAAAAACCTGTTGACATCATTTCTTTCGTTTACGAGTTTTGTATTGGAGGACTGAGAAAGTCACCTTCCAATGTTGATTCCTGGAGAGCATATTGCATCTCGTATTGATTGTACAATGGGATAACTCAATTGTATGTAGAGTAGAGATCTTTAACGAGTACCTGATATCGTATAACGTTCTCTCAGAGGGACGACGTGCTCAGATTTATTTACCAAATAGAGGGCCAGAGTGGATATCAAATCCTGTTCCTACTAGTTTAGAGACAACCACGTTGCCATTAAGAAACCTGTTCTCTAACTCGGAGTTTACTTGTAAGGTAAATTAGTATCTCTTACTTGTAGTGAAGTCAATCAACCGTGAACTGTAGTAGATGATTCATTACTTTTTTAATGGATTTGTGTAGGCATTGAAATAAGCTGAGACGTTGATTTAGAAATTTAACGAATACTGATTAGAGACTTTCTTGAAACAGAATGAAATGGACTTGTTCATTAAGATGTAATGCAGCAAAAACGGAAGCTTCACTGCTGAAAGGAACTTAATTTTCTATGAACGACTTTAGAATATTTTTCAACTTTTTGTTTAACTTTAACCATTAAAAATTTAATGGTTGTTCAAGTGTATTTTTAATTATGTTTAATTTGTAATAATCATGTCGAACATAACAACTATTTTATGCTAACATAAATAAAGCCGACATGATTGATTAAAAAATATAAATGTTTAGCTTATTATGAGTAGCCTTGAATAAGTATTGTATTGAATAAGTCTTTGTATTTATATAAGCTTAGTCTTTGTATTTATATAAGCTTAGTCTTTGTATTTGTAATTTTGTTTTAAATGAAATGTAAACAATTGCCTCCATCAATTGAGATGCAAACAGGCCCAAACATCTCTGCCATCGCCGTAATTTGTAATCCAACTATCCAATTCAGCATCCGTTGCCTGTATTTACAAAAAAATAATAATTAAATACTTATGTTATTTAAATCGTTTATTTTTAAATGACATAATTCACTTTATAATAATAGAATAGAGTTATTTTTCGATCATTTATATAAAATATGCATTTCTTGGCTCTTTTACTCAATGATAATTATTTTTTTTTAATTCAATTGGGTTATTAACACAATTCTTAAAAAAAAAAATGTTTTCAAATTTTACATTTCAAATTTTATTACATACAGATTTCTAAGATATAACTGTTTCATGCATAACTAAATTTTGAAATATAACAGCGATTATAACGAAATATACATGTCACATAATGATTTTTTTATATGTTCAATGTCAATGCTTTTTTTTTTCGTCGTAGGATGTGGAAAAATCTGTTCATCAGATCCCTTAGCAAGACGTCTTGCTTAGGGTATGTGGGGTTGGGGGTCCCGACCCACTAAAAAACCACATCCTATTTCCTGGCAATACCCGACACGGAAACCATTTGCAAAATGTCAATGTCAATGATAAATGATTTTGGATTTAAGTAATGAAAGTATTAAGTAAAGTGTATAATTGCAGTATTGCGATAATGGAAAAATTAATTTTTGAGATTTTACACTATTACAAGTGTTGCGATCCCCTGTATTTAATTTTTGATTTTCATTATGTTATGTGTGTGTGTGTGTGTGTGTGTGTGTGTGTGCACGTGATTGTTTGTATATATATATATATATATATATATATATATATATATATGCGTGTGTAATTATATAAATATTGATAAAAGTATCGACCGTGGAATAGAAACAAAACTAACGTTTATTGGGACTCGGTCAGTTATATATATATATGCACATATAATCACTCTACAAGCCACAATATTAAAATATATTTAACAAAAGTTTCTGATACATACATCTTCTTTTGTAAGATTTGAGTTTTTCTCACTTACATCTAGCAATATTGCATTATGGAAAAGGTTCTTTATCATTTTTAATTCAAAACAGGCAATATTTTTCTATTCTTCAGGTCAATAGAAAAGCATGAACTTTCATTTTAATATTCTTTATTGGGGTTTTAAACAAATACAATGTCATTAAGATTAAATTGTTGTTAGAAGCTATATAGCTATTAAAATATGACACCAGTAACGATTTGATAGCCTTGACGTTATTAAAATTACTATTTGTTGAATTGATTATGGCACTATTAATTTACGAATTAGGGTAATATTCAATTATCCATAATCAGTTAAATAAATTGATGTATTAAAGATCGTTAAGTGCATTATAATAACAACTTATAGATCAAAATTAAATAAAATATAGATTTATAAATATGTACCAATTTAAATAATGTTATAAAAAGTATTTTCAGTGACATTATTATTTACTTAGTTTAAAATTCACTGAAATAATAACCAAAACACACTGGGAAGTATAGAAACTTATACTTGATTAATTCATCACTTAACTGATGATGATTAATTCATCAGATATAATTGTTTATTATTAGTTATTTAGTTTAGATGGTTTGGTGAATAGTATTATTCAAAAATTGAATTTCATTCTAATAATTAGCCATTTTATTTGTTGTTATGATTCTGTGCTGTACAATTACAATTGCTTCGTTTACGTATATGAATTAAAATAATACTTTAAAATAAACTAATATTTATAACTGATTTCAGTAACACTGATATGGCAGTCGCTTATTGTACAATTGTATTGTACTGTTGTATTGCTGTATTGTATTGTCAATTTATGGCATTTGATTATTTATATTACTCCAAATTCTGTATTATATCATATTTGTAAAAGTTTTAAGCTATTTGGTAAAAAATTTATAGGTCTTATTATTGTTTTTTTTTTATAATAGAATATCGTTGTCTAATTTTAAAATTAGTATAAATCATCATGTCTAGATTAATGATAGTGCAGTTGGTGAGATCCTGGTGTAAAGGTTTGCAGGTTACATTTATGTGAAAATGTTTTATGTCATTGTTTGTGAATTAGTTTTGAAGAAAAATGTTGTTGAAATGAAGTTTAGGAATAGTGTCCGGGAGCTGGTCTGCCGCAAGACTGTGTGTTTTGTGCGCCACGTTTGACGGTCCTGAGTGGAGGTGTGTTTCTGCGCCTGTGGATTCTTAACCATACTGGGTCTGTAATGGCGCCTGATAGCGTCAAGAATGACAGATATCGTGACAGGTATCTGAGCTGGCTTCAAAGGATGAGACAGCACACACGTCGGACGAGGTGACAAATGGCAGGAGGCGGCGGAAGACAAAGCAGATGTGGCCGGCGATGAGTAGGACTAATTGTGGGGGCGGCAGGGTGGGGGCGGCGCTATTGATCGGCCCGGCGCCCCGCCCGCCAGTCCGCTCTGTGCTGCCGCGACGCGCTGCCTCTGGGATGCCCGTCTCCACTGCCGCCTCCCAGCGTAAGTGTCTCCAGGTTACCTTCATCTGTGTAACCTTTACAAGACGGCCTTCTCATGCTGAGAGGCCGAATCTTAAAAGTGCAAATCCTACACCCCCTAACCATCACTCAGGCAGGCTGCAAACACACCATAACACTGCAATCCTTAGCGTAGCCAAACCACATAGACTGAACCCCAAATGCGTCTCAATCATCTCAATTCATACGAACTTCCGTTATATCTCACGAGCATTACACCTTCATCCTAAAAGGAATTCAGTTAAGTATTAGCCAAGTTAAAATCCTAAAAAAATTTTCAAGTGTGACTGCATCTCCTGGCTATCCTGCCAGGCGTGGTCGGCTCTTATCAGTCAGCTGGTCTGATATTCAGTGATAATAACACAACGTAAACGGTCAGGACGCCCGCCGTCTTCCCAAAGCAAACAAACCACTTCCCTACCACCTTCAAATTCATCCGACGCAATCTTAATTATAAATACATTACTATATGTCCACACAATAATTATCCTTCCATATGGATTAAAATATTTTTTATGTATTCTATAAATTTAAAATGTACTACAAAATTTTCTAATCAAGATACATTAAACTATGATAATTCTGTCAAAAAAATACTATGAATTTGTCACATTTACTATTTCATAGAAAATAAAATCTATAAAAAACTAATATAAAAAACCATTAAAAGACAGATATATTGAACGCCTCAGATTATTAATAAAATCAAAAAATCTGATATTTATGTGCTTTTAGTTTAGTACATTTTCTCCCAAATTTGTATCCAATCTCCAGCTCAAGCATTGCCATATTTATACATACCTATAAGTTTATATTGAGTGCTTCAGAATCTAGGCGAAAATTGTGGCAAAATTACTGCTCATTCAATTTTTATATTGATATATATATATATATATATATATATATGTGTGTGTGTGTGTGTGTGTGTGTGTGTGTGTGTGTGTGTGTGTGTGTGTGTGTGTGTGTGTGTGTATTTAGAAAAATATAATAATTCAGCTTAATCATAAGGATACTTTTTTTTAAATTGACATAATTGAAACAACTTGTTGTTTTAATTAATAGGAAATATTTCAAAGGAGTTCCTGCCACTGAAGTGATATTAACCATTGGAATATAGAATCATGAAAATGGCTAAATATTTAAAAGGACCGATTAAAAAATAATTGAGACTAATTTAACCAAATTAATATATATGTATAAACGTCCAAAACACAGTGAGGATATTTCACTAAAATGTACTGGTGTTCCTTAGAGTCATAATTGAACTCTGATGAAGACCGTTTACTGTTCCTAAAAGATCTTGGCCACATTTCTGATTTCTTTACAGTGGTCAGAAGTTGACTTTTTGTTTTACGTGTTTATATAATATAAGGTATATATATAAACAATGCAGAAAAAACCCTTGTATGCATGTATATGTGTATTTTAACCTATGAATATTTCTATGATTCGAATTTCTAATGTAAAACCATATAAAACTGAATATCTCTAGATTTAAAATATTTTACTCCTATACATCAAAATGAAAAGATTCATAATTTATCTATGCCTTACTTATTATATATATATATATATATATATATATATATATATAAACGTCTAAACCAAAGAAAAAATCAGAAACATAACTAATGAATTATAATAATATATGAAAACTATTAAAGAGGTCTATACTGAGAAAAATATTAGAACAAACATTGATAAAAAAATTAATAACAGAAAGAATTGGCTAGCCATATTTCTCGTCTTCTCATCTGATCTTTCTTGACAACAAACATTTTTAATTAGTGGTTGTTCTGCAGGAATCTTCTAGTAATTTAAATCTGGATATATATATCAGGATATATATATATATATATATATAACAGATTCAATAATATATCGACCGTTTGATAGAATAGGTGTGTTCTCTAATCGGGGTTCGGTCAATTTTCCAGGATAAAAAATCAAACTCTCGTTGCCAACGTTTCGGTTTTATTTAAAACCTTTTTCATAGGCAGAAGTAAGAATTTTTTAACTAAGAAAATGAAATTTACATTATTTAAAGGAACAACAATGTTAGCCGGACAAAACCTTCGACTAGACAGTCTAGTCGAAGGTTTTGTCCGGCTAACATTGTTGTTCCTTTAAATAATGTAAATTTCATTTTCTTAGTTAAAAAATTCTTACTTCTGCCTATGAAAAAGGTTTTAAATAAAACCGAAACGTTGGCAACGAGAGTTTGATTTTTTATCCTGGAAAATTGACCGAACCCCGATTAGAGAACACACCTATATATATATATTATATATATATATATATATATATATATATATATATATATATATATATATCCTGTCTGACCGATTGTCTACTTGCCAATAATTTCTGCCGGCCGAGTAGACCACATGTATTCTTGATAGGATAAAAATCGACAAATCTTAGTGACTTATGTAGGTTCTTTTTATGTGTTTTGGCTATTTAATTTAACTTGTTTTCCTCTTAAACCGTTTATTTCTTTTAACTGATCCTCCTCAAAATCACAAACTATTAAAACAAACATTGACAAATGCTAGTTACTTTTGATGAAAGATCTTAGCCCCGTTTCAGAATTTCTTACTCTGATTGAACGTTGAAATTTATATATTTATATATCATCGTACAAACTATAGTAAGAAATCAGAAAAAACACTAAGATCATTCAAGAGTAAGAAACAGTTTTCGTCAGATGAGGTTGACTATTGTTTGACGTGTTTGTTATGAAAACTTGCTTTATAGAAACATATCAATTTTTAAACCACAATAAGAAATGAGAAAAATGGCTAAGATTTTTCAACCGTAACAAGTGGCTTCGTCACAGTTAAATCCGAACTGAAAAAATACATTAGTCTTTTTTCTCATATCTTATTTTGATTTGGGCGTGATAGAAACATCATGGGAAGGTGTTGAGAGCAGTGGGAGAGAAGAGAAGTATTTTAAACGGTGCAATATGCAGGAAAGGGTAATGTTCCAGGGAGGGATGTTTGGGTAACAAAAGGATCAGAATAAGACAAAGCAAAAAACTATCCCCTAGCTGTCAACCCTCTTGATGAGCCTATTGCCCTCATCAGTGTGTCTACTTCATGTTTCTCAATAGTTCTCATGATGTTTCTACATCTTGTCTTTTAGTAGGGTTTTTGACTCTGACGAAGACCGCTTGTTACGGTTGAAAGATCTTAGTCTTTTTTTTTTATTTCTTATTGTAGTTTAGCAATTCATTGTTATTTCACGTGTTTATTGTGAAATCTTGTTTTATATATCTATACTTCAAATAAACTGTGACACATAGAAAGAAACGTAATAAAGGATTCACGTTTTATAATTTTGACTGTGTTGACTGTCGTCCAATTCACTTCTTCTCCTGAGGATGACCGCCATAAAGGTCAAAATATTGAAAACTGAGTCCTTTGTTACCCTTCTTTCTATGTGTCGCAGTTGATTTTAAGTGTTATCAGTCCTTTTGGATCGCATTTCATTTTAAATATATATATTTGCCAATATATACAAGCTACCAACATGTACACGAAATACTTCGAAAGGCCTTAGAATTTTTTCATTTTTCCATTAGTTTTATGGTAATTTATTTACATATACAGAAATAATTTCTTTAATCATATATATAACTAAAATATTTTGGTATCCGAGTCTGAAAAAGCTGAACGTTCTCCAATGTCTTGATATAAAATTATAAAGTTTCAAAATGGTGATACCTTATGTATATACATATATATATTGTTGAATAACGCCCATTTTTAACAATATTTAATGGAAGTTATTTAACGCCTCATCGGGTGTTATTTAACAATATATGTTTAAATGAAGGACTGCTTCCAACTTTTACAAGTATATATATATATATATATATGTAAAATCACAGAGAAATATACGCAATAGAAAAAAGAAAGCTGTATGTTTATATAGAGTTTTTGATCATTTCTTTTGTATATATATGTGATCAAAGAGCTTTTAACCGTAATAATCGGTCTTCTTCAGAGTCAAAACCCCAACTAAAACACAAGATGCAGAAACATCATGATGAAGGGTTCAAATGAGTGGGAGGGAGAGAGGAGAATAGACGTGGAGAGTGTATGGAGTCAGTGTCCATACAAGTGGTAAAATCACATATGAAGTTAGCTAGGCAGACAATTAGGAGAAGTTTGTTTTCAAAATACGTCATTTATAGTTTATTTTCATTATATATAAGTGGGTATATTAATTTAGTAGAAGATTTAGTTGTTAATAGCAGTTTAATAATTAATTAAGTTTTAATTATTTTTCATTTAAGGTTTAAAATTCATTGTTGAAGTCAAAGTTATTACTTTGAGTATAATCGTAACAAACTTATGAGTCATTGTATTAAAAATGAAAGAGAAAATTACCAGTAAGGATTATTTATGATTAGAGAATCTGTTTATATCAAAAATAAGAAGTTTTGTAACCTAGAATAAAAACAAGAAAAAGTCCTTTTTGATTATTGTGGAGACTATGAGTAATCCGTTCATGTAGTTTGGTTGCTCTCAAAGAATGCTTTTACTAACTTTCGCCAAAATATTTGCCATAGAAAGAGGAAGAAAAGAAAATATTCCCACATTCAACATGATAGAAGATTTGTAGGAAATATTATCCTGCATTTATATGAAAAATCGTGACGTATTTAGGAGTCAGTGAATAATATAACAAATCAAGCTCATAGGTTAAATCTAATCACAGAAAAAGAAAAAAAAAGATAGAACGCAACATTATTTTAGTAAATTAATAAATATCGGTGATTAGAAGAACATAAGGACATATTCATATGCAAAAGTGGTAAATCAGATAACAAAGTCATAATAAAAGTAGAAGATTACAAAAATAAAAAAAAAAAAAAAAACATTATTGGAAGATATAGAAACTTATTCAACTTCAAAAGAGAGTCTTTAACTATGTGTTCTAAAGTAAGGAATGTTGATGAATATAAAAAAATCTGGATTGTGAATAATATTTAGCAGTCATGAATAATGAAATGCAATATACGGGTTAGTCAAATTATTTGGGTAATATTTTATGCAACAATGAAATCAGTGTGAAATAATCATTGTCATTTAAAGAAATAACTAATCAAGTACTCTGTGTGAATGTGGCAATGATTTTTCTAGTTGTTCAATCACTAAAGTACCATTAGATTTTGCTTTGAAATTTACAGATAAACAAAAGAATAAATTAAACCGCACACCACCGGATCAAACAAAAATGCTCTCCACTGTATTTTATGTGATGCCATATATTTTAATTTTTTTGTATTATATTTTAGCTATTATTTTGATTATTAATCTCCTATAACACCATTTGCCGCATCATAGTCGTAGTCGAATTACTGAGGTACTACTGTAATGAACTAAGCATCAAAGTAAAATGTATTGAATACATCGAATATCATTCAATACTTGATAATATTTGCTTTTAATTATTGAACAAGATAATTGAAAACATGGTTTTAATTAAAAAGATAATCGAAACATGGTTATAAATAAAATCATCTTATATTTACATTTGGTAAAATGTATAGAAATAATATTCTCCTGATATAAGATTAAAAAGTGTGAAAACGGTGATAATTTAACTGATTGGTACACAAAGCCTACCAGCACTGGATGAGCTTTTAATTACTACTCTTCCCATTATATGATCAAACCAGATTTCCGCTGAAAACTCGGGTGAAAATTGTGATTGAAATCAGCATCCATGAAAAATAATAAAAGAGTACAAAGCCCAATTGAAGAAATGCGTAAATGCGAAATAAAAAGTTTTTTTTTTAATTTTAATTTGTTCGATGTTTGTTTGCAAGCAATTAAAAAAGTTTTCTAAAGATACTTTTGAAGTAGACTAGAAGTTAAAAAGAACTACCTCAAGTAGTTCATAATTTTTGTAATAAAAGAAAATAAAAACATTGTTTTCAAATCCGAAAGAGATAATTTTAAAAAAAAATGACGAAGTAACCCCTTATGTGTAATAAATTTTAAGAGTTTATTATTGAGAAAAAGTTTACGAAAAAGACTATGAAAAAGTTTATTATGGAGAAAGAAGTCTTTTAAAAGAATCAATGTATCAACGTTCATAATAAATAAGGGCAAATAAGATTAATTTAATTTTATTTGCAGCAAATATTATCAGCTTTGATTTTCACGAAACATGGATTACAGCTAAGTAACAAGCAATAAGAAAAATATTGGAAATGCTGCATATTGAAAATGACCAGTTATCCTTTAACTATACAAGTCATATAGGTAATTTGAATAGTATATATTCAGAAGTTTTAGTTAAGTAAATTTCATTGTCTCTAAAAGTACTTTGTAATTCTGTATAGGCTCACTTTTATATTGTTCGGTAATAATTAGCGTTGTCGTTTTGTATCATTGTTTAGTCTAGCGTTCTTCTACATGCTGAGAGTTGTGTTACTGTTTCTAATTCTGAGTTTACTCATTTTAAACCTTAATAAAATAGTTCGCTGATTTAATTATAAAATTTTATATTTCCGTAAATTCTCTCACAATTTTACAGAATATTTACATTTTTACATCTTATGTGTTTAACTTTACATCGGTTGACGTATGAATAACTAGTGATTCTTGCATGATTTCTTACATTTTCTGTTGTATTATAGACCCATGAAAAAGTTTTTCAATAATACCAAAACATAAACTTCGAAAGTTTGTTTTCAACCTAAAAAACTTACCAATTTCTAATAAACATTTTCATTCAGTTTCTATTTTACAATCAATACTTCTATAAAGTTGTATATATTTATATATTATAAATTCTAAACGACTTCTTGAAATTCATATATGAAAATTACATTTTTAAACCAAAAGAATTAGTTTCCACCAAAATCAAAATTTTAATTGACTTCCTTTGTAATCAGAGGAAATCATAAAAATGACAGTATTAATGAAAGATATAGAAAAAAAATTTTATTAAAACTAATTGTTTTATTAATTTATAAAAACTTGCCAAAACCTTGTGAAGTCAAGTATATGCAAAAGAAAAGTAGTTCTTTTAGTTTTCTTTATAGTTCCTGTAAAATGGTATGTCTTATTTGTTCAATGAATATTATTGTTTCCGCTAATTCTTGAGTTGTTTAAATTTTAGAACCAATTCTATATAACAATAGTAAATACGAGTACGTGATTTAGGGTTAGTCATACGTAGTGTAGTCATTATTATATCATTGAAAAAGTTAATACGACTGTTCTTAATAAATTCTAAACACTTAACAGAATACTGATGAATTCATCAAGCATTGTTGTTACCATGTTTTTTTTAATTTCCAAAGTACATGATAACACTGTTTCATTGAATGTTCAGTGGTAAGTTTTTTAATCGATTCAACTATTTCTTACAAAATTAGATTACTCTCTAATATAGTAATAGTGAGCCGGATAAAAGCTTAGACCGGCCATGTTTTAACTACTTCCGATAAAAAAAAAGTCTCTATTATGACCATTTGTTATTTGATTATTTTTAGTAGCTGAGATTTAAAACTTGTTATATAACATTGCCTTGTTTCTTCACTTGTCTTACTTAAGCTTGCTACAAATCTCTGGCACAGGGCCCTTGAGAGAAAAGAAATGTGCCTGTGTAAAACTCCTCTTGACCCCATCGCTTTCCAACACTAGACATCGTTTTTCTTCCAAATCCCAAATCAGCTTTCAACGTCATGTCTACATGATTATATGCAGTGAAAAAGCAGGACTCTTTTCAAAAGGAATATAAACCTCTTAGCCAAGCTGTGTTACAATTATAAAATGCAGCGTTAGTTTATCATATGCGGTCTTACAGTTCAATAAACATTAACAAAGTATAGCTCCCAGTTTAATTAATGTAACAGAACTCTAATTACATATTTATACACAGAAACTATAATAAACAGCATTCTGAACAAATTTTTTCAAATATATTTATGCTTGAATGACATAATTCCCGAAGTATTACCAAACCCCGCAACCACCAGTGCATGAGCATTTACACGTGTGGGGGGGGGGGGGGGGGGGGGTTAGCTCAGTGGCAGCGTAATCACATCTGAGTAAAGAAATAAAAATAAACTCCCTCATGGTAGGGTTACTACCTGAGAGGAAAACATAAAAAAAAAACCTCTGGACTGGCAGGTCTGGGGTTCAATCCCGACTTTGACCCTCTGTTTATTCACGCGGGTGGTTAATAAATCTGAGCATATCCTCTCTCGGAGAGGACATTAGGCTGTCGGTATCGAGCCTATACGATATCAGGTGATCCCTACTCTAAATAAATAGTTAGGAAAAATTTAGAACTCTCAATGTAGAATGAATGTTCCTTGTGTGGTACCACAACAGGCCAATTTTTGATTAAATTGCTTCTTGCTCTTTACTTTTAATTTTTTTTCTTTTAAATTTAAGAAATAAGTGGGGAGACTGAATCGGGTAAGAAGAAAGAACGTATTACTTACAAATAAAATGAAAAGAGACGTTTTTTTTGACGATTAAATATCACATAAATCATAATAAATTGTAAGAATTCTCAATATATTTCCAAATAAATACAGTGAGTAGATCATTGTGACTTCTTCATTTCATAACTAGCTCGCATACAGAAAAAGTGTGACCACCTTTGGTCAATAGCCAAAGAAATCTTTTTCACCTTCAGTTTCAATTTTAAAATGTTATATTCATGGTTTTTGATCGCTTTTGTAATGCGCTCATTATTCATATAGCTCTTATCAATGCATAGACTTCTTATCAGATGAGGCGTGGCACACCGATTGCGCTCTCCTTTTGTGATGCCTGCTTTAATTTCCCCCCAAAAAACCAACCCTCATACACGTCTCATCTTAAAGAAAAATTTAATAGTGTTTTTTTAATATTAATTAAAAACAGTAAATTTTAATTTAAAAAATATTGAACAAATTTCAATATATAAATTCAAAACGAAGGAAACACACAGAAAGACACAGACATAACTCACATCGATATTTCGACCATCGTCGTCATCAGGAGGTGCGAAGAGCGAAGAGTCCCGCAGAAAGACAGGGCGGTACTCATACTGAGTCTGCGGGACCTGTCTTCCTGCGGGACTCTTCGCTCTTCGCACTTCGCACCTCCTGATGACGACGATGGTCGAAATATCGATGTGAGTTATGTCTGTGTCTTTCTGTGTGTTTCCTTCGTTTTGAATTTGTTTTGTTTTGGAGAAGTCCGCTGGACCGTTTCTTTATATATATATAAAAGATTTCACAATAAACATGTGAAATAAAAATTAACTTCTAAACCACAGTCAGAAATCAGAAAAAATATTAAGATGTTTCAACCGAAATAAGTGGTCTTCATCAGAGTCAAACTCATACTGATCCAGTATCAATTTGACTCTCAAAAATTGAGTCAGATGATTGAAACTGACAATCTGAAACTGTGTCAGTATCACTTTGACTTTGAAGAAGGCAGCTTGTTTCGGTTGAAAGTTCTTAGTATTTTCTTCTGATTTTTTACTGTGGTTTAGACGTCGATATACAAATACATGCATAAATATATGCATGTCGATAATTGTCGCTGATTTTTTAAAGAGGTCAAAATTAAAAGTGGCATGTAGTACATTTACATTTTTTTAATCTCTTTCTTCATTTTAACACATGATTTCATAGGGCTATTCAAAAGCCCTAATGTACTACTCCACATATGTACAAAACATTCTATACTTTATAAACGTTTAATCAAAAACATCTTTTTTTACTTTTATGGCTAAATTTTCTATTTCTCTGGAGATTTATTTTTAAATATGATTTATAACTTAAAATGTATTTCGTAAGAAAGAGAAATAGATTTTGTTATTGAATAAGGGATCTATTTTTTACAAAATTATATGACTCTGATATGAACTAATAGCAAGTCATATAAGCTCTCACCAGATTAGTCATAAAAATTCTGTATTATGACAATTCGCTTCCCGCTTACGAGGGAAAAATTATCTGCACCTTTACCGCAATGTTTTTTTTTTACAGATAAACACACACCCACCCACGTGTGTTTTGCTTTATACATATAAAACATATTTATATATGTAAATATATATATTATAATAAGGTATTGTTTTCTTGACTACAATTTACTAATAAACACTTTTTCTTCTAATTTTAAAATGTTATTTTAAAATAAAGGCGAAACGTTGGCGAAAAGGTGATTACGTATATTAACCCTGACCAAACTCCAAGAAGAAGAAAAAGTGTTCATATACATTACATATTTATTATGGTTTGATCATTGATTGTTATTTCACGTGTTTATGTGAAATCTATATATATATATATATATATATATATATATATATTATTAAAGTTGGCAGCAGCTTCTGCGTTGACCAATTTATGGCTGATTTTTTCTAGTTTCCTCACTAGTTTACGGTAACTCTCGGGCATTTTCCAGAGGAGTTCTGGTAACGACATGAAGGTAAACACTAAACACTTTAAAACTTTATTCTAACACTATAATTTACGACTTAATCTAAAACACAAGCTTTCGGCTTACATTAGCCATCTTCAGGTTTTAGTTTATAGATTTTTTACCTGAAGATGGCTAATGTAAGCCGAAGGCTTGTGTTTTAGATTAAGTTGTAAATTGTAGTGTTAGAATAAAGTTTTAAAGTGTTTAGTGTTTACCTTCATGTTGTTACCAGAACTCCTCTGGAAAATACCCGAGAGTTACCGTAAACTAGTGAGGAAACTAGAAAAAATCAGCCATAAATTGGTCAACGCAGAAGCTGCTGCTAACTTTAATAATACATGTTTGAAAGAAGATCTGCTGCCATCATACACAAATATATATATATATAGCTTTCCACATTTTATGTAATGACTTCTATCCTTGTTCATTTTATTCTTATAGTTCTGTGGCAAAGCTAGAATGTTTAACTTAGTTGTTACTAGATAGTAATTAATTCTGATGTGATAGCAGTTTTGATACGTTTGATACATGTAGAAACAGTTCTTGTTTAGTATTAAATACTTATTTAGTCGCTGAAATTTTTGCAGCAACTTAGCATATCTGGTATTCATAGTAAATGTTCCCAATCAGTTTGGATTGCTTATACAAAACTCAAAACTAAATAATAGTTGATGAATAAAATAGCGTTCATGAGCTCCACTTTGAGTACATATAAGAACAATTGGTTATTTGTATAAAAAGAAAGGTCGCATAAAAGTATAATCACATTAAAATAAGGCATTATCCAAGCCATGTTTAAAATGAGAATTTTCTAGGCGCATTGAGAATTATACTATATACAGGTATAAAATATTTCCTTGTATTTTCTTCAGTGTTATATGACATTGACTTTATCCCATTATGAATATTAAAAATTACTTCTGAAATTAAATTTGATATATATTACCGATATAATCAAATTTTAGTTGTAAGTTGACAAAATCAAATACCACATCATTTAGTGAAAAAGACCATAAAACCATTAAAGAAACAAACAAAAAGGAATACAACACTATTAACAAATGTTAATAATGTATATTGAATGTTGTAACAAAATATAACAGAATTCATTATATACAAAATACATTATTAACAATAATTTATATAAGGTATTATTTATTATTTTTTATTATTTATTTATTTATTATTTAATGTGATTATATTTATATAAGGTACGTCAACTATGAGTTTGAGAGTGATTTCTGTATGTGTGTGTGTGTGTGTGTGTGTTTTGAGTTGGTGATGTATGTAAATCACAGAACTCAAAGGATGATGTAAGTAGGAGAAAATACACAAAGGATGATGTAAGTAGGAGAAAAATACAAAACTCTCTATTACAAACGAAATAGAACTAACTAGCTATGCAATCAATTATTATGTGTTATTTACTCATGATTAGAGGGTAAAAAAGACACTACTAAAGAAAAGTCTTGCCCCACAAAAAACAGGGATCTTATTACAGAACGCGTTTCGAACACTTGGCGTTGGATGTTGTCAATTAGTCAGGATCATCTTACTAATACTGATATAACCTGATAATGAACACTAACTGTTCAAAACGCGTTGTAACCAGATACTGTTCGAAACGGGTTGAGTAATTATATCCTTTTTTGTGTGGAAGACTTAGTGTTTCTTTTCCTTTCTAATCATAGGAAATGCAACTATCTACGAGGGTGAGTCAAAAATTATCTACACCTTTACCGCAATGTTGTTTTTACAGATGAACACAAAACACACACTCACCCACATGTGTTTTTCTTGATATATATAAAGCATATTTATATTATATATATATAATTATTTTCTTTGTTTTTGTATTTACTATTATTTTTCATATTCCTATTTTAATTTAATCTTAAATTGATTCTTGTCTACCTTATTCTCTGTGGCCGGGCGCGTATGTGGCAACATTGTTGGTCTCCAACCATCTCTGTACCAGTGCACTTGGCTTCCATTTTTTATCTCTCCTGAAGACAGTTCAACCAAAAATTAGAGACTGTAAGTGTGTGTTTTTAATTTCTCTATGTTTCTTTATAAACATTGAACTATATATATATATATATATATATATATATATATATATATATAGCTTTCTACATTTTACTCAATGACTTCAATCCTCGTTTATTTTATTCTTATAGTTCTGTGGCAAAGCTATACATGTTTAATGCTAGTTTGTGTTATAGTCACCCTCAAATAATAATAAATAAACATAAAATAAATGCTCATGTTACCACGTCGATGGTAGTGCTCTTAGTGCTAGAGCTATCTTGAAAGCTTTCTGAATGTATCCCCCATCGTGGAGATTTCTCGCCATACTGTGTGCTCTTGATAGTTTAGGTTAGGTTGCAGTGGCAGTCCCACAAGGAAACATAGGCCGAACATAGATCCTTTGTGATACCACACAATGAAGATTGATTCTAGATTGGTGGTCCAAAATTTTATTTACTCAAATCTATTTATTATAGCAGAGATCTTTAATGAGTACTTGATATCGTCAAGTACTAGTATCTAACGGTCGATATATTATTGAATCTGTTATATATATATATATATATATATATATATATATAGAGCGAGAGAGAGAGTGAGAGTTGGCTTCATCTACTCAAAGCAGCTACTTCTGCCCAATGACGACGAATGTCGAAATATCGTTGTGAGTCTTTTAATGTGAGTTTTTATCTGTTTTTCTCTGTATCTGTATTTATAATAGTATTATATGTATTATAATATACATATATAATATATATAATATATCGACATATATATATAGATTTGTTGATATAACAACAAATCTATTTATTATAGCAGGGATCTTTAATGAGTACTTGATATCGTACAGGCTCGGAACCGACGGTTTAACGTCCTCTCCGACGGACTAAGTACTCAGATTGATTCACCTCCGACGTGAATAAACCGAGAATCAAAGGAGGTACCGAACCCCAGACATACCAGATCAGAGGCAGTATGTTTCCACTGAGTTAACCTGACCCCCTCATTGTGTATTACACCTCCTCAGCTACTTCTAAACATCATATTCACTAAAATCAATATTTTATAGAACAGAACACTTTCCTTAGATTGTTATGTTAGTTTGTATTTAATATCTGCGACTTTGATATCCACTGATATGAGGAGTCGAATTACTAGTTGTTTTTCCTCTTTGAAGCAAACTTCTAACGAATTGTCTACGACCACATATATTCTTTGACTGAAAAACTAAAGGATAAAGGAAAAATTAAGGTCAAACTCTCATAGTTTTTATTTTTTTTAAAGCTTTTGTTTATAGTTAGCTATATAAATAACTCTACAATATATATTGTCAGCCTTTCTTTTGTAATACAACGTATTACCTGTTCATTGTTCATAATGAATACATTCTGAAACAAGCGGACAAAAAGAGGGAAATTTACAAGGAATTATAAATTTATATTCCAATAGGATATATTTTAGTTAAAAATAAATATATTAATTAATTAATTTAGTTAATAATTTTTGATAAATTTTATGATATACTTCGTTATAAGCATGTCCAGATATCCTTACTGTGTTTCAATATCCACACTTCAATAATAGCCCGAAAATGTTTATTACTGATATTGTAGAGGCCGTTTATGAATTGCAATGGTTGCTTTTGGCAAAGTAATGAGTCAACTAGGAAGTTTCGTCACAGTCACTGGCTGGAGTGATGAAAGCAAACAGATGGCAATGGATACCATGATTTGATAATAATCATCGCAGACTTCATGATACATTTCAGACAGGCAACAGAACGCAATTAGTGAAGTTTGCAGCTTTGGCTTACCTCAGTTCACACTTCCCTAACCCACTCAAAACCTTCAAAGCATTTTTATCTTTTAAGCTATTCGTCTTTTCATACTTTCTAATCGCTTTGTAGTCAGTTTTTATTTAATGCAAAATAGTATAAATTACTATTATACGTGCAGAAAAATTATATTAATATCATTTTTGTAACATCGTTTTATTTAATAATACTCATATTACAAAAAAAATTATAGAACTGATATACGATTTCAGACATAACTAAGATATATCAAAGCAACAACTTCCCAAATTTGCATAGAACTCATGCATTTAATATAACAATACAACTATGTTCACTTATATTAAGTTTCAATGATAGGGTAAAACTACTGTGATTCTAATTTCCTCCCTTCATCCCGATTACATGACTTTCTAAATATATATATATATATATATATATATATAGAGAGAGAGAGAGAGAGAGAGAGAGAGAGAGAGTCATTGCTAATCTTTAGAGCAGTTCACTTCTATCTACCTGATGACCAGGCCATCAAAATCTAGTAGTGAGTTTCTGTTTCATTACTATGTGCTCTATTTGTAAATATAGTTTATATATGCAGAAAAATCACAATAAATAAACATATGATGCAATCAATGAAGTTTAAACCACAAAGTAATGAGAAAAAAGACTGAAACCTTTTTTTTCAGTCTTCGTCAGAGTCAAAGCCCAACTGAAAAAAGATATTAGTATTTTCCCCCATATGTTATTGCGATTTGGACGTTGACTGTTGTTTCACGAGTTTATTGTGATTATATATATATATATATTCTACTAAAACTAATGCCAATTTCAAGTTTTTCAAATTTTCTATTTGATTTTTCCACTTTTCTCACATTGGTTATCCATAAATTTAGAACAAGATACACCAGTTCACCAACATTTTTATTCGTATATTCCGACACCTTTCAGTCTCCGTAGACCATTTTATATATATATATATATATATATATATATATATATATATATATATATATATAATGTAAAAGACGAGCCAATCCCTGTTACGTATTACTTTGGGCACTTCTTATTGGTTGTGGGTGTTTATTCGTTGAACACGTTTCTCCTTAGCACACTCCGTCTGCTCGGCTGCCTCAGCCTTCACTCCGGGAGAGGGCTCGCAGTCCCTACTTAATTTTCCAATAGAGTTGGATGAAGGTCTTGGCGTCCTGGCTTGGAAGTGTACCTCGTCGAACTCGGTGTTTACTATGGGCTTAGTGGATTTCATTAGATACTGGTTGTTGGTGTTTTTTGTAAATTCTATTGATGTGGGTGTATGTAGACCTTTTCCCCGTCGGTTTCTTAACACGCTTGGCCGCATCCGCCGTCCTTCCTGGAGAGGGCTCGCAGTCCCTACTTTAATTTCACAGAGGGCAGGAATGGCATAGGCGTCCTCACGCAGAAGAGTTCCTCGTAAGAATCTGGTCCGGGCTATGGGCATTATGAGTTGAAGTTGAAGTTGAAGTTGAGTGTGTGTGGCGTTTGTCAATAGACCCCTTTACTGCAGTGTTTTCTTGAAGAATGCGTGGCGCCTTCCTCGTGTCGTTGCGACCGGTTTCGACCGTTCCTCGGTCATTCTCAAGCTGGTGGGTGTAGTTCCTGGCTGGATTGTGCGTTATTATATGTTGAATGCCAGATTAGATATTGTAAAAGACGAGCCAATCCCTGTTACGTATTACTTTGGGCACTTCTTATTGGTTGTGGGTGTTTATTCGTTGAACACGTTTCTCCTTAGCACACTCCGTCTGCTCGGCTGCCTCAGCCTTCACTCCGGGAGAGGGCTCGCAGTCCCTACTTAATTTTCCAATAGAGTTGGATGAAGGTCTTGGCGTCCTGGCTTGGAAGTGTACCTCGTCGAACTCGGTGTTTACTATGGGCTTAGTGGATTTCATTAGATACTGGTTGTTGGTGTTTTTTGTAAATTCTATTGATGTGGGTGTATGTAGACCTTTTCCCCGTCGGTTTCTTAACACGCTTGGCCGCATCCGCCGTCCTTCCTGGAGAGGGCTCGCAGTCCCTACTTTAATTTCACAGAGGGCAGGAATGGCATAGGCGTCCTCACGCAGAAGAGTTCCTCGTAAGAATCTGGTCCGGGCTATGGGCATTATGAGTTGAAGTTGAAGTTGAAGTTGAGTGTGTGTGGCGTTTGTCATTAGACCCCTTTACTGCAGTGTTTTCTTGAAGAATGCGTGGCGCCTTCCTCGTGTCGTTGCGACCGGTTTCGACCGTTCCTCGGTCATTCTCAAGCTGGTGGGTGTAGTTCCTGGCTGGATTGTGCGTTATTATATGTTGAATGCCAGATTAGATATTGTAAAAGACGAGCCAATCCCTGTTACGTATTACTTTGGGCACTTCTTATTGGTTGTGGGTGTTTATTCGTTGAACACGTTTCTCCTTAGCACACTCCGTCTGCTCGGCTGCCTCAGCCTTCACTCCGGGAGAGGGCTCGCAGTCCCTACTTAATTTTCCAATAGAGTTGGATGAAGGTCTTGGCGTCCTGGCTTGGAAGTGTACCTCGTCGAACTCGGTGTTTACTATGGGCTTAGTGGATTTCATTAGATACTGGTTGTTGGTGTTTTTTGTAAATTCTATTGATGTGGGTGTATGTAGACCTTTTCCCCGTCGGTTTCTTAACACGCTTGGCCGCATCCGCCGTCCTTCCTGGAGAGGGCTCGCAGTCCCTACTTTAATTTCACAGAGGGCAGGAATGGCATAGGCGTCCTCACGCAGAAGAGTTCCTCGTAAGAATCTGGTCCGGGCTATGGGCATTATGAGTTGAAGTTGAAGTTGAAGTTGAGTGTGTGTGGCGTTTGTCAATAGACCCCTTTACTGCAGTGTTTTCTTGAAGAATGCGTGGCGCCTTCCTCGTGTCGTTGCGACCGGTTTCGACCGTTCCTCGGTCATTCTCAAGCTGGTGGGGTGTAGTTCCTGGCTGGATTGTGCGTTATTATATGTTGAATGCCAGATTAGATATTGTAAAAGACGAGCCAATCCCTGTTACGTATTACTTTGGGCACTTCTTATTGGTTGTGGGTGTTTATTCGTTGAACACGTTTCTCCTTAGCACACTCCGTCTGCTCGGCTGCCTCAGCCTTCACTCCGGGAGAGGGCTCGCAGTCCCTACTTAATTTTCCAATAGAGTTGGATGAAGGTCTTGGCGTCCTGGCTTGGAAGTGTACCTCGTCGAACTCGGTGTTTACTATGGGCTTAGTGGATTTCATTAGATACTGGTTGTTGGTGTTTTTTGTAAATTCTATTGATGTGGGTGTATGTAGACCTTTTCCCCGTCGGTTTCTTAACACGCTTGGCCGCATCCGCCGTCCTTCCTGGAGAGGGCTCGCAGTCTCTACTTTAATTTCACAGAGGGCAGGAATGGCATAGGCGTCCTCACGCAGAAGAGTTCCTCGTAAGAATCTGGTCCGGGCTATGGGCATTATGAGTTGAAGTTGAGTTCAACATATAATAACGCACAATCCAGCCAGGAACTACACCCACCAGCTTGAGAATGACCGAGGAACGGTCGAAACCGGTCGCAACGACACGAGGAAGGCGCCACGCATTCTTCAAGAAAACACTGCAGTAAAGGGGTCTAATGACAAACGCCACACACACTCAACTTCAACTTCAACTTCAACTCATAATGCCCATAGCCCGGACCAGATTCTTACGAGGAACTCTTCTGCGTGAGGACGCCTATGCCATTCCTGCCCTCTGTGAAATTAAAGTAGGGACTGCGAGCCCTCTCCAGGAAGGACGGCGGATGCGGCCAAGCGTGTTAAGAAACCGACGGGGAAAAGGTCTACATACACCCACATCAATAGAATTTACAAAAAACACCAACAACCAGTATCTAATGAAATCCACTAAGCCATAGTAAACACCGAGTTCGACGAGGTACACTTCCAAGCCAGGACGCCAAGACCTTCATCCAACTCTATTGGAAAATTAAGTAGGGACTGCGAGCCCTCTCCCGGAGTGAAGGCTGAGGCAGCCGAGCAGACGGAGTGTGCTAAGGAGAAACGTGTTCAACGAATAAACACCCACAACCAATAAGAAGTGCCCAAAGTAATACGTAACAGGGATTGGCTCGTCTTTTACAATATCTAATCTGGCATTCAACATATATATATAACTATATATATATAGTTATATATTTATATATAGTTATATACTATATATATATAGTTCAAAGTACATAAAGAAATATAGAAAAAATAAAAGCGCACACTTACCGTCTCTAATTTTCGGTTGAACTGTGTTAAGGAGAGATAAGAGAGGGAAACCAAGCGCACTGGTAGAGAGACGGTTGGTTAGGTGTCCAAATGTGTGCTTTTAATTTCTCTATGTTTCTTTATGTACATTGAACTGTATTTGTCCAGTTTCGATCGTATTTTTATCGAAAAAGTATATATATATATATATATATATATATGATGCCTAACAAAATCAAGTTCAAGAATGACATTAGTAGTAGGGTAGGTTAATGACATGGCAAACAGGACAACACTATCTTTTTTTACCATGTTAAGGGAATCAAATCGATCCATTTAGTGGGTTTACTGGTTAGTCTGTCGAAAATATATTTACTTAATGCTGTAGCGATTGTATTATTATGCAAGAATGATCCTTTGTTGATACCTTGTTTAGTTTAAGCTCCACATTACATTCCACTGCGGTGTAATTATTACTCTGCTATACATTTGCAAGCCATCAAGCTCGAATAAACTTCAATTACAGTTGAGGGCTACTGGCAATTTTCAATAAGGGACTTGTCAAATAAAACCATAAAACCAGGAAATGACCTAAAACGAAGTATTTACCATTATCCTTTGATCTTTGATTTCAGAGTAAATTAAACTCGAAAAGCTTTTAAAAGTCATTATCTACGACTATCTAATTATTGGGCTCCAAATAAATAATCATTTGGTATTCTAACTTTGTTTCAACAAAAGGCAACGGTAAATTAAAATGCGGACATTCAGAAGAACTCGTACTGTAATAACTATCCTTTCATTTTCCTCATAGTTAATTAGCTTTCCCTCTATTTTATAATATATAAATAAAGAAAATAAAACGGTCCATGATAGCAACACATTACAGGAAAATTAATGAAAAAAGAACTGGCATAACTCTTTTCAATATTTCAACATACATCGTCATAAGGAGAGAAGGGATCGCCTGGGTAGACAGATATCGGCAAAGAGTATGAGTTGTTTGTCCTCTATGTGTTTCTCTGTAAGAGTTATATAATGCAATTTAAAATCTATACAAGATGAAAATAAGATAGCCTAAGAGACTACGATGAAGCCTATGTTTCATTAGTCAGAGTGAGCGGTACACTTGAATTCAATCTAAAAATATAAACCAAAATTCATATTTCATTTCCATATGTATATTATTGAAAATATAACCACAATTTTAAGAAACTTTCTTCTATTTACGTTTTTCTGTCTTCCTAAATAACGTTTTTGTTATTGCATTATATAAACTAAATATCATTTTAAGTGCTTCAGAGGAAGATAATATATGCCTTCTTAGAGGTAGGATTGTCCCTGCACTCAACCCCAATCGGTGATTATTCCTAGTAATATTTTATTATTTACTTGTTATTTTATATGTCTATTATTTTCTTAATTTTTATATTTTATATATCTTTTTTTTATTTAAGCTATTTTATTTATGAAAAAAATTGAAGTATTTTCTAATTTATATTTATATATATATATATATATATATATATATATATATATATACAATAAAATAAAAAACGAAGGAAACACACAGAAAGACACAGACATAACTCACATCGATATTTCGACAATCGTCGTCATCAGGAGGTGCGAAGAGCGAAGAGCGAAGAGTCCCGCAGAAAGACAGGGCGGTACTCCGCGGTACAGTACCGCCCTGTCTTTCTGCGGGACTCTTCGCTCTTCGCTCTTCGCACCTCCTGATGACGACGATTGTCGAAATATCGATGTGAGTTATGTCTGTGTCTTTCTGTGTGTTTCCTTCGTTTTTTATTTTATTGTAAAAAAGTCCGCTGGACCGTTTCTTTTAATTGTATATATATATATATATATATATATATATATATATTTTTCCTTGTCTTCACCCACCCAATATTGATGAATGTTGAAATATACTAGCTAGTTATTGTGTTTCTTTCTGTAATATTATTTTATTTAGTCTGTTCAGGTTTTTAATAATCACCTATTTACATATATATATTATCAGCAGAAAAAGTAATCTACAAAGAACAACAAATGTTTCACAGTAAACTATAGGCACAGAGTAAAGATACAAACACACTTACAGTCTCTTATTTTTGGTTGAACCATCAACAGGAGAGTAGAGATAGGGACACCAGGCGAACTTGCGAAGTCACGGTTGGAGACCAAGAGTGTTGTCACTCGGTTGATGTCAAGTAAGAAAAATAAAATAGGGATAAGAGAAGAGCTGAGAAATAATACGTGAAACTAAAGAAAATGAGGAAATATAAATAATAAGAACTTAAAAATGTATTATTAATGAAGATGATTAGATTAAATTATAAGTTAAAACCAAAGTTGTATAAATAATAATTTAAAATAAATGAAAATAAACGCCAAAATAAATCCGAAAAATATGAAAGTACGAAAAATAAAATGTATATTATATTCTATTATTATTTTTACATCTGATTTAGTTTGGTCTTTATTTTCTTTCATTTGAAATTATTATTTATACAACTTTAGTTTTAACTTATAATTTATTCTTATCAACTTCATTATTCTTGTTTATGTATTTAATATTTATATTCCAAGTTTTTCTTTAGTTTCAGTTATTTTCTTCTTATTATTCTTCATGATTATTATTTTTTTAATGTTTTATTATTTATATTGCATTTTCTTCAGTTTCACTTATTATTCTTTTATTCTATTTTATTTTTATTTATTTATTTTTTAATTTTCTTTCTGTCCCCTTTTTATCTTTAATTTCTCCTATACGGTAATGGAGCTCGATTACGGTGGATCAGCTTGCAGCTCTACGATCACCTTGGAACTGGGACTATAACAACGACATATATAATATAGTCCCAGTACTTGACGATATTATAGTCAAGTACTAGTATTATTATAAATTCCTGATCACACGTACCTCTTCTTCTTCCCTCCTACTTTCTTCCTGTGACGAACTTCAGGTCGAAATATTGTTCCAGTAAGTTGTTCTCGTTTCTTTTATGTGTTGTCTTTTTCATTTATACAAATAAAACCAATTAAAAAGAAGATAGCACACAGATAGACAAAGAAATAACTCACTTCTATATTTCGACCATCGTCGTCATCAGGAGACGAAGAGTCCGCCCGGAAATATATATATATACGTATATATCACAAAGGAAAGAGAAAAACAGATAAAAACTCACATTAAAAGACTCACAACGATATTTCGACATTCGTCGTCATTGGGCAGAAGTAGCTCCTTTGAGTAGATGAAGCCAACTCTCACTCTCTCTCTCGCTCTATATATATATATAACAGATTCAATAATATATCGACCGTTAGATAGAATAGGTGTGTTCTCTAATCGGGGTTCGGACAATTTTCCAGGATAAAAAATCAAACTCTCATTGCCAACGTTTCGGTTTTATTTAAAACCTTTTTTATAGGCCTACAATATGAGGCCTACAATCTGAGGCCTATGAAAAAGGTTTTAAATAAAACTGAAACGTTGGCAATGAGAGTTTGATTTTTTATCCTGGAAAATTGACCGAACCCCATTAGAGAACACATTTACTATATATATATATACATTCATAATTAACTTCTTTTCTTATTTTTCTTCTTCTGCTTTTTTAAATACCTTCTCCAGCTTTTTTTTTGTGTTTCCTATTTGAAGGGTATTAGGTGAAATAAGGAAACAAATTAGGGAAACAAAAGATTTCTTTTCCAATTACATCTATATAAAAATTGCTTTACAGTGCTGTTACAAGACTTTGAAAGTAAGTGACACAGTTAATTTTAGTTTAAATTGTTGGGGTCTGTGCGTTTTTATTGATGGTAAAAGAAGAATATTTAAGAGGTATTCTGTTTCTGTATTCTAAGAAAATAAGGATACTAATCCTTGAGAAAAGAAGAAGATTTACATAGATGGTGATATTGTATTGTAATAATACATCCAGTGACATTGATACTCAAAATCAAGAAAAGAAGATGTTTATATTCTAAGAATATATGAAATTACCTATATGGTATGTTACCAATAGTTGAAAATAGAAAAAGTTCTACAAAAATGATGATTTTTTGTTCTAATAACATAGAATATCTAGTGATCTATATTTACAAAAATATAGAAAAGAGGAGGATTTTCGATGAATTATTATTTTATATTCTAAAATGTATGGTATGACCTAGATAATCATATTGCGTTATGGTTACTATAATATCTTAGGTATGACTTATTTACCAATGGTAAACTGTAAAAAAATATTTATGGGATATGATTTCATATTCTAATAATATAGTTAATCAGTTATCAGGAGCTAACGCTATTATAAATATTGATAATAACACATTACATTTGGAGGGATGGGATATTATAGAGACTGGCTTAAATGAATCTAAGAATGAGCAAAAGGAAGGCAACCACTAATAGTGTAGAACTTACTATACCTGCTGATAGTTCAAGAAATCAAAGTGGATCAAAAATAACAACAAAGTACTTGAAAACATTTCTTTTTACTTTGCTATTCTTTTTTAAATCATAATTTCAGTGTTAGTTTTAGATTCCTAGTTGTTGTAGCAATGTGACTTATTTTTAGAAATTTAATGTTATTTTTGAACTATTCATTTAATTATTCGTCGCGATAAACAGTGAACTTAAAAACATTTCCTTTTATTTTAACTCATGAACAATGAAATGCAATTTAATTCATAATATAAAATGGAAATCTCATGAAGAATATCAAAATGTTATCATTAAAAACGTAATACCTAGTTTGTAAAAACGGTGGTTTTTGAAAATGATGAGTATTCACGAGAAAGACTGAGTGAATCTGAGAGTAGGTTAAAACAGTCAGTTTTAGGTTGTCTGCGGCGAATAATCAGGCTGATTCCACGAGGGGATTCTTTTCTGGTAACCTCAGGGGAAAGCACGTCTACTGTTTGTTTGCCTTTTCCTTCGTTTAGTATTTATTAAGGACTTGTACGCTTAACTTCAATCAACATATTATGTAGATACTTTTAATTATGAGAAAGCTAATAGAAAGCTTTGTAAAGCCCTTATTTAATCATATCTTAAACAGGATTTCCAATTCTTGTCTGCACTTGATATGATAAAGATAAAAAAAATCGTAAAGAAGACAAACACTAAGCATCAAATCAGTGAAAGAATCAAAGTAATCCCTAATGATCCTTGCTAGTTTAATTAATTGTATTAAAAGTCAAGAAGCTAAAAACTGCATCTGTGAATACGGCATACTGCGTAGACAATCTATATGATCTACAACAATCGACTAATTGGTTCAACTCAAGTTTATTGTGCGTGTTAATGTCTTTCGCTAACCTTCTTTAGAAGCTACCAGAGTCTCACCGCAAAGTGATAAGAAAACTAGAGAGTGTCAACAAGGAATTGGTCAATGCAGTAGCTGCTGCTTATTTTAATAATAATATATATATATATATATATATATATATATTAGTATTATTATTTTTTATATTAAGATATACATACAACACACCGACTTTGTGTCGGTCGGTGGACACTTCCACGTCAACAATTATCTATTATCGATTATTTCGGTTATCATGCCGTCCTCAGGAAAGGTAGGAAAAGGAAAAGGAACACAGGAGCGAAGACGTGGAAGTGTCCACCGACCGACACAAAGTCGGTGTTTTTATATATATATATATATATATATATATTATATATATTCACTGTTTCGTTATTGAGGGCTAGGTCAAATAAAAGAAAATAAACTCCTTTCTAGGCCGACGTTTCGATGTATTTGTACATCATCTTCAGGGCTAAAATTAGAGTAAGACTATAATACATTTATCAAAACAATCTACAACTCACATAGAGAAATAACACACACTTTTGTTAAACCAACAGATACATACAAAAGATACATACATATATATATATATATATATATATATATATATATATATATATTATATATATGTGTTCAAACCACAATCTGGAATGGGAAAACAAGACTTTCGTATTGTGGTTTGATCATTGATTGTTATTTCACGTGTTTATGTGAAATTTTTATATGTATAGTTGTATATTTGAAATATATATATATGGGTTTTTGACTCTGACGAACACCGGTTGTTATGGTTGAAAGATCTTAGTCTTTTTTTCCTTTTCTTATTGTTATTTAAATATATATATATATATATATATATATGACGTTAATTATTGATTAATATTAATATTAGCGGGATGGTCTACAATGTTGTAGACGTCAGAGATGTTTCAGCTGTCCTATTGTTAATTCTGAGTCTTCATTTATTCTTAATTCTTACCCTATTCACAATCCCTCTTCCTGTATCTCCACGTACTGTGATTACCTCTTGAAATACATCCAATATGATACTTTTTACGTTGGTTTAGCATCTATGATGCTAAACCTTCGGATGAATAACCACAGACTTTCGGTTGGTAGACAAGTTACTCTAAGAGCTTCTGAGCAAACCCACATTCAGCTCCACATGCTCCAAACTGGTTTGAATTTAAACCTCTCATTTATTTATTTATATAATTTTTTTAACTTCAGTTTTTTTATGTATTATAATTTTATTTTATCATCCTAAATTTATGACAATTTTAATAAAATACTTTTAATATTTTTTCCTTTTTTTGTTATTGTTTTTTTTGTTTTCTTCACCTTTTTTTGTTTTTTTTACCTTTATTTTGCTTTTTTTTCTTAGATCTTGACTACTTGGTTTTTTTATTTTTCTCCTTCGCGGCAGCACTGCTTTAGCCCTCACCCAGTGAGTTCTTTAGTTGACTGTCCTCCCTCCGTCAATTCACTTCTTCTCCACCATAACGGTTGAAATATTGAAAAGTGATGCTTTGCTATATTTCTGTTTATGTTTCACAGTTTATTTTAAGTATTTATATATATATCAGTTAGCTTCAGCTACTCAAAGGGACTACTTCTACCCGATGACGACGACTGTCGAAATATCGTTGTGAGTCTTTTGTGTGTGTCTTTATTTGTTTTTTCTCTTTCATGTGTTAACTATATATATGTATATATATATATATATATATTCACTGATAAACTGAAATACGATCCAAACTGGACACAATATGAGTTCGAGACTAACAAAGAGCAACACACAAAGTAGGGAAACACACTTACAGACTCAAATTTTCGGGTAATCCGTCTTCAGGAGAAAAGACAGGGTTACTTGCCGTTGCGTCTACAACGTGCTTGGTCTCCCATTCTCTTTTCTCCTGAAGACGGATTACCCAAAAATTTGAGTCTGTAAGTGTGTTTCCCTACTTTGTGTGTTGCTCTTTGTTAGTCTCGAACTCATATATATATATATATAATCCGTAATAAGATGGCCAAGTTTGTTTAGTTGAAACGTGCTCTCCTCTAAACTGGTATGTCCTGTGTTCAATACGCACTCTAGCTCTCGATTTATTCACTTGCGAGGTTAACTAATCAGACCACGTCGTCCCTCGTAGAAGTCGTTAAACTGTCGGTCCCGAGCCTGTATGATGTCAGGTACTCGTTAAAGATTCTTACTTTAATTTCAGTTGAGTTAGAGAAAACTTAGGACTCCCAATGCAGAAATAATCACGATTATCTGGTATCACAAAGGGCCAATGTTCGGCCTACGCGTGTTCACTTGTGTGGGAGTGTCACTGGAACCTATTATCCGTATATTTTATATCAAGTAGTGGGGAAATTTATATTTTGTACAGGAGTATCATTGGATAATCATTGATTATGCCTGGTATGTTTATCTCCTTTAGTAATCGTTTCTGATTAAATTCATCTTCAAAATACTACTTTGTGTAGATGATATGAAAACATTCATATGAGATAACAAATATTCCTAGCATAATGGTGAATTACTTTAACACTGTAAATTTCATACATCATAACGACCTGAAAAATGCGAATAATGTCGCCTAATCAAGACAGAAAGTCTAGTTTACAATTGATGAAAGTTGTTATCTATTTCTTCATGATCTTACAACTTTTTGCAGATTTATTTTCAATTTAATTATACAAAATTTTATTTTCTATAAAATTATGAAATTAAATGTGGTAATTTGCATATAAGTATATTAAATACTCTTTATATTTACCAAAAAGTAAGATAATCTCTTATGACATAATTTGTTTAAATAGATTTCACCTCAAGTTTGAAGCTCTTCTTATCATCATATGGATGATAAGTGGGCTAATTAATTTTTACACATATATAAAAGATATATAACTGCGTATTGTATTATATTACCTAAAAACAAAATGTCCTTTTAGTGTTATTCTATGCATTATTATATCATTTAAATAGTTTTTTTTCAGTTTTACTCATAAGGCTGTTAAGAAAGTAACCTTAGCTCTAATGTTTAAAATATTGCGCAAGGAGAGACAGAGCTTGGTGGGTGAACATAAAATAATATCCAACTACCAGATAACGCTGCAATTTATACTACGAGAAAACTCCCTCAACGAATGATTTATTCATTCGTTTACACTCCACGGCTTGAGAAAGACTAAAGAGGAAAGTTAAAACTTGGCTGCTATAAACCTACTAAAGTGTTGTCCTCGCAAAGAAGTATGCATTTTTCTGAAACTTCTAAATGAGAAGAAATTCACCCAAAAGAACATATTTTTTTACAATAAAAAATGCATATTTAAAAGTGGGCTAATTAATGTTTACACGTACATAAAAGATATATAAATAATATACTATAATTCGATAGCATGTGATATATATATATGGAGCACGCTAAATAAATGGATTAAAAAAACATAATATACTATGTATATATACAAAACACGATAGTAAAAAGATAAAATACACACTTACTAAATTCAATATTTCGAACTGTTGTTCATCATCAGGAGAAGACTAGAAGAGTGGACGAAGTGAGAGAGATCTCCCCACGACGAAGAAAGAAACGCCTCGCGTCTTCTGCTGATAGTGGACAACAGTTCGATTTATTGAATTTAGTAAGTGCGTATTTTACCTTTTTTCTGTGTCGTGCTTTGTGTAATTTAAAATTTTATAGTCCATGTGGGCCGTTTCTTTAATTGAGTATATATATATATATATATATATTTTGAAAACTTAGAGAAACACAAATGAAAAACAGATACTAGGACTCATATTCAATATTTCGTCCCTTTTAACGGTCGTCCTCAAGTAAGAAAGTTGAGCGGCGAGAAGACAAAGGACAACTGGACAGCTTCACAGAATATGTACAGGTCGGCCATAACGAAAACGAAACATGTAGAAGAAATAGCTGAAGAAGAATAACACCGGAGAAAAAAAATAAAAAAATGAATAATACATTTAATTATTTAATGGAGTAATATTTTAATAATTTAATGTATAATTATTTAATTATGGAATCTTTATAAATATAAAATTCAATAGAACAAAATGTTAACAATTTAATAAAATAAAAAAAATTAATATAAGAAGAAATTATGAAAAAACACCTTTCAATACTACTTAACGGTTCAGGTTGATAAATTAAATCTTATATTTTTAAGTTAAACCATACATATTTACTTTAGTTAAACATCGACAACTTAATGATCCGATTCCAACACCCGCACTTAGTAGGCTTTCGGTTTTAGTACTGTTCTAGGGGCGAAAGAGTGGTATATTTATTAATTGGCACAGACTTTAATAATGTGTAAGCCACAGAACACAGAAGAACAATGGTAATGGAAAGCCCTAAACTATATCACAATCAAATTATTATTTACTAATTATCAAGTTATTATATATTAGGAGGTTCATTATCATTTACCTGACATCTGTACAGACTCAAGAAAAACACATTCACTTCCAATGCAAAGGAGAACCCAACATTTTTAATTTCAGCACGCTGCTTCTAAAACTAAACTGACCCTACTAAAATAAATCATCGTAATTCAGCTAATTCAATAATGTAGTAACACGAAATCATTAAATTTTCCTATGACTTTCAAGCGTTGGCTATAACGCGCACTGAACATAACGTGCCTATACCTTGATCAAAAGCCGTAATACTTTATGCAAGTGTACCGTACATTTTTTTTTAATTTATATACACCCAACCCTTTTCTGTCACGCTGATGGTGCCTCTATTGGCAAGCTCTAGCCGAAAATATGATAACCGAACTGAAGAACTTATGGTAATAATTCTTATTGGTGCCCCGACCTCAAATTTTACTCATAATTTACCCAATTTTGACCTCTTTTTAGTAAAAATTATTCTAATTACATACCAGTACTGCAAATTAAAAAAAACATGTCACGGTTATAAATAAAAATAACATTTTGTAGGGTAAAAAGCTAATGAAATGGTCTCCACATATAAAAATTTAATCGTATAAACAACACGTTTCGAACACGTAGTGTTCTTCCTCAGGAGACCATTTCATTAGCTTTTTACCCTACAATGAGTAAATACCACATAATAACTGATTGCACTACGTTAGTGTTAGAAAAATAGCAGGACATAATAGTCCATTGTATTTACCTTTGTTTGGGACGGTCCTTACTGTGGTCAAGCAGCTCTCAGATAGACCGCGATGTTGTGACCAATCACTGAGTGAATCTACTCACTTGTGGAGCCCTCAGTCTTTGAATGTATCGACCAACTGGGGTGCGCTATAGCATCAATAAAGGGCGCGATGAAGGACTGACCAGTCTTTAAAATATCCACGATAATATTAAAATTCTATAGCAGAGAGTTATGTGTATTTAATTACTAAATTCTGTTCATGTTTCTTTTATTCTTTTTTAAATTTATTGCAGATACAGTAATTTTGGTAATAATAAAATATCATCTTAGTAGAAAAATATTCCCGAACCAGTAATTTTAACTGTTCCATTTAGTCAGTATGTTTACTGTCTTTTCATGTATAGGTAACAGTTACATTAACTTTTTCATAATTTCTATTCACATAATCCAAGTATTACATTTATTTTCCTACGTTTTGATTGCCTTTCTGTAAAATTAACCTTGTATTCCTTCGTATGTGTATTCCAAACTTACTTGCATACTGACTAGTACAGTTAACATATATCATCTAAAAGCCAGTTGCTGTTATAATAAAGTCCGCAGTTTTCCATAATCCGGCAATCCTTAGTTTGTCAGTTGACAGATATGAGAGTTTCAACTTATATGCCCATTTTTAAGATATATATTGATAACTTTACTATTAAAGATATGGTAGAATTTCAGCATTTTTTTTTTGAATAAATTTAGTACTAATACAATTGTTATTAATAATAAAAACGAACAATACATCAATATACACTATTCAGTTAGATAAAACTCCCAAAAACCAGAACATGCCAGTAGATGACCGGTGGTTTTCTACTACAGAAGTTCCAAGAAAATGATTAATATTTTTCAATCTTGATGCCGCTCTATAGAGTCTTTCAGTGCTTTTCAACGCTAAAAGTGGGTCAGAGAACATCTGCAATCAATGGAGAGTTAAGATTACAAACATTCATCTCTCTCTCACTCTGTCTCTTAATTAACAGGCTTACCAACCAGAGGTCCCCGCAAACCAAATAACTTCCTTTTTTTATTCATCAATTAAAATAAAGCCCTATTTAAATACTTTTAATCGGAAATATAAATCTTAACAAAATATTCAAAATCCCAATTAGTCTCTACAGCCTGATATTCTTTTTAAATAACAATTTAATGGAATTAACTTCCAATAAATGAGATTTGGCAACATTATTTAGGCACGGGTGGCGATTTTTCATTTCAAAATAGTCCCTTGAAAGTCATACTGGCATTCTTAATAGACTAAAATTCATAAACTTTACCGTAACCTATTAGTACAAAAATAATTCAAGTACATAATTAATAATCTATAAATTATCAATAAGTGAGTAAAAAGTATAGTTAGGCAATTATTAAAATTTTTAATCTTGATTACACAATTAGAACTTTTAAAATCATGTGTTATACTTACTTTTAAACGTAATTTTGTTTTAAATATTGTCTGATATCAGTGGAAATTCTAACAAGTAATTTGGTTTTTAATACGAAAAACATGTATTGAAATCTAGTAACAGTTAAGAAAGTTGAAGGTTACAAAGAAAAATTGTTATTAAATGGAAATCATAAGTTACTGGTGCTGTTCGACAACCAGCTCTGGAGGGAAACTAGTTTCTTCAGGTCACTTATTAAGGATGTCTCCATCAGTAGTAGTTGATATCTTATGGATCTACTGCACTTCGCCTGTTGGCTACTTTTAGGTTAATTTATTATATTATAGTGTGTGGTTGAATAGTCCGTCAACCCTGATTACCATAATGAAACCTCCAACAAAATTGACATTATCCCGGATCAATTCTCATTTATAAACTGTGTAGTGTAGTAATCGAAGGAATATTGAAAAAGGAACAGATTTCCGAGCCCTGGAGAAGACATAAATGTATGTCGAAACGTCGGTGAGAGATGTAGTTTTAATCATAAGACCTACACTCTCAAAAATCGTACAACATATGAATACTGGGTCAAGAAACCATGATGAATAATATATATATATATATATATATATATATATATATATTATAACTTTAAATTACACAAAGCACGACACAGAAAAGAGAATACAAAGTAATATATATATCATTGTATATATATATATATATATATATATATATATATATATATACAATTAAAAAACGATCCAGCGGACTTTTTTAAATAAAATAAATTCAAAACGAAAGAAACACACAGAAAGACACACATAACTCACATCGATATTTCGACCATCGTCGTCATCGATGTGAGTTATGTGTGTCTTTCTCAGGGCAGTACCGCCCTGTCTTCCTGCGGGACTCTTCGCTCTTCGCACCTCCTGATGACGACGATGGTCGAAATATCGATGTGAGTTTTGTCTGTGTCTTTCTGTGTGTTTCCTTCGTTTTGAATTTATTTTATTTTAAAAAAGTCCGCTGGACCGTTTCTTTTAATTGTGTATATATATATATTTATACATAAATCAAACACAAAATTAATTTTCTTCTCCTCTGCTCTTTTATCATTACTATAGTTAGCTACCACCCAGTAGACTTCCAGATTTATCTTCCCTTAGTTATATTTTCTCTATAATTTTGTTTACTCCCCCTTAATTTTCTAAATTATTATTTTGTTTAAAAATTTAATTTTGAATATTTGTTATTTTACAATTTTGTTAGAATATGAACAAACCTATTTGTTGTTGGTTTTAAGAGTCTATCTCAAAAGCAGCGAACTGTAGAGCCCATATCGGGTTTCTTTCATGTTCCATTAATGTAAGCATACCGCCGAAGGGTGTGAGTGTCAAATATACACTCTCTGCCTTCACTATCAGCTTTCGTTACCTTCTCTCAAAATTTAGTTACCTGTCTTCCTCCTTTTGTTATTTTAACATTAAAACATCATATGGATTTGAAGACATATATATCAAAACGCTCGTCTACTACTAAAATACTCTTGGCATATCTTGTTTCTATATAATCTCAAGTAATGAATTCCTGTAAAAAAACTATAAACTATCTGACAAGTCCCGCTAAAGAATTATAAAAAAGTTATCTTAACTCTATATTTTTACAGGTCCTCATATCTATTCTCATATCATAGGTCCTCATATCTATTCTCATATCATAGGTCCTCATATCTATCCTCTGTTCTTGTATAAAGGATCCGACTCCATCAGCCACCTCATCTCTTTCTCATCAGACCCAATGTTAATAATGCTGTATCGGGGTCGGGTTGACCTCTTGGCAATGTACTCACTCACCTTTGGACTGGTACATCCGGGGTTCAATACCCACAGTGGCTCTCAATTCAATCATGCAGAAGGTAAACAATCAGAGCATGTCGTCCCTGGAAGAGGACGCTATGCTGTCTGTTACGAGACTGTAACATAGGATGCTACAGATCGTTCTCTAAATACAATTTGAGGGAGGAAAAATTTTTAGGACCCCAATTTATAATGTTCATTGAGTGCTTTCACAAAGGGCCTATGTAATGGACTGTTACTGTAACCTAATCTAACCTTACTAGGAAGTATTAATTACTAAAACTTAAATGAATATATGTATGTCATATAAAATTACACTCATAAACACAGTGAAGAAAATTCTGCGGTATTTCGATATCCATCATCATCAGGAGCAGAAATGAGTCGCTGGGAAGGCAAACCAAGATACAGCTTGGCTAACCTTAGAAATCTTGGCTTGTATTCAAATGACCCACATAACCTTCCTGAAGGCGAAATGTTCGATTATGAAATATAGAAGTCGTTGTATCTTTGTGTTGTTTCGTTCTAATTTATAAATATGTATACCTCTATACAAAAGGTTCGGCAAACTAAGTTCAAAGAAGAATTTTTTCTTTATACAAGAGATGACAAAAACTTACTACTGTATTACGGCTGTGTCAGAAATTATTAGCCGCCCTTAAGAAAAGACAAGTTCTTTGAGTCCTCACATGTCTTCTGTACCTGAAGAACTGACCGAGTCCCGATAAGCTTTATATATATATATATATAATATATAAAATAAATTCAAAACGAAGAAAACACACAGAAAGACACAGACATAACTCACATCGATATTTCGACCATCGTCGTCATCAGGAGGTGTGAAGAGCGAAGATCGAAGAGTCCCGCAGGAAGACAGGGCAGCGACCTGTATAATATATATATATATATATATATAGTTCACCAAGGAAAGAGAAAAACGTAAAAACACACGCAAAAAAGACTCACAGTGATATTTCGATATTCATCGTTATCGGGTAGAAGTAATCCCTTCGAGTAGCTGAAGCTAACTGAATTCAGTTATATATATTGATATATATATATATAAATATATAATTCTATCTTTTTTCGACCACAAAAAAATATAGCTAACAGCAGAGGTTATTGAGGGTTGGTCTACACAAACAAACAATATTCTACGCAAACAATATAGCGAAACGTTGGCGTTAGAGAACTGTTTGTTTGTGTAGACCAACCCTCAATAACCTCTGCTGTTTGATATATATATATATATATATATATATATATATATATATCAACCAGGTTAACTTGTTATTATATTTTTCGTTTGTTTCATTTTGCTCTCTGCTGATGTTGCAACGAAAGGCTTTACAGCATTTTAATCAATATATATTTGTTTATTGTGTTATTTAATTCATATATATATATATATATATATATATATATATATATATATATACTTCTCAATTGATAATAGAAGTTTTGCAAATTAGACGAAAGTAGGTTTTTTCATTTTTAATCCAAATACAGCTTTTCATTATTTGTAAGTACGTACAGCTTTTCATTGGACACGTGCGTACTCGTTCTGCATGCATGCAGAGACAAACACACGCTCACACACACACACACACACACACACACTATATATATATATATATATATATATAATTACACACTTTTTAAAAATATAATTATGTCAATTAGTTTCCTGATTGCTATATTTGTATTAGTATTATAATCATGTAAGAAAAGAGAATGTGTTTTCATTGAAGATTGCCAAAATTATTTTGCAAAACCATGCAAACTTGATATCTATTTTAACGTTGAATATATTGGCGCAATATCACTTTTGAGTTGGGCATTTTAACCTGGATTTTAGGAAATGAAGGGTTGCAGAGAAGATCAAAGCTTTCACTTCCCGTAACAGTCACTACTAAGTGGCTATCCGAGGAGGGGCAATAATTCATAAACCAAGGGCACCGTTTGATCTTTTCGCAATTTTGCTGGCCAGCTC
Source organism: Hermatobates lingyangjiaoensis (assembly GCA_026182355.1). Lineage (NCBI taxonomy): Eukaryota > Metazoa > Arthropoda > Insecta > Hemiptera > Hermatobatidae > Hermatobates > Hermatobates lingyangjiaoensis. Next base: position 582,918 of record JAPFBL010000059.1, read on the forward strand.
TGAATATACAGCTCTTGTATTTGTTTATATAGTTTACGTAGCTTTATAATAAAAGAAAAAACATTATTTAAATACCTTTATACCATAATTTATTAAAACATTTTCAGAATATTGAGAATACAATTTAATGTTGTTTTAATTTTCTTTAATTGTTCCATTTGATTTACAGCTATTTGATTAATTTATTTTATTTTGCTAAGCCCATTTTTTCATCTCTTCTCATTAAACAATTTGCTATGATACTTGTTAATCTTCATCTATATTTATTTTCTCCTTTCTTCTCATTTGTATTATTTGTTTCGTTATAAGGTTTCTGTCATTTTTTTACCTTTATAGTGCTTTTAATTTTGCTTACCTTTATATAAAATAAAGAGTAGTCAAATTATTTCATTAGGGTAATAATATTAATTAGTATTCAACAGAAATACAAAATCTCAGGTGTCCTGAGTCTAATGAAATCGTTTCCAAATTGGCTGCGTGTGTTTGTGTGTGTGTGTGTGTGTGTGTATGAATTAGCAAGATAATATTTATTATATTCGATGAGAAGATTGCTGGTAGGTAAATGAAAAAAAAAAGTAGACATAATATATGTTGTAAAGGAACACATCAAAACGTCGTTTTGACAGGCACTCACCAATTACCAGACACTGCTGATATCAGCCTCCCTAACAACCAACTTGTTGATGTGTATTCCAACAGCTCTGAAGAGCGGTTTGATGCACAACAACAACAACTCAATAGGCATCCTTTGAACCCAATCACTTTTTGTTTATCGTGTTATTGATCAGAGCAAACAATGTATTGGCTATCCAGGGATATTTGAGTCATTTACAAAGGATCTGTTTCTGTGACTTCTTTTATATGTATTCCTTCTGCGGCTCTAGTTCATTTAGTTCAACAAATCGTTTCATTTATTTCGTTACATTTTTCTTTTTTTTTTATTATTAATATAAAATTTGAGGGTGACCGTAGCACTGCGTCTTAAAAACTATTATACCTCCTCCCTTCTGTACTAAAGTACCCCGGCAGTTAGCTTCAACGCTCAGCACTTTTACTGGGTCCAGCGGTAAAAGTTTTTCTATGGTTTTATTGAGTGTCCCAAAGCACCTACCTCTGTGCTGCAAAGTTGCCGAACAGTCAGCCAGCAGATGCAAACCCATTCAGGCTCCCTACACTTCGGGAGAAAGTGACATCCTTCCTCCTTCTTCAAGACAGTCTTCTTCGTATTCTTAGCTGTAGTTGTGAGAGATGAACTCCCACTGGTTAGAGCTTTTGTACCCTCTTATCTTCCATAGGATGGTCTCTGGACATCTTTTTCCATAGTATCATACAGGAGAAAACCCCTGAAGCTCTATCAGTGGTATTTTGTCCGCTGGAGCAGAGCACCGCATACTGGAGTAAGGCTGTTTACTCAAGGGGATCGCCTGGTACCCTTGAGGCACCGTTCGTACACAGTAGCCCCTTATCATCCATCCTTGGTCATGGATCGCATAACGCCTTAGACTGGGGCTGGGAATAGAGGAGAGGATTTAGGAATGATGTGAAACGAAGGTGGTCAGGCCCAGCCCCTGGTCACCTTCTCCTCCCCTTTCGTTTGTCCCTGCATATTGAAGGTTAACAGGATAACCTCGCGAAGGCTAAAAGTCGGAGTTGAATGCTAGAGTCTATTAGAGGCGCATTATCACTCCATTGTTACGTCTATTTGTTCATATATATATATATATATATATATATATATATATATATATATATATATAAAGTAATGTAATTATAACAAAAGGGACATTAATGTATGGGCTCCCGCCCCCCGCAAGACCTTACCCCCCCACCCCCCCAATAACTATTTATATAACTATAACCATCTTATTATCATATACAACCATCCACCTTCTTATCTTAACATAACCCTTAACTCAAATAAATACTTATATATTATGTAATCTTATTGTTGCTATCCTTAACTTACCTACCATAATCCATGTCCTTGCCTACTAACCAACACCATTATATACCATAAATACTTATATATGTGACACTTATTGCAGCAGCTACCTCCATAACTTATATTAGAACACCTTTTTATCATCCTATAAATACTTATTACTACAGACAACTCTTACCGTGAGATCCCATTGTTTACCATAGGCTCTACCCGTATGCTGTAGCCCCTTCGTTGGCACAGCATCCTCCCTAACTATTTCTTTTTAGTCTTCCTTAACTTACCCTGTCCATCTTACCTTTATTTATATGGCCATCCCCATATATTTGAAACTATATATATAAATTATAACAAAAGTTACACAAAGAAAGACATAAACATAGGTAACTCAATTTTATATTTCGACAGCTGACATCATGAGGAAGTGAAGAGCCTCATATGGAGGCCGGGTAGTGAACCTATGTACAATATACATTACAATGTGAAATTTAGTGAGTAGTAAATAGATACACCCAATTACAGTTTCTAATTGTGGTTTAACCGTCATCACGTTTAATGTATATATATATTAAAAAAAATAAAAAAGCTGCACCAGCGTTTACTGAAAAATCTTGGCCTCATTTCTGAATTTATTATTGTGGTTTCTTGTTGTGACCAACTTTTTGGTGTCTGGACAGTGGGTGCTAAAACCATCGACAAGTGATTTTTTAGTGAGGAAATCCGTAAAGCCATAGTAAATAAAACATGTTTATTTTATAAATCCCCAGCCAGTATTTCAAACTTGTATAAGAGAGGATTTAAAATTAATTCTTGAAATAACAAAAACTTTATTGATATATGATAATTGCGTGTATATTTTTATAAAACAATTGCAATTTTGATACAAAGATCAATTATTTTTTTTGCACATTGCTAACTTTTATAAGAAGTCAGAGTTCTCTAAGCAACTTTATTCATTTTAATTTTTAATCGTAATGTCATTTACAAAACAGTAGACATGAATCCAAGAGGAAAGATACGCATATTTTTACGAACCTTTCATTTCAAAAGAAGTTTCTTATTCAAATTGCGCGTTTTAAACACTTCTTGTTCATCTTCAGGTAAACTTCTACAATACAATGTATTTTACAAATGTTTGGAACGTATAGTTTGAATTAAAAAAAATCTTTTGTGTAGAGACTTTGTATCATCGTTTTGCCCCAGTGTGAATTTCATTTATTATAATATTTGAATATAATTCTAATTTATATTTGTAACTTTCATTTGAAAGTATCAATAGTAAGAGATTGATAAGATAAGGTAAAGTGCTGTGGTCGTCCCAAAGGAGAGCACACATAGGCCAAAGATCGACCCTTTGTGTTACCAAACAATAAACTTCCTACGTTGGAAGTCCTAAACTGGAAGATATTGAAATCTTACTAAATTAGGATTGGAAGTCCTAGTTTGGAAAAACCTTTTACGTTTAGAAAGTTCTGAACGCAATTGTTTTTAGCGAATCAATCTTTAACGGATATCACGAATATCGTAGAAGCTGGGGACAGACGGCTTAACGTCCTCTCCGAGGGACGACATGCTCAGATTTATTCACCTCCCGAGTGAATAAATCGAGGACCATAGTGGGTATTGAACCCCGGATCTACCAGATCTAAAGTTAGCCACTAGTCTTACCACTTAACCACTAGTCTCTTAGGTGCTGAACTAAAGAGATGAAACAGTCTGGATGTAATCACCACATTTAAACCCAATTCGGTTCTTCAAATAGATGGTAATAAATTTTATTTACGAATTATTTATATAGTTTTACTTAGACTAATTAATTGACCTGATTTATACAAACTAATAATTGTAAACAAATCCTTGGAATGGTGTTTCGAAGTAGACAACTGCCCCAGGCATCAAAATTAAGCATAGCCAAAATCTTTATTACAAAGGTTACGGGGTATGAGAATTGATATGAACGTAAATAATTGTATAGTTTTAAAAATGATATTATAGATTATCACCCAATCATTGAAGTTTAATAAACAGATTTTTAAAAGGTTTACAAGTTTTGACTTTTTTTCCTTTACTTGAAAATAGTTAAAAGATTAATGCCCTGGATTGACCCCCGTCAGTTTTGATTGTCATCCAACATCTACAATTAAAAGCCTTCAGAAAACACGTTCCTCCAATTTAGGACAAGCGCCTCAATTATAATTATTAAAAAAAAAATATTTTACACTTTGAAGGCTATGCCAATTAAGAGCCATCAACCTTAACTTATTCTTTGAGCTTAAGTGAATACTGAGTTAAAAGTCAAAACATTTTGATTGTGCTTAATATTTTTTTTATTAATATTTCAATTAGCTCTGTTTCTGGATTTCTATTTTTTAATTACCATCAAATATTTGTGTTATGTAATCTTAAATATATTATTTATTACTTATTTGGTTAAATAGCATTTAACTATATGTTATATATTTTATTATTGTGTATTTTATTAATTACTATATTATTCTATAATTATAATATTATATATTATTGTACATTAAATATTTTTTAAAATCTGGGCTTATTTTATTAATTATATTTATAAATAATTTTTGTAGTAGATAAACAATTAATATTATATTTTGAGGTGGAGAGGGAGCCTCAACTTCTGCTTATTCTCTCTCCTCCTCCTGCGTACGTGTTAGTCATGTAAATGCATTTCGATAAATGAATCATCAAACGGAATCATAAGGAACGCATATCTGTCCAAGAAGAATAGTATCACAATATTAATAGCTTCATTAAGTAACGTTTAATGTTATTTAATGTGTTACATTATGTATTTGGTTGTAATACATAGGTAATTTAAATAATTATTTGTTAATCGAGACAAGGGAATTATAAAAGTATGATCCGATTTTGATAATGGAATTGAGAAGGCAGGTGAGACACAATTTATTCTGCTCACAATTAATTTTTTTCTGTTTTATAAGTAGTCCATGGTGTCTCATCAAACACATCCAACTTTAACTAACAAAACAAATGTCTGTCGGATGTTTATCAGCATATTGCAGAATATTAGCCTACTTCTCTATTGAATGTGTAATGTCATGTATGCTTAAGGATAGTAGTTGAGGAGAAATGATCTTCTACATAACTCCCCCCAAGAAAAAAAAAATATATTTGGAGGTCTAGCGATCTCGGTTGTCAAACGCAGAGAGCAAGGGTTCTGTCCTCTTTCTCACCAATCCATTTTTTTTATTGTTTAAACCAATGCCCTAGCGGGTGATAACGTAGCCGTTTACCGGCTTTTTGTTTGATCGCTGATTCTGAAGATTCTACATTGGGAGTCCTATATTTTGACTAACTCAAGTGTATTTAGAGTAGGGATATTTAACGAGTACCTGACATGGTACAGGCTTGGGACCGACGGCTTAACGTCCTCTCCGAGGAACGACGAACTCAGATTTATTCACCTCCAGCGTGAATAAATCGATGGCCAGGTGGGGATCGAACCCCGGACTACCAGTCCGACTAATCAAATAATTGAACATTTCTTCATTTAGACACACCTAGCCATTACCTAATTATGGTGCAGGCATTCTGTATTAAATGAAAAATAAATTAAAAAATATTATTACATTACAAAATGTTATTATTAATATTACAGAGGTCCAAAAAAAATGTCCGTATTTATATATCCACGATGATATATGTCGTAGTTAACAGTTCCAAGAACAACATTTTTTTTAAATGTCGAAGGACTGCTATTTTTGAAGTAATATTCTACTATAAGCGGAATGATCAGTATTTCTTATCATATAGCTAGTTATTTGCTGTTCTATGGTTGTATAACTGGGAAGTTAACAGGAGCCCGTGCTGCCTTGAATTAGGATTCAGGGAAAATGGTCAGTAAGTGAGGTAATTTACTGAGGTATATTGGGTTTAGGAAAGGTTGATGGTCGATTTAAGAGACTGGACAAGGAGGTTTGTATTAGCAGGCAGTTTACTGTCTTCATTGTTTGCAAGTCTCATTATACAGCACTTTGTGGATTCCCATATAAAATCATGTTGAGTATTCACATTTTCTGGCCGATTGATAATCCGTTAAACTTCAAAATTCCAGAAAGTTCTGAAATTTTTTTTTCCAGGGAATTACAATCCAGGACCTTATTTTAGACTTCTGTTATTAGTTTCAGGCTTTCATCTTATTGCATTAATCGTATATCCACATAGAAACCCATAATTACTTTCTAATGGGCCAGTAATTAATCACATATATATATATTGATAAAAGTATCGACCGTGGAATACAAACAAAACTAAAGTTTATCGGGGCTCGATCAGTTCTTCAGGTTCAAATTAAACTTTTATTGCCAAAGTTTTGGTTTTTATGTAAAACCTTTTTCATAAGCCTACAAAACAGTGGAAATATAAGAAATAATTCAATCATTCAAAAATCAAACATACATAAAATGCTTTGGTAATAAATACATACTTTTTGGTTGTCTGGTGAAATTTGGTCACCTTGCTTGTTTATTTCAGTTCAGTGTCACGTATTCATTCAAACTACAGTTGTTGAAATCCACAGACCATTCTTCTTTGTAAAATAATTTGTAATGTCATACTTAGTCTTTCTGTTTCGTTTCAAAATTTATACATCTGTAAGTTTTCTCACTTACCTATAGTGAAAATTTCTATTGTTATTTCTGAGTTGTAACTAATTGCATTTTTATGTCTGTTTGATTTTTGAATGATTGAATTATTTGTTATATTTCATTTGTTTTTAGGCTTATGTAATGAGAGTTTAATTTGAACCTGACGGTAAACATGAAGTGTTCGAAACGCGTAGAATAAAAAAAGTTTCTTTTCTATGACTGAAGACTTTGATTTGTCCATATACTCCAGTATTATTAATAATAATGATAATATTAATAATTCAATTATTAATTATGAAATTTATAATCAATTATATTTTTATGCAATTTTAATTATTGTATGTTAATTAATTAATTATTAATTAGTTAATTATTAGTCTTATTACATTGCTGATTTTATATTAAAACGGTAAAAATGATTACATGTTTGCTTATTTGTAAAATAATTATAGCTAAATTAAAAATAGCTGCTATATTTAAATACATTACTGAAATAAACTGATTAAAGATTTCTTTATGATACTTTAGTTATTGGAAATTCGTGTATAGATTATTTTAGATAATTATTATTTTTTAATAATAATACTAAAAGCAATCAATTTAAAGACTGAATTATATTAACTTTTGTAGATTCATAAAATAAATAAAAAGGAGTAAAAGATAAAAAAAATATTTATTTATAATATTTCTTATAAAATAAATCAAGAATTTATTAAAATTGCTTTTTAATTAAATGAATAGCGTCCTTGTTGCTTTAATATTGACAAACTGTTTAATTAAATCTGGAGAAAACGATTCTTTTAACATTTCTAATCCTATCGGAATAAGAGCCGGACTGCTTAATCCATTTTACTTTGCTCTCCATCTTAAATCAAGTTTATTTATCTTCACGTTATTATTTTTAAATCTTTCATGATTAAGTTTTATAAAAAGAATAAGAAGAAAACTTTACTGGTACATAGACATGACAGGTATATTAAGAGCAGACAAGGGAAATGTTACGTGTTAATGAAACACATAATATGTTACGAAACACGTGTTAATGAAACATTTTCAATAAGAAAATGAGCAAATTATATATCAGATGTATTATGCTAGAGTATATATCTGATATATACTCTATCAGTGTTAATGAAACATTTTCAATAAGAAAATGAGCAAATTATATATCAGATGTATTATGCTAGAGTATATATCTGATATATACTCTATCAGTGTTAATGAAACATTTTCAATAAGAAAATGAGCAAATTATATATCAGATGTATTATGCTAGAGTATATATCTGATATATACTCTATCAGTGTTAATGAAACATTTTCAATAAGAAAATGAGCAAATTATATATCAGATGTATTATGCTAGAGTATATATCTGATATATACTCTATCAGTGTTAATGAAACATTTTCAATAAGAAAATGAGCAAATTATATATCAGATGTATTATGCTAGAGTATATATCTGATATATACTCTATCAGTGTTAATGAAACATTTTCAATAAGAAAATGAGCAAATTATATATCAGATGTATTATGCTAGAGTATATATCTGATATATACTCTATCAGTGTTAATGAAACATTTTCAATAAGAAAATGAGCAAATTATATATCAGATGTATTATGCTAGAGTATATATCTGATATATACTCTATCAGTATATATATGATATATACTGATATATATCTGTTTATCTGTTTTATATATGTATATAAAAGTTAGGTTATTGGATTATTCATTACTTTTACTTTACTATAAGAAATTTTCATACATTTCACTAATTCGAAATTAAATTATATAATACTGGTGCAATCGTTACTGGTGAAATACGATATATATATTTATATTACTATATATACGATAATATATATATATATATATATATATATATGTATATATATTTGTAAAAGTTCATTTAAACATATATTGTTAAATAACGCCCCATATTTGGCTTGTATCTGTTTCTTACACAATTTCTCCAGTTTCCGTAATTCCTTCGTCGTCTCTTCATTAAAACTATAAAGCTTATCACCAATATTGCTAGTCGACATGCTTCGAATGTACCACATTCATCATCAGGACAATAATGAGAATAATAGTAGAATTGTTAGTTTATATATAGAGAGGAGAATTACTATTGGAATGTTCACAGGCCATCGCCTGAGGCGGTCTTGTACGTTCTGGTGAATAAGAGAGAGACTCTACTAAGAGAGAGAAAAGGCCTCATCCTGGGACCTTTTTAACAGTAATATTTCTTCAACCAAGCAAGCGTTAATCAACAATGGTTACTCAAACAAATATTTCGACAACATTCTAAAACACTACCTGGAGAATAGATTCACCTCAGACAATAAGAGCATAAAGACAGGCACAAACCACAAAATATTCTACAAGAACCAGTATACAGATGAATATAAAACTAATGAACGTGTCTTGAAAAGTATTATAAAAAGCCATGTTAAATGTATTAAGTCTGAGGATAGTTTGATAACTTACTACCAAAGCCCTTCAATAAGCAGTTTAATAATGAAAAATAGTCCTAGCGTAAAAGAGTCAAAAGAAACAAATCTTGTATATGAGTACTCATGTAATATCGGAAGCTGCGAGGCCAGTAAAAGCTCATATATAGGAATGACTACATTATTACTATAGTAATACTTCATTGTCTAGAAGAATTACTATGCACCTTTCTGCCAGCATGCTAAAATGTCATATAACAGCAATTCATAAGACAAAACTCACAAGAGAAATGATGGTGAATTCCACGAAAATTATCGCTAGAGAAAGGAACCATTATAAACTACAACTATTAGAAGAAATAATTATTCAAGAAAAGCAGCCAGCCATAAATATCTAACTAAATAATTCTTGTCGAATTTTAAAACTATTTGCAAACAGAGACACCCAGATTAGCGAGGTAGTAGGCTAGTCCAACCACCCTACCTTAATCCCCCATAATGCTCCGTGATCCAGGGCGATGTCCTGTGAACATTCCAATAGTAATCCACCTCTATATAGATATATATAAACTAACAATCCTACTATTATTCTCATTACTGTCCTGATGATGGATGTGGTACATTCGAAACATGTCGACTAGCAATATTGGTGATAAGCTTTATAGTTTTAATGAAGAGACGAGGAAGGAATTCCAGAAACTGGAGAAATTGTGTAAGAAACAGATACAAGCCAAATATGGGGCGTTATTTAACAATATATATATTACTGGTGCAATCGTTCATAGTGTGCATTTACTCATGATGAAGAATTTCAAAAATTATGTCTTAACACAGATGAGCTTTATGTTAAAACTAACAACGCGTTTTGAACATTTAGTGTTCTTTTTCTGGTTTACGTCTGCACTTTTGCGTTAACCCTCTCAACAAAGATTTAAGGTTGAACAGGAACACTAAGTGTTCGAAATGTGTTGTTAGTTTTGATATATAGTTCTTTTGTAGACATAACTTTTAAAATTCCCCATCTCAAATTATATACTTATATATTTTACTTTCATATACCATGAAAACAATCCATCTCAAGATTTTGACAGATTGACATTCTTTGAGGTTGCTAAAGTCCTTGTTGACGCTTGTCTGCAAGTGTGTGTGCGTGTGTTGTGAGGATTAGGTGGCGAGGGCATATTCAAAGTATATAGGCACTTTACAGTCCACACTGTTTGGTGGATCAAATTCATATTTCATAAAAAAATGATAAATATAATGTAAATGTGCTTTATTATTTCTAGGAAATATTCCATCTGGGGAAAGTTAGCTTTAGGGTAATAAGCTAATGAAATAGTCTCCATATATAGAAATTTAATTGTATAAACAACGCGTTTCGAACACGTAGTGTTCTTCTTCAGGCATTAACTAAAAACCTACAATGTCATCAGAGAGTTATCTATAGTGTAAAGTAAATGATAACAAATAAAATGACATTGTATTTTTTTAGTTAATGCTTGATGAAGAACACTGCTTGTTCGAAATGCGTTGTTTATACTATTAAATTTCTATATATGGAGACTATTTCATTAGCTTTTTACCATACAATGAGTAAAAACCACATAATAAGTGATTGCACTACCTTAGAAAGTTAGTGAAATCGTTTTTCTCAACCACACTTAAACTACTAACCCTTCAATGTTTAAATGTTGGTATTATTACGAAAGTGATAGCAGCAAAAGCAGAAAAAAATCTCATAATTTTCAAATAACGGTAAAGATATGCTTTGAAAAGTGTAAAAAATTTGACTTTTGATTGATTTTGAAGCATTTTGAACACGATGCAGCTCATACCACTTAACAAATCAGAACAAAAACACCCCAAAATATAGCAGTTCTGTGTGGATGAGCTGAAAACTTTATTGAAATTACATGAACGAAAAGAAAGGGGTGTTCTGGAATATTTTATGATTTCAGAAAATGTCTTTTTATGATAAACTGCTAACTGTAAAACAATGAACTTGCTATAACAAAAATTTAATAACTTTGATTACCACAAAAGGCAATGAAGAAGTTATAAATAATGAAAAGCTTGATTGATTGATTTTGTTATTACAAAATCTTGTAATAATAGACAACCTCCTATATTTGTTGGTTTTGATTTTATTCACTTAGAATTTTTTTCAGGTCCATAACCTCATTACTGTGCAGATATAGTAGCTGTAACAGTCTACTATAAGCCTTCACTTAGGGAAGCAATTACTTATAGACAAACGAGATAATATGCTCATTGGGGCCCATAATCAACATTGATTATGTTGAATTTGAATGTTGAATACAACATAATGTTGTATATATGTCATATTAGCAGTAACTTGAGTTTCTTCATATTTATATGGATAATCAAATATTTATGTATTATCTAATGTCTTTCAATGTATAATGTTATATTATAATATATATATCCTTAATTCTAATTACGCATACTTTAATACTCGTATACTGCATCCTGCTGTTTACATTAAGAATTTATAGAGTTTATGATAGGGTAAATCAATGGACCAAATAACTGAACCTGTTATTCGAGATATCGATTTACATTACAATATCGTATTTAACAAACTTTTTCTTTTTTGAGTTGGAAGGATAATGTTAATAGATCTTGGTTAATTTCTCTTTTATACCAAGACGGTGTGTAATATAACTGATATTCTACCTTACTGAGTGCATAAAAGTACGGCTAGAGGTCTATTAAGCAGAAGTAGGTCTCAGTAGGGTGATTTCCACTATCAAACCAACATTATTTAAAGGGCCATAGAAACTGAGACTGCACAAAGAGATCCACCTCTCCCTTTGGAAGTTTCCACGTTGCTATGAAAGAGGCTTCCGCACTACTAACTTACAAATCGTCTCTCCAATGTGAAAGAACACACCATATTTAAAAGGTTTTATACTCTTTTGGGAAACTTTTATTTTCGCTTGGAAACTTGTTTTTCCAGCCTTTGCCTTTTTCCTTCTATATCTTGGTTCATAAAACAGGAAATAGGAAATTTCTTCTTAAATCGTTTATACTATTTGCTTAGCATTTCTGATTGAATATTCCTTTTTCCACAGAAATGTTTCCTTCTATGTCTTTATATCTACTAGTAATAGAAAATTAGATTATTGCTAGTACAGTTTAAGTTGTTGTAAAGATATACTGGACATCATCTTTTTGATGATCTTTTAAAAGGAAAGCATATCGGAAATTCAGTCTACTCTAAAGCAAAGGCAAAATAAGTCGAACTGAGAAAATACACGGAGTAAGTTGGCTCACCTTTCCCAAAGATTTCATTTTTGTTATCTCTAATAACCAATCAGTCTTTTATCAGACAATTTTATTATGAAAAATATAACACATTCTATTTTATGGAAAATATAAAAAAATTGACATTATAGACTGGATATCATATTGAGGAGACAATCTTTTTATTTTATTTTACATTTCCTGTAATTATTCTGCAGAGAATATAATAATAATAATATTAGCATAATTATAATAACATTGTTATTATTATATTATTGTCCTATCATATAGTTATCCATAATTTTTCTTTGCATATTTTTATATTATGGAAGAAAGTTATTTGAAGTCTTTCATAATTTGAAATTTATGTTTTGAAGTACCCTCCCTAGTTTATTAATTGTATTATTGTATTCTCTATTTCTCTCTTTACCCCTCTCTCTTTCTCTCTCTCAGTGTGTGTGTGTGTGTGTGTGTGTGTGTGTGTGTGTGTGTGTGTGTGTGTGTGTGTGTGTGTGTGTGTGTGTGTGTGTGTGTACGTGTCCACGTTGTTTTGTACCACTGTTTTAATAAAAAAGTATCAAAATAAACACATAACCTAACTTCATGAAAAAATGAAAACAGCATATTAGACTAAAGTAAAATTTATAGAATGAAACACAAATATTTAAGACAATATTATGTCTTAACTGGTATCTGATAAGACTGGTTGATCTTGATAAACAAGATATAAGGAACATATTCATAATTTCAAATATACTAAAAGGAATTCCAATGTGAAATAATAATGACTACATAAACTCTACCGCACGCATTCGATTACATCCCTTATTAATACTAATTCTGCTAATGATTTGACTAATAAAGCTATTCTTAGAAGTGCTACTGACTTTTAATTATTAGTCAAAGTCACTTGACTTTATTTTTTTTAAGTGCTGTAGCAATGACATGTTCACTACTACATATTCATTATAATTAGTAAATGGTGGCATCTGTATTAAATCATTATCCTTTAATTATATTGACATTTTCATTTTTACTGGAATATATAAACTTTAATATAGATACCAAAACTGTTACAATTTATATTATCCAAGTGTAATAAAATATAATGTATAAACTGATTTGTGTCATTCGTCTTATGATAATATATACCTATAGTTCAAACTGTGGAGACTGGATAATACATAGTCTCCACATAAAATAAGTTTTTCATTGAAACACCTGCGTTTCAATTCTTCGTGTTCATCATCAGGTAAACTTCCAGTGGAACAAGTGGAGGAACAATGACGTGTTCAGTAGAGGAACATCCTCCACTACTTCCACTGGAAGTTTACCTGACGATGAATACAAAGTGCTTAAAATGCGTTGTTTGAATAAAAAACTTCTATTTTGTGGAGTCTTTGTAGTATCCATTTTCTCCAGTATAAGTAAATACCACACAATTAAGGACATCTGTAGTTCAAAGTTTATATGTATGACATTATTAAATATTTATCATTGGTGGAATGTTAAGTTAACATACCCAGATAAAAACTCTGTAAGTCGGCTACAAAATCAATAGGGACCTGAATATCTTTCTCATTTATTACTAGTTCTTTTTTTTTTTACTGATATAATATTTGCGTTTATCTGTTCTCCGTTTAGTGGCTCCAGCCTTTCTGTCTTGTTATATTCAGATTCTGTAGTTTATTTATGAACTTTTAAAATCGATCCATTTTATATAAAGTCTTCTTCATACACAAAAGGAAATATACATAACCTTGCAACGTAAAAATATCCATAAATATTATGCAAGAGTATATTAGGTATTTATTATAACGGGGGAATACTCAAACAAAAACAAAGAAAATAATGAATTAAAATGGATGATAAAGTTGAAGCGCTTTTCTGTCTGCGTGTCGTGCCCACAGAGGTCTTCTTTTCAATTATATGTACAGCCATTAAGGTGCAGAGGGCTGCATACCCTGACAGTTGCTAACATGTTTGTTATGTTTGCAGATGAGGTTGTACCGCCATGCTGAGTGCGGGCAAAGTCATGCCTGGCTAGTGGCCCAACATGGTGGACCTCGGCGGCTACGTCATCATCATCGCAGAGACCAAGGACAACAAAATCAAACTATACGGTAAATATCCATGTTGTAGAGAAATATAAACTTACACACTCCAACAAACACCATTATAAGTAAAACAATCGACATATCACAATCAGATGTAAAGCATTTATATATGAAACGTGCTTGATTTCATGATTCAATGTATATTTCTCGTCATTTTTCCAATTTTTGTTTCATGGTTCTTCAATCATGCTAGGATTTCAGACTCGAGAAAGCTGCAAAAGTTTTTTCAGATTTTGCGTTACCTGCTGTTACCCACTAGAAGACCCGCTACTTTACACTCTTAAATACTTTGAACCTGGCACTATCAATGTTTGTACCAGCTTTGAACACAAATATACGATTGTCCCAAAACTAACCGAACTGCAAACTTCAATGAAAATTATTAATCTGAAACAACAAATTTAATATTTATATTAATTGTTTACAAATGTTCATTAAAAACAACAAATTTAATATTTATATGAATTGTTTACAAATGTTCAAAATGTCTACCTTCAACTGCAATACAATCACGACATCTTTTGACAACACTGTGACATACTTTCTGGTCGGATTTCTCTAAAATTCGGTTGAATACACGCCAATTTGTTTTAGATCATCATTTGTTCTAGGCTTATTAGCATAAGCATAGTTCTTTAGAATTTCCCTTAGAAAAAAATCAGGTAGGGTCAGATCCGGAGATCTAGCAGGCCATTTGATTGGTCCTCGGAGTCCTATACAACGTCCAGGAAAAGTTTCATCAAGCCATTGTGGAACATCTTTAGCGTAGTGTGCAATTGCACCACCATTTTGAAAACGAAGATCGCTGAAATGGGAGAACTCACTACTAATAGGAACACTTTAGACACCAACTTTTTGTTGTTTTTGACAAATAATTTTTTTTAAAGTTTACAGTTCCGTTACTTTTGGGACACCCTGTATATATTAAATCACATTCAACCAATCATGTTTATGACTGACTGTAATGGTCAGGTCCTTTTTACGTTACTGTATTAAAGCGAATGGTCAAGTTTGCTAATATTGTAAGATCCATACGTTTTTAAACATTCTGAGACTATTGTTGATAATATTAAGATGATTCATGGACCTTGAAGTTTGTTGGTGGATAGGTTGACATGCATCCAAACACAGCAGTTCCACCATTCGAAAAATCTTGTTAGATATAACTATGTTCCGTTGTGTTAGAATGTTTCCTTTTAATTTTCGACTATATTGCATCATATTAAAGGTACTTTATCATACTAGATATAAAAATAATCTGTCATTTTGTTATTTAGTTAAAGTAAAACGATAATTGTAAGTCTCCACATCAAAGAAGTTTTTCATTGAAACCATGATCACATTTCGATGTCACCTGTCCCTCCATTGCTTCTATTAAAAGTTTACCTGATGACAAACACGAAGTGTTTGAAACTCTTAGATTAAATAAAAAGCTCCTTTTGTGTGAAGACTTTCAATTATCGTTTTACCCCCTGAATTAAAAACATGCAATGTTTATAATATAACCCTGAATATAAACATGAATTTATAAACATGCGATTTCGAATTTTCAGTATTGTCTTATATGTGAATAATTTATATAAATATTTCATTAATCACTACCAAGGACAATATGACATCATCAAGTCAACTATTAAATTTCACCGGATTATCATTATTAAATTATCGGGTTTAAATTTTTGTTTTCCTTTGCCCACACTTATAACGCTTTATAAGTAAGTGTCTTTAGTACTGTTCAAGAGGAGGAAAAGTGTGCCCCATTTAACTAAATTTATAATGAATGATCTGTCAAACAAAATTTATTATGATTCTACTTTGATATTTCTATATTTTGCCAGCTCAAATGTATTTAGAATAGGGACCTTTAACGAGTACCTGACATTGGACAAGCTCAGGACAGACGGTTTAACGTTATTTCTCAAACTTTATCATCTCCCTCGGCAAAATATCAAGGGTTAGAGAAAGAATGAAACCCCAGATCTACTAGTCCAGAGGCGAGCACACAAGCTACTGGGCTACCCTGGCTCTCCAACTAAATAGATTTATTTACTTTAATATTACTAAAATGTTCGAGTTTCTTATAAGTAAAATATATTATAAATGAATTTTTTTCAAAAATTAGAAAAATAATCAATAACCAATAATGTATTGAAATAATTTACATTTTATGACATTCATTATAAAAAATGGCATAACCACTAATATCATTTAAGATGAAATTACATAAAAAGTAAGATTTTATGAGTAACGAATTTATTTGATAGACGATTTTGTTTCAAATAATGTTAATATTCGCTGATTTATTCCAAGGTTTAATAAATCATTGAATTATGCTGAGAGCTCAGTTATTTCTGATGATGGGGCCTTTACAGTAAAGTTGAGTGAAGACCACTCAAAATTTTTTATGAAAACAATGATTAACAGGTAGTAAAATAAGTCACTGAAAACATAAAAGGCCGTAAGGAGCTTTAGGTTTCCGACCTCTGATTTATCCTAAGATTATTGGCTTACCATATACAGTCAACAACTGAACCAAATGTGGTTCGTAAACCATACATACGGATCAATCATCATACCAAGTAAGCATTCTATCACGAACTATGGGTTATCGATGGAATAAGTTTAACTTACATAAAATTTATTTTACACATTTTTTATAACAGATGAACTTATATTTATTAAAAGACTTAATGCGGCTTAACTATCTCAATGTACTAGCTAACTAAATTATTCTAATAAATGTATATTAGATATTACAGAACTTAATTCATAGTTCATATTATCGGTAGCAACGGAGCTACACGTTATGGTTCTATATGATAAAGGATATTATGGTAAAGTGACCGGGTAATGTTTACATGGTTTTTTAAGATACTGATATCAACAAATCATTTATCATATTTATAATTTTAATTGGCCGAGGAACTTTAAAAATTATATTAGCTCAAATCTTTAGGGTTCTTTTTTTGTGACTCTAAAATGTGTTAAAATGAAGTCAGACTGATTTTATAATATATTATTTTTTTGTGGAAAATTTTAAAGAATTCCACAATCTTCATTATTATACATTTCTTTTTTTTTTTTTTTAAAAAAAAAAAAGGTGTTATGTTTTCAATGGCATTTATGACGACTACAATTAAATTTAATATTAAGCGCCTTTGCTTTTCCCTCTCAGTTGTTATCAGGAAAAAACCTCTTTATACGTTTCAGTAAGTGCTTAAAAAAATAAAAACTTTATTTTATTTTTTTTTTTAAACAAAATATTCTATTAAACCAAAGAGCATGAATTTTATCAATGTTCAATAATAACACTTAAGTTATTCAATAAACTAATATAATTAGCAATAAATTCATTTGCAAGGAAAGAGAAGTCATATTCACTGACTTTTTAAAAAAGAGTTTTTCAAATCAATGTTTTCCGCTTAAACGATGAATTAGTAGCTGCCAACGATGAATATACTTAAATACTTAATAATATCCTACGAATTTGCTGCCATTGTTTACTGCAATTTGACTAATAACCAATGAAAAAATTTCAAAAATGAATCTATAAGGCTAGATATGTAGTAAGAATTGGATTCACAAAAATCACGTCTTGAAAATGTCTGTCTGTTGGTTGTTCGTATTCATGTGGGTAGTATAAAGTTACTTTGAAAAACATCCATACAAACTGTCGATAATGCTCGGGAACGGCTTAATAAGAACTCGGTGCCATGAAGCTTGACCATGGTCAAGTGTCAGGCACGCTTCTACAAGCATGCAGCCCAACAAAAGGCATGCTTAATTACCTTCATTGGAAGTCACTTAATCTTTCTCAGTGAGTCAGTTTACCTGCCTCCGACTTTTAACCGGCCACTATTCCCTTGGAGTCCACCTTCATAAAATATGAGTCCCTGTCAGCTGCTCATGTGTCCCGCCATTGGAGAGCACTAAGCGTTATAACGACTGACAGAAGAGTACAGAACCATACACGTCTACAAATCTAGAAAATACTGATCTACAAAACGGCAAATCAAGGACTGTTAAAAAGACTCTGGTATTGTTAAAAAACAAAACAAATTTTAATCATCTCACTGAAAACTTCTTAGTTTATAATTGCTTATCCTCAGACAGTGTTATAAAAAATAATTAATAACAATTGACATTGAAATTTTTGCTCGGCATAAAATATAAGGGTATAAAGTATGACAATATGTAGCGCTCATTGAAATTTACTTAAAAATTATTTATTTTTTAGCTACAATGGAAAACCCTATCACATTAAAAGCAGCCTTAGAATTATTCATTTAAACATTAGAATACATTGTTCGTATTAGCATCATGATAATAATATAAACAGCTCTAACATTTTACTGAAGTCTAGTGGCTAAGAAAACACAAATATATTACTTCCAGGATATAGAATTTGATAACCTTAGTCCTGGAGAGAAAAGGTGTCCGGGTTTCTGCCAGCACATTTAATATATCCATTGTACTTAAGCTAAATACAGTCGATCTATTAAGCTGGCGGTATCCACCGCGTCTAGTATTAAAGAGCATTAACGCTTGGGGCTCTCACCACATTAACGCTCTAAACTATGCCACCCGACCGTCGTTTTAATTAAGGGACATCATTACAACAATGACAAAGTGATAGCAGAAGGTATTTATAAAACATTGTCTTGTGTTAAATAAAAGTCACCGATTAATCTGATATTGTCTCTTCATTTTTATGCAAATATGACACGTAAAATACATGGGGAATCATCTGAAACTGAACACATATCAAATCAACTACGGTGAACATGGTATCTGTAATAATCTTCAAAAGAAATCAACCTTTCAGAGAACCAATATTGTATACAAGTACAGTTTTACTACAGGAAACCGTGAACTTCACAATCATACTTTACTACTATCACCAGAGTGATAAGAGGCTAATCATTGGTCTGTGTCCGGAACCCCAAAAGAAACTGATGACTAACCATAGATCTGTGTCCGGAACCTCAGAAGAAACTGATGACTAACCATGGATCTGTGTCCGGAACCCCAGAAGAAACTGATGACTAACCATAGAAGACTTAAATACCATGGACTAGCAGACGTGCTCGTCTTTGACGGGTATTTAACAAAAAATGAGAGACGATACTTAGTATTCGAAAATATTATTAGAAATTATAGAATAGTAGAAAATATTAGTAGTACAGTCCATAACTGTAATTAGATCTGGAGTTTCTTTTACATTTGCAGCTTTAGATACTGGGCTTAAATTGGATTTTATTCTAGGCATACTAGGCATATTTAGTACGCGGGGGGGGGGGGGGAGGACTTACTTTTTTATGATGAACGCCAACGAAATTAAAATCAATCAACAAAACCCACTTGCTACTGTATCAGGCACCTAAAAATACCTGTACTCGTATATATCTACAGGTTTTGTCTGCACATTGCTTAGAACTGACTCATTTCAAGTTATCTTTACATTTTATTTTATGTAGTAAAAAAAATTGTATATTTATTTTAAAAATATACAGGTATTTTTAGAAACCTGATACTGTAGCAAGTAGGTGTTGTAAATTCTTATATCTGTGTAGCTGGCTAATCACAACATAACTTTGCTTCTACGTTAAATTTTCAATCCGTTTAAATCTTAGCTTTGACGTTGGACATCTGCAAATCTACTGTCAAAGCTTGAGCTTGCTATGACTTATTGTAGCTGAGTTTTCTTGGGACAACATTTTTTGACAAAAAAACAGACAGAAATTTTTCTTGTGGTGGACTCGGTTTCTCTAATCTATAAAACATAAAGAAAACATGAAATGAGTCAGTTCTAAGCAATGTAGAGAAAGTCTTTCTTTTATTTATGCAGAAGATAAACAACAAAATATCAACATTCAAGCTGGTGGATTTACTAAGACTCTTCAGTATTACGGAGAGTAAACGAAGAATAGAAAAGAAATGATACAAGGTAACAAAGTAGCATCTAAGACTAACAACTCATTTTCTCTCGAAACGTGGGGAGCCTGAATGGGCATTATCAATGATGATTTGTGCAGATTCTGTAAAGAAGAGGAAGAAACACCGTTGCACCTGATGGCTGAATGTCAGTTAACTTTGCTGCACAGAGGTAGGTACTTTGGCACACTCAACAAGACCATAGAAAAACTTTTACCACTGGACCCAGCAGAAGTGCTGAGCTTCTTGAAGGCATTGAAGCTAATTGCTGGGGTACTTTAGTACAGAAGAGGGGAAGTACAAAAGTTTTTACGACGCAGTACTATAGTCACAATCAAATAATATTAATAATAATAATAATAATTTTTGTTTTAATAGGTTGTGGAAAAAATCTGCTTTTCAGATCCCTGAACAGATCATTTGCTCAGGGTATGTGGGGTTGGGGGTCCCTACCCACTAAATAACCACATCCTGATACCTGGCAATATCCGTTTTCACAATACTTCGTGTCGGTGCCGTCAGTCCTCCTAAGCTTTATAATAATTAATTAATAATAATTATAATAAGACAAACAACACTGCACCGACAAGTGGATGATTAAGAACCTAACTGCAACCTGACTTTAACCTCCCACATGTGTATAATGAATCTTCTGTATTAACAGGAACACACTACCACTGGATAAACGTAACCAAACATTTTTTCTCAGTTTCAGATTGAAATAAGCACAAAATACTGTTTTTTTAACGAATAGACGTATAGAGGCTGGATGTTGAAAAATATTTTTCATCGTATTTCTCACCCTTTAATGTCTTTCAACGGGTCAAAGTGTGGCTCATTTTGAATTGGAAACCCATTTTAAGCCATAAGCCAGTTATATACTGGTAGCACGTAACAACTGTAGTGACACCTATTCAACAGCCAACTTTGCTTAATGTTGCTTAACATCGGTGATCAAATGTAAACTATTTTAGTCAACATGACTGCGGTCGTTATCAGTTACTATAAAGTAATATATATAGGTGATAGTGAAAACATATATAATTCAATAATAAAGGAAAAAGACCCCAAAGGAATAACTTCTCTTAGACAGTTCAATCTCCATGTTTACACATATTTTATAGTGCTTCCAAATATTCTGCCTGCTAATAAAATGTTACTTTGAGCAAGCTATTGAATAGCTGAGTCGTAAAGGCAACCCACTTCTGGTTTCAGGATTTTTATTTGTTCTTTCCCAAAATAAATTCATAAAACCTTATACAATAAAATCAATTTCTAAGTTTGAAAACTATTCATAATAGATGTATTGTTATCATCTTATGTAACCAACTATGTTCTAAATCAGGCGTGGGCAACCTTCGGCCCGCGGGCCACATGTAGCCCAGTAATTATTTTTGTGCGGCCCTCGAAGATTATCTGGAATTCTATCTTAATATTAAAAATTCCTTTGTGTTTTGCTTATTAACAATAGCTCACCGAGACTTTTGGAAGGAAATCACATTAGAGAGTGAGAGAGTGTGTGTGTGAGAGAGAGAGAGAGAGAGATAAAGCTCTATAGCAAGAAATAAATTTGTTTTTTTGTTTATATGACGCACTAATCTTTTGGAGATTGTGTTATGCCAATTGTTTACCATAATAAAATAATGAGATATGAATAATAATTTTCATTATAAGAACAGTAAAAAGTTAAATAAATATTGACACATTAATGTAGCACACAGTATGTGTTTCTATATATTTATAGAAATACATTATACCAAAGAAATTACCATGCGGCCCGCGGTCACTTGGAAATTATATAATGCGGCCTCCAGTTCACAAAATGTTGCTCATGCCTGTTCTAAATTAAATAGCTTGAAGATATAAAACAATAATAATCGCATCATTCATGCAACCTTTTTACCTATTTGACAGGTATTCGAAATATGTAATAAACCTGAGTTCTTTTGATAAACAGCCGCATTTGGCAAAGAAGAAAGTGCTGCTTTGGCACTTTCAACTTTTGCATTGTCAACAAGACAATGCACGTGTGAACACTTGTCTAGACACGATGGCCAAAATCCACGAATTGAGATGCGAACTGCTACCCTATCCAGTATATTCTCCTGATTTAGCCCCCTGCGACTATTTTCAGTTTCCAAACCTAAAGAAATAGCTGGGCGGTAAGAGATTTGAGTCGAATGAACAAGTCATTACCGAAACAAACGCGTATTTTGAGAGCTTTGAGAAAAGTATTATTTGGTGGGAATAAAAAAATTAGAAAAACACTGGACTAAATGTATCGAGCTAAAAGGTAACTATGCAGAAAAATAAAATATTTCTTTGCCGAAAAAAATTTTCTTTTATTCAAAAAGTGAAGGACTTATCAAAACACCCTCGTAACTCAGTGTTAGCGAGGGTAATAGCCTTTTCTAACAGGGTTTCTGCCAGGGGATAGTTTTTTTATTTTTTCTGACTGTACTCCTTTGTTTCCCAAAACATCCCTGCCTGGACTATTGTCCTTTCAGGCACTTTACACCCTTCTAAAATACAACTCTTCCCTCCCACTCCTCTCAACCCCTCACCATGGCAAGAAATGATTCAGAGTAAACTATAGGTGCCCAGTAATTAGAAAAACACACTTACAGTCTCTAATTTCCTGTTTGACCGTGATCTGGAGAAAAGCTAGGGACACTATTTGTTTACAGTAAAATAAAATACATATTTTACAATATTCTACATATTTTTTTAAATGCTTTCTTATTTCGACCACATATCTTTAACACTATTTTTCTTTTTATCATGGTTATGTCGAGCTTGAAAAAATAAAGCACCTTAAAGCCGACGTTTCATCTATATTTGTAGACATATGAAGGTATTGTAAATGTCTACAAATATAGACAAAACGTCGGCTTTAAGATGCTTTATTGTTTCAAGCTAGACAAAACCACGATAAAAAAGAAAAATATATTTTTAAGATACATAGACTTCTATTTTATGGCAACTGGATTCTATATTTTTCTTTTCTTTTCAGATAAATTAAACTTTTTAATTGTTTAAAAAAATAAATAAAATATCTATTTTTTTTGCTTTTATCTTACATGCCACTTTTTTTCAGTTACTTACAGGCCTGTTCCTTTTCCAGTTAAATTCTCTTAGCCGGAAGTTAGTTTTTATTATCGAATCTCTCAGTCTGAAGATAGTGAATGCCGTACACTTTGATGATAAATTATTAAAAATAGATCTACTACGTATTAATGCCTATATATATGTATATTATATATATTTTTATTACTTATTATGTTATGTTATAGTTTGTTATATGTATACTAATTAGTGATAAACTCTAACGAGCACAAGGAACTACTGGATAGAATTATTTGAAAATTGGTAACTACATAACTAGAGTGCAGGGGTTACAGAACAAAGCCCTCACAATGATCGATATTTTGAACAATATTTCATCGTCAGGAGAAGAATGGAGAAAGAGATATAGAAGTCGAGTCCAGAAAAGTTATTATTTTGGATTCTTTTGTTCTAGCTAATTTACAAGTTATACAAAGCTACATCCTCTGTGTTGGCAATGAATAGAAAACCTTGTTTTGACATTTACTGTCTGTATTTCTGTCTGTTATTGAGTGATATTAACAAATAGCAGGAGAAGGATTTTCAACCAGGTGGTTTGATTGTATACGTGTATATTTCTATTAAGTAACTGTTCTAAAACAATAGATAGGTCGTGGAGAAAGGATGCGACGGAAATGATAGAAGTAATGAATAAGGGAAATAATTGAAGAGGAGATAAAGGCAAGGAAAAAGAAAAAACTATGCACTTGAACAGAATGACAAAATATCGTCGATATGTAAGAATCTTCTTTTCTAAGATACAATTGCAACTTAACATTTAAGTTTCCAAAACCATTAATAAATCATATTTTTCTACAAAATTATATTCATTAGTGCCCTACTATCCAATTTACAGTAGAAGTCTATTAAAAATTACCCTTCATCAATGTCCTTATACATGTATCCATTAGATGGTTAAGATTTAATGTGCAGTAAACCAGTAATGACCATGTTTAAGTAATAATTATTCTTTTGTTTAGATGGTTAAAATAGTATTCGGCCGACCGAGAAAAATTTATTTTTTTTCAGGACTTTTAGAGCTTGTTCGATAGAAATCATGAGTTTAATATATATGCAATCACAAGTATATATACCCACTGCTCACTCGTTTAACATACCCATAATTATATTAATTAGTTTCAAAAGACGATTTCCGACGTAGTGGCAGAAACCTTTTTAATGTCAAATGACACAGTTGTGCTATATATCACAGATCATATACTAGTAGACATGCTTGTAAACTTGACGTTGTGTAAAAATTTGCATTAAATAAGTAAAAATTACAGAGTATATTGAACTTTATATATTTACTTTGACGTGGGGAGATCTCTCCCACTTTGTCCTCTCTTCTAATGACGAACAACAGTTCTACTCTTCATGACGAACAACAGTTCGAAATTTGAGAATTTAGTAAGCGTGTTTTTTATTATTTTTTCTGTATCATGTTTTGTGTAATTTAAAGTTTTATATATATATATATATAAAACTAAAGCTTATCGGGACTCGGTCAGTTCTTCAGGTTCAAATTAAACTCTCATTGCCAACATTTTGGTTTTTATTTATAACCTTTTACGGGACTCGGTCAGTTCTTCAAGTTGAACCTGAAGAACTGACCGAGTCTCGATAAACTTTAGTTTTGTTTCTATTCCACGGTCGATACTATTATCAATATATATATAGAACACAGAATAGAATGTATATAAAATTAGATATTTATCCAGAATAATTAATTTACGTAGCTATATAATTTCTTTTATTTCTTTGAATTGTATGCCCATGAAAAAAGTTTTAAAAACACCAAAATATCAGTTTTAATTTCAAACTAAAAAATCTGGCTGATTCCAGATTTATTTTAGTTGTTTTCTATTACCTATATGTAATATTATCGAGATTTTTATACCCTGTGTTATATGTATTAAATTGCAAAACAAAAAAGGTTAAACATTCCTAAAGAATTTACTTATCCGTTTTTTTTTATTTGTCTTTATCCGAATAAAGAATGATATCCTTAAGAAGGAAGTCAAAGCCTTACCTCGAAAGGGTTTAAAAGGGTTATAAATAATGGTTGCTGAATATAAACTTAGATCTTTTCCGCAGTTAAAAAAAAATAGAAAAATGGTTTATGATAATTTTGTTAATTCAAATTTTATACTACCAGGCTTGGTAGGATGACTGTCACATGAAGAGCTTAACGTTGCAGACTGGTGAGGGAGTTCGCAATATTTATCGTTTAACTCTCTCACTCAGGAAATTAAACGTCGCATTAAATTTAAGCGCTAGCTCTACTATCTAGCTTGCACAGATGAATAATAATGTTTTTTCTCTAACAAAGACTCAGTTTAGATTATCCTCATATACCCTAGACACGGAGGAAACAAGATACTGTATTGCATAGAGGAAGATTATCTTTCCTTACACCAGTCTTTTGCACTAGTTTTATATTGGCCATGAAAAGTAAATTGAAGTTTGTAACATATAATAAAAGTAAACGATCTAATTATGAATGAAAACTAATTACAAAGATTGAAAAGGGAAGTGTGAAGTTAAAATAGAAGAAAATAAATGGAAAAAACTACAAAAAATGACAAAAATTATACAGGGAGATTAATAATTGATTTTTTTAAACTATCCTAGTGAGAAGTGGTGTTACTCTACTAGTAAAACGAAAAAAAAAGAGTTTAAGTTAGCTCTAATATTTGATACCTCTGAGGATGCGGACACCACAATAACTGCCATGTTTATAGATAAGGTGGCGAAAATAACATGTTAGGAGGTAGTTTTGATATACGTACAGTCTATTAACGCAATCATTTTGACAATATGTGACAACATTCACTTTCACATGCGTCTGGTCATGTGTCTACGTAAAATCATCTTTTATCAATAGATTTATCACTTATACTATATAATAGATATGACTATTTTACTATATTTCATTTGAACTTAAGTAACAGCATTGTTACTTAGAAACAATTCCATTGAGATATTGAAATTATTAATTTTAAAATTACACAAATTTTCTGTCGAATGAAAGTAAAAGTATATTTGTAATATTGGTTTACGTTCGACAAAAATAATTTATGAAGAAATCGTATTTGATTTAAGGTTTGTCTGTATACAAAAGAAATATCAGTTGACAGGGATAAGTAGCTCATAAATGATTGATATGACAGCGGCACCCTATTCCAAGGTCATTACCCGCTGATTATTGATATCTAATTAAAAACTTCATTTAACACATTGATTTATCCAAAGCAAATCCTGTTATTTCTTTTCAAGCCGCATTAAGTAAATATAGAAGAATGTAATTTATGATCTACTACAGCCTTCATATGTCGTCAAATCTATGTATTTTGCTCTGCATTTGAACAAGTTTAACCATAAGCCGGAGAGCGATTTCAATTATAACTTTTGATTGAAATCTAAATTATGTTTAATTTACTTTTATTTACAGCATTTGGTTTGAGTTAAAAACCTTGGAGCAGTACAATATTTAACTAGAAAACGTGGTGGAGTAAATATTAACCACTCCATTTCACTTATCTTCAAAGAGGAGTATAAAATTTGAAATCAAAAGTACTATCTCTAAACACTGATGGTGAACATAACTTAGATTATTTTTTTTAAAATGGCCTACTTCAATTTGTGAAAATGGTTTTTAAATGGAACAGAAAAGTCCGATTTAAAAGTTTCATTCCAAGATAATACGATAAACTGTTAGTACTGGTCATCAGAACATCAGAAGATTTTGGCAGGTCCGCCAAAAAAGAAATGAAAGAAATCGTAGAAATAGCCAAAGAAGAAGGAAATGAGCAATAGGAATGTGCAATACAGGAAGTAGATATATAATATATATATATATATATATAAACATAACATCTGCAGCGTCATTAATATAAGCAAGGATGAAAAATCAGTGTAGAAGAAGTGAAAAGGTCAAAACTAAACATAAAATACGGTGTTCTATTAACTAATGTTATGTATTAGTTAATAACTAATTGACTAAATTAAAATTAATTTAGGTCCAGTGGACTTTTAAATAAAAATCAATTAAAAAGAAGATAGCACACAGATTGACACAGGAATAACTTACTTTTATATTTCGACCATCGTCATCATCTGGAGGCGAAGAGTCCCGCAGGAACGCAAAGCGGCGACTCTTCTCTATCTGTGTGATATCTTCTTTTTAATTGGTTTATATATATATAACCGTGGAATAGAAAAAAAACTAAAGTTTATCGGGACTCCGTCAGTTCTTCAGGTTCAAATTAAACTCTCATTTCCGACGTTTTGGTTTTTATAGAAAACCTTTTTTATTGGTCTACAAAACAGAGGAAATATAAGAAATTATAGAATCATTCAAAAAGCAATTATATATAAAAATTGCAAACAGTTACACATAAGAAAATTCAATAGAGAATTTGAAAATAGGTTAGTGAGAGAGTTTACAGAAGTATACAATTATTCAACTGAAAAAGAATGTATTACATTAGAGTTTATTTAACAATATCTCTTTTAACCTGGTCAATACGGTTTTCTGCCGTTGCGTTTCCGGCGTGTTTGGTGTCTCATTTCTTTTCTCCTGAAGACGGATTATCCAAAAATGTCATTTTGTGTGTGTCTCTCTGTGTGTTACTCTTCTTCATTTTTGAACGTTTGAAACAGTGTTTGTGCCTAGTTTGGATCAACCTTCCGATTTTAAAGTTAATATATACATATATATAACTTTATATGTATTTGATCTTCAATGATCAAACCACTCAATATAACAATCAATGATCAAACCACAATGTGAATTGGGAAAACAAGACTATGATTTTTTAACTGTAACAAGCGGTCTTCGTCAGAGTCCGACGAAGGTTTTTTGACTCTGATGAAAACCGCTTGTTACGGTTAAAAGATCTTAGTCTTGTTTTCCCATTTCTCATTGTGGTTTGATCATATATATATACATATATAACGCGAGTACTTCGCACTTCTTCCCGATGACGACGGATGTCGAAATATCGAAGTGAGTTTTGTAGTGTCTTTCTGGTTTTTTTCTCTTTGTTAAAGTGTATATATATATAGTTCACACAGGAAAGAGAAAAACAAATAAAGACACACACAAAAGGCTCACAACGTTATTTCGACAGTCGTCGTCAATATATATATATATATATATATATATATATATATATTATATCAAGAGTATTATTAATTTATATATTATATATATATCTTAAAATACAGCGATCAGGGCACGATCAGTCTTCCAAGATCAAATCAAATCCTAATGCAGTTGTCTCGATTTTATTTAAAATATTTTTCATCGTCCTTATAAAACAGATGAAAATAAGTAAATATAAATCAATAAAAGTCATATACCAATAATACACGTAACGTGCTTATAGAGAGATGTCGTGCTTAAAGAGGGATTAGGTTAGTTCAGTGGTTAACGTACTCGCCTCTGAACTGGTAGGTCCGGGTTTAGATACCCACCTGGCCCTCGATTTATTTACGCGGGTGGTGAATAGATCTGAGCACGTCGTACCTTGGAGAGGACGTTAAAGCCTTCAGTCACGAGCCTGTACTATATCAGGTACTCGTTAAAGCCACCTACTCTAAATAGAATTGAGTAGGGAAAATGTTGGACTCTCAATGTAGAATCAGCAGGTAATGTGGCTCGTCCATTACTAAAATTGGTATCAAATTTTAAATTAGCCACGATTTCTGTCTCTAGAACTACACTAAAAGGTGATAGGTCTTATAACTGTAGGTATTAGAAAACAAACAGACAAAACCACATCGTGCAAAATGATAGATGCATAAATATATAATAAACAAGAACAACATATTACAGAAGTAAGAATATTTGCAAATGAAGAGCTATTGGAATTGCATTACAAGAGCAATAAACATAAATATAGAATAAACTGAGTTCTTCAAATCTAAGAAATCACTACCCCGCTTTAAATAAAAACTATCTCCTCTGTCAAATTACATTTGTTCTTATTAAACATGGATTCTTTAAAGAGTAAGCATGGTATTTTGATAATGTGTAATAATCAATTTCCGCCGAGTTTTCTCTTACATTAACAGTATGTTAACGGTGTAAATACTTTATTTTCTACATTTTATTGCCATATTTCAAAGTCCATATTTCTAGAAAATTTGACAGGTTCAAATCAAACACTCAATGCCTCCATTTAGACCAACAAAACAAAAAAATATATAAAAAAAATAAAACAAACTATAATTAATTCACTTTAAAGAAAGAAAATTACACCATATAAAAGATTAGAAATATAACTATTCCTGATAGGAAATGAGAGATATAGGAATTAAGTTTTTATAAGTAATAAAAATCTCTCATTTTTGTTGTGCTGTATTGGAATTCGAACTTTCAGTGTTGTCAGAGATTTAACCATTTTTACTGACAAGTAGGACCTGAGGTGAAAGTAGAACGAATAATATATTTAAACACATGGAAACTTATAATTTGATTGAATTTTGAAACAAATCTGTATGTTTTTTGAAATGAATATGTTGAAACTGTAAAACATATCTTTGAATGGGGATATGATTTGAGTTTGTAATTTGATTGTAGCACAAGATTAATGGTTGGAAAAGGGGTGAGAGAGGCGGAAGTCAAAAGACAATAGGCTCAACTTTCATTGCAAACAGAAATATTGGACTCTTGAAAAGGCAAACTTGCTATGCATTGTCAACAACCCCCTTACTTCGAGACCATTTTGTCATCTACTTTACTCAAATTACATATTTTAATAAATTATTTTCCATTATCTTTTTCTCTCTTCGAATATTTTTTTGTGTAAGTTTAAATAAATATATTTTTTTGACATTAAAGAATTTGGTGTTTCAACAACAGAAAAAAAATTCTACAACTTAAGACAAACTTCCTTAGTTTGCTTAATGATTAAATCGGTGTTGCCTAAAGTGTGAGCTGTGCGCTCCTCTGGGGAGAGAAGCTGTGACGAATTAATAAAATTATCAATCATTGAAAAGGTGAGCGGACAAAAACCTATCGAAATAATAATATGAAAATTGTGGTGGAATAGATGATCTACAGAAACATGCTTCTAGGCTAGGTTAGGTTAAGGTTAGGTTGCAGTGGCAGTCCCCCAAAGGAACACTCATTGGCCCTTTATGATACCACACAAATGCATTCTACATTGGGAGTCCTAAATTGCGCTTTACTTAAATGTATTTAGAGTAGGGATCTTTTACGAGTACAGGCTCGGCACCGATGGCTTAACGTTGTCTCTTAGGGATGATATCGTCAGATTTATTCACCTTCCAAGTGAATAAATCGAGAGACAGAGTGGGTGTTAAAACTACCGGTCCCGAGGCAACCTTGGTGATACTGGGCTATGTCTAGGCCAGGCGTAGGCAACCTAATGTGTATTGGGGACCCCAAAATATAATTTCCAAGTGAACGAAAGCCACATGTTCAAAATTATTTAAATTTTTATGATTGATATTATGAAAATATTTATTTCTACCTCATAACTTCAGATGTTCCCAATGAAGCAATTAAACTACGCAGTTCTTCAATGAGGAGTATTAAAACTATCATATATTAAAAAAAAACAAAAACTAAAGCTGTTGTTGTTGTTGCTCTCTCTCTCTCTCTCTCTCTCTCTCTCTCTCTCTCTCTCTCTCTCTCTCTCTCTCTCTCTCTCTCTGTCTCTATTTCCAAAGATGTACTTTCCTTCCCAAAGCCTCGGTGAGCTTTTGTAAATAAGCAAAAAACAAAGGGATTTTAAATATTATGTTGGAATTCCAGATAATCTCACAAAAATACATCGTGGGCCGCATGTGGCCCGCAGGCTGCAGGATGTCCATACCTGGTCAAGGCCCTGCAACGTCCATACTACCGTGTGATATACAGTCAAAATGTAATCACCAATGTGTAATTATAATTAGAGGATTGATTTAAACATTTAAAAAGGAAAAGAAAAGTTTATACTGATATTTGCATTCCACACTATTTTTCTGTTGAGAGGTTTGGTCCAGCTCTTTACCAAACATCCATAAAGAAAAATAGTATAGAATAAATGTTGTTCAGCAAGAAAACTTTCAATTTATGTATATATTGAAATAATATATATATATTATAAGTACAATACATAATATATAGTTATATTATATATAAACAATATATATTATAATATATATTACATAAAGTGTTATTATATATATTATAATATAATATTAATATGTATGTAAATATTATATATTTGAAAACTGAACTTTATGTAGATCACAGGATACACCAAAAATATTCATGGATGATACATACACTGACACCATATTATGAATCTCAGAAGGTTTTCATTCCATTTTGGAAACCGTATTCCTGCCTGCTTGGTGCTTTTTTTGATAATGACTTTTTTTGATAATTGCACCAAAAGGCAAGTATTGATCAAAAATTTGGAAAGCCAAACTTAGTGATATGTTTGACTTTAGAATTGTCATTTATCAAATTAATTAGTACTTGTTAATAATTTGTGTTTTAGTAGATTATAGAAATGCTAATAACCTATTCTGAAATAAATAATTTAGAAAATACTCTTTAACGCGCTTTATTTGTTACTAATGATAGTTTAGAGTGGGAAGTGTTCGAAAAATCACAATGAAAAAGATGGCTTGGGACTCGATGAAGTTTGGGAAACAATGGTTTGAGGAATCATAGTATACTACGAAGAATTCTGCTACCTATTCCCTTTCTCGTGTACCTATTGGATTTATTTCCGTGTTTTGAAGCTCTTCACCAATCTACGAAATAAAACAAGCTAGATTGATGGTTTCTAGCGAGGAGCTCTTTAGCCGAATCACGAGTGTATTTACCTTGGCCATTATAAAGGAGGGATGCTTCCTTAAGTACCACCATCCAAAGTAATTAAAGATGGATGAAACTGCTTTCATTGTTTACAATGTAGACCGCTAACCTTCGCAATTTAACTTTGTCACTTTCCCTAAAAGTACTTCTTCATTAGCCGACCAATACTGAAGAATAAATCATAAAATTATCAAATTTTATTGATTTCAGCAAATTGGGCATCGTAAGAGAAGTCAGTAAATCATTTAGTGATCTAAAAAACAAGAACCAGCAAATAAAGGAATAACATACATACAAAAGCCATCTGTGTAGGGTAAGGTATTTATAAAAAAATATGAAATGCTAGGATCACCTTTTGCTCAAAACATTGACTCCATGTCAATTTTTTATTTAAATTAATATTGGTCGTATTAAAGAAGTTAGTCGATGTTAAAAAAATAAATATTTGAAAGTATGAAAGAGATAAATTCGTGAGATGAATTTGTAGGGAGATTACTGTTCAAGTAAAACTGTTTAAAATTATATAATTTAATTCCCCCCCCCCCCTTGCGTGAACCCCAGACTCAGGTTTAACGATAATGTTGTCAATGACGATCTAAACACCCAACTGAATAAAGAAGAAATCTAATTGAACATTCTTAGAAAACATCTATCACATGTTTCTTTACGAGTTCAAAATCGAAGAAGAGTAACAAACAAAGTAAGGAAACACTTGCAAACTCAAATTTTCGGACAATCCGTATTCAGGAGTGAAGAGAGAGAGTTACTTGTGCCTATAACGTGCTTGGCCTCCCTCTCTCTTTTCTCCTGAAAACGGATTGCCCGAAAATTTGAGTCTGTAAGTATTTTCCCTTACACTGTGTGTTACTCTTCTTCGATTTTAAACTCGTATTGTGTCCAGTTTGAACTCCTTTACGATTTTATTCTAAACATGTATCTTTAGGCACTCTGAACCATTGGTGCAGAAAACTGTATTTCAACATCAACTTTAGAAAAAAAAAACTTGCATCTATAAGGAGTTACCACTTATAAAGAACAAAATACATTGGTTTCTATGGGTTTTTTTATAAAGAAATCAGACTGTGTTCATTTGAACAACTTACGGTCATACAAAATTGTTGTTGACTACCTGTGAATACTATTAATCTCTCAGTTTACCTAAAGTTCCTCAAAGGTAATACATGCAATGACATTTAATAATTATTGAGACAAATCATTATAAAATGAACATGATTTATTCAAAGGTAATTGAACATATACTTCCTTTTTCACATAGTCTCCATCTTCCTTTAGACACTTGTTGATTTCATGCATATTGTTAGTACCCCAGATGAAAATTGAAATAACATCAGATTAAGGTATTTAGTTCAATAGTAATTAAAGAATAATAAGTATTTTAACCACCAAGCGTATTCTATTTAAACTAGTAATAAAATGAAAACACGGCTAGTTGGTTTTGGCAATGCCAATCAACTCACAAGCTATGCAAACAGTTATTGTGTCGTAGTTACTCGTGTTTAAAGAGGAAAAGAAGCACGAAGTCCTTAGACACAAAAAAGATTTATTCAAAAACGCGTTTCGAACACTTAGTGTTCATCGTCAGGTTACATCTACAATACAAATGTAAGAAACAAATATTTGTTTTGTTTTCTTTACTTCTTGTGATAGTTTTTTTTTACTTTTATAAAAAACAAAATATATTGGTTTGTATGAGTTTTTATAAAGAAAACAAATTGTATTCCTTAGAACAATTCAAGAAAACAAAAAATAACTTCAGTATACGTGGTAAGACGTCATTCACTAATGTGGCTTGTTTAATTCATCTATAAGTTTCTAATATTTGTAACAAAAAAGAATTCATTTAGCTATTTATAACATTGACAACCCGCTGCTTTAACTGTAGTATTGTCATACAACTTGTTGGAAAAGTTTATTAGAGTTTTTTTTTTTAAATATAGTTAATGGGTTAGTTCCACTGAGGTTAGTAATATTAGAATTAGTAATAATACATTCCGTCATACCTCGTAAAGTCTCTGATAAGCTCGACCGGTTTCGGGTCCGCCTGGATCCCATCTTCAAGAGCACCTAACTGACTGTGAGTGTTGTTTTCCTATAACCTACCATTATAGCATCTACATTGTGTAAATTCAGTGTTTGTTGTGTAGTTAATTTTTTTTTCCTATTTCTTTAATTGCTATGTTTTTTTTTGAGAAAATGAAAGTTGAATGAGATGAAATTGCGACGGTGGAGAGTGTGTGAATCGTTTAATACAAATAAGACGCGGGGACAGGTGTGGTTTAGTGCCTACTGATTTGGTGTGAGCACTCAGTAATAACCCGCCATATGAATCTTGCTAAAGAACCGGCTTTATCATAAGACAGGTGCAAAAGTTTGTTCACGCCTTCAAAGTCGTCTGACCTTCCAGACACAATTTCATATGCTATCATTACCTACTTTAATAAACTTAGAGTTTTATTTAAATAGAAAAAGAATAATTATAACTCTTAGTATCGTTTTTTTTACTACCCAGACATCTGTAAGCATTTTTTTTTCAAACTAATAACATTTTTTATTAATACCAAGCATGTCTAAGGACTGATATCACCAGCCATAGCTGGTGTACCATATGCCATAGCAAGGGGTACTTCAACATTTTTTAGCTTTTGGCTCGCTTTTAAACCAAGAATTTGTCTGTAGCTCATAAAATTATTATTTTCGAAGAAACTAGCTACTACTTGTATAAGTTAATCAATAAAGACTCAACCGAATAAAGAAAAAATGTAATTAAACACCCTTTGAAACTATCTATCACATGTTTCTTTTGTCACCCTAAAGCAATAGTGCAGAAAACTGTATTTCAACTCAAACTTTTATAAAAAAAAAACTTAAATCTT
Source organism: Hermatobates lingyangjiaoensis (assembly GCA_026182355.1). Classification (NCBI taxonomy): domain Eukaryota; kingdom Metazoa; phylum Arthropoda; class Insecta; order Hemiptera; family Hermatobatidae; genus Hermatobates; species Hermatobates lingyangjiaoensis. The sequence goes on from JAPFBL010000059.1 coordinate 618,108, forward strand.
AAAGAAATTACCGCTTATAAAGAACAAAATATATTGGTTTCCTTTCAACAATTTAAGTGCAAACAAAAATAATTTGTTCATCTCCTATTATGGGCCAGTAAATTATATTATTAAAAGTTTAATATTCTTTATATCCAACGATGCTTGACTTTTTGAGGTTGTTGACCAGATAACCCTCGAAAAGCCTTGTAACATTGGATGTGTGGTGTATAAAAATAATTTAACTGTATATTCAATGTTCTCCCAAAATGTGATTGTTTTTCCAAGATTTAATTGTTAAAAATATAAATTATATATCTAACTAGACGACCAGTGACCCCTTGTGTCACTCAGTCACCCATAATATGAAAACAAAGACTCTTATATGGCGCAGAGCTTTTGATATAGTATTCTTAACATGATTCAAGTTATACACATAGTAAATATATTTAGTAAAACAATAAATCATTTAAAAGTGAAAACTTTAATTTATTTTATTACATAAATAAATAAAACATCAATTTAAGTTGTATACTTAAACCTGTAAATTAAAATATTATATTTATCTTACCCAACATGAAATAACATTAATGAAAGGAATGTGTCTTTCTAACATTAACATAGGACATTTATATTTAATCTGACATTTGTGTTCAAGTTTATATCCTTGAAATTATTCATTTTAAACCTCTAATGTAATAGTTTATTATATATACTTTATTATAATATATATATATTATTATTATATCTATATATATATATATATTATATATTATATAATAGTTTATTATATATATTTATATACTTTCGGAATTTCATATATCTGTTTATTGCTTAAGTTCCAATAGGATTGTTAAATAAAAACTTTAGCTTTGAAAGTATGATTTTGAACTAGGAAACTGACCAATTCCTGATAAATACAATTTGTTATTTTGTTATATATATATATATATATATATATATAATATATATTAAAATACAAATTGTATTATCAATTTATATATATATAATATTATATATATATATATATATATATATATATGACAAGAATTAAGAGTAAATACGTGAAATAAAAAAATCATCATCTAAACAACAATCAGATTTCCAAAAATGGGATTGAGATTTTTCGGAGAAAAACTTGTCAGGTTTATTCTATAACATAAATAGATTTTACATCTATAGTCATTAATTTTACTTTACTTATGTTGAGAGAATATATTTTTCATTCTCCTTTCTTTTTAAAGCCATTATTTGTAAAGTAATATATTTTTCTTTAATATTTATTTGAATAATTCGTTATAAACTGGAATTAACAGGTATTCCATTTTTTACGTGTGTACAAATATTCGAACAAGAACAAGAGTTTTATAAGTATATAGATTAAAATATATAAGTATTAGTAAATAAGATATTTTTCCTGTGTCTTATAAAAAATTGGCCGTCCGTTTTGGTTCTTGTTGTAAAACAGTGGTTTAGGTAGAATCACTTTATAGTGAATAAGGGAGGTGGCCCGTGATTCCTGGTCGGTGGAGATGTTTTTGTAAATAGTAATCACCAATGACGCAGGGAAGCTTTCCGCTAACTTAAGTCTAACGAGATTCTGGGGCAGTTTTCTCCTTTTATCACCAAGAACCGACCCTTTGTTTGCTACTTATGCATCTGGAGAGTTTTGTGTTTTACTGTAAACCCAACTCCTTTATTCACTGTATCTGACTACCTGCATTAATATCTTTGTCAGATAGTTGTAGCTGATTCACAATTATGTTTATTTTGTTCTGAAGAAAATAGTTTCAGTAACTACGTAACATTATGTGCAGGTTTGATTATGTCAGTATAGAAGAAAACAACGATGGAGACAATATCGTGAATTTTTATTGAGTGTTAAACGCTATATGGGAGAAATGCCAAGATCTGGAGCAGAATATAATAAAAAAAAGTTTTGAATTTGCTAAACCGATTTTATTTAATGCATTCTTTGTTATTATTCATTGTTAATAACTCGTCAGCGTTATACATATTGGGACATTGTTGCGCAAGTTTTTCAGCTTGCATGTTACCATAAAACTCTTAATGGCTAGGGATCCATCGAAGGACAGCTAGACAATTCTTATAGGTAAGATGGATGGTTTATATGTAGTTGGCCCACATTTCATAATTCTCATACGTTCGACTAGCCTTTTCTATCTTTAACAGCACTTGTTATACAATAAAAACCTCTGTTTCCTAATGCCTCAACTGTTTAACTTTATTGCAAAAACCATGAAAACAATATTTATCTTCACATCAAAGTTAATTAACAAAATTCATATTTAATGCATTACAAAATACGTTTTGACCAATCAGTTAGTTGAAACATTAGAACTCCTGACATTGAATAGTGTTAACAAAATAACTCTACTAAATGATACGTCAATGAACACAAGTATAAAAGAAAAATCAAATATAACATCTTAAGTATAACAACTTTAACTTTAACCTTTTCTAATAGCAGGTTTGCTTCTTCATTCATCTTGCTTGCAATATTTCATGCTTCCAAAACTCTCTCTAAACATTCATAACATTTCTTCTTCTATTTATTATTTTCTCATTCATTATTGCTTACATCAGCTAGGTTCAAAAAGAGCCCAATGCATTACATGAATCTCAGATCGTAAAGTTTACATCCCTTACATTTAATTAACAAGACAGAAACTCTATTGATTCTCATTATATTTATCCTTAAATGAATTTTTCCTGTAGTATTCATGAAACTAGTCACGTTTTATGTCTATTCCTTCCCTTAAATCAGAATTAACTATTTTACTAATTGTAATCAGACTTATGTATTGCTTTATATTACTAGTCAATTTTAACTGACGTCGATTAAGGATTCTGGAGTACTCTTTCTTACAGCTACCTGAGCATTGGGTAGTAGTCAGAATTTAGCTCCTAATAGTAATAAGTCATTTGAAAGCTAGGTGCTTCCGATGGACATCCACTGTATCTAACTTATTGGCCGCATGTGCGTTATTATTGTGGATGTTCAGAGTTTATAGATACCAGGCATTCATAATAATAATGTCAGCAAGTTCTGAGCTATGAGATGGCTTCTGTGACAGTTCCACTTGATGGATGACATATAAGACTTCAGCTAGAATTGCTGTTGTTGGAGGTAAAAAATTATTTCCACCTTCATCGTATTGAATTTGCTACTTGACGTCTGTGGCAGGAGCTTAGTGTCAGCGGTTCACCCTAGTTCTGCAATGACGCACCAATATAAAGGTCTTGTTTCTGGTTAGTGAATATGCTTAACTACTACCACCAGTCAGGACAAACATAACAGCAGAATATTAGTATTGTGTTATTTAGAATGTGCACAAGCTGAGTTTACTTTACTTTTAATAGCATGAGCATTGAAGAATAAGACTCTCGTAGTCTTGCCCATTATGAGATGAGGAAGGTTAATTTGTGTTAGGACAATGGAAATGTGCCAAGTGCTCTCTGCTGTTTACACCCTTATCAGCTCTTCGAGAGTCCTTTCTTTTGGAGAGCCGCCAGGAGGTTTACTGTTGATGCTTCAACTACATCTATCTGTAGATATTTTGTTATTTCTGCTCTCTTACTTGATTCCCACCGAAACAGAGCCTAGAGTGAATGAATTTTACGGGAAAGATCACTGCCAAAATGTTTTACCTTGTTTGAAATGTTAATGAGAGAAGAACCTCAACAATTGGCTGAGTGCTACTCAGCAGAGGTTATGCTGAAAGATTGATATTATTTCTGGCATACTTCCGTTCCTTGCTGGCTAGAATGCATAACACACCTGTAAGTTTGTTTACAGTATATCCAGCATATCAAGCTTGTGGCAGCAGAACTACTAATAAAGCCCTGGATATTCTTCTTGATCTTTCCACCGTTATTCTCAAAATCAACATTTTTTTAGCATAAGTTTCTTTAAAGAGGGCAGAAAACAACAATTAAAAGCTGATGAAACTGCAGTACATTTATCCAGATTACGTACGGAAGTAAGCTATTGCAAGCTCCAGGATTGTATATTTACTGTATTTAACTAGCTCCTTTGTCAATGCTACCAGTCAGAAAGGTGTCTGTCTGTAAGGACGTCCCCATTCTCTAATGTGACCTTACTCTCCAGGATCAATCACTAGAATCACTGTAAAATGTGATTCTGAGTCTCCTAAGAACTTTTTCAAATGTTCCTATCACATTGATTCAAACTATCCAGGACCTTCACTCCACATTCAGTTGAAGTCTCCTTATACATACCTTATTGTTCAAGGTAATTTTACCAGCGATCTGTTATTAGTGCCTGATATCACACGGGTTCGGGCCAATAGTTGTAGATCCTCTCCGGTGTTCTTTTTAACAACAAAAAACGTTGTTTTTTTCACCTTTTAGAGCTGTTCTAGGGGTGAAAATTGTGGCTCATTTATAATTTGGCACCTATTTTAGTAATGAGTGAGCCATATTACCTGTTAATTCTACATTGGGAATCCTAAATTTTGCCTAACTCAAAATGACTAAATATATCCTTAAGCATTTAGAGTAGATATCTTTAATAAATACCTGATATCGAACATGCTCGGGACGACGGTTTAACGTCCTCTCCGAGGTGCGATGTGCTCAGATTTATTCATCAGTTTTGGTATTACAGCGTGTACCCAGCTTATTCAGCCGCATCTCGGGGGCAACAAGGCCTAGATTTATTCACCTACGGCGTGAATAAATCGAGGGCGAGGTGGGTATCGAACCCCGGACCTAGCAGTTCAGAGACGGTTACGTTAACCACTGAACTAACCTGGTCCCCACATTCTCTCTGAATGACAGGGTCTATAAGATTTCAATATTCTACGTGATTCATATCTTGATATGAATTATCTTGAATATCATATCATTATAATGGCAAAGATTCGTACTTTATAATCTCTTATTCGAACCAAACATACAAAGAATATAAATATGAAACCAATGAAAAAAGCATGAAATAAAAAAGTTACTAACGATTCCATGAATTGAAAAGTTACTGAAGATAGTTCAACAATAATGTTATCAATGTTTTTCTGTTAGATACAAAAGCTATAATTCCGTTCACAGGTATACAGGGTTTGGCACTTCCATTCAAAAAAAAAGGTTTGAAATAAAGAAGGAATTACATTAGTTTCCTGAAAAAAAGAATTTAAATTAAAAACAAATATTTAATTTAAATGGTAAGATCTACGTTAGATGTTAATTTTGATTACAAATTAAAAAATGGCTGTTATAGCAGCTAATCGTATTGCAAATAGTCTTCTGAAGTAGAATATGAAAAGATTACGTATGTGTTGTGTAATAACAGTACGCCAGGTATGAGCACTTTAGAAGTATTTTCATATGAGCGATGACATGTCACTCCTGGTGACAAAGCTAGTATTCAAGGTAATAAAGCAAAGAAACAAGTGTTTATTTCTAAGGCTGGTCATTTAAAATGATATTTGATTTAATGAAACAAATAAAGTAACTGTTTTCATGTTATCTGGAGTGTATTGAAACTGCTAAATGTGCAGTATTTTGAACTGCTGATGCAGAACTTTACTATATAAAGGAATATGTCTTTTCCATATTGAAACAGTAAACAAAGGAATTCCAGCCGAACGTTTTATTGAAACAAAATATATGAATCAAATAACGAAATGTTTCGCAATCTTTCTATCGATTGAAATTCCTTTACTGGTCAGCAGTCAAACAGATAGCTGAAACTCCAAAAATACCATTACTTTAACTCGAAATCATAGTAAAATTGTTTATTCTATTCAACTCACACAGGATCATAAATTTCTATTATATTCGGAATGCTTCTCTCTTCAAATGTACTAGTTAGTAATTCAAAGATATCGTTAAAAATTTGTATATACAATTTTTTTTAAAAACATATTTTGGCCAAAAATGTGGCTTTTCCATAATGCAATACTGCCCACAAACCGGTGCAGGAAAAAATTCCTCGAGGAAAAAAACCTCGCGGAAAAATCCCCCCTCAAAAAATCCTTGCACTCCCTCCCCCAGCCCAAAAAAAAGAAAATGGATCTATTTTTGACTAGAATTAGTATATTAAACTAACACCAAATTACAAAAAAATATAAAAACTTCTGGAAAATCAAAATAATTTTTACAGGTCATTATATTTATTTAAACAAAAATTGGCAAATAGCACAATATAAAAATTCTAAAGTAAATCAAATTCATTACTCAAATAAAATAAATTAAAACAATAACTAATACATTTTTTGATATAAGAATGACAAAATCATTTCAGAAAAATAAAATACACCCAAATAAAAACAATGTAATCAATAATCAAAATATAATGTCTTAATGTAAAAATTAAGTTTTAAATCATTAACTGGGAATGCACAGAATCCTTGATCAAGTAATCATATTCTTTTGGTTTTTATCGCCGAATAGTAAATTACATATATACATACATACATAATGAGAGAGGGTGTTAGTTCATAATTTAATTCTTTTGTTAGGGCGGGAATTTTTTCCCCGTGGTTTTTTCCTCCAGGAAATTTTTTTCCTAAAATCCCCCAAAAAAGTATGAACCTTCTTCATTATAAAGCCCATTTTAGAGTAAAATATTATTTCCATACATCTTATATTTTGGGCTGTAGCCAAACTTTTGGATACATACCCGCCCACTCATACATACACTTAACAACGAAAATAACGTAAAAAAAGGACTTTAGGGACCTCAAAACATGTAAATCCACCAAAAATCACGTGATCGAATTTTTCATGACTTTTTTCATAATACTTTATTTATGGTAAAGTAAAAAAGTAATTACATAAAAAGTAAATAAAAGTGAGAACTTCGCTAACAGTAAAGATAATATGCTTTTTAAGTTTGGCAGCCTTTTTTCCTGACGGTTACTCATTATAAAGTATGTGAACAGTGTAATGTACCGTACTCAAGTACAGTATGCTTACAAAGATTATTTTATTTTACTATATATATATATATATATATATATATATACATATATAGGTGTATAATGTAATCGGGATTCGGTCAATTTTCCAGGAACAAAATCAAACTCTCAATGCCGACGTTTCGGTTTTATTTAAAACCTATGAAAAAGGTTTTAAATAAAACCGAAACGTCGGCATTGAGAGTTTGATTTTGATCCTGGAAAATTGACCGAATCCCGATTACATTATATACCTATTCTATCCAACGGTTAATATATTATTGAATTTGTTATATATATATATAAAGATTTCACATAAACACGTGAAATAACTTAACTTAATCAATGATCAAATCACAATATGAAATGTGAAAACAAGTCTTGGGATTTCTTTCAATGTAATTCAAACTACAGTTGGTGTTGAAATCTACAGATTTTTTTCTTTGTAAAATAATTTGTAATGCAATACTTAGTTTTTCTGTTTCAAAATTTATACCTCTGCCTATAAAAAAGGTTTTAAATAAAACGTTGGCATTGAGAGTTTAATTTGAACCTGAAGAACTGACAGTCCCGATAAACTTTAGTTTTGTATATATACATTAGGATTTTATATATTACTGTGCTTACTGTAAGGTATAATATATATAGTATTGTATAGTATACAGAGTAATACAGTATAGTACATACTCAATTGTAATGTAAAGAATAAATAATTTGTACACCAAGAATGTACAATTGTTGGAAAGTGTTTGGAAGCCATCTATCATTTCTGTTATGAAAAATCAAGGTCCAATACTGGGTTTGATCTTTATCTATTCAATAGCGGCGGCTAGGCCCCTTCTGAGTTCTTAACACAGAATTTGAACTCAGTTCTTTCTATCATTAACAGTAAATTGGTATGTAAAAGTGCAATACGCTTCTTGAAATACCAAAAATGAAAATAATAAAAATTTAAGAAATTTTGAAATACTGTTTAAAAACATTTATCTTCATTTATTTCATCAAATATTATGAATAACTCGAAAACTCTTTAAAACTGGCAAAGAATTGATAATGGCAAAAGAAAGATGATGAAAAAGTTTTCTAAAGAGGGATGAAAGTTTGGGAGGAAATGAAGGCGAAATTAGACCGAAAAGAGTGGAACGCGACAGTCGAGTTGTTCCTAACGGATTTAATGAATCGAATTTAATTATGGCATACTGTTTCAGACTAATGAAATAAGAAAACAACCTGATTAAATTTACGTTCTTTAGATTGTTTGGAATTCAAATGGATTATTGATGAAGTATGATGACAATCTTTGATTCAACTATTGATTTAAGAATCAATTCCTCTTGTTTCCACTCTGACCTCATTGACTTTATGTTATTCAAAATATTTAAGTTAAAAATTAAATTCCACACATTATATTGTAATACCGTTCTGTATATATCATAATAGTGCCTGTAGTAGAGTGTGTAAGTCATTAGCCCAGTATATAAACAGGATCTAATGAATGCTTTTACAGATTCAAAAACCATATTAACCTGTAATTCTTTATTTGTGTTTTATATTCAAGTCTTAAGGCATTTTAGTCGGCAGACACCCCATATGTCATTACAGTTTAAGGACTACCATACTACTCTTCAGAGTTGGGTCTCGTTTTCCCGAGACCAAGGCTCACTTCGGCTCAGATCAGGGTCCAAAGGGGTCTCTATACCTGAAATGTGATAAGTGAATGGAGATAGGTCTTTGATAGGAATCAAAGTGCTTCGAGACCCAACCTTTACCTTGATGATACCAGGCAATTGGTATATTCAAGTCCCTTCAGCTAAGTTCAAGGACCTTTCTGGTAAGGGTGCAGGGTATAACTCCCTAAACGTTACTCTGTAGTCAACCTGTTTTGGTATTATTTAGTGCTCCCAGCTTATTCAGTCATATCACTGACTCTGTAGTCAACCACCCGAGAAGATACTGCTTCTCACATAGTGACCCTGAAAGACCTAACCTGACTGGGTGGAGAACCACGGCTACCTCGTAACCTTCACCAAGTAAAGACTTGTTCCCATGGGCCAGCCTGCTGTTGGACCATATTTTAAGAGTTCTCGGGTGGAACTCCAGACCCCTCGGTCCTACTGAACCTGCTTAGCTACAGCTTAAGTCAGTTGCCCATAAACCTTGTGACCTTTAGCCACGAACGCATATAGCGAACCCGTTGCCCAATCTCGTGGCGAGGCCACCATTAGAAAAGTACAACGAATCAGGAGATTAATCCCCTCCCAAGGAATCTGTTAATCCGAGGGGAGGGGCCTCTGATCCCTTAGGAGACCCTCAACACATTTTCCGTTGTTTAAGAGGTGAAACTTATTAGTTTTATTAGAAATGTTACGCCCATTTTACCAAGGGCGATCTAAAATAACCTGCAGGAGTGCTAACTGCAAGATATGTCATCTAACCTAGAGTAACAACACCCAAACCCTCAAATTCGTTGAACTTACCGAAAACACCGAAAACGTTGGCTATTCCGAACTTGCAGTCAGCTAATACAAGACATTTAATCATTTTTTTTTTTGAAATTATGAATTAATCACCGCGTATAAAAGTTTCACATATAATAAAAATAGTAATATGATACAAATCCGTCATACTTCATGAATCACTGTTGCAGACGTTCAACCGGTTTCACACGTAGTGAACCTTCAGTTCACTACTCAATGACTGAGATCCATCTATATTACAAATTTCTATGATAATATTGTGTTTACTGACCTCTAAGCTACTAAAATATGCGTGTATAAAAAAAATGGGTCATATTAATTATTTTTATTTTTTATTCACCTTGCTGAACAGCTGGTTTATGTATATTGAAAGTAACCAAAGAGCAATATTTTTTTTTACTCTTAAATTGTCATAATTTGTTGAATATAAATTATACAATTTGGCATGAGCTCAATAGTTTACATGATTTTTTTAACTTGTCAACATTGATTAAATATTAGGTGAGTTGTGAAAAATGGGCAATGTCGAAGACCAGGACGGGAAAACATTTCCTTGTCCTTTAGTCAAACTAATTGGTTTGAGGCAAAACACCGAGCAAGTCTCGCTTTTTAATACGAAATCTTAATCGACTCTTTTATCCTTGTCTAGAAGCTCTAATTACTGCTGCGAGGCGCAGCTGTTTATCATACGGTATCCGTGATACAACATAAATTTTAACTCTGTAGTTGCAAGAATAAAATGAAGAATAACATGATTTCTGCTTATAAAATGTTTATTCCGAGAACATGACATCCGAATAAACATTCGTTGTGTTTATTATTTAAAGAATTCTATCCACTTATGATTATTCATGAACTTGTCTAAACATGCTTATTCCAGCTTCTTCTTTTAGGGATAAATTTGGAGTGGCCCACGCTAAACATTCCAAAATAAATAAGCAAAAAAAATTCCATACTTTTGGTTATCTACATACTTATAAAACTTTGATGTTCTTGTTTAAATATTTGCACACGCTCTAAAGTAAATAAAATATTAGAAATTCTGTGAGAATCAAACCCACGCCCTGGATATTGGAGGTCCACTACCTTCTGCGCCAAAGAGACTTTTGTACAAAAAGCTTCCAAAAGCTCATATAAATGACGTCGAAAGATAAAATGATAGTTTGTGACCTAAATTATTATGATTTAATCATAATAAATTTAGAAAGAGGAAATTTAATGAATAATCAACGAGAAGATCAGATAATTATTGAATATACCAACAAATGATATTTATTATAGTTACCTGAAGTTTTATAAATTATCATATTAATATAAGTAAAATATGAACAGCACACAATTATGTCCGTAATGAAAATACATAGAGCCTATATTTCCTTCTTTTAATATATCTATTTCAATAAAAATGATATAATATGGCTCCTGGTTCATCGGAAGGTAAAGTAAAGTCTTTAATAAAACTAATTCTCTCTAAATTTAGGAGTTCAGGACTAATTGTATTTTCTGTAGCTTGACAGGGATTGACAACTTCCAGTTGTCAAGAGAGGAACGGATGCTGATATCTATAATGCTTGTATCAGTCTTAATTGAGGCGCAAATTTACTAAATTCCAATTTAACTCGCAATATGAGAGTTCAAGAAGAAGATGAGAAATACTCTAAATTTCAGATAAATATTGGGGAAGACACTGGTGTAAATAATGAAAATAAAGAGATTATTACTACCCGAAGACATGTTCAGCCGTTCACATAATGTTGATTAGTGTATTTACATTTACTCTTCATTCGCCAACCCACAAATATTGTTCACAGAAAATTCTATATAAGTTTCATTTAAGGAAACACACAGTGAAAATAATCGTAGGTTCATTGAATAATTTTCAGCAAAAATTAAATAATATCTGTCATACTACTCGGTTTGTGTAGAATCAGAGCCCACACATTACCCTCAAGAATTTGTTGACTCACTAGAGTTGTCTGGGTTGCCCCAACATAAGCTAGAACTCATAAAGTAAGCTCCTGTCGAGTTATGAGAAATACTGATCCACCACGCTTATGTAATCAAACAAGACAAATAACTAAGGAGTTCAATGATAAATTAATTGTTTGTAAAATTATCGCATCTCGGTTTCAATAAGAAATAATTTTAATTCCAAGATTGAAAATTCTTTTATCTGAAGAGGACAACATTCCTTTTTTAAGAATTCAATTTTCAATTCAGTTTGCATTTGCCATGACTATTCTTCATAAGTCTCAAGGAGAGACTCTAAAGAAAGTTTTAGTTCATTTAGATAAAGCAGTCCAATTTTTTTAACATGTCCAATTACATATTGCTCTCAGTAGGGTCAATCAAAAAGAAAAAGTTTTTTTTGGAAAATTCAGAATTCTCCAAAAAATGTTGGAAGAGAACTGTCTTAAAAATAAGTTCATTATTCTCCTTATTAGAAATGTATTAATTTAGAATTTATTTGCATTTATGTGAGCATGATTGCATTAAAAAGAAAGGTGTCCCATGACCCAACGCATCATGGGTATTCTAGTATAATATATAATATCCCATTTAGGCCTAATATAAATGTCTAAATGGAAGATTTTTATTAGTTTTTCATTTATAATAAACATTGTTATAATAAATAACAATGAATGATCAAACCGCAATAAGAAATGGGAAAACAAGACTAAGATCTTTCAATCGTAACAAGCGGTCTTCGTCAGAGTCAAAAATTATGATTGGACAGAAGCTAAATTTATTACCTATGAAAAATCAATGTTGTTAAGAAATATTATTGAATCGTCTCTAATTACATTTAATAGATCAAATATTATAAACATTAGTAACGGTCTCTTCAAACTTGATACTTTCGTTACGAGGGCAATAGCCTCTTCAAAGAGGGTTGACAGCTAGCGGATAGTTTTTTACTTTTTCTTACTGTACTCCTTTGTTTCCCCAAACATCCCTTTCTGGACATTAGTCCTTTTCTGCGCTTTCACCCTTTTAAAATACCACTCTTCCCTCCCACTCTTCTCAACTCCTTACCAGATGTTTTCTGCATCTAGTGTTTCAGTTGGGTTTTTGACTCTGACGAAGACCGCTTGTTACGATTGAAAGATCTTAGTCTTATTTCCCATTTCTTATTGTGGTTTGATCATCAATATATATATATATATATATATATATATATATATAAAGATTTCACATAAACACGTGAAATAACAATCAATGATCAAACCACAATAAGAAATGGGAAAACAAGACTAAGATCTTTCAACCGTAACAAGCGGTCTTCGTCAGAGTCAAAAACCCAACTGAACACTAGATGCAGAAAGCATCTGGTGAAAGATGCTTTCTGCATCTAGTGTTCAGTTGGGTTTTTGACTCTGACGAAGACCGCTTGTTACGGTTGAAAGATCTTAGTCTTGTTTTCCCATTTCTTATTGTGGTTTGATCATTGATATATATATATATATATATATATATATATTTAATATATATATGCTTATTTTTGTATATCACACCACTGATGCATATAATATCATTAGTATAACTATAGCAGTAACAACATTAAATAACATGAAATCTTTTACTTATTACTTATGTTCCAGTAGCCAAGTGTATTTCATATATGGATTAAAGATTTAAAACAAAGTTTACCATTTAAAACTTGAAAATATTCCTATTTTGTCTGAAAAATGTCAGAAACTTGTAAGACAAATGTCGCCTTAAGCTTTTAAGTTTAAGCAAATGTTGACACTTTTAAGGAAGCTGAAAAAATTATCAAAAGCTTAGGTCGATAACATCATGAATATCCTAAATTAATAGTATTTTCATTAAAAAAATATGTAAGTTTTTATTTTATTACCTTGTACATATTATATGAAAGTAATTATTTTTTTGTCTGGTTTACTTAAATGTTAATCTGAGATATTCTTTCCAGTCCATATGTTTCCTTTTTTCACATATTACAAAATTAAATTCCCCTCTAACCGTACCACAAGTAGTTCTCTATTTTATTATATTGCGTATATTTCAAACAAGAGTTATTATGTTGTACAGCTTATTCAAAGATCAATCTGTGATCTTCCTTGTCTAATAGTCTGATTTTTGTGTTTAAATATATTAACTAATTAAATTAACTAATGTATATTAATATATTAGTGAAATAAATATCTTCTTTTGATAAAATTTAGTGTCTTTTCTCATCTTTTACCCTTGAACGATGTATAAAATGTAGGAGGTGCAAAGTCAGAGAGAATTTTTTTAGGGTTGCAGGAGTAAAAAAAGAATGAACTTACTCTAGGAGGAGTTTGGTAACAAAAATACAAACCAAGGCTGTAACTTCATCATATTAGATGAAATAAGGCATATTTATTATGTATAAAATAGACCAGTAATTCTCAGACAGTAATTCTGTTACTATTCGTGGTTTGTAACTATGTTACAGGCAAGTTAAACAGGCCAATAGAATTTACATGAATTAACTTAAATAAATACAAGATTTAATTCCCATGAAGAAAACAAATGAAGCCAATCAAGAACTATTTTAAGTGTTATGGTTTATATTTAAACAAAATAAAAATTGTTGTTCTTGATAACTTGATGTGTTCAGTGGATACTCAACAATGTACGTATTCCTTATTTAAAATTCTATAACATTAACTTACATCAAATATTCAAAATTATAAAATGTGTTTAAAAAAATATCAATTCCGGTAAAAACATATTTCGTACATATGTTTATTTTAGTATAAAAGACATTAATATAGCGTCAAAAGTGAATGAATTTATTTTTAGTGAGTGAGAAGTTAACAGTAAAAATTTCTCTTACTTGTATTTCTCTCTCTGTCCCTCCCTATCCTTCTTGGATGTGAAATTTACAATGAATATGCCCAGTGAGATCAAAGATCTCTCTACCTGTTCCTCTCTACCCAGTAGTATTATATTACATTCATAGATTTAAAATTATGAAATAGTATAAGAAATGAAATTACGAAAAATGAATATTTATTATTTTATTTGATATCAAAATTAGTATATATAAATGTCAAACATTTAATGAATAAGTTGCCATTTTCCCAAAGAACTAAAAAATTGTGTATTTTACGAAGGAAGAGTTGGCAATTTAAGTGCCGTTAAGCGAGAGACTTGGCTTGGAATGGTGATTGTGGTTTATTGAGTTTTCAGCTAAAACATCAACTGATGGAATGCAAAGAACTGAATGCTCCTCTATTATTCGACTCAGAAATGTTCTTGATTTATAATGGTCATCGTAGAAGAATGATCCCCAGAATCGAGAATGGGGTTGTGTTAGTTCTGGGCAGACGGCAACCGAGTCAAAAGGAGCATGAAGAACATCTTGAAAAATATTGTCTCCAATATAAAGGCATTTTGGGTTGGATTTGTGTAATTTTTGTTCAAGCTGCTTTTGAAAATCAGGCCAATTTCCATTTTTAAATGAATTAGGATGATCAGTAGGTTTAAAGGTGTTATAACTGTTAAAAAAGGAAGGTTTTTTTGCGTCAAATATACAAAAATCGAAGTAGTTGCGCCAGTTTGGTCCAAGGGATAAGGAGGCGATTTTTGATGCATGATGGTACTCTGCACCTGTGATCAAGAAGGTGCATTTAGAGGATCTGAGTTGGTTGAGCCAAAGAATTAGGGAGGATGAACATGGTTGAATGTACTGTTGGTGGTTTTCAAAGAGTTGGTAATAATAGGAACCATTTGAACTAAACATGTCGATTAGTCCTTGGAGAAGTCGGCTCCAGAGGACGGCTGAGGAGGTCTGCTGAAGACTGCCTGCTTGTAGGTAAAGTAGAGGGACCTGCGCATCACTGAAGTCAAACATGCTGCGAGTCTTCTCGGATTCTGTTTCTTCTAAAGGATTATTACAAAATGATGAAACAGGTTCCCAGGTTCTGTCTTCCCCATAAATCTCAACTACCTCCTCATCGGACATCAGGGACACTTCCCGACAGGCTCGAAGAATCCTACCCTCTTCGCTAATCTTCATAACATATCCACTTTCAAAATCTAAAAATAAACCTCTTTGGATCATATCAAAACTATCTTCATCCAAACTACAACAAAATACTTTCTTGTCATACCCTACATTGACTAGATGATCTCTGAGCAACTCATACTGAAGTTTATAGACTTCTTTTAAATTATACTTGCACAAAGTATTATCTAAATCGAATCCAACACAATCATACTGTTCAAGGTTAAATCGTTCTGAAGAGCAGCTGTTCCTCATCTTTGAATTTGTTCCAGATACACTCATCGCACCATCACTATAATACATCTAAACACCCGGCGGGCACTGAGCCAATACGCCGGTAAATCTAGTTCGCACTGTCACCGCTCCGAGCGCCACACTCACAATATCACCTCATAATGCTTCGCTAAGAAATCAAGCCCCCTATCTTCAGCAATTTCCTCTTATCATCTTCAACCTGCAAATTATGACAAATTTTTACGCAACACATTAAATTAATTCCAATTTTATATAGTACATTTAAAAAAGTAAAAAAACTATTATTTCACAATGCATCATAAAGCAGTAATGTATAATGTAATTTACTTATAATATAAGTAAATCATCATTAATATTCATTCCTACGCTACAAATTACGTAACTACCTCACTAATATGTTACCTGTTAACAAAAAAGTCAAAAAGTTCATTTTAAAATATTTATTACAGCATATAGGTCTTTATATATTATTATTTAGTTAAATAATAGCAATTTAATGCAACTTTGAAAACAATGGAAGTTGAAAATCATTAAATACTTGACAATAATTAATATTAAGACTCTTCGGGACTCTTCTCTTCCTGTTGACGACGATCGTCGAAATATAGAGATCGTGAGTTATGCCTGTGTTACCTTCGTTTTAACTTTATTTTATTTATTATTAAGACTATCATAAATACAAATATTTAAGCAAACTGTAATTAATCAAATAGAAAATCCTTATATTTTATTAAGGTATATGATATTTCAAAAATAGAAAATAAAAGATTGTCAACAGCCGACGATGGTTTATTAATGTTCTTGCAGGCGCATCCTGATAAGGATCTTTCTTCCTGATAAGGATACTAATTAATAATTCATATCTTTAACAGTATATTGATAAAGGTGTTATAAAATATCTACACTAAAAGGTGTAAAACCTACACAAAAAGGTGTATAACCTACACAAAATATCTTTTTAAATATAAATATTAATGTATTTTTTAATATCTATATAATTAAAAATAATAATTCTGAACCACTGTTGTGTTTAAGTAACGTGCTTGCTTCTTTAGTTTGATTTTGGATTTGTATACAGTTTTATATATATATATATATATAATATATATATATATATATATATATATATATATATAATTTGTGTACAAAGGCAGCAGGTCTTCCCTTAAGCATAACCACAGGTAGTTTTGGCCGACCCTGTCGCCATGCATACCTCCCCTTCCCCTCACTCCCACCTTAGATTCACTTCCTATAGTACAATAATGTTTTAGACTTTGTTTAAATATTTTATTTTATTCTAACTATAGTGCATTAGACTTTATTAATTTTAGTTTATACCTGAAGATGGCCAATGAGAGCCGAAAGCTTGTACGCATTTTTATTTAGTTTGTATATTTAGTGATTAATACAGTGATTAAGATTTAGTTTTTCGTGTTTGACCTATGTTTATTGTGTGTGTTAATGTCTTTTGCTAACCTTCTTTGGAAGCTACCAGAGTCTCACCGCAAAGTGATACGAAAAGTAGAGAGTGTCAACAAGAAACTGGTCAATGCAGAAGCTGCTGCTTATTTCAATAACATATATATATATATGAAAGTAAAAGCGACAAGGAAAAATTACAAAACACAGAAAATATGTACTGTGGCCTTTCAAATTTATGTCATCAGAGAGCAAACTAGAAAATGAAAACAATCCACTCTCTGCTGTTACTGTCTGATGACATAAATTTCAAAGGAATTGGAGCATATTTTCTGTTAGAATTAGTAATAATACATTCCGTCATACCTCGTAAAGTCTCTGTAAAGCTCGACCGGTTTCGGGTCCGCCTGGATCCCATCTTCAAGAGCACCTAACTGACTGTGTGTGTTGTTTTCCTATAACCTACCTATATATAGTATTTACATTGTGTAATCAGTGTTGTGTGTGTAGGTAATTTTTTTTTTCTATTTCTTTAATTGTTATGTTTTTTTCTTTTATTGCTTATTTCATTATCTATTTCTAGTTCCTTGTGTCGTCTTTTAAATGTTATTAGTGGTTTTGTTAAAATGTCGGTTTGGTGGTTTGTTTGTTCATTGATTATATTGTCTGTCATTTTATGTTTATATATTTCTATTTGTTCCTGTATGTTCATTCGTTGTCCTTTTTGTCCCGTCTGTAGTAAGTCCATTGTGTTTTCCATACTGTCTGGGTTATGTCCAAATTTGTTTAAGTGGTGTGCGTAGTTTGATCTGTTTGTGTTGTTGGTGTAGTCTTTAATGTGTTCTTTGAATCTGTCTTTTAGTGTCCTTCCCGTTTGCCCGATGTAGTTTTTACCGCAATCTTTGCATTTAATCCTGTATATTCCGCTTTTTTCGAATTTGTTATCTTTGTTCTCTGTTGTGTTGTTTGTGATTTGGCTTATAGTGTTATTCGTTTTATAACCTATTTTTAATGAATGTTTTCTTAGAAGAGTCGCAATTTTTTCGCTAGGTTTACCTATGTAAGTTAAAGATGCGTATCTGTTCGTTACTCCCGGTGTTGTACTGTTAGTATTGTGTTTATTTCTTCTTTCGTTTATTATTCTTTGTATGATTTTTTCCTTATACCCGTTATTTTTTGCTATTGTTTTTATGGTATTTAATTCCTTATTATAGTTAATTGCATTCATGGGTATGTTTAGTAATCTATCAATCATATATCTATACGCGGATGTTTTTTGTTGTGGTGGGTGGAGTGATGATTTATGTATAGTTGTGTCGGTGGTAGTTGGTTTGCGGTATATTTGAAAGCTGAGTTTGTCTTTAGTTTTTCCTATTGTTAAGTCTATGAAGTTTAATTTGTCATTTGTTTCTATTTCGTGGGTGAACTTGATTTTGTTGTTTAGTGAGTTGAGATAATTCTTTATGTCTATTATATTTTGGTTACTAGGGTTATTGACTATTAGGAAGGAGTCATCAACATATCTGCAATAGTAAACAACGTTAAATTTTGACTTTAGGACATTTACATAGACCTTTTCAAGTTCTTGGAGAAAAATTTCTGAAAGTATCGCAGATGTTGGATGTCCCATTCCTAATCCATCATTTGCTTTGTAGAAATCATGATGTGATTTCTACAAAGCAAATGATGGATTAGGAATGGGACATCCAACATCTGCGATACTTTCAGAAATTTTTCTCCAAGAACTTGAAAAGGTCTATGTAAATGTCCTAAAGTCAAAATTTAACGTTGTTTACTATTGCAGATATGTTGATGACTCCTTCCTAATAGTCAATAACCCTAGTAACCAAAATATAATAGACATAAAGAATTATCTCAACTCACTAAACAACAAAATCAAGTTCACCCACGAAATAGAAACAAATGACAAATTAAACTTCATAGACTTAACAATAGGAAAAACTAAAGACAAACTCAGCTTTCAAATATACCGCAAACCAACTACCACCGACACAACTATACATAAATCATCACTCCACCCACCACAACAAAAAACATCCGCGTATAGATATATGATTGATAGATTACTAAACATACCCATGAATGCAATTAACTATAATAAGGAATTAAATACCATAAAAACAATAGCAAAAAATAACGGGTATAAGGAAAAAATCATACAAAGAATAATAAACGAAAGAAGAAATAAACACAATACTAACAGTACAACACCGGAGTAACGAACAGATACGCATCTTTAACTTACATAGGTAAACCTAGCGAAAAAATTGCGACTCTTCTAAGAAAATATTCATTAAAAATAGGTTATAAAACGAATAACACTATAAGCCAAATCACAAACAACACAACAGAGAACAAAGATAACAAATTCGAAAAAAGCGGAATATACAGGATTAAATGCAAAGATTGCGGTAAAAACTACATCGGGCAAACGGGAAGGACACTAAAAGACAGATTCAAAGAACACATTAAAGACTACACCAACAACACAAACAGATCAAACTACGCACACCACTTAAACAAATTTGGACATAACCCAGACAGTATGGAAAACACAATGGACTTACTACAGACGGGACAAAAAGGACAACGAATGAACATACAGGAACAAATAGAAATATATAAACATAAAATGACAGACAATATAATCAATGAACAAACAAACCACCAAACCGACATTTTAACAAAACCACTAATAACATTTAAAAGACGACACAAGGAACTAGAAATAGATAATGAAATAAGCAATAAAAGAAAAAAACATAACAATTAAAGAAATAGAAAAAAAAAATTACCTACACACACAACACTGATTACACAATGTAAATACTATATATAGGTAGGTTATAGGAAAACAACACACACAGTCAGTTAGGTGCTCTTGAAGATGGGATCCAGGCGGACCCGAAACCGGTCGAGCTTTACAGAGACTTTACGAGGTATGACGGAATGTATTATTACTAATTCTAATATTACTAACCTCAGTGGAACTAACCCATTAACTATATTTTCTGTTGTTCTGATTTTTCTTTGTGGCTTTTACTTTCATTAACTTCCATTACGTCTTTATTGTGCGATAATTTAGTATATATATATATATATATATATATATATAAACACGTATATCCAAACATCATTCTGCCGAGTTGCGATCTCTTCCCTCTTTTCTTCCTACCTGTTATATGTTAATTACTTAATTAATTAATTACAGGACATATATATGTTCCTGCTGATTTAATGGATACGAAGGATTTGCTATAAATAGCTCTTTTTATATACAAGAAGTAATGGGTATTTTTTTATTAGTTTTAAAAATTGTACTATCTCGTTAATCAATATTTTTGGACCTGATTCTGTTGTTCCGTCCTTGTGATAAGGTATGTTGTCCCTTATAGTGATGCCAATCACCTAAAAGTTCTCATGTGCTATGTATAAATCTTTCGTCTTTTTTAATGAAATATTTCTCATTTAATTTTGTATGCTCAAGTTAATTACAAATTTGTAGTGTGATAATATCTAATAGAAAAATTTTGACTTTAAAGAATCATACTTGAAATAGGATGATTTCCTATATCCCACAACTCCCTTTTCGTCATCGTAATTTTTAAAAAAATGTCACTACATGCTTTTTTTGGGTACAATTTTATTACAATTCTTCGTTCGGTGAGATTTCTGTCGTGCCGACGAAGTTTTGAAATCAATCATATGTCAACAACTGTACACTTTACATCAAATAATATCTTTTATGTTTTTTTTTAAAAAAAAATCAAAAGTTTCTTTCAGTTATAACTTCCGTCAATTCTATAATAGTTCTAAAGTTTCAACAATCTAGAAGTAACAGTTTAGAACAGTGCTTCTCAAACGGTGCGCCCTGGAAGGTAGCCAGGTGCGCCCCAAGATAATGGAAGATTAAGTTTATATAACAGATTTATATTTTAGTTTTTGCACCATTTTACTTTATTTGAGAAAACACCAAGTATGGGGTTTTCAAGTCTGAGTCAAGTCTCGGCTACTTCATATTTTGAACTGGAAGGTAAATTTCTTTAATCTTTAAGCATGAATGGATAATACTTCATCTGTGCCTTTACTCGGGGATTTAAATCATTTTTACTAGCCCTCCCTCTCTCTCACTCTCTCTGTCTCTCTCTCTCTCTTTCTTTCTTTTTCTTAAAAAAAACTATACATTTTAATTTCCAATCATTTTCCTGTTATCAAATCACAGGACTAAATTTTCTATATTAAAATCAGTGATGCGCCCCAACGTTTTGGTTTGGTTTCATAGGTGCGCCCCAAAGTTTTGGTTTGGTTTCATAGGTGCGCCCTGAAGTAAAAAAGTTTAAGAAGCGCTGGTTTAGAAGAAACAGAAAAACATGTCTAAAATCATACTTGGCCAATATGATAGTGAAACAAAAAATAATTTCACTATGAAACAATTAATAACGTTAAACGCATTCGTTTAATGGAACTCTAAAGTTCGACCTAACAATTTTGGAGAATCACTGGCTTTAGGTTTTACTTACTTTGAGAAGGAAAACAAAATTTCTTCTTTTTATCAAGATTTCATAAGATTAGACTACGTTACAGAGAAAAATCTTTCAAAAAAAAGTCATATAGATTAAAATGTTTAATTTAGTTTACAGATTTTCTCTCAGGTCATTTGATTTTATAATATTTTAGTATATTTTGATTTCAATTGATCATTTGTCGTTTAAAACTTGACAATGATATCGAAAATCATCCATAGAGAACTTTTTAAGACGGAATTAAAGATATCACTCCTGTTGATTGGTAAACGACGTTTAATTAATTAATATAACTATACCTGGTAAAAGAAGAACTTCCAAACGAGTCCCAAAAACGCTACATTTTACACAGTAATATGTTTTTACAATTATCTATACGATGAAAATGTTGTACTCATGAAATTCTTATTCGATTTTTTTTAAACTTACAGCTTGACCCCAAAAAATTTAAAGAAAACGTTTATCCCTCCTCTCCTTGCTAAAAATATACCATATGTCATTTGGGAATTTTATAATACAAACGGTTACAGGCTGAAAAGGTGCTACTTCAATATGAGTACTGCTGGCCTTGTTTCTATTTCAATAGGCCTACTACCATATGCGTCTACTTCAATGTGCGCACTACCATATGCGTCTACTTCAATGTGCGCACTACCATATGCGTCTACTTCAATGTGCGCACTACCATATGCGTCTACTTCAATGTGCGCACTACCATATGCGTCTACTTCAATGTGCGTACTACCATATGCGTCTATTTTAACGTACATAGGCCGGGATGAGTCTTCTAATAGCACCCTTCAATCCTGGTGCTATTCCACCTACCCCTCCAAATGAATCCACCCACCTTGTGACCACCTTTTTCCCAGGCATTCATAAACTTAAACGCATCCTCAAGGACCTGTTCCCCATCCTATCCTCTTCTCCTTCCACTTCTGCTATCTTCCCTAATCAACCCCGCCTTTACTATAGATGTCCCCCTAACCTCGGCAACCTCTTCTCTCATAGAGACCTGGTACCCAGGAGAGTTTACCGCTCACCTGTGGGCACTAGGAGCTGCGATCGTCGAGGTTGCCGGACCTGCCCGCTTCTCAACCCCCTTCCCCATTTCACTTCACCTTCTTGCAACCAGTCCTATCCTGTTGCTAGGGACTGCTCTTGTACCTCCAAAAACTGTGTATACCAACTGGAGTGTACCCGCTGTAATGCGTTCTACATAGGCCTATCATCTAACATGCTCAGCCTCCGTATGAACGGTCATAGAGTATCCGTTTGAAACAACCAAAATTTACCCGTTGCCATCCATGCTAACTACCACGGTCTCACCTTTAATGAATGCTTCAGAGTACAGATCCTGCGACAGATCCCCCCTGAGGACTATACAGTGACTCTTAGAGCATCCGAGGAGGCCCACATCTGCTTGCTCAAGGCACGTACCAAACCCGGATTAAACCTTAAGCGATAAAAATATTTTATTTATTTTATTTTTATTATTATTTTTTTATTATTATTATTTCTTTTTTATTTATTTTCATTTTATTATATTTATTTATTTAATTGATCTTATCCTTGTATTTTCAATTGTTTCTTATCGCCTTACCAACTCTGTTATCTTCTTTTTTCATGCTTTTAGGTATTTTTCGCGGTATTCCTTTTCATACTTCATTTATCTTCCTGATGTTTATTTTACCTTCAATCAACCAGAACTGCTTGTCTTAATTTTAATTTTATTTCATCTGTTCGTCTCTATTTCATTACTTCCTGAACCGGGCGCGCGTGGCGGCACAGTCGGTTGCCGGGACGGTTTCCTGCCGTTGTGTTTCCGGCGTGCTTGGTCGCTCATTCTCTTTTCTACTGAAGACGGATCATCCAAAAATTTGAGTTTGTAAGTGTGTCTCTTTCTCTGTGTGTTCCTTTTCTTCGTTTTTGAGCTGATATATATATATATATATATATACACTTAATCGTTGGAAATACGATCCAAAACGGAGAAATATAGTTCAATATAGAAAAAGAAACATTGAAAAATCAAAAGAACACACTTACAGTCTCTAATTTTCGGTTTGAACCGACAGTTCTCCTGAAGACGGTTCAAACCGAAAATTAGAGACTGTAAGTGTGTTCTTTTGATTTCTCTATGTTTCTTTTTCTATATATATATATATATATATATATATATATATAATTGCTAATTTTTCTTTCTAAATTAATTTACCTTTCCTTGCTCTTTAATAATTTATTTGTATAAAAAAACATATTTTTTGACCATCTCATCGATTTTGTCAAACATCGAATATCACTTGGCCAGCTGCTTTTCCAGTTAAATCCTGTTAGCAGGAGGTAGAATCGAATCTCTCAGTCTGAAGATCGTGAATGTCGAGACTGCGGTTCACTTTAATTATACATGTCTGAAAAAAGATCGATTCTTTTTATACCTATTTATACCAAAATTGTTAATTGGTATATATGGTAATTGTCAGTTTTTAAGATGCTTAAATTTTGGATATTCTTTATTAGTAGTATATTCTAAAAGTCTTAGTATTATCTGATGTCGCATTTAAACAGTTATAAAATGTTAAAGCACTCTGATCTTATTTTCTGTTCTTTGTCTTTTAATCTAATTCATGCAATTTGATCACTGCTAATCTTTTATTTCGTTTGTAGCTTGATCACCGATATTTCTTTGATCTCTTCATTATTATAATCTATAACTATTTATTTAGATATGTTTTACTAAATATCTATCAAACGTTTATAAAAAAAAGAACACGTAGAAACAACATTAAACTCACTTCAATATTTCGTTTCTTGCTCTTTGCCAGCCGAACAGAACTCATCTTCTTCTTGTTCTCTTTCTCCTGATGACGACGAGATCGAAAATTAAAGTGAGTTGTGTGTTGTTTCTATGTGTCTTATTATTCTAATCATTTGATATTTCGTCCCAACAGACCGTTTCATTTTTGAATTACTTAATATCTATAAAATAACGCTTTTACTGTTTATGTGCAATTATCCGTGAATACTTGTTTTAATTAGATTTACAAGGTGAACGTACGAGTCTTACAATTACAAGTTCAAACATAACACGTTACAAAATGAATTATTTAAAATAAAATGTATTATATTATTTGTTAGATATAGAATTTAGAATATAATGTATTCTCATGTATAGTGTTTGAGTAATGTTACATAAACATCAGGTAAGAAAGGGTAATAATTAGAACACAAAGCAGTCCGTGTCAGCTAGAACTCACTGATTGCTAGTACGCATTTTGAAGTAGACTGATTTTTATATTTGTAGATTCCTAATAACGGGAGTAAATTTAATTTTATTTGAGATAATAATCGCTTAATGAATGGAGTCAACACAAATTTTATACAAAAAATTGAATAAAATAAATTCAAAAATAGCTGGCTTAGCAAATAGTAAACAAAATCAGCGTAGATACTAGATCATATCCGCGAGTGTTCAGTGCAGGCAACTGTTGAACACTGATCTTATCTGTTACTACACTCAGTCACTTCCTGTGTTTGCAGTTTCCAGTTGAAGGGCTTTTTCAACTTTTTGATTAAACAACAAACCTTTTAGAAAAACGGACAGTTTTCATCTTAAAATCTTTATATCAGTTTAGTAGCTTTTCTTAAGGTGAATAAATTCCACAAGCAGCCCTGAGAAATGCCTATGACCTTTTTTAAAAAGAAGAAATGAACTCGTTGGCGTGTTAGGTGGGATCAAATATCTTGTAAAGAGAATAATGTATGTTAGGCCACAAGAGAACGCACACGGGCCAAAGGTTGATCCTTTCTAATAACACACTATGACCACTCGATATTGAATCCAAAATTTTGCCTAAATCAACTGTATTTATAGTAGGAACCTTTAACAAGTACCTGACATCGTAGAATTTTAGCAGGGCTTTGAATATCATTGGTACCAGAGAACTGGATTGGGCTCACTCTTCCGTTCAGAATTTCATTGTTTGGTCTTAACCTTGTGGACTAGGTAGTTCTTAACTAAAGATGTGTGTAGACGTAAGAACATGGGGTTTGGTGTCGCTGCAACACCTTCTCAGAATGTTTTCTTCACAGTAACAAGATATAGATAGTGTTGTGGCTGGTATCACAACTGGGGTTGCTTGAGGGTAGTTGTTGCTTGGTTGGAGAGTTGGCCGTGATGACAGAGATGCTTGAATGATGGTGGAGAGAGTGGGCGCTTGGAGATTGGGAAGTGAATGCTTGATGTCTTGCTTGCTTGGGTGTAGAGAATAGAATGCTTGAGGTGTTGACTGCTTGCTGGTTGAGAAGGGAATGAATAGGCGAAGGGTCCGAGACTAGCCAGGTAACATTGGGCAAAGTTAGAAGGGTAGGTACTGCTAAGCCGCCCTAAGCCGGTAAGTAACGCTAGGTAGCCTTAAGAGAGAAGGTATACTAAGTTAAAATCTGAACAGATAGAGTACTTAAATATTTGGGAAATAGTACTAGAGTACTAATTGTCTGGTACTCTAGTACTTCTATCAGTAATCAATAATCTTTCTGTGGGAACATTCCTAGCACACTAGTGCTCAGATTTGTTGAACCTGTCGCCCAAAAAATCAAAACATATCAATAATACCAAGAGCCATATTTACAGGATACAGTAATCTTACAGTTCCAAACTATTAAACTGAAAACAATAAAACAGTTGTTATTCTATTGGGAATTTAAACTTACTTTATGTCTTTAAACTAGAATTATTAAGACTGCTCTTCTTTGTATGAAATGAAATATCAAATGTCTCTTAAGAATTGTTAGAATAATGCTTCATAACTTAAATTGGTCCTTTTCCTTCTTATTTGAAATTAGGCTAACATAGATAAAAAACAATATAAAAAAATGTAAAATCTGACATCCAATTAGTACCCCTCAACTAGAATGTAATATATTTTTAGGTTTCATTTCTAAAAATAACTCATTATCCCTTGTTAGTTGCAATGTTCTTTCCCTACAACAGACGCTGTACATCTTATAAAGCTCTTACTAAAGCCGAAATAAATTAATACCGCTAATTGAATCGTTATGTTTGCTAGTAGTAGGGTTCCTTAAACTTGTTTATCAGCATAATTAGTTATCATAAAAAAAACTGATTTTGAAATTTTGTAGATCTATACTTTGGGTTCCATTAATCTAATTTTTGAAAATTATTGGATCATATTCATCCAAAAGTTACGAATACACAGTTTATAACGTTGAATGAATCATTAAGATCATCATAGAAATTGTTTTGTTTTCAAGCCATAGTATCTTTTAAATAGAACCTATTTATTTCTCTCATGGATATTGGTAGGCAGTATGCACTCTAACATATGGTGTGAAGGAAATATGTAAATATATAGCGATATGTAAACCTTAAAGATAAAAACATAGGTATCTGTTTTCAATTAAAAAATACACCCTGTCCTCACTTAACGACGGGGTTCCGTTCCAACGACCAGATCGTTAAACGAATTGGCGGCTCAGCGAAATAAACGATCCTTTATCAAGACTACCGTATTTCAAGGTCATGGTACTGTGCTAGTATAGTTCTTGTGTATCATGCAGTCTTAGGTATTGTTTTAATGTCACCTCTGCACCTAATACATGTTTAGTACTACTGTGCAGTATTCATTTATGTACATACTACAATGTTAATGTAAATGTAAACATTTACTCAATGTAAATAAGCGCATCGTTTTCGTTATAGTACCGATAAGCCTAAAACCATTGTACCAAGAAGCGTAAAAATTTTTTTTTTACATTTTTTTTATTTTTGGATAGTTTGGTCTTTCCTCTCAGGCAGGTCACTTTTTTCTTTTTTTAATTGTTTAAACCGATCCCCCAGGGGGTGATAACGTCGTCCGTTTACCGGCTTCTTGTTTCATGGGTGATTCTATAGATTCTACATTGGGAGTCCTAAATTTTACCTAACTCAAGTGCATTTCGAGTAGGGATCTTTAACGAGCTCCTGACATCATACAGGGATTGAACCCCGGACTACCAGTCCAGAGGTGGGTACGTTAACCACTGAGCTAACCTGGCTCCTGGGCATGACACTAGCACGTGTGATAAGAGTGTGGCCTATTCGGATTAAGACTACACTCTCTGATCTTTGGTTTCTCTGTTACTGACCTTTCTTCCGATATTCTTATGATTCTGTGCAGTTGCTTTGACTAAATTGACTGAATGATGGTCAATTCAACCAGCTGGTTAGTTAAACCAAAATCGCACAGATTTGTCTATGTCTCATTAGAAAAACATGCAAATAGTTTAAATACTGCTGTAATTGCGTAATTTAATTAAAGTAATTGGGAACAGAGATGTTCAAAGCAATGAAGTCTAAACAGTGGCACTGGGAAGTCACGCCTTATCAAGAGTCCAATATTTCTGTTTCCAGTCTCTTGTTTTCTTGACATCCATTCATTGAAAGTTAGCATTTCAAAACAGTAGCTTTCACCTAGAATAAGTTGAGGAATTTTCTAAACTCTATTCCTTTTCACATTAAATATTTATTTGAAAAGGACCCAACAAAAACAAGAGTTAAAATGTAAAAAATCATGGTGGCAGTAAAATGTAGCATTATTCTCATCTCCAATGTCCATTTATCGTTGAGGGCTGTCAAAATTTATCCAAATTGCTTCACCAGGCAAAAATAGAAGTTTTACATTTTTAATTCCATTTATTGCATAATTGTGTTTATGCTCTTATTGAAATATATATAATTAACTCCTTTAACACCCTTAATTAACTTCTGTCCTTACTTTATTTCCGCTCTTAGTAACAACTCCTACTCTGTTCCCTCTGATATACCTTGCACCTCGAGAAACTGCATTACAGTTTGGGTTGTACCCAATATGCTGCTTTTTACGTTGGCTTGACCCATAGCCATCCATGCTAATTCCCATGGCCTCCGTTTTAATGATTGCTTCAGGGTACAAATCCTGAACCCAACCCTAGAGCTTCTGAAGAGGCATTAAATGCCTCCTTAGTGTTCGCTCTCCTCCTGGTCTTAACCTCTACCGTTAATAAAGTTTTTTATTATTATTTTTAAAAAAAATTTATATATACATTATTATTTTATTGGTTCTAATTGTTTTTACTTTTTTATATTTTTATTTTTATTTTCTTACTCTTCGTTTCCTTCATTAATATTTCATCTTTTATTTTTTATCTTGTTAATCCCTCGTAAATAAATATTAGAGGGATTTCTATTTTTCTTCTCCTCCGTTGTGGGGCAGCACTTTGGAGGCCTAAGAGTTTCTCTGGACGTCAGTTGCAGTTTGCTTCTCAACGCGAGTACTTCGTACTTCATACTGTCGACGACAGATGTCGAAATATCAAACTACTTCTGTAGTGACTTTCTATGTTCTTTTCTATGTGTTTGTATATATATATATATACAATAGTCTTCTGTGCGGTAGATCGGCTCCTGGGCTTAACCTCAATCGTTGATTCTTTTTTTTTTAAAGTTGTTATCAGCTTTTAATTTTATTTTAGTTAAATATTTTCATTTTTTAAATTTTATTTAGCTTTTATCTCTTTATCTTCCCTGTCTACCTTTCCTCCGAAAGTTGGCTACACTGTTTGAGTGCTTCAGTTCGAACGCCAAGTCAGTCGTTATCAGCCTTTGGAGTGATTCACATCTTTTCCTGAAGACGAGGACATCGAAATATAGTAGTGAGTTCAGTGATTTCTTTTCTATGTGTTCTTTTTAAATTCTAGTTTATATATATATATATATTTATATATATCATAATTTGCTTTTCTTCATCAACTATTCATAAGTTATAAGATTTTTTAGAGTTTAGGTCTTTGTATTTACACTACTTCTTTCGTCAACGTTTCGCCATATATTTATGTCTCCTATATACCTCTAATTGTCTTACATTAGTCTTCCACTTCTTTGATAACATATAAACCTATTCTCCAAATGATTTATTTTTATTACTCACAAGGAATGCGATGTTTCAGTCTTCATAGACGATTATCAAGTAAAATCATAAACAATAATAATAACTCAATTCTCATAAACAATAACATTAACTAATAACCATTATTAAAACGAATTATACAGTCTAAAATTTACATCAAAACTAATCATAACTCGTATCAATAGGTTTGTTTTCATCAGGTTTTCCTTAAAGCACTTCTATAGCGGTCAAAATATTAAAAAGTGAGTCTTTTGTTATGTTTCTTTCTATGTCACAGTTTATTTTAAGTATATATATATATATATATACCATGATAAACGAAAAACGGTCCGGCAGGACAGATTACAATTAAAATAAGCAGTGGGCGGTCGAAATATTGAAAAGTGAGTCTTTGTTGTGTTTCAGTTTATGTGTCACTGCTTATTTTAATTATATATATATATATATATATATATATATATATATATATATATATATTAATTCACTATTCACTTAATAAACGAAAAGACGATTCAAACTCAAACTGGACACAATTCGAGTTCAACATTAATTTGAAATCATATATATATATATAGGTGTGTTCTCTAATCGGGGTTCGGTATGTTTGCTGAGAAAAGGAGTAAAGGAAGGAACGGGATTGATGATAGGACAAGTAAGACATCCACGACGTCTGCACTGAACCATACCACCAGCAGTATTGAGGGGCTTGGGAGAAGAGATATGAGAAAAGATAGATCTAAGATTTGCAGGTTTGCGGTAGGAAATATAAGGTGCCTCTCTGAAGACATAATAAGTACAGGTGGAAGAAGAAAGTATAGGGAAGAACTCCTTGATGGCTGCGCCCAGACTATGAACACTAGGAAAATAAGTGGTGATGAAGAAAGTAGAGTCACTGCGATCCCTTCCAGGACGAGAATGATGATGTATATCAGGAGGGACTACACGGTTATTAATGAATGAATGAATGTATTAATATAATATAATATTATATATATATATAAAGATTTCACATAAACACGTGAAATAACAATCAATGATCAAAGTACAATAAGAAATGGGAAAACAAGACTAAGACTGCTTGTTACGGTTGAAAGATCTTAGTCTTGTTTTCCCATTTCTTATTGTGGTTTGATAATCTATATATATATATATATATTTTTCGATGAAAATATGATCCGAAATGGACATATAAAGTGTTCAATGTACATAAAGAAACATAGAGAAATTAAAAACACACACTTATAGTCTCTAATTTTCGGTTTAACCGTCTTTAATAGAGATAAGAGAGGGAAACCAAGCGCACTGGTACAGAGACGGTGGGTCTCTAAATTTTATGACAGTTTTTGCACAGAATTTTATAATTTGCCATTAAATTTATATTGGTCAAACTGGTAAATCATTAAAGACAGGTGTAAAACAACACCAATACCACGTAAGTAGACAGGAAAAAAGTAGTGCCTTGCATATAAAAAATGAAAATCATCATACTGATTGGATAGGAGCTAAATTTATTACCTATGAAAAATCAATTTTGTTAAAAAATATTGTTGAATCGTCTCTAATTAATAGATCAAATATTATAAACATTAGTAACGGTCTCTTCAATCTTGATACTTTCGTTACGATGGCAATAGCCTCTTCTAAGAGAGTGGACAGCTAGCGGGTAGTTTTTTATTCTTTCTTACTGTACTCCTTTGTTTCCCCAAACATCCCTTTCTGGACATTAGTCCTTTCCTGCGCTTTCACTTTTTTAAAATACCACTCATCTCTCCTACTTTTCTCAACCCCTCACCAGATGTTTTCTGCATCTAGTGTTTCAGTTGGGTTATTGACTCTGACGAAGACCGTTTGTTACGGTTGAAGGATCTTAGTCTTGTTTTCCCATTCTCATATTGCGGTTTGATCATTGATTGTTATTTCACGTGTTTATATTGGAGACTCCAACCGTCTCTGAACCAGTGCGCTTGGTTTCCCTCTCTTATCTCTCCTGAAGATGGTTCAAACCGAAAATTAGAGGCTGTAAGTGTGTTCTTTTGATATCTCTATGTTTCTTTGTCTATATTGAACTATATTTATCCGTTTTGGATCGTATTTCCAACGAAAAAGTATATATATATATATATATATATATATTACCTCTATATATCACATAAATAAAAATTGACTGAATTTTACCAGCAATGAAGAAAGGTGAAGGAGTAAATAAAAGGAGACTTGTACGGCTGATGCTGTTTGGAAGGAAAGTCAGCTCCCATTAAATCGGCACTAATCCTCCTTCTAGAGTTGTTACCCTCTTCTCTTCTTGCACCGCTACAACTTGCTTCAACTCACCCAAAAACTTCTAACCAAAAACTTGTCTAATCAGTTTTGTTTTAAAATGTTTCTAAAAATCAATTAATCAACAAGGACATTTTGGGATATTAGTCGAGACAGTTTGGTAGTGAGAAACAATCTGAATGCAATATGTGTTCGTTTGCTTGGTTCCAGTGGACACATACGAGTATACGCTCACCTTAGATGCTGTTCTAGGAGTGCAAAATGTTTATAACTGGAGATCATTTATGCAGTAAATATAACCTGTTTTAGTTATGGACGAGTCAAAATACCGGATTATTAATAAATAATACAAATTTACTTTCTGAATCTATGCGTATAACCAGAAATGCATAAATAGCCTTTTTTTCTTATTAGGATATATTATTTTTTTTTATAATGATACTTTAAATTTAATTTCACTTTTATTAATAATCAATTTTAAAAAAGTTAAGGCTTGGGAACAGGGAACTAAGACATCAAAGGATGAACTCTTCACACCGTCTAGGTCAGTGATGGCGAACCTTTTTGACCCCGCGTGTCAAAATTTAAATTTTTTTGCGAGTTCCGCCATTGGCGTGTCACTTCCGGTTTTTAATGGTCATGGATTAAAAGTAGGTACATATTCACAGTATTTAAAAAAATGATTGCACAATTCTTTATTTTAAAAATCAGAATTATATTTCAGTACAGCAGGCCGGAGATTAGAAATGATATGATTGGTTCAGATGGCATCTTACAATGATTGTAGATTAATGAAAGCACAAGACATTAAATTTGGCACGGTGAAACAAAGATGGCTGTAATCAATCGCTGCAATAGAGTAAACTGATTGCTGTATGTCAGCTTGCAATAACAAGGTGTATTTCAATACGTGATCAGCGAAAATACGAGACAAAGCTGCCTACACCAGGTTTGCTGTAAAGGATACGTACGGCAAATGTAAAACCGCCTTAAAGAAGTGTGTGAGCTACGGAGCCAGAGCCAGAGAACAAAGAGCCAGGGACATCTCGTAATTAGACTACAAATCGGTGATCTCATTGCGCAAGCGGTCTTCCATAGGAATAGGCCTCGTATCAGAAATTTACATGGGATAATATAGTGTGTCAAAATCCCTGGCGTGTCACCTAAAAACCCTCGGCGTGTCACCACTGACACGCGTGTCATAGGTTCGCCATCACTGGTCTAGGTCAATCTGCTATGACGTATGCCACCAGTCAGGAGCAGGTTAGCTTAGTGGAATCGTAATCCCCTCTGTACTGGTAGGTCCGGGGTTCAATACCCACTCTGCCTCTTCATTTATTCTCGTGGAAGGTGAATAAATCTGAGCACTTCGTCCCTCGGAGAGGAGTTAAGCCATCGGTCTCGAGCTTGTACGACATCAGATACTCATTAAAAAGATCCTTACTCTAAATACACTTGAGTTACGTAAAATTTAGGACTCCCAATGTAGAATCATCTTCTTTGTGTGATATCAAAAAGGACCCATGTATGTTCCCTTGTGGGATTACCACAGCAGCCTAACCTATGGCACCAGTAGCTTCAGTACCTGAACACTAGTCACAAGCAAGTCTTCCATAATCCCCTCAGGTCCAAAAGTATTTCCTCTTGACATCCACTTCTCAGTTTTCGACAGTTTTAATAAATTTACTTAGAGAGGGATATTCAATTGTCATGTTAAATACGAATATTTTTACTTCTTTACTAGATACCTTTTTTGACCAAAATATAGTTTTAGATTACATTTTTTTTTCTCTTAAACTATTAATTTATGGTGCTGATATTAGATAACTAACATGAAACTTAGGACAACATTAACAGAAAAAAACTTCAGATTTTGTCAATTATGGAAATGGTCAGTTTTTTAAAAAAGGAAGTGAAAAATTTGACTTTTGATTGATTCTAAAAGCTTTTAGACACGATAAAGATCACACCGTTTGACGAATCAAAATAAAATTACACACGAAAAATAGCACCTTATAATAGGATGACCGGAAGACATTTTTGTTTAAATTACATGCATATAAAGGGGCTAAATGGTAAATTTTATGATTTCAGAAAAATTTTTTTTTTTACTTTAACAGTTAAATATAGAAAAAAAATCATGAATCAAATCTAACTACAATACAATTTATAACCTATAAAAAAATTTCAAGAAATACTATCTACCTCGTAAAACAAAACAGCTCTAAAATACTGGAAACTCAACTTCAAATAACGAATAACTTGCTGTACTTGTTGGATTTTTTTGCATCAACTACGAAATTTATTCTAACAACTCAGTTTGAGCACATGGTATTATTTATCTAATTTTTAAAAATAATAATTTTTTTCTTATTTCATTGATATACTTATTTATTTCTTTCATTCAAAGGATTTACTCATGTTGAATATACTGGTTCTTACTTGATGACCGACGTTAAATGACCGAAAGAAAAATGAGCCAAACTTTGACCCCTTTTACTACTCAAAATGTCTTTAGGCCTTTATAAGGGAGGCCATAGGAAAAAATCCATCTTATTTTCTATTTTTAAAAATACAATTTTTCTCATAAACTGTTTCTTATGGAAAAATAAAATTATAACAATAAAATAATGTTTGGCTGTGTATAGTACCTATGGAAACCTTCTGTTCATTAGTTGAATGGTGACAACTCAATATATTTAAAAAATAAAGCAAACACAACCATCCAGTTGTCCTCTATCCTCGACCACAGATCAAGAAGTAAATACTAAAACAGTTATTTCACCTATGCATAAATGTTAATTAATGTTAATAAATGTTAAATGTTATGCATAAATGTTGTCATTTCACCTAAACAAATTAATTTTACTATGTACTTCATATTTATTCAATATTTACATAATAATTAAACGCATCATTCCAGAAAACATGTTTAATTCACTAAGTTATTAACCTAAAATTATATTCCTCGATACTTCACATTCCATAGATATATTAACACATTTATTTGAAATCAATTTCTAGGTATCTATGATATAAAATGTCTCTATTGTTTCAATTACAGATAAAATTACACATTCAATTTTTTCTATTATTTAAACCATAGACTACATTCCACATTTAGAATTTTCTCCATAGTTTCCACTATAGTCTTCAAAAACAAAATTACACTATTATAATTCTTTCTTTTGTATTACCATATATAAAATATATATAATAATAATAATATATATAATATAATAATAATATACATATAATAATATATATATATATATATAATTAATTTGAAACAGGTATTTTAATATACCTTTGAAGTTATAATACCAAATAAAATAGTTTTTTTGAAAGTAATTTGGTTAATATTACGTAAATGTGAAATAAACATAAGTATTTAATGTAATACAAAAACGCATTGAAATTAAAATTTCAAATAAAAATGTTGTTTAATAAAATATTTTTAATATAATAAAAACAATAATTTTTAAGAATGTATACATGAAATAATTTTTCATTTGTCCATACTTTCAGAATGTATTATTAATTGCTGTATGATTCAAATTACTGAAATGCCACTAAGAACCTGAGATTGATGCAAATAAAATTCTCTCCATTCATACTTTTAAAAGTAAATTTAAATAATCAATAGTTTTGTCATAAATTTTATGAAACTGTAACTATATTAATAATAGATTTACTTAAACTTCTAAGTCACAGATAAGAGGTTTTTTCATAAAAGTTTATCGTGAAATTGATATAACTACAACTACATTATTAAGGCTCCACATTACTGTAACTTCTAAGCCAGAGTTGAGGGTTTTTTCATTTTAAATTTTATCCTGAACATTATGAAACTGTAACTGTATTATTAAGGCTCTAGATTTAGTTTAAGTCTAAAAATGAGGGTTGATTAATAAAAATCACAATTGAAATATAAAAATTAAACAAATATATTGGAAATGACAGAAATGAAAAGGCATTAATTTTTAGAATAAAAAAAATAGTTTTGCAAAACCCTTTCATTATATGTTGGCATTATTTATTAATAAAAACATATTTATTTTCAATTAATATTCTGATGTTTAAAACTTAATGTGAACAGTTTATGACTTTAAATATTTATCTTACCTTAATTTTTGTATTCGTTCCACTTTTCAGTTAGACCACAAAGAAGATAGTTATGAGAAGATAGCTAGCTATTCATTCATTTATTTCTTGTAAAACTTTATAAAACTTAGTTTGACAAACTGATTCAGTTCATAAAGAGCATTTGCATTATATTTTTCTATAAAATATATAACCACTTGAATAAATTATATTTTACTTTTACTAAACTTCAACTGTTAAAAAATAATCTTTTTTTAGAAACTTATTTTAATATATTAGAAACTTATCATAATATTATTTAGTTAAATTATATTATAATACTAATAATAATAATAATAATAATAATAATAAATAAAATAATACCATAAAAAGAAGACAAAAATAAATAAAATTTAACATAAATTGAAATAAAATATATATATGTAGTGCAAAACTCTCCAAAATGTTTATTTTGGACTATTATACTAATTACATTTTCATAATACTTATAAAATACAGCAACCAAATTAAAATAAGCTATTAACTAAATTAATTGCCCATTATTTCTGATAATGGGTTGACTATAGTAATTTTGAGTTCAGATTATCAAGGTTTTTTCTTTTTTTTAAAAAAAAAACAGCTTATAGAAAAAAAATTGGAAAAGTTTGAGTTTCCAAAAGTCATCATACGAATTGATAGAAGCAGGTAATTGTCTATTCAAAACACAAAATAGCCTATTAAATAAAATGAATTTTCTTATAAACTTATAAAGTGTCTTACAAAAAAAAAAAAAATAAAAATTTATTCTAACAACTCGGTTTGAGCTCAAGGTATTATTCTCTGATTTTTATACATTTATTTTATTGATGTACCATATTTAATTTCATTCATTAGACAGCCATACCCATGTTGAATGTGGAAAGATTGTTTGACCAACGAAGTTAAGTAACATTGGGCATAGTCACCATTTGTATGGGTGATATCGTGCCTTAACTCTAAAGTGGAATTGGAGTTAGAATCAGGTATCTACTTAAAAATTTACTCCTGCAACAGTAATTAAAACTGAGTCCTTACAAATTTGCGTGTATGACAATGAGGAAGTCAGAAGACCAAACGAAAACCTGTGATTATTTATACGTAATCTCAGTATTGTGGAAGCAACGCAAAATAAACAGTTCCACAACGCATTGTGGACAGTTTTTACTATGGACTATTATACTTAATATTATACTAGTTATTATACTAATATTGGAGGTATCATAATAAAGAACACTGGTAAACACATTTTTTGGTATTCAAGGTTCCTAAGTTGATTTAGATTAATTTAGGATTGCTGATTCCGAATATAAGTTTTTCTCATCAGATCAATTATTGATATGTTGACTACTTCACACCTTTTTTTAACTTAAAATTAGGCGTACTCCTAAATACATTCTAGCGTCATATTATAATTGTAGGTTGTTATAGTGATCAATGTTAAATGATTATGACATCACAAACTTTAAAGCTTTTACTTGCGTTCTAGATTTTTGTGGTATAAATTAAGTATGGCTACATCCTATACTAGGCACATTCCTTAAAGAAACCAAATGTGTTTTGCTATATTTGCGGTGAGTATACGTTGAAATCAAATGTATTGCATAAGTATTTGTATACGTATTGCAAATATTTTTGTGTGATTAATGACTATGTGTCTTAAAGTTAAATAAAAATATTGTTTCTTCGATTTACCTGTCTTTATTGTAGCAACCTCCTTTCTACAGAGAGAGGTATACCATAGCAGAAAAACTAGACACGATAGAGAAAAAACGACAGCATTTCTGGAATCAGTGCCCTTAAATTAGATAAACACTGTTAAAAAACTTTTACCAGGTGGCTGGTGTTAAAACAAAAAAAACACCAGCCACCTGGTAAAAGTTTTTT
This sequence comes from Hermatobates lingyangjiaoensis, assembly GCA_026182355.1. NCBI lineage: Eukaryota > Metazoa > Arthropoda > Insecta > Hemiptera > Hermatobatidae > Hermatobates > Hermatobates lingyangjiaoensis. The sequence goes on from JAPFBL010000059.1 coordinate 655,947, forward strand.
TGTTTGTTTGCCAGTGTAATTATTCCTTACAGGAGGTATAAGAATCTTGGGAAGAACAGGGTCAAGAAAAGAAGGAAGGGACTGAATTGACGATAGGGCAAGATACTCACTTAGTCCACATTGAACCAGTGATATTGAGAAAAAAAGTATGTGAATACTACACTTGGGATTAAGAAGTTTACAGTAATGACATGCAAGGCACCTCCCTGAAGATAAAAACAACCACACGAGACAGATGAAAGTATAGTATATTAACAATACCCTAATCAATTTTGATAAGACCTCCTTTAACTGCCCTTATTTTGAATAAGATGATGCTTTCTTCGCACAGAATCACTAAATATTAAGTTCCTTTATCCTGAAAGCAGAAATGATTTTTTTTAGCAATAAAATTAAATTATATGTAGTTGATTGTCATTTTCAGTTTTTGAAAATAGCTCTTACAAACAAAAATTTAGTCTTGCAATAGGTAATTTCATATGTAAATTAATATGAATAAGTTAATCATCTCCTCCTCATGAAGAATGTATGGTATATATGAAATTTTCTGAAACTAAAATGTTGACTTCACTTCTGGCTAATCAGGTTATATAGTTTAGTTACAATTACTGTACATTGTGAATCTATTCCAAGTCTATGAATAAGGCTGTCTTTCTAAAAAAAAAAATAAATTAAATTAAATAATTAAAATTAAATTAAATTAGTGAAAGGGAATTTAATTCACAATATAAGAAGTAGTAAATTGTAAATTGCACTTATTAAATGTCCTTATCCATAGATTGCCTAAAGAGTTACGTTTTAGTTTATACAGATAACCCACCAATGTACTTTACTTATGTCCATTTTTATTCTACCCATCTATGAAATGTTAAAATATCTGTTCTTAGACATACTTGTTTAAGTTTAGTGCCTTAAGAGTTTGCTCCCCTGAATTCATTAATGATGCAAATAATAATATACATTTTATTGTTCACTCATTACAACACCTTGCTTATTACAACAACACTCTTTTAAATGGAGCTTAAAAAAAAGTTCCCCAATGCTATAACCTTTTTGATGTCAAATGTCATAGTTTACCATATCATATATAATTCATTCGACTCACTTGCAAGGTTCGCTCAAAAATCTTAACTTTAATGTAATTTGTTCCATTGTAACAACATAGGTAATTTGTTAATTAAAAAAAAAAATCTCTTCTAAGAAACTGGAGTAGAGTGGTATTTATATAATTCCACGTAAATGCAGTAATAAAATGTACTTAGGTCAGCATACGTGTCAAACAACAGCAATATAACGTAACTAGGGATCAACAAAGTAGCGATTTATCCTTCCACATAAATAATGAGAATGATGACATAAATTGGATAGAAGCTAAAATGATCACTTATAAGAGATCGATGTGTTAAGAAATAGTATTCATATTGTACTGAATGGAATTCAGTCGACGAACTAAGTGCACTTAGCCCTGAGTACTGAGGACTGAGCATAGAGTGATGCTTAATCAAGTGCCAAATAAGCAACTATGCTTGAAAATGGAAGTGAAGGAAAGACCGGAGTTTATAATAGGACAAGTATACTGTATAATGGTATCAACCAATATACTGAGCAGTAAGAAATGAAACTAATATCTTTTGAGCAAGTAACAACTTTTGAATTCAAAAACAGCTTGTGATTATAGAGTTCCAACAATTAGTTATAAATTTATTTCACTTTAAAATATTAAATAACTAATTATGATTTAACTTTTAATAAAAAAATGTATCATCAATAAACAAAAGAAACATGAATTAGTTAAAATAAAATAAAACAAAAAAAAATATTGAATGTTTATTCATTAAGAAGTACATGTATAAACATAACAAATACATATATTGGATTTATGTTTTTTTTTTCTTTTATAAATGTGGACAATAGAAATCAAGAAAAGTATGGGCCTTCCTGGAAACAGAGAAGTCTCTACTTAAGGAATAAACAATTTCTAGAATTCATTGAAAATAAATAAAGTTGAAACACAATTAGCAATAAAAAAATATCCTTTGAATAAATCAACATCTTCAAATAATACCATCTAACTTTTAAACTTAAAATATTTCCATTATATATTTGGTATTAACATTTAATTTCAAGTAAATTTAAAACAGTGGCAGTTGATTTTGTATCTAAAATATATACGTCCTAAAATATTTGTTAAAATAATTATTCTATTAATTATTTGATTGGTTCCATTTAAACAGTCATAATTAATCTTATTAAAAAAACAATATTTTATTATTTAATTTGGTTTAGTTATTTATTAACTTTCTAAAAATTATATAATCAACATTTTCACTTTAAACAAAATATGTTTAATTTCTTTAGCAAACTCCCAACAGGCTACCTACTAGATCATTGATTTCCCTCGATTTTAATATTGATCACCTGCCTTATAATACTCTGAATATACAATTCCTTATTATCTTTTAATGTTTATTAAACATTTGGACGTGTTTACATTGTATAGTGATACGTTATAGTTTATTTGGGCCAAAAATATTAATTTAATGTTGCAACTAATTATATTACTAATGTCATTATAATTATAATTTTAAGAATTATATGAATCAAAAGAAAAGTTTAATTGGTTTACTTTCTATGTACAGTTGTTATATACATAAATTATTTTCAAACTGACGAACAATCAATTTAATTAATTTAAAAACTAATAACACGTGTTTCAATTCTAAACTGCATTAATATTTTTGTGTTAATATTTTTTACCACTTCAAATATTGTCTGGTATTTGTTTTTGAGAGAATGGATATTAAAATCCTGTGAAAAAGTTAGAATTGTTGGTAATTTCGCAGTTAGAATGAATTAAATCACGGTGGTTCCATTCTTTCTTACATGTATATGAATTATCATAGTTTCTCTCATCCTCATAGTAAAATTACAAACTACGTCCCTATATAAATAAAATAAGGATATAATGTAAGCCTAATAAAATAGTGGATATATAAATTAAAAAGAACAGATTTTAGACATATCTGTACTTCTACAGTCTTTAAGGGAGGTAATCAGAGAAATTTTCAGTTTAAATCATTCACTGAAACATTTATTTCTATTTATATTACTCAATAAGGGAGTTTATAAATGTCAATTAACAAAAAGGGTGCATATTTACCTCAAATAAACTGAATTTGAGATATTTCTTAGCATGTAAAATAAACTAGCCTGTGTAACCTCCTAATAACCTCCTATTAAATCGTTCTGCAATTTAGGCAGAACTACAAAACAATGTTTACTTCCCTCCTCTTGAAAACTTTTTCTTCACCAAGGAAAATGCAAATAATAATTACCATTTATTTTTTACATTATTAATTTATGATTTTATTTATTTAAAGTTTGTAGCTTTAGATTTTTAATAGAATATTAACATAGATCACTCATACTTGGTTAGCAATAAATAAGAGTATAAAACAAAAAGTAACTGAATTATTTTCAAATTGAATATTTTTCTTTTGTGTATAAAGATTACTTTATATCATTTAGATTCCTAATTTACTCCTTAGCAATTACCAATTTGTGTTTATAAAAAACATTTGTATCTCGGTTTCTTCTATTGGTATTAATCTGTACAAAATAGTTGAAAGTTGTTCTAAAATTTCGAATGGTCTGATCCTTATTTTATCCAACTGTTCTTTGTTTAATCAATTACTTGAATCGGTATAAACCTTATCACCTATTTTTAAATCTTGTCTTTCGTATTCTGATCCTTTTGTTTTTGTTTCTTTGAAAACATTTGTTATCTCTCATAATACTTGTCTTCTATCCTATTATATTTTGTGTTCACAAACATCCACTGACTGATGGTCATGTCTTTTTCTTATATAGATACGCTGGAGGAAATCCAGTAACAGTAAAGTATTCCGATGTATGAAACATTTCTTTTCTGATGCTTTCCATAGTCATGTCCAACAAAGTGTTGTAATCAAACTTCATATTGCTCCCTTGAATAAAACATAATATCAGGTATAGCTCATGGTGGATTTACGAACTCTATTGTCTTTGTGTAACATTTTGGAAAGTATAAATTATTACAGAATGTATATTATTTTAAGCTATTCTTTCGGTGTTTTATGAAATTGAAATTTTGATAATAAGCTCATAAAAACATTAAATTAGCACTAATAAATAGGTGAATTACTCCAGGAACTATATAATGGAATACAGCAATCGAATGCAAGATTAGTAATCGTTGGTCCTGCCATAGCTGGAAAGATGATTACTAAAGATTTTGATTTTTTCACTTTTATAACATATTTTTAAAACATTTTTCTCGTTTATCTTCCCTTGATGTATATGAGGTTACATCCCCCCTCATCTAACGTTTCTCGTTTAAATCTTTTTTTTTTTCGTTTAAAACGCTTTACTCTTTAAATCGATTTACATGTTTCTCCGTTTCAATAGTTTTTATTGTGTATATTAAATGCATTTTACTGTATATATCGTTTCTCGTTTAAATAATTTTTTTCTATTTAAATCGTTGTTCTCACTCTACGTTTAACCTGTTTATACCGTTTTTTTTTATATGCGTTTGCCCGCGTTTTGCTCGTTTCTATAATTTTTCACGTTTATATCGTTTTTCCTGTTAAAAAGTTTTCTCGTATACATCATTTTTGTCGTTTATTTCCATTTCTACCATTTTTCTTGTTTAATCGATTTTTTTTTTATATAATATGGTTTCCCCTTGTAAATAGATATGACTGTTATCAAATCGGGATTAGATAACCTAGGTTGCCAGGTCTGTTACATACCATTGCGTCTACAACATGCTTGGTCTCCTTTACTCTTTTCTCCTGAAGACGGATTGCCCAAAAATTAGAGTTTTCAAGTGTGTTTCTTTACTATGTGTGTTACTCTTCTTCGATTTTGAACTCGTATTGTGTCTAGTTTGGATCGACTTTCCGATTTTTAAGTGTTTATATACACACACACATACATATATATATACCATGATAAACGAAAAACGGTCCGGCAGGATAGATAACACTTAAAATAAACAGTAACACATAGACTGGAACATATATCGTCGAAATATAGAATTATCTTATTCCTGTGTCTATCTGTGCTACTTTCGTTTTACTTCGTTTAAATAAATATACATATATAATTATTTTAATATCATTATTTAATAAAAGGTTTTTTGAGAGAATTATTTTAAATTAAATAGTTACAATATTGTACTTAACATTATGCAAATTATTTCTGTATCTATAAATTTCAGATGTAGAAAACTGCTCTTGGTCTTTATATAGCTCTCGTTTATCCTTTACAAATTATAATAGTAGGCTTGCGTTTTACAGCATGCCGTATGTTTATATAGTGCCGCTTCATTAGGTGCTTTGTAGACCAGTCACCCAAACTTGATTAATAAAGGGAAATATTTCTCAAATTTTGACACACAAAGCAGCTTTAAATTGACCAGGAGAGTTTCGTCGGTTTTTGGAACAGACAATAACACAAAAGTAGTTTTTTCTAGTATTAAATACATCATTACACAGGAAATTACACTCCACATGATGTGTTAAGATTCAGTAACCAATTATAGTTCGATTCGTTATAATTTAAAAAAAAGATCAGTCTATTTCTTATCATTAATAAGACACATGGGGGTGCAGGTTAGCTCAGTGGTTAACGTGTTCGCCTCTGAACTGGTGAGTTTAGGGTTCGATACCCACTCTGGCACTTGATTTATTCACGTGGGAGGTGAATAAATCTGAGCACGTCGTCCCTCGGAGAGGACGTTAAGCCGTCGGTCCCGAGCCTGTACAATGTCAGGTACTCGTTAAATATCCCTACTCTAAATACACTTGAGTTAGTCAAAATTTAGGACTCCCAATGTTTAGGAATCATCAATCTTGGTTGTGTGGTATCACAAAGGGCTCAGTGTTCGGCCTACGTGTGTTCCCTAGTATGGGACAGCCACTGCAGCTTAGAGTGTTGCCTCCTACTAAGACACATTTCAAGTTGCGGGGGGGGGGGAGGTAAAAATGTATGTAGACCTTATAATTTAACCTACTGCTGCCCAATTCTACTCTTACAAAAATCTTATGAATTTCAACCTACTTTATATTGACTAGTAGGAATCTAATTTAGAACAAATAAGTCTTACTCCAACTTCTAAGTATTATATTAAACATATTACAGTTATTTTATAAGTAATTATAACATACCGAAAATCCGTAAAGAACGTATTAAAAAATTAAAACTTTGTCAGTATTTGTGATAGATTATGTAAAACTTTGGAGTACGTTAAACTTGTGAATTATATTAACTGTATTTAAAAACTAGATATACATTTAACTTAACAAAAAGTAAATATAATAAAATTATATTTATTGGTTATTAAAATAACTAATAAACTTATTGGTTATCGTTGATAACCAATTGAGTTTGTTTTTCTTTTAATATGGCCATGGTGTAGAAGTAATATCAAAGCCTATGGTAAATATTATGAAAATCATGGTTGATTAGTTTAATGATTTCTTAATTCTAATGAGACTATATTTATTTCATTAGTAATAAAAAACTTGTAATCATTGATTTAAAAAGATTTGGCATGTTATTACTAATATTAATAAATTGTGCCACCGATTCTCACTGGACTTCTTCACGCCGCTGCTATATTTTTCCCACTGTGATTCATTCTTTCCTTTCTAAAATCAACTTTAGATTTTAAGTGCTTTAATGAAAATTAAAATTGCCTTCAGAAAAATATCTTTCACTTTTATTGGTTTCAGGTATGATTTGTGAAAATCTTGAACCTCATAAAAGCAGTTGACTTGCATTCACAGAGAATGTGGTCAAACGTTTGAAAGAATCATTCATACAGAGTCTGTTATTGGAATAATATTATTTGCAGCTTGCTTAAGTGATATATAAAGGAGTTATGTCGGGTTAAATACCTAAATACTTAATATCAATATTTTTTTTTTCATAAATGTTATATTCTTAAAATGAGGAACATTTTTCAGTCTTCTAGTGAAAGATTACTACGATTTTGCTTACTACCATCCCACATTCCATCTCAATGGCACAGTACTTCCTGCTATACCATTCACATGTCTCCAGGACATGCTTCACTGATTCTTCTGCCATACCGCAGACAAGTGTTGGGTTGTCTGTTCTCTTGAAACGGTGAACGTATTCCTCAAAGTCACCATGACCCGTGAGCACTTGGGTCAGCCAAAAGTTATTTTAGTAGTTGTAGTTGAAATGAATCTACGTTTTTCAACCTTATTTGCTCCGTGACCTCAGAGAAAAATCCAAATGCCTACCTGCCAGTCGTTCAATTGCAGTGGCCCTACCTGCCTGGGCCACTGCAATTGGCCCAGTGTTGTTGACACAAGTCAAGTTTTCTTTAGTTCACTTTCTTAAACTAAAAGTGAATATTTTTTTTATCCACGCTTTATTTACTTTCGTTTTCATGTAGTCATACAAAAGACTAGGTATGATGTAAAACTCTTCAGGTGGTAGAAGCTTTCTTTGTCCCTTACCTTTTCTTACCCATTTACTGCTTCATTACCCTGGACTTCCTTGTCTCAAGCTTTCTATCTGAGAGTGAACTCTTTAAGTGGTATACTATTCATTTCTTCTCTATAAATATACCAGATAGGAGATCATTACTTGAAAAGAGGTATCCATTTGTGATAAAAATTTCACCTCAATAATCTGGATTTTTTCTAGTAAAGTATATTTAAAGTTAGAAGACGTTTTCTAACTTATCCATGCTGAAGGAAGTGCCGATCATTTTTCTGTCATCCTTTGATACTTTCATGTGTATAGTTTAGAGTGGATACCTTTTTCATTTATCTTAGGATAATTAAAACTGACTCATATAGTACCAGTGGCTTAATGACTACAGTAGCAGTAACTCTATAGATAAAGCGTAGATTATAAACTGTAGTGGCTCAAGTGATGCGGGGCAAATTCACTTCATATTCTGATTAAATACAGACTGGAACTGTATTTCTTGAGAAGAGGGCTAACTCCACTTTGGGTTGTATATCAGCTGAATGATACTTCCGAACGAACACATCAACTAAAGGACTGGGCACTTGACTTGTGTGAACAAAGCTGGGCCAATGGAACGACTGGAAGGTGGGCATTTGGATTTTTTCCTGAGGTCATGGAGCGAATAAGGTTGAGAACGTAGATGTTAGCTTTTGGCTGACCCAAGTTCTCACGGACCATTGCAACTTTAAGAAATACCTTCACCGTTAAAGAGAACAGACTACCCAAGATGTGTCTGCGGTATGGCAGAATAATCGGTGAGGCTTGCCCTGGAGACATATGTATCTTATAGGAGGAAGCGCTGTGCTCTTGAGATGGAAACTGGCATGATAGTAAGCGAAATGTACAGCCAATATTTCACTAAAAGACTGAAAAATTATTTCTTGGATTTTGTGTACGACATAGAACAAAATAAAAAGGAAATGGCTAGCAGAAAGAAATATTGACTCCGTCACCAAGTTCATTTTTATATGAAACTAGAAAATGAAAAAGTACAAAGGTTGATATTTTTATTTATGTATTTTACCGACTTATTGTGCTGTTGCGTCGAATTAAACAGTCAAATGTGCGATGTAGTATCGTTTTACCGCCTAAAGGGCAACACGTAAACACGCGTTTATTAATTAGTCTGATTTGATAGGTCGTGCATTGCAATAGGTGTGCAATGACTGGAAAGTTTACGAGCACAAATATCAAAACAAAGATAAAGTATATATTGGTTGTTAAGAAAAAGCTAAATAATATCGAAAATACCAAATTATCCAAGAATTAAAACATATACAATTAACTAATTTTTGAGATTGAGTCCAAGAGTTAATTTAGCACTAAGAAAACTAATTTGTTCTATGCCTAGTCAGAAGCTCTTAAGGTGGTCATGGTGTTAAAATTGGGGGAATGTTGCAGTGGAGAATTTACGCATTCAACCGGCAGTACACAAACTAGAGGGAAACCAAACCTACACATGCAGCTATGGTTGGTTGGTTTCTTCGAATTTTTTTCAATTTTTTTTTTATCCTAAGTTCAACATCTGAATTCGGAACCGGAACCCAGTACTTTTTATATTGCTATACATCATATACAAAGTAAATAAATTAATATCGAAATATATATGTATATAAGAGTTCAAACGTATATTAAAGTGAGCCACATACAATAGGTAAGCTCGCCTAAAATCTCTAATTTTTGGTATAATTATCATCATGAGTATAACTTGGAAACCCAGCTGATCACAACCGTATATATTTCAGTGGTTTGAGAAATATACAACAGGTAGATTGTATAACTATAAGGGTATGCAATTAACTTATCTGTTTCTTCATTGAATCTTAACGGTTGCTTAAGTACCGCGACGATTGATTTAATTTCAAATTTAATATTCCAAGCTTTTGATTGTTCCTGCAGAAGTAACTCGATGATTTATTTTTAGAATTCATTTATTAAAAGAGTTTTGCTAAAGGATTATATCACTTGTTGTACTAAACTGACATGGGTATTTTTAGACGAATGCCGTTTGTTATAAAGATATCACGTAACAGTGAGTTAAGTAATATTCTAGCATGTCTGTTGGGATAGTCAATTTCCTTTTTAATTCCGATTGTTTATTATTTCGTCCAAGTGGATGGAAGGGTAGAGTGAATTAGAGCTTCAGATTGTCTTTTTCTATCATAATAGCTTATGCAAAACAAAAGTGTTGGAAATATTGCATGACGTCAATGGTCGGGAGACATACGAACAACAAAACCTTTTGTATTGTGGCAACACTGGCTGCTTGAAAGCTACGACACCAGCGTAAGCCTGATGAGTACATCTTAAGGTATTGCTTAAACGATAACTTTTTAAGTTCATTAGGAGGGGGCCTAATCCATGCTAAGTCGCATTATGGTATTAAAGTCGTTCAGCCGGTTTGGACCACTGGTCGTCGATTCGTCCAACACAACAGAAATAACATCTTTTCGTATCTGATTGACAGACTTAATCATAAAGAATTAAATATCATAAAAATATAACGACCGTTATAATATAGGATTAATAAATATAATGATAAAAAGTAAAAAGAATAGAAAACATATAAGAAAAAAAACCACCAATAATAATAAATGTACATCAATACCATGCATAGTTTAAATTTCTAAATATTGATAAATTATTAAATCAATATGACTTAAAGTTAGACTTTAAAACTAATAATTTATTGAACGTATAATAAATTAAACATCGGAATATAAGACCAATAAGACCAACAAGTGGAATAGATAAATTGGAATATAATGATGGCAAACTTATATATTCAGGATGTTCAAAAGAACGCATAACTAATATTAAATGATTGAAGTCTCAAAAATTATTGAAATAAATCAAACTATTCAAAACACTTAACTAAATATGGATATTAACCAAATAGGAAGAAAACTCAATGGACTTATTCAAGATGAGGTAAAAAAGAATAAGCTTAACGTAATAGATGAATTGGGAAAAAACCAATATAATAATGTAAATCATAAAATAAATAAACCACCAAACTAACATTTTATTTATACTAATAAAAAGGAATGAAAAGAAGACAGGCAAAAAATGATGGCAGAAAACATAGTAACAGAGGCAACCCAAATAAATGGTAAATAAATATGTAAAAATAATTATAATATCATTCAGAAGTAAAATATAGGAAACAACTAATACGAGATTATATAAATCTTCAAATCAACCTTCAAAAAATCAGTTCTATTTGAAGACCAGCTGATTTACCCAGCGATGCCCGGAGGTAGATTATGCCCCGGCGTTTTGGTTATGAGCGGTAGATCCCAAAAAAAGGACCCTGATCAAAATAAAAATACCATGTTATGTAAGACCCAATGTTTCATTTTGTCTAAATGCCTCCAGTTTTATTTCTATAGCGGACAGACAGACAAAACTTTGTATTTTATATACACAGATTAGAAAACCGTCAACGAGAGAGAAGCCCAGTTCTGATCCAACCCTAAGTAATAATTGACATTTTGAATTATTACCTAATTTCGGGTGGGGTGAGGCTCGGACTCAGACTCGGACTTAAGTTCTTACCTCTAACCAGAAGTAACTTCTAATAGTTCTGTCACCGGCTTCACAACAATACCAGACTCAGTGAAAGGGATTCTATGGTAAAGACAAACCAATTGTATAATTCAAATATTTGTCTTTTGCAACATTCAAAGCTAGGAATGTTTGAATAATATTAACAATCAGGATTAACAATATAATTATCAAAACGAAGACAGTTTGCTCCAACATTGTTATTAATATAAATGCTTGTGAATTACACTACAAATAATATGAAAGGAACCAAATAAATCGGCTAGCGGGTGAGTTTAGTGTCGCTTGCTTGGTCTAGAAGTGCACCAGATATGAACCCCGAGTTGGAGAATTCCAAGCATCAGCAACAAAAAACTGATAAGCTTCATACATTATTATGATTAGTTTTGTTATATTTTTTCTGAAATATACATTTTTACTTTTGTTTACTTTTTATATGAAATTTAGGGTTATGAAATATTACAATCGGATCAAAATTTTGATGAGCTGTTTTTAGGGGAAATACATGTTTTGAGTCTTTTGAGTTCAGTAAGATAGGTTTGTGTTTGTGTGTGTGTGTTGTGTGTGTGTGTGTGTGTGTGTGTGTGTGTGTGTGTGTGTGTGTGTGTGTGTGTGTTTGTGTGTGTTGTGTGTGTGTGTGGTGTGTGTGTGTGTGTGTGTGTGTGTGTGTGTGTGTGAGAGTGAGTGTCCAAAATATCTCAAAAACTAAAGGAGGTATTATGACCAAATTTCATTAAGAAGTTCCTGTTATCCCTCAAACGGGATAGCTAGCTCATCATTTATATTGTTTGGGGGGGGGGGGGGGGGGAAATAAATGCACGTAAAAAATGGGTTTCATGTTTTTTTTAAATATCTGTAGACACGATTTCGATAAAAAAGAATTTTTCTGGTTTTTGAATGACATTCATTAGGAATTTTGGGTGAAATCTACATCAAATTGTCTTTGAGGGAGATGATTTGTCTGAAATAAGAATGAACTAACTTTAATAGTCTCTGATGATATTGATAGTGATATTAAACAATAGGCAGTGGAGTATAGCTGATAAATATTAACTACGACCCGAATCAATCAAAAACAAAAGCCTGCACTTTTGTTTTTCTCAACTTAAATTATAACTTTGCTAAGCATCAAGCTGTGATCTTTCATATAGCACTTCCATTGTGCTTTCAAAACATTTTTTTTTCTTATAAATAATAAATAAACAAATACAATGAAACAAGTCGATATTGTTGACTAAGTCTTAATGTTGGATGACTATTTACATGTTGTCTACTTCTGAATCAGTAAAAACTACACAACAAAGGATATTATTTTAAACTGTGAACGTAGAGCATTTTTATCTTTTTTTTTCAAACCAATCCCCTAGCGAGAGATAATGTCAGCCGTTTACCGGCTTTTTGTTTGATCGGTGATTCTACAGATTCTACATTGGGAATCCTAAATTTTGCCTAACACAACTGCATTTCGAGTAGTGATCTTTAACAAGTACCTGACATCGAACAGGCTCAGGACCGACGGCATAAATTCATTCACCTCCCGCGTGAATAAATCGAGAGCCAGGTGGGGATTGAACCCCGACTACCAGCCCAGAGGCGAGTACGTGAACTACTGAGCTAACATCTTTGTTCTTATTGAGATTTTCTGCTCATCTTACTATAAGTTCCATAAGTCCTATAAATTTGCTTCATACTTTTAGGATACTTATTGGTTGTCAATAAAATGCTAAAAATCTGTCTTTTGGTTTATGATGACGAATGAATTCGGATTTGTGTCATCTCAAAAGTAACAAGGAATTTTTGCAGATTGCGAGATGCAGCAGACTAGTTGAAATTTCGATATGAGATGAATAACAGAATTTCGTGTAAAATTTGGCCTGTTCTAGAACCAACTATTATGAATAATGTAGTTATACAAATCAAGTAAACTTCTATTCTTATTTAATGATCAATAAAAGAGAGGAGCTTGGTATAATGTCAGTGGTTTAAACGTTGAATTGCAGTTGTAAATAGTATGGGCCCGTTTAGGCTTCGACTGTGATCTATCCCAAAAACAAGTTTATAGATATATAAAATAAATATACTTTTCTTATTTGCTATGGCCATTAATAAAGGATATGGGCAAATAGGTGACTGTCACAAGCGTGTGTGGGTTGAGGGAGCAAAAACCGAGGATAATCCTCTCCTGGACGACGACAGTTGACCGTTGTTTTTGTTTATTTCACTCGACCAATTGTATTCTGCATGAATCAGCACTGACTGTCGCAGACCGTCTTTCATCTTCTGACCAATAAGACAGAGACACGTATTATTGCGCATCTCACTCCCTCTCTGTCTTACTCAACTGACCCACGTTCACCTGAGGCGAAAAGATCAGCCAATCAGAAGGTCAGGAGAAATCAAGTGACCTTGATACTTTCGTTCTTCTATTGTACATGAGGGATTAACAAACATTTGGCAAAAACAAAGTTGGCAAAACACTAAATTATGACGTAATAATAGATGTGAATGAAAAAAACGAGAAAAATCACTCGTTTTACGATTCTGTTATATTATTTTGATACATACCCATGTTTTAATTTCTTTTATTTTATTACTTTAAAATATGAATAAAAGTTCGTTTTTTTCTGTTTTTTTATTCATACAAATGCATTCAAATACAGCCAACTCATTTTGATGAGAGCAGTAGTTTTTAATATATCGAATCTAGTAACATTTGACCTGGTAAATTAAAATGTTTGTTTGCGTTTTTTGTGTAAAATGAGGGAGCCAGTTAGACACTTGCCACCAGCGAATTATACGATACAGCTCTATTGGAGCCTATAAAATAAAAAAATCTGGTGTGAGACAACACAGAACAGAGAAATTTTTTATCTTTCGAATTATAAAAATTTTGTTTCACTAGAATATCGAGGTTCAAGATTTGAAAGGTAATTAGGTATGATATAGTTAAAAGAATGTCTGAAAACCATAGTTATAAAGGTTATGCACATGGAAGGGAATGACTATTCGGGCCATAGTAAAGTGAAGTTTGTAGCCTGGTGGGTCGTCAATGGCCGTTTAAGAGTGTCGTCACGAGCTATGTAAAGATTGACTTGACTCTTGGGCAGTCACGACTTTCTCCCTCCATCGACATTTCCCAGTGGCCTCCCGAACAACACGGCAGAGGAATTATACTGGGAAAAGAATAACACCGGAGAGACCCGAGCGTGGTGGAACAACTTCACTATATTTCTGTTATGGTTTTATGAAACTGCTTAATCGTAATATAAGTTCATTATGTAAAATTAAAGATGTATAAGGTATATAAGGTAAATATATATAAAATATATAAGGTAAGGAGATATAAAGTATATTAAGTAATGATATATAAGATATATATATGGTAAAGGTATGTAAGGTATAGAAGGTAAAGATATATAAGGTATATAAGGTAAGGAGATATAAAGTATATAAAGTAATGATATATAAGACATATAAGATATATATATATGGTAAAGGTATATAAGGTAAATATATATATAAAGTATATTAAGTAATGATATATAAGATATATATATGGTAAAGGTATGTAAGGTATATAAGGTAAAGATATATAAAGTATATTAAGTAATGATATATAAGATATATATATGATAAAGGTATGTAAGGTATATAAGGTAAAGATATATAAAGTATATTAAGTAATGATATATAAGATATATATATATATATATATATAAGGTGTGTTCTCTAATCGGGGTTCGGTCAATTTTCCAGGATAAAAAATCAAACTCTCGTTGCCAACGTTTCGGTTTTATTTAAAACCTTTTTCATAGGCAGAAGTAAGAATTTTTTAACTAAGAAAATGAAATTTACATTATTTAAAGGAATAACAATGTTAGCCGGACAAAACCTTCGACTAGACTAATAAGATAACATTACAAAATGTATAATAATATATATATATATATATAATATATTATAATAAAATATATATAATTTTGTAATGTTATCTTATTAGTCTAGTCGAAGGTTTTGTCCGGCTAACATTGTTGTTCCTTTAAATAATGTAAATTTCATTTTCTTAGTTAAAAAATTCTTACTTCTGCCTATGAAAAAGGTTTTAAATAAAACCGAAACGTTGGCAACGAGAGTTTGATTTTTTATCCTGGAAAATTGACCGAACCCCGATTAGAGAACACACCTATTCTATCAAACGGTCGATATATTATTGAATCTGTTATATATATAATATATATATATATATATATATATAGGTAAAGGTATGTAAGGTATATAAGGTAAATATATATAAGGTAAAGGTATATAAAGTATATAAGATATATAAGGTAAAGTTATAATTGCCAATCCAATATACCTAACTTGTAGCGTTTATGTTTTCACAAACTATACAAGTAGGGTAAAGAAGTGCTATCTACTACCAGTTTATCGATTGGGCAGTGCGTAAGAAACAGTACTTGTTATGTCCATTGCATATAGCATCTCATCTTGGACACATATCAAGTGTACAACTTTCGTGCAGAATACGTTCTTATTGCAAAATATTACAATACGTTCTCCGAAATTGTAAGCTGTAATGATCAAAAGTCGTTCAATATTATATTTTAGTCTAAATTACTATTATTAGAACGTATATATGAAGTATTCATATAAATAATAGTAAATATAACATACAGAAGAACTCCATAACGAGTGCATCCTTGTACGAGCAATTCACTTTACGAGCAGTCATTTGTAAGAATTTTGTCTCATACGATGAATAAAAGTTCATAGTATGAGCGACCGTCTCCTCACGCCTACATGGTCTCCATTCTAGGTTAAGTACATTAATAAAAGATGATTATTTTTTGCACGCATTTATTTTTAAAGTAATATACATACACAGTATTGTTTATTTTTTCTAATTGCAACTTTTTTACTTAAAAATAAAATTATCATCCCACCAAATTCCTACCAACCCTACCAGAAGGCTAAAAAGATATTGGCCCCGAGATTTACTCAGCAATACTAACTGGTTTCTCCACTCTTTTATTTCATTTTGAATGTATCACTTATCAATATTACCCTTTACCTGTTGGGTAGTTGTAATAAAATAATAAATAAAAAAAAATAAAATAAATTTAAAAACAGACATTTTGTCGCAATACATGCTCAGTCTGGGAACGATTTAAACTCGTACTGCGAGGTTTTACTGTCCCTAATTTACAAAAATGAGGAAATGCCAAATAGTGGCTGATTTTACATTCCATGAATGAACTGTAATGCTAATTTAACATGATTTAAAGATTATTAGATATCTAAATATATATTTATTTAGATTATTATTATCTAACACTGACTACAAATAGTTTCGGATATATATAAGGATATATAAGCACAACGTATAAATATGTAAGGACAAGATTGTTACAATCCAAGAATTACTGTGCTACAGACATAAGTACAGGAGACAAACATCCCTGCGAGAATAAATAGCTCAAATCTATGTAAAAATGTTTTATATTTTTATTATAAACTGTAAAAAATGACTATTATTATTATAGAAAGGATTATGCAAAGTACACTTATCAGGAAAAGATTAGATATAAAAGGAATGCCTGACACGATATCTCTGTAAGAGGATGTTAAGCAGTCAGTCGAAGCTGAGTCGAGCTGAGCAGTTACTCGTTAAAGAACTCTACTAGAAATACACTTGAGATAGAAAAATTTAGGACTCACAATAAGTTATCAGTAGAAATGAGAGGGTAGTAGTAGGATGCTAGCCTACTAAGTTTGTTTTCTTTGAAACGAACCACATTCTTGAGGTGTTTCTCAAGTCCTGTAACGTATACTGATAGGTTGTTTTGTTCAACAATAACCCTTCATTGTTCGGGTGTTTCTCTAGCTTTGGATGCTGACCTACCAAGTTTGTTTTATTCAACATTAATTCTCGCCAGCTGACGTGATTCTTTAATAAAAAGTTTTAATGACACAGTTTTGTATATTTAATTAATAATATACAAACTTCAACGAATCGTCTTTCCCAAAATAAATGAATTCATTTTGTATAAGTGTTTTTTAATGACATTAGAGATTTCCTCATTTTGTTTCTTTATTTTCATAAAAAAAAAATACGATAAAGTAGATTAAGAAAGCATTAATTTCTTTGAAGCAAAATGCTAAAATGATAAATATTATATTAATATTGGCCAGAGGGCGAGAGAGAAAGAGTGAGAGCGTGGGAGCAGAAATATTTTCTGTCGTTCACCACCAGAGAGGAAGAGTGCCAAACCACTCTCTAACAGGAGAGAGATAAAAACATATTTTAATAAGGAGGAGATGGCTGGTGATCCTTCAGTAAATAGATTATGTCAGAGGGTAGACCCTCTCCTTCTATCTCTCTCCAACCCCCATTCTCCCAACCTTTCTTTGTCTACCTACATCTCCTTTAAATGAAATCCTTTCAATATACTTTTAATCTTATTTTTTTTTATTTTATTTATTCAAATTCACAATATCTCACTTTAAATCTCAATACAATATTGTATTCCTCAATATAATATAATTTTTCGAGTCGCCTAATGCAAACATAACCTCGAGATTAATTTTTTGAAATAAATCAACTTTTTCCCCTTCATTTTTCATATCCATATTTCTCATTTCTATAAATATTTTCCCTTAATTTCTGATAATATGTTAAAACTGAGATTGGTAGATCATGTTTTTCAGTCATTCTAGTTATCATTTCATAGTTGCTAGTTTATGTATAGGGTAGTAGATTTTATGACCAGTGCAGCCAACATTAGAGGCTGGATCAAACACACTCTCGCTCCATATAAAAAGCGCACACTACAATCCTGTGCTGGATATTGATTTCATATAAATGACAACTGGCTACCACGTTAACTCGTAATGCCAACTCAGAATTTCACTCTCCTGGCTAGGAATATTTCTTCTTACAAAAACAATCAAGTTAAATATTTTTTCTTATATTTAACCACTCACGTCTCTTATTTTAGATATCTCAATGGTACAGATAACAACCAACCAGTATAACTGTGCTATAAAATCACGTTCTATTCAACTAGTTTCAAGTCTGAAGCTTCTAACTATAGTACTATTAGCCTGTCTGTTTTACATTAAATATAAAGTTCCTTTCAGTCACGTCTGAAACTACATAAAGATTAGTTAGAGTTGTTTTTATGGTCATATAATTCTATAAATTAGTCATTGACTACTGATAAGTGGAAGAGTTGTAGATTGAAGAATTCGAGGCAGGAACGCCCATACCGGCAACTTCGGATGTTTAAGGAGTGTTTTGTTTTAATTAGTTGTCTGAGGTTTGATAAGTTATTCTGTGGTTTGCTTTTTTTTAATTTTCAATGCCCATAATTTTCCTTTAGTGTTACTGTAGGGGCACAAAGAGTTAATATTTATAAAGTATGACAGTAATTTGAATTTTTTGCTTCTTTTTTGTATCAAAACTCATTCTTCTTCACTTGCCCTCCAACGACTTATAATAGAAAGGCCGCAAAGAATTTATTCCCTATTTTTTGTGGCCTATTACTTGAATATTCAGATCACGTGTTTATGCGATATTTTACATAGATATAGTTGTATATTTTTGAAAGTGCGCAATATTTTCAACCAACATGAATAAATGTATAGATATAAGATTTCACATAAACACGTGAAATAACAATCAATGATCAAACTACAAGATAAAGAAACAGAGAAATTAAAAACACACACGCACAATCTCTAATTTTTGGTTGAACCGTCATTGGTTCAACACAGGGAAAGGAGAGATTAGTCATTGGTCAGGAGAGATAACACAGGGAAACCAAGTGCACTGGTACAGAGACCCAACCGATCTCCAACCGCCTCTGTATCAGTGTGCTTGGTTTCTTTTTATTATCTCTCCTGAAGGTGGGTCAAGCCAAAAATTAGAGGGTAAGTGTGTGTTTTTAATTTTTCTATGTCCCTTATCTATATTGAATTTTAGATATTTATATATATAACTAAATTTCACAATAAACACGTGAATAACAATCAATGATCAAAATACAATATGATCAGTTGGGTTTTTTACTCTGACGAAGACCGCTTCTTCTTTTCAAACCTTTTACAGAGTTTCCATTTTTACTTTACTACGAGTATAAGTAAAGTATGGTGATCGTGAAAAAATTCGATCTCGAGATTTTGACGGAATTATATATTTGAAGTCCCAGAAGTCGTTTTATGATGTTTCTCGATGATGTCTGAGTGTGTGTGGGTGAGTGAGTATGTTAGCATTGCTTGTTACCACGCTACGGTCCAGAATCTTTGATGGATCAAGTTGATATTTTACACAGAAATGGGCCCAATAGTGTAGATGATCTTTATTGTTTGGGAAGAATTATGCATGACGGAAAAGTCACTTTTTTTTGCAGTAATGTTATTACTGCTGTAATTATACTAATGGTTGTATATCCATTTTTGACTTACAAAAAAGGCTTATCTATTAATAAGTGGTTGAATCACTATCTGTACTACCTCAGGAATGAAAGACTAATAAACATCTTATGTCCAATTTAGACGATTATATTATGCTGAATTGAGACATTATATATTATATACTCAAGAAGTTTGATATTAAGTTTATTTTTAATTTGTTATTGTTGTAATAATATGAAAATTATTTAAGTCAATAGTGCAATCAGTTTATATAAACTTAAAATATAAAAAATTAAATGCTTGCACTAAACTTATGGTAAACTTTTTTCTTTAATTGCTCTACTTCTTACTTTATTGCACTGAACTTGCAGAAGATTGTTTAATACAATTTCTGATTGAAATACTGTGAAACATTTATTTTCTCTCCTAATAAATTAAGACGCCATTATTAAGATATAGTGGGGGTAGTTTTCTCAGTAGAATGAATGTAAGCGAACTTTTGAACCCTATAGTTGGATACATGTCTGAACACGTCAGTTGACTTCCCGCTTCGCCTGGCAGAACAGAACAAAATTACGTCTCATCACGCTAAGGTATGCCTATTTGTTCATAGATCATGTCCTATGATATTATTTTTCATAATTTTATTCATACATACCTCCACATACATTGAAAACAATATTTTATGCATTATACCTGTATTAAAAGTTAAATGGAAGTTACTTTACTTCTTTTTGATCCATCAATATCAAACAAAAAAGTATTGGTTCATGTAAATTTTAGTGTAAAAATATTTATAAAGCTAATCTTTAATCATTTCTTTAAAATACTTAAATAAAATTGTTTGCAATGAAGTTAACAATGCTTAATTTAGTTTTTTGGTCCAGTTGTTTTGTATTATTTTAGTAAGCAATGGTAATGAGCTAGTTTATCCCCTCAACACATTCCATGTTACTTTTCAACTAGTCACTAATTAAAGTTTCACTTCTATTAATTATGATTTGTAAATATGTTTCTGAAAATTACTTATTTAGAATGTAGGTCTATAGGGCTGCAGATTGTGGACACAAGCGTTTCGATACAATAATACTTTAGTCCCATGTACTATATTAGACTTAGAGAATCTGATAATGTATATCACCTTAAAAAAATGGAACAACAAATTAGCAATTCATAAAAAAATCATGAAATTTCAATTACAGCAAAGAGCGATGAAGCTATAAAAACTTTATCCTGGACTAAGGGATCACCTGCTATACTTGTCGAATTCTTGATATTTTTTTACATTGTTTACATTGACTTTGAAATTTTTTGAGTGAATCCATTGAGATAAAATTTATGTTTATAATGGAAAAATTTAAATAATTTATTTACTTGTATAAGATATAAGAGGAAAATTTTTGCGTGTAAAAATATCACCAGCAATAAACATAAATAAATTTCCTTTGTCTTCCATGGTATGATAGATTTGTCTCATAAAATGCTTTAATAAATCTATATATTGCACTCTTGAGTAAAACTTAATATCAGTTATAGTTACTTTATCTTTTTGAATTTTAGTAGCTTTCCATGATATTGGAATGTAAGGAATGGACTCTTTCCTCGAGAAAGAGGAGTTATGTTTGTTGACAAATATCCAGTTTTTTCATATTCTAGTCTAATAGTTCATATTTATTATTTTTAAAAATCAGAAGCTCCCTAGTATAAAAGTTTTAAATTATATTTAATAGCTGGCTTTGACTTTGATTTGAGTGTGTAAACTGGCTAATTGCTAATATATTTTTTCTCAATATACATTCATAGCAACCTGATAACAGAGTACAAGACGCAGGAAAAAAGATAACACTCACTCAGAAAAAATTGGAGTATATGATTTTTGACAAAAAAGGAAGGAAAATGATTTTATTAAATACTAAAAAGCCATAAAACTCCCAGTATAATAATTCTATAAAAGACCAAAAATGTAAAACATAATTCGAAATTGAAATCTTTCGATTGAAGATTAATAAATGTAATTATTGTACACCATTATTGATAAATTATCTTAAAACAACATTTTTTTTCGATGTTTTTCATAGATAATAAGAGTATTTTCTTGTTTTAAATTTGAAAACTTGACTTAAATATTCAATATAGAAGGTGGTCAAGGAAACGATGTAAGAAATCCACTGGCTATTTGAAGAAAAGTCATGTTCTCTTGTAGGAGAATATTTCGTATCAAGAAATTTTCACTTTGACTTTTCAAAAATATTATTACTGCTGTAGTTATACTAATGAGATTATTTGCATCAGTGGTGTGATATAAAAAAATAAGCTTATATATTGATAAGTCGGTCAATCTATCTGTACTACCTCAGGAATGACAGACTAGTAATCATATCCCATTTAGATGTTTACGTTATGCTTAAATGAGACGTTATGTGTTATATACTTAAGAAATCTGATATTAAGTTACTTATAGTAAAGTTGAGTGTAGGCCACTCCAGATTTTAAGGAAAATGTAATCATTCTCTAAGATAGAGAATTTAGGTAGGAATGAAGGATAGGAAGGAAAGCTGAGAAACTCGAAAGGTTCAGGGGCAAGTGAGTACATGAGAGAGAGAGAGTGAGTCTGATAGACACACAGAAAGTTATTATTTTCACTCTCCTGGGCTACCCAGTATTACCATATACTAATTTCCCGATTAGTTTCATTGAATCAGTAGAAAAGCTTGCCCAATATCGCCTTAATGTAAATTCAAACTAATTTCAAACTTGAATTCGGCTAAAGGATATTTGCTTTCGACTAGTGGTGAACAGCTGTTCCAGTTGTTGGACCCACTATTGTGTCCGACACTTAATTATTCTCAGTTACAGTGCCAAGTCAACTAGGACTTAATTAAGTTGGCCTAGATTAATCTGAGTTGATCTGAATCCACCCATCTCTAGTTGAAACTCATCTATAAATTAGTCCCATGCACTACGACTTCATTATTTTAAAACAATTGCAATTAATATTTTTAATTATGAGTTTGCACCCTAAAGTATGTCGAATAATACTAAGGACAGCAAACAGAAAACAGATGAGAGAAATAATGTACAAACAATCAGATATTCCATATAATGCAGTGGACAGGACAGCAAGCAGCCTCATAGCATACATAAATACATATATATGAGTGTATAAATATACATTTTTATAGTATACATATGAGATTCTCACATGACTGTAAAGTGACTCACTTATATCTTCCTGATGTCACGAAATATAGTAATGACTTCCTGTGATTTTAAACATGTTTTTTTCTGTGAATCTAGTATATATATATATATATATATATATATATATATATATATTGTAATATATTGTAAGGATTCTTTTAATTTCCTTCAGATCCTTAAAGATTTTTCTCCCCCATCAAACCTTGTTCACCCCCTCCTCATGGTTACCATGGATGTCACATCCCTATACACTTCTATTGAACATTCTGAAGGCTTGGATGCGCTCCGATACTTCCTAGATCGAAGAACTCCACCCCTCACTCCTACCACCAATTTCATTGTTCAGTTGGCTGATTTTGTCCTTAGACATAATGTCTTCTGTTTTGATGGTAACTATTACCTTCAGATCAGGGGAACGGCTATGGGCACGATCATGGCTCCTTCCTTTGCAAATCTTTTCATGGCGAAGCTGGAACAAGATTTCCTTGCCACTCGCAATCTCCTCCCCATCCTTTACGTACGATACATAGATGATATTTTTTTCCTGTGGCCCCATGGTAAGCACGAGTTAGATCAGTTCCTTACGTCATTTAATTCCTTCTCTTCATCTATTTCCTTTACTCATCATGTGTCCAATAACCTTATTACATTTTTGGATGTCAGCGTCACCTACGATGGGGGTCATCTTTCTACATCTGTCCATATCAAGCCTACTAACGCTCACCAGTACCTTCATTTCAATAGTTGCCATCCCTCCCACGTAAAAAAAGCTATCCCCAGATCATTGTCCATACGCCTCCATAAAATTTGTAGCAGAATAAAAGATCGTTCCTTCCAAATAGATTTATTGAAACAGAAATTTTCTGACCGAGGATATCCTTCTAATTTCATTAACAACCGTATAGTCCCTGCAGACGTTCATCATAATTCAGGTCCTAGGAGGGATCGCAGTGACGCGAATTTCCTCATCACCACTTATTTTCCTGGTGCTCATAGGCTGGGTGCAGTTGTCAGGGAGTTTTTCCCTATACTTTCTTCCTCCTCCTGTACTTCTTCAGTCTTTAGTGAGGCACCTTCCATTTCCTATCGCAAACCTGCTAATCTTCAATCTATCTTCTCTCACATCTCTTCTCCTAAGCCTCCAAAAACTGCTGGTGGTATGGTTCAATGCGGACGTCGTGGATGTCTAACTTGTCCTATCATCAATCCTGTTCCTTCCTTTACCTCCTTCCATAGTAAACGCACCTACCCTATCTCTCACAAGACCTCTTGTACCTCTGGTAACTGCGTTTACCGTTTGGATTGCACCCAGTGTGATTCTTTTTATGTGGGTTTGGCTTCCACCAAGCTAAGCCTGCGTATGAATAATCACAGGTCATCCGTTGGCAAACGCAGTGACCTTCCCGTTGCTACTCATGCCAGCTCTCACGGACTCAGTTTTAATGACTGTTTCCGTGTACAGGTCCTGAGGCAGATTGATCAGACTAATTCGAAAGTTACTCTGAGAGCTTCAGAAGAAGCACTTATTAGTCTTCTGGGCGGTAGATCGGCTCCTGGGCTTAACCTCAATCGTTGATTTTTTTTCCTTATTTTTTAGTTGTTATCAGCTTTTAATTTTATTTTAGTTAAATGCTTTCATTTTTTAATTTTTATTTGGCTTGTATCTCTTTATCTTCCCTGTCTACCTTTCCTCCGAAAGTTGGCTACCCTGTTTGAGTGCTTCAGTTCGAACGCCAAGTCAGTCGTTATCAGCCTTTGGAGCGATTCACTTCTTTTCCTGAAGACGAGGACATCGAAATATAGTAGTGAGTTCAGTGATTTCTTTTCTATGTGTTCTTTTTAAATTCTAGTTTATATATATATATATATATATATATATATATATATATATATAAATTCAAAAAAAGTCCGCTGGACCGTTTCTTTTAATTGTATATATATATATTATATATATATATATACATATATATCTATACTTTTTCGTTGTATAACGTATTTTGTCCGAGCCAAAACGGACAAATATAGTTAAATGAAAAAAACGAAACATAGAGAAATCAAAAGCACAAACTTACAGCTCTAATTTTCTACTTAATCGTCACAAGGAGAGAAGAGATAAGCACTTGCAATCATCATGCTCTCCTCTGGACTGCTAGATCCAAGGTTCATTAACCACTCGATTCATTCACGCAGGAGGTGAAAAATCTGTGCACAGAGAGGACGTAAGCCGTCTATACCAAGCCTACGATATCAGGTACTCGATCACTACTCTAGAACTGACCGAGAGTCCCGATAAACTCTAGTTTTGTTTCTATTCCACGGTCGATACTTTTATCAATATTTATAAATATATATATATATATATATATATATATATATCAATGTTCAAACCACAATAAGAAAATGGGAAAACAAGACTAAGATCTTTCAATCGTAACAAGCGGTCTTTGTTAGAGTTAAAAACCCAACTTCCGACGAAGACTGCTTGTTACGGTTGAAAGATCTTAGTCTTGTTTTCCGATTTTCATATTGTAGTTTGATCATTGATTGTTATTTCACGTGTTTATAAGAAATCTTTATATATATATAAATATATACATTAAAAGATTTCACATAAACACGTGAAATAACAATCAATGATCAAACCACAATATGAAATGGGAAAATAAGACTATGATCTTTCAACCGTAACAAGTGGTCTTCGTCAGAAGTTGGGTTTTTGACTCTGATGAAGATCGCTTGTTGCGATTGAAAGGTCTTAGTCTTGTTTTCCCATTTCATATTGCAGTTTGATTATTTATATATATAACAATTTAAAACATATCAACCGTTTGATTGAATAGGTGTATGCAATAGGTATTATGTAATCAAAATTCGTCAATTATTGAGTTTCAAAATGAAACTCTCATAACCAACGTTTCGGTATTATTTAAAACCTTTTTCTTAGAAAGAAATAAGAATTTTTTGAATTAAAAAATTAAATTTACATTATATAAACGAACTGGCAATCTCGACTGGTCAAAACCTTCGACTAGACTAATCAAATGCCATTACAGTAATCTGTGAAATGATCTGTGCCGATGCCACTTCGTTCACCTCTCCGTGTGAATAAATCACAGTGGGTAATAATGAACCCTGATCTACCAGTCCAAGACGAGTTAGTAACCCATGGCTACGCTGGCCCGCCGTCCATTTTGCAACACTTTTCATCATTGTAATTATAATTAATATTAGTATTCTGTTATTTTTATATTTCTGTTATTTTACCTTTGCCTTTTTTGTAGTTTTTCCTAAAATATTATATTCATTATAATTTAATTTATATATATTTTTCACTTTGTTATATTATTCCATGCTTGACATTACTCTTTCGGTTTTATTTATTTTTTGATGATTATTATTATTAATGTTATTATTATTGATTTCTACTCGTTATTTTGTTTCAACTGTGGAATGTTGGCTACATTGACTGTCAGTTTATAAAAACTTGTTTTTTTTTCTCATGCAAACAACACGTTGCCTTTATATAATCATTAAACGTGAAAGTTTTTTCTTTACGTGATTCTACGTTTCAGGTTTTATTTTATAATGTGCTGTGTTTGTGTTTAGGATCACCAGCAGACAAAGCAGATCTCGAAGTGGGCGATGAAATCCTGGAAGTGAATGGCAAGTCACTTGAGGATCACACCCACACTGAAGTCATTGCTCACATTCACCAGGTAATCCAATCGACGCAATCCTAATTTCATTTAAATTAAAATAATATCAAATGAAAATTGAAATTTTTTTTAACTGTGTGCATACTTCATTTTAACATAAATTATATCTCACATGCTTATTATTGGTTTCGTTTATTGAACGAAATAAAAAGAACGATTTTTAGCAATCTAACCTGGAACTGATTTCCTTCAAGTCAATCGAACACATGCACATACCTGTTTTGATCGCTGTGCTCCCTAGCCTTCCGGCCATTTACACCAAAAGATCAAATCAGGCCGACGATTTAACGTGTTGCCATTTTTGTCACCTCCAAGTTTAGCCACCTAAACTTGGGGTGTCCGAGGTGGACCTCGCGGAGGCACATACCACATGTAAGTGCACACATAGATGCCTACAGATTCTCTCTCACACAAACCTGATACACATGGATACCCATACTTACTCTCTCTCTCTCTCTCTCTCTCTCTCTCTCTCTCTCTCTCTCTCTTCATAGAGACACATGCATACACACACATACACACACACACACACACATACACACAGTGAAAGTCATTTTTACGTTCGATCAACACAGTTATGCAATACTTGGCATGGTGCATGTGAGCTTGGCAACACCTGGATGTGAGCAGCACATGACGCTGTTGCTCCCGGTATGTAGTTTTCTCATGGCTTAAATTGGTGCCAAATAATTCAAATGGGGCAGACTATAGCCTCCCATAAAGACTAAAGCCGTTAAGCCTTTGTACGGCTGGTGTTATAAAACCTTCCTATTTCCTACTAAATCTGAACAGAACACGACAGAAGACTCTTTAAATTAACTGTCATAAACAAACAGTTTTTATAAGAAAGTAAATTACTCTAGATAACAATTTGCTTGTATTACAACCTCTTGGAGTATGGAGTAATAGCATTCTGTGGTATAAAAAAGGAAGACGCGAGTATAGTTACTACTCATTGGTAAATTGATTAAATGAAGTTCCCTCAACTCCACTTTTTAACAACGTCAAGCTTTTTTACTGTTAAAGACAGATGCACAAACATAACGAAAAACAAGCTAATACCATTCATACACTGGTAACACTGTTGTAATATTGTTTACTGTTGAATACCAAACACATCGTCTTCTGAAGCGCACTTATAGTCTTTCATTTATAGTGGTGTTTATCGGTGGAAAATATGGCTCATTTGTTATTTGTCACCCATTTTAGTTATGGGCGAGCCACCAGTATGATTCTAACTCAGGAGTTCTAAATTTCACCTTACTTAAATTTATTAGAAAGAAAACCTTTAACGATTACTCGACAATGTATAAGGTCAGGTCCGAAATGTTTATGTCTTCTCCGAAGTTCAGCGTGCACAAAGCTTCCATCTCCCTCATGAACGTCTCGGGTCGTGACCAAGATTCGAACCGGTGTTGTTCAGTATTAAAGATAAGCACGCTACATGTAAGACTACATTTGACCCTTGTTAGAATCCAATTCATTCTTATAAACTTTACTTAATTAATCTTGATTGATTATGAATTTGCAGGAAAAAATTATATACGGTAAATTCTTCAGTTTTATTAATGTTCTTACAACAAAGAGCTTTTCATGTAGCTTTTCATGAATGCTCTTTTTATTTGTTTACTTTTCTAAAGTATTTATTTTTAAAATTCAATATGACGTTGTTTCAAGAAGCAGTTGTCTGAAGCACGTCCCAAGCTGGTATCAAGGACTTATACGACATTTCTTGATACTATCATCTGTGGCATCTCTATCCACCTCATTTTTATCGTTCTTCATTATCAACAGACTCGACACGGTGTCCTTTCTGAGACATATCTCTTTACCAGCCATAACCCACTGTAATTTCTTGCTTATTAGTCCCTAAATTAGAATTGAAAATTGGGAAATAAAACTATTCGCATACAATGCCATTCTTTTCAACATATTCAAAAACATATTTTACTGTGTACAGAAAGTACATTCTGCAAAGATAAAATTATTTTAATTCCCTTTTATATTAATGCTTTCTTTTTATTTTTGAACACTCCAAAACCCTGATGATGACCAACCTTGGTCGAAAGATTGGTCATCTAAAATAAATGACTGATTTGTTAAAACAGTTTAATTTTGAGAGTATATTATTTTCTTAACGCTTTCTTTCTAATTTTTGAATCATCATATTGATCATCATATTTTTGAATGATTTACATCGATCATAGTATCATAATGAGGAGTCAGGGCAGCCCAGGGGGTGGCATGCTGGCCTCTAGACTGGTCCCTTCATAAATTCTTTATGTCAGAGTTAAAAAAATCTGAGCACTTTATCTTTCAGAAAAGACATTAACCTGTACGACGTCAGGTTTTGTTGAATTTCCCATTCTAAATATACTTAACTTAGACAAAATTTAGGACTTACAATATAGAAGCAACCAGGTTATATGGTTTGCCAATTACTCAAATGGGTGCAAAATAATAAATGAGCCAGACTATCCGCCTCCTCTAACAGCACTAAAAGCTGAAAGCCTATAAGTATAGACATTAGAAAACAAAAAAACAATAAATATGGCTTGTTATTATAAAAATATAATACAGGCTCCGTATGTAGTTACGCAAACATACAGGATTACATTACTACTAATAAAAACACTACTTCCTTACTTGTTGTTTGCCTTTCTGTTTACTAGGCATTCCGACAAAACTTCATTAATCTTTCATAAACTCTTGCATGTTAATTCTGTTTGACTCTGGAAAGGTTTCAGGTACCCCAAAACATTAAGGTCACTGTAAAGATATAATACTTTTTTGTATTTATCCAATGTTTGCTTATATTTTGGTATTCCAAGGAAGTTTTATGGCAATTTCATTTAAATAACATATATTTCCTTTACTTGTCTTTATCTTCCAATGTATTAAATTTTATGCTAAGAAGTTTAGACGACGTCCTTAAAAAAAAGGAAAAAAAAAGCTATTAGAAAAATATGTGATTTTAAATTAAACAAGTAATTATTAGATAGTGATGATATCAAGTAAGAGAGATTTAGAAACTCCTCAAGGTAGAACTGTCAGAGGGTAGAACCCTACAAAGTAACAACAAGCAGACTTCAAGTACCCTAAAAACTGAAACTTCCCCTATTATTTTCCTAAAACCAGATCGTTAAAAATATTGAGTAAGTAAGCCAAGATTGATTTTTATTGCGAGCTATATAAATAACCTATCTAAAGCTAACAACAAATAGGTTTATAAATACATCCAAAGAATGAATCAACTAAACGAATCAATATTTTTTTATTTAAAAGTCGCTTCTAGAGGCTTATTGTAAAAAAAATCAGGGGTTACCTTGTCCCAATAAAAAATTATTATTCTGATACTGGTAATTATGCGTGCTCAGATATATTTGTTCGTCTACTTGTAGGTCGTTGTGCAGTAATACATCATTGGAGGAATGCATTGAGGAAATAATGTAATTGAACTGGCCCAAGCCGGTTTCAGTTAATATCATACACCATGAATCAAGTAGTTTGATTCACCCAGTTAAGGATCATTTTCAAAGGAAGACTATTCCAGGTGCTTATGCCAAGGTCTGGAGAGATATGTTGATCAAGGAAATTACTAAGCTGGTCCAGTTGGAATATTTGATTCAGAACAATGCATACAGATTATGTTTATCAACGTCTAAACACAGTATGAAATCAGAAAAAAAGACTAAGATCTTTCAACCGTAACAAGTTGTCTTCGTTTCTTTGTTGAAAGATCTTAGTCTTATTTCTGATTTTTTATTGTGGTTTATACGTTGATTTATATTTAACGTATTTATTGTAAAATTTTATGGCAGATTACGTTTGTTAATCGTCAGAACCAGGGGCTCTATCAAGGCGAAGTAACAGATAGATTCCTTTTAAAAGGTCGCACACCTTTAATCTGTCCTAGTCTTAGCACACATATGTAACCGCACACCATAATGCTTGTTTGTGTGTGTGTGTTATGTCTGTTTGAAACATGTACCATATTCTTGTACAGCATGCAAGACATAAGATCCTAGAATTTTACCATCACAAGAAAAAATGTTTACAACATAATGGCTTAATGGCAAAAATTCTTTTATATATGGCTTAAAGTCCTAATATAATACTTTACTATAAGTAATGTATAGTGATGGCGAAAAAAATTTATCTCGAGATTTTGACAGATTCGAGGTTCTCAAAGTCATTTTATGACGTTATATCGATGATGTCTGTGTGTGGGTGGATGTGCATCCAAAAGTTTGTGGCCACGTTACAATCCACAATCATTGATGGATCAAATTAATATTTTACACAAAACTGGGCCCCATAGAGTAGATATGCTGTTTAGTTTGGAAGAAAATGTGCATGATGGAAAAATCACTTTTTTTGCTAAAATTTGTTTTTATACAACTTTTTTGTTCTCCTAAACTACTTACTAACTCTAGAGTCTTGAAATTTTTGCATTATCATGGAAGAGACAAAATCAAAAACTGAAGAAATCCACAGATTTTTTTATAAGTTGTCAAAGTCTATTTTATTTACTTTTTTTATGAGTTGCTCTCACAGGGTCTAATTTTCAACAGTCTCGGTTTTATTGGTTTTCTTATTTATTGTTTTTTTCTTTCTTATATTGGTTTTTTCTTATTCCCGGTTTTATTATTTTTATACTTTCCCCATTCATACTATGAGTTTCAGCCCATGTCTATCAACTATGGGGTATGTTGTATGTAATATAATAAGCATCCTAAATTCCCTATCAATAGAGACATTAGGAAGAGGAAACTTCACATATTCAGATACTTACTGAGTTTTCCAAGGTCACTATGAATTTGGTGATTTTATTTCATGAGATGAATTTCAACCATAAAAAAGAATCTCCTATGTCGTAGAACAAACGGAACTGGTCATTCAATTGATATTTATTTTTTAAAACTATGGATATGAAGCTGTATTTTTATAGAATACTGTTAGGCACGCGATAGCTTATCTCATTCGTCATCATTCACTTGGCAAACTGTTAGCTTGTCTCAGGACTTTTCGTTCAGAAAAAAAAAAGAAAACATTTCCATTTATCTCAAGAGCATTACGAAGTTTTCTAATATCTGTGTTCAAACTATAATGTTTTTTACGATTTGTTTTACTTTATACTTAATTTCCTAATAACTCAGTTATATTATCTCTCCAGTTGTCAGCGTGAAGTTGAGCTCTTATCAGTCCTTCCAACGCCTCTTGAGTAGTCAGCAGTTCTGCCTCTTATGTGTGGACAGTTATGGCTTAGTTTATAGCACTTCAATGATATTTAGCATTACAACAAATTCTGCTCCAACATTTGATTCACTTTGGATATTTGTAAAGATGTTATTGTAAATGAGTCATCTTGAAATCTTTATAGTACATCTCTAAGAAGGTTTCTAGGTGTTGTCATTTTGTAAAATCCAATCTAGAGCAAAAGTCTGTTCTAAAGTGACGATTCTTATTCTTACGTGATAATGTAGGTATCACTGTTCTGGATTTAAAATCAAATACAGTTCAAGCGGCCATAATTCCTTGCACGCTGTTAAACTTTGGTATCTTGTACTTTCAATTTCATCAACTCTGAAGTCGGTTATGTGTTTTTAATCATTCTTGGGAATTATCCACTTAAACAAGTTCCATTAATAAAACTTCAAATTTAATACGATATACCACAATAGTATTGCATACAAAACCATTAACAGTAATACACCTGCATATATTGCATGTAATGAGTTTGTACCGATACCCCAGTGAACTTATTAGCTGCTCTTGGGACAGTTGCATGAATCGCAGTCTTATTCCACAATTACAGGTTAGGTTGCAGTGGCAGTCCCACAAAGAACACAGGTAGGCTGAACATTGGCCCTTTGTAATACTACACAATCAACATTGTATTAAATTTGGAGTAATAATTTTGGCTAATTCAAGTATATTTTGAGTAGAAATCTTTGACGAGTATCTGACATCGTACAGGCTCGGGAGTGCTTAACGTCCTCTCGCCCCATGATCATGAGGGATGATGTAGTCAGATTTATTCATCTCCCGTGTGAATAAATCAAGGGCCAGAGTGGGTATTGAGCCTTGTATCCACCAGTATAGAGGCCAGTATGTTGCCTTTGGGCAACCCCTATTCCGCAGATATAGATACAGATATACGTACTCTGATTCGAAGGTCCTCCTAATCGTTAGGGTACCCTAAATATTTCAAATCATTGACATTTTTAATTTAGTTTTTTGTTTAATGAATCTTCAATTCATGTCTGTAGCTGTTACGGGTGAAACGTATAACGAGAATTTACTCTAACTGAAAAAAATCTTTTATAAACCATTTGAATACTGTAAAACATTCATTTGATAAAACTGATACTTCTCGTCTGAGCGAAGGAAACATTTACAAAAAATAGTTAAGAGTAACGCTTTGATGCCAGTGGGGTAATCTATTGATAAAAATCAGTTGAGCAAGATAATACAGTAAAGAAGCCCACTAGAGATGTCTTGAAGCCATTTGTTTCCACTACTTTGATGATAAGGACAGCCTTTGCTTTAGATGTAAGTTGTTCTATCTGAAAAATAACATCTTACCAAATTAGATATATTCTTTGAGCAGAATTCATTTTATAATTGAGGGATATGACAAGTAACGGGCAGATTACAAAGCTCCTTGAACATCAGGTGAAACCAGTTCAATAAACATATTGCTAGAAAAGCTGTTTTTAACTAATAAGTTGACCTCCGGTACAGCATCCGTAATGCAGCGATGGGGTCAAAGCAAAATTACTTGTACCTTTCACCTCTAGATAACGCAGTATCCTGTCAATAAGTAGTCTTTTGAAGAACTTATCAAGCCAATGCAACAGGTTAATAGAGCGAAATAATCCTCATTTTCTGACAACAGTTTTGAAGGTTTAAGAATTGAGATAATTGAATGGTCTTCCATTACTTAGGAAAATATCCAAATCTGAGAAAATCATTGGTTAATCTAGTTATAGCAAGAAAGAAAGAGTGGATAATTTGTGTGAATATATATATATGTGGGGGGGGGGGGGGGTGTTTGTGTGGTGTGTATGTGTGTCCACGTGTTTATATATATACGTTAACGATGAAAAACCTTTCTCAAATTGACAAAGTTAATATAAAAAAAAAAGATGTAAAATACATAGATAAACATACACAAATAAATCAAAAACACATATTTACAATCTCTAATTTTTTATTTGAACCTTCATCAGGAGAAGGAAAAGAAGGCAGCATCGCTAACCACCCCTGCACCAATGCAGTTGGTTTCTCTCTCCTTTCTCTTCTGATGACAATTGAAACCGAAATTTAGAGACTGCACATGTGTGTTTTTCATTTATCTCTGTATCTTTTTATATATATATATATAAGTTGAGATCAGTTGAGATTTGACTCTGACAAGGACCGTTTGTTGAGGATGTAAAAGTAGAAAATATCTTAATTTAAAAGATCTTAGTTTTTTGTCTCATTTTTTATAGCGGTTTGGATTTTGGTTGTTTTTTCACGTGTTTATTGTGAAATCTTGTTATATATGTATAAGTGTAAATGAATTATTCAATAATATATATGGTGATACGAAATATGAAAAAAAAAGTTAAAAAATGCATAAAGAAGTTTCTTGTATTTCAAAATAGTCGGCGCTAATTTCTTATTTTAAAGAATCCATCTTAACTTTGAGTCGTGCTGAAACAAGTCAAAGTCTTTAAATTATTTGTTTAAGTTGTTTTTGATCATTCTTGAGAATTATACAGGAAGTATCCACTTATACAAGTTTTATTATTAAATATTTAAATTTAATACAATATACAATAATGGTGTCCGTACAAAATCATTAATATCAAAACTCCTGTATCTATTACATGAGTTTTCAACGATACCGCAGTGTATTAATTAGCTGCTAGAAATGAAATGAATAAAGAAGAATGTACTTTGACTGAAAGAAATGTTATTCTATAAACCATATCCACGTCTGTAAAGCATTCATTTGATGAAACTTGAAATCTAATGTTAGAGATTTCAAGAAAACTTATACTTAGAGAAATTAAAAATACCTAAAAGTATGTTACGATTTGCTGTATTTAAGGATTAAAGGAGCGGAAATAGTATCTGGCAATAGTTTATTGACTCTGGGTTGTATGTAGAATTTTCCCACATTTTGCTGTATGGGTTGGGTTAGGATTTAATGTTCTCCTGTGGAAAGATGTTTTTATTGCACGCATGGGTAGAGACTGTTGGACACAGTGAGTCATGCGATGAGTCAGAAGGAAGGTCGAGAGCCTTTCATCGCTGTCCGCAAAGACCCGACTGACTGGCGGTGCGCAACGCTCAGATGCCTTAGACCAGCAGCAAAAATTACCCACTGTCTCCTGTGCAAACATTTCAATGTATTCAGTGGTTTAGCAACTATTTTAGCCGCCCAGGGCGGTCGTAAAATTTCCCGCACCCCACCCTCCCCGCTGGCAGTTCATAATCCGTTAAACTTCAAAATTCCAGAAAGTCCTCAAATATTTATTTTCATGGAATTATAATCAAGTATCTAATTTGAGACTGCTGTTACTAGTGTCAGAGTTTCATATTATTACAGGACTCTTATACATACAAGATTTCATATAAACACGTGAAATAACAATCAATGATCAAACCACAATAAGAAATGGGAAAAAAAGACTAAGATCTTTCAAGCGGTCTTCGTCAGAGTCAAAAACCCAACTTAACCAACTTAAAACCCAACAGTTGAAAGATCTTAGACTTTTTTTTTTCATTTCATATTGTGGTTTTACTCGTATAGATAAACAGACATAATCTAAGAAACCATAACAAAAACGTATAATCCAAATCATAAAAAAATTGTTAAATCAAATTAACTGGCTACAAAAAAAATATAATAAACTTTCAACCTCTTTAAAGAAATAGTTGTGAAAAATTTAAAAAACATTTATTTTTAATTTGCAGATATTGCAGTCCAAAATCCGTTTTAAAACAGTATCACATATACAAAACATAGAAATAATTACGACCTTAAAAACTCATTTTGGTATTAAATTTAAAATTTTTTGTTAGTCTTTTAATTTTTTTTTTTCTATTTTCTATGTTTACACCCTCAAATTGCCGCCCCCTGGCACGTGCCGTGGACCCCCACTTCCTTCTACGCCATTGAATGTGCTACAACAGTCTTTGAAAAGCAGCTTTAAGGAAATGCATCTTGCATCTACACTTTTGTTCCATTGCGTTTGCAGACGTCAAGGTCGCTTGATTTTATCCGGTGACCTACTGCTTGCTTCAATTCCAAGCTTTCATCTATATTATCATTTACTGTCATACCGGACGATTAGAATTTAAAATAAAATGTAGCAGTGCTGACAGTACCAGTCCATTTAAATATGAATAAAACACGTTTCAAACACGATTACTAGTTTATTTATATAAACGAGTGTCAACCGTCAATACAAACTCGGAACAGCTACCATTTTAGAGCCAATTGAGACCAGCATATTTTATAAATCATCAAATTGTTTAAAAATAATACGACAAAACTATCTTGAAAAATATCTCTTCATAAATTATTTTTGTTAGGTAAAAGATGTGGTAAAATTCCATATCAATATTGAGCTGGTTTAAAAAATTGAAAATGTTTTTTAAGTGTTTACGTTGTCAAAACTTTTGACAACGTACCATAAAGAACATAAACTTTTTAAATTTTACAAAGGACTTATGCACTTTATGAATTTCATTGTATGTGTAATTCATACTGAAAACTGTCATGCATGTGGAATAAAAATATACTGCTGCGAACATGTATTTATTGATGTTGTAAGGCATTAAAACTGCTAAAGGAAATACATTGAGTGATAACCACTACACCGACATTCTTAGAACAAGCCCGATAGTCATAAGTGTAAATACAGACAATATCATAAAAGGAAAACAATGTAAAAAAAAATTGCGTTGATTTTCATTTTATGTAATTAAATTACGTTTTTACTTTTTCAAAATATGAGTCGTCATCTTTGAAAATGGTGTAAGTCCATTTTAACAAAAAAATTAGATAACGTTAAAAATGAATACAATTACTATGAACTTCTTATTTAAAAAAGTTTTCCAAAAGAAGTTATTAAAATATTCATCGAATTTTAACATATTTTTTAAAAAATTTTATAAATAAAAAGTTTTTAATAAAGTGTATTAATTTTTATCGTTACCTAATTTTTTGTCTTATCGACTTACATTATTTTCAAACAAAACAGTTCTTAATTTTGCCATTTAAATATTCACTATATTTCCTATTTTCAATAAAGTTTACATTAAAGTGCTGTTGTAGTAACATCAAATAGCTGAATTTTTAATTTGTAACAATAGGTAAAAAAATTGGTTTGCAATTCCTAGTTCAAGTGGAATGATAAAGACGTTGGGGGAAAACCATTACGCAGGATGTGTGTGTGACCTCTGCACAGAGGCCATCAAAGAGGAATGAAAATCAGTCGGCTCTTACCTATAAACATCCCATTTATTCTAATTAATCCAGTAATTTGGTATAACTGTAACTGAAATTGGTGCCAAATACCAAAAAAAACACTTCGAACACCACTGAATACGAAAGCCAATTGGGGCCATTGGAAACAAGAATATTATCAATTTGCTTTTTAAATTTTAAAACCAGGATCACAGAAAAATTACTAATTATATTTTTCTATAAAAATTTGGCCCTGTACTTAACCTCAGTCGTTAGTTCTAGTAATATATTTATTTGGTATTTATTCTATCAATATTTTTATCATTAGTTGTGCGTAACTAGTTGATCCGTAATTGTGTGATATTTACTTATT
The DNA here is from genome assembly GCA_026182355.1 of Hermatobates lingyangjiaoensis. NCBI lineage: Eukaryota > Metazoa > Arthropoda > Insecta > Hemiptera > Hermatobatidae > Hermatobates > Hermatobates lingyangjiaoensis. The sequence continues at coordinate 693,244 of JAPFBL010000059.1, forward strand.
CTGAGGTAAAATGGATAAACAAACAAAAGTCTCCATACAAATGAAGTTTTATTCAACGCGTTTCGAACACTTTGTCTTCCTGATGATGAACACAAAGTGTTCGAAACGCGTTGAATAAAACCTCATTTGTGTGGAGACTTTTGTTTGTTTATCCATTTTACCTCGGAATATTGTTACCATTTAATTTAAATAAAAACGAAGGTAGCACAATGGTAGATACAGGAATAACTCACTTCTACATTTCGATGATCGTCGTCATCAAAAGGCAAAATCACCGCCGTCGTCATCACCGGCCGCCTTACTGCGGAACTCTTCACCGCATGATGATGACGTTCATCGGAATGTAGAAGTGAGTTATTCTTGTATCTACCATTGTGCTACCTTCGTTTTTATTTAAATGTCCGTTGAACCTTTTAATTTAATTACTATTATTTAATTTATGTATTTGTTTATATCTTATTTATTTCTTATATATATATAGTATTTCTTTCATTTTTATTTTAAACAAGCAGAAATACCCGGCGTTGCCCGGGTCTAGAAGTTTTAAGTATAAAATTTGAAATGATCGAAATGAAAATTGGGTTCAATATTATTTTATGCATTTTTGTCTTACGATTCTTCATTCATGATCTACAGTCCCTTGGACGTTTTTTAACATTTTCAGGAGAATAGTGGTACCTAGGCTATGAAAGAAGCATCCTAGAGCAAAAAATCATTATATAACTTTGAGCTCAATTTTTATTTCCAACATTTCATATTTTATGCATTAAGGCCGTAGACGCCATATTTCTTGAGAAAAAATGCCCTTGAGTTTTTGGGCCCTAGGAGGCCTGGGTTAGGCTGCCCCCCAGAGTTTAATAGCCTAAAACCTCCCCAAGACCTATAGAAAGTGCCTTGGAAAAGAATTTTTGAAAAAGGTCCATTGTAGGCCGAATCCATAAGGTACAAACATACATATACATACATACAGAGCCACGAAGAGAAATTTATATATAGATTCTGAAACTTGTTAAAAAATGAAGGTCAAATCTTACAATTTGTGAATGAAATTTGTTTGAAGATAATGTGACACTTGGACAAAAAAATTGATTTTTGAAAATTGTTAATGTGAAACTTGTGACAAATTTTAATAGTTGAATTGTTATGTGAAACTTGTGGCAAAAATAATTGTTGGAATTTATAATTTGAAACTTTTAAAAAAAATTAAGAAACTATTGATAATAGCTAAAGCTTTGTTAAAGTGTAATAAGAATCAGCCTCTACCTATAAAACATACATTATCTAATTGTCTTTAATTATCAATCTGTAAAAACAATAATAAAATTATCTGGTACTGGTTGTTTCCAATGAACAAAGCATTGTTGGAACATATTTTATCATAAAATTAACCTACCTGCGGCCGACCATTACTCAATTAAAGTCAAAATGGTGATACAAACAGGTTATACAGCAAACTTTATTGCTATTATAATATATTTTGATATTAGTGCATGAACCACAATCTGATTTTACGATTTTTAGTGTTTTAAACCAACAATTATCAATAATTTTATCATTAATGGCGTAGACCATTTCTTCTGTGACACAAAAACTGCATAAAACTCAATTGAATCGGCAATATTTTTTCAGTTTTTTCGGGCCCTAAAAAGGAATGAGCACTATGGTAGATTAGGATCCCTCACAATGAGTGTATAAAAGCAAAACCACCTTCATAGGACCTTATCGAGAAAGATGCGTTGCAAAAGTAAGTGATTTGATAAAGGTCTATGTAGGCCGAATCATAAGTACAAACATACATACTCGTACATACATACATACATACATACATACATACAGAGCCACGAAGAGAATTTATATATAGATTATTTTCAAAGAGTTATTTAATTTCTACTTGTTTACTATTATTTATTTTTCTTTATCTTCTCCCCACCCTAATGGTAAATAACACTGGCAGAGTACTTCTGAGGAGAAGTTTGGTTGAGACATTCGGTAACTTCAGTGATGATTTGCCTTCCAAGTAGCTTACATCTCCGTCTTGATAAAGACAGGTGTTGAATTGCTGTAGTACGTTTGATGTATTTTCTCTATTAGCGTTATTTTATTTAATTTGTTGAATAGTTTTTGATGACCGCTTGTATATTCAGTGTATCTTGAGCTCCATTTCAAATACCAGTCCCATTGCTGACCTTACTCTAGTTATGGTATTGTCCTTTTGTTCTCTTCATTCTTCATCGCTGTGATGAAGAACATTAGTCTGAAGCTTACTCTGTATTTGTTAAGTTTGTTAACTTAAGATTTGTTAACCAATCTCTCAGTTTTATATAAATACTAGCAAACGCGCCCGACTCTGATGGGTACTTTTTCAAAAAAATCAGAGATGATACATAGTATTCCCAAATTTCATTAGCAATGATAGAATAGTAGAAAATATCATTATTAGTACAGTGTTAAGCCCCACTATAGTTTAATACTTTACTTTACTACCTTTGTTTATATTACGCAAATATTAAATTATAATTTTTTTTTAAATTTATATATAATACAATTGCTCTACTGTGATCAGCGAGCACGCAAGCCACTGACTACCCAGGCTCCAATTTTTGGAATTAAATAATAATTTTCTTTTATTCAGGTAATAAATAATATATATGATAATTTTAGGTCACTATTTTCACGGAAAATGGGTGAACAAACGAACAAACTCACGAACTTTATATATATGGAAACACTTTTTTTCGATGAAAATACGATCCAAAACAGCCAAATAAGGCTGAATGTGGATAAAGAAGCATAGAGAAATTAAAAACACACACTTACAGTCTCTAACTTTCAAATAAGAGAGGGAAACCAAACACGCTTGGTGCTATGCGGTTGGAGCTAGGTTGGGTGTCTGGGAATGTTGGGGGGGGGGGGGGGGGTTCAGTATACGAAATATTCGTATGCAAGTGTTGTCACTAGATATAAATGTTTTATAAAGAATTCATTTAATAATTTATATAAAAAAAATTGTCAAAGATTAAAGGAAATTGTTTACTTCTTTCCTCATCGAAACTTGGAAGACAGGAACCTATCATTTGTCCCCGTCTTTATATAAAGTAATTTATATAAATTTATTATTAAAAATAATTGGTGGTCTAGACTGGAATAAATAGCCAATTTCATTAATAATTTATTTTTATGTGGCTAAAACAGTTTTCACATCTTGATTAATAACAATAATCAGATAATGAATTCCAAAAACGTTCCTTTATTGAGGAAACAATGTTTAAGAGTATTTTAAAAGTTTATTAAAACAGCAATAATAGTTGAAATTTTATCATGATCTGAAGAATAGTAATGTTCATAGCCTTCTCTCCTTGTTATCACCAGCTTGTTTCCCTCATTGTATTTCATTTTCTGAAAAATTTCAACATTTAACTTTAATATCTAGTCAGAATAAAATCACACAGTACGTCTATTTAATAATCTAAGAACAATTCTTATAATACAAAAGGAAACATTGTGGGGTTTGTGGAATTCAATGATTAAGAAACGGCGACTTGTTGAGTAGTCACGACCTTTTTGCCAAGATTGTTATCGACAACCTCCCAACCTTGGCAACGTATCTGCCATAGAGCTATGAAGTCCTCACCGAGAGAGGTGAGGTGTCCAGGTATGCAATGATGTGGACGTCCCCGTTGTCTTACCTGCCCCAATGATCAATACGGCTACATTTTAACCCTAACAGTTATCATATACACACTTCTTCCCCCTAAATCTCTAGTGATAGTGACCATTTTACACTCTGTTCAGTGCGATGCATTCAACACAGGTTTAGTAACCACTATGTTAAGACTACGCATAAATAAGTATAGGTACTCAGTCAGTCTAGATTGTATATTAACCGTTGTTATCCATGCTAATTCCCATAGTCTCAACTTTAATGAATGTTAACAGATTAAATACGAAAAACGCTCCTCAACACAATTGGTCTTTTTAAGAGCTTCTGAATAAACGGCTCGAGCATAGTTTCAACCTGAACAGTTAAGTGGTATTCCGAGTTTTTTTTAAATATATTTTTTATTATTTATTTCTGTTCATTTGTTAACTAACTTAATTATCAATTAAATTGATTATTTGTTTCTCCTCAGTTTTTTTCTTCGTATTTCAAGTACTTTTTTACTTTTCGATATGGCTAACCAGCAGCCCATATCCTAGGAGGCTGCCCAGTCGGCTTTTTCTTCTCACCGTATCATTTCCTTCGCTGAGGATGACTGTTATAAGGGTCAAAATAAATACTGAAAGTCAGTCCTAGTGTATAGTTATCATTTATGTTTCTGTCTGTTTTCTAAGTATATATAGACAAGAATTTTTTTTAAATCTTACAGCGAGTCTAAAATAAGTTTTACACTATCAATATTATTTTTGTTATAATTGCCACACTAAAATGATATAAGGAAGCTGCAATCTTTAAAAATAGAGAAGGTGAATGACTTTAACTACTTGAGAATTAAAAAAAAAATCGCCAAAAATAACGGCTTTCATCAGAATGATTATACTTCTAAGATTTAATTGTAGTAGTATGTCAATTATATATAGAAGAACCTCGGTTTTCAACGTCTCGGGCATTGTACAATTCGGAATTCAAACCAAAAATTCGATTTATTTTGTTCCGGAATTTAAATAAAATTCGGAATTCGAAACAGAAGTGGGTGATTTGTAAATTAATGGTCTTCTTATTTACCACTCGGAATATCCAAGGGCTTGCTAAGTCAATAATGTTATCAAGTGTACGTTGACAGTGATTTGAAGGGAGAATGGAAAAGCATGGTTACCTAGACAATATTTACTGAGAGGTATACGTGGTGTTTGCCCCAGCTGAGAAATAATATTTAAAGGAAAACTATCTGCTATTACTTCTTAAATTAATTTTAATTTAAAAATTAAATTACTTTACTAACTAATTAGTATTAGTAATTACTAACTAATAACTAAAGCTATTACTTAAAAAATTAATTCGGAATTCCAACGAATCGGGTTTCGGAAAGGATTACGGTCGAGAAACGAGTTACCACTTTATATATATAAATCCTGATAAAAGTATCGACCTTGAAGTAGAAACAAAATAAAACTTAATCAGGACTCGGTCAGTTCTCCAGGTTCAAATCAAACTCTCATTGCCAACGTTTCGGTTTTTATTTAAAACCTTTTTCCTAGGCAGAATTATAACATTTTGAAACAGAAAAACTAAGTATTACATTAGAAATTCTTTTTTCTGTTTCAAAATGTTATACTTCTGCCTATGAAAAAGGTTTTACATAAAAACCGAAACATTGGCAATGAGAGTTTAATTTGAACCTGAAGAACTAACCATGTCCTGATAAACTTTTATTATATATATATTGTATATATAAAGATTTTATAGGTTCCACAATCTCGAACAGAGAGATCAACCAAGTTGATTGCTTTCCATAAAAAATATTTGTAGTAAAAATTGTATCTAGTCTTCTTATCAGTATCTATACATGTATCTCATAGCAAAAATAATATAAATAACGGAGTATTCTATATTTTGAAAAACCTTTCTTAAGCAGTTTAATTAAACAAATTTATGTAAAAACTACTTTAAATTTGCTCGATACACTAAAAAAAGTAGCAATATATTTATAGCAGTCACCATATTGACACTACCGATAGTCAGCATTTCAGAGGATTCTCATGATCTCCGATATTTTTCACGATTTTTTTAATTGCATTAATTAAAAATAATTAGAAATATTAAAAGTAATTTACAATTTTTATATTTTCAAAGACTACATTGTTTTAGTATAGAAATAGTAAAAAAATAATACTAATTTGGTTATTGAGGATTAGGTCTAAAATGACCTAAATCACAAAACAAACTAATTAGGTCATTAATAAATTTTGGACCTAATCCTCAATAACCGAATTAGTGTTTGATGAATCAGTGGTCGAGAAGTTATATCAATATAAAAAGAATCATTTTAGGCTACAGTTAGTTTAAAAAAAATACTGGTTTGAATTTAAATCGGCAATTTTGTGATTGATTTATGGAAATGAATTATTTCTAGAGGACATGGTTAAAACTCTAAATCCTGTAAAGTGACTTAAAACTTTATAAGGTTATATTATAAAAACATAAACTCCCCATTATTCCCCTCAAATTCTCCCATTTCGTCGACCTATTTTGGTTCTTAATAATGGAAATGTTAACAAACCGTTCGAAAATATGGGATGAATGATGGGTTTACGTTCTATGTGTACTCATTCAAAATTTAAACTACTATAAAATTTGAAAATTAGATCTTAAGACTCAGTAGAGGCATGCTAAAATAGATTAAGTTTCATCATTTGTGTTTTCTAAGAAATAATTGACAAGTTCAGCATGCCTCATCAGTTGATGAAATTGACAACTTTCATCCATAAAGTCATTCTGCTATATTTCTCAGTTTACATAGTATCAGGGATATTATCAATTTGACAGTCACTGTCAAAAACTCGAAATTTTGTTGTCAAGAACGTATTTCCCTGCATCTATCAACATAAATTATGCTACAGACATAAGTACAAATGTCTAAGCTCTTTCCATATTTTTTCTTTTTTTTTACTAGAAATTTACTATTAGATGAAGCCTAATCAAACTTAAGAGTTTTAATAATTTTACAACTGGAATGATTTCCATCACGTAGATTAGTTAGGTTGTGTAACTCTTAAAAAACATTATAATATAATTATGATTTGTAGTTTTAGAAAATTTTGAAGACTTAAAATGAAAGATCTCCTGATGTATATGTTTAAGTATTGTCACAAAATGGAAAATTTTTTTTTTTTAAAAAAATGAGAATAAAGATATTTTAATAAAACATATTTCAAAGATTAAGTATGTTATGATTAAAATAAATACTATTTTTCACAAAAAAACTTTCGAATAATTAATACTCAATCGGCATTAATCTAAATTGAATAAATTGTATTGTATAAAGTCATTGAAATTATTTGCAAAAGTTGAATTACTTCACTGAGTAAAACTTTTTGTTTCTATTGACAAAGAATAAATGCTTGTTACCTTCCCATTAAACAAATCCTGAGTTTTTCAACTTTAACAGTAATTTAAAATACATAATTAACCATTTGGAATCAAAATAATGGATGAAAGTTTACTTTGCTTCAACTAAGTTATATTCAATGATGCATTAATTATAAAACCTAAAAATCACTACTTCTTTACAAAAAAAGACTGTTTTGTTGATAATTATTTCAGTGAAACAAATGAGGATATCAAATTTCATGCCTCTCTCAATAGAAACATAAGAAGTATTTTAACAGCTCAAGTATTTAGCTTTGATAACAAAAAGAAGGTATTTTAATGTTATGGATTAATTTTATTGAAAATTTGAGAAAAGATTAAGATATATTTTATAGTCTTGAGAATATCACTAAGAATAGTAGAAAATTTTTTTCAGAACTTTTCAGGTGGTCTAGTAAAATAGGTAACTATAATCAAAACATGCTTTCATTGTAAGTGTCTTCAAACAAATAAATGCGGTGTAAGCCAAATGCCATTTTTTTTTGTTCATGAAACGAGAATTATTAGAAACATGATCTCAATAATTGACATTCATATGTAAATATAACAGCAAACTCTATACTGTTACTGATAAAAGAAATAACACCTGTTCCTTATCAACTTCATTATTTTTACTTATCAATAACAATCTTTCTTGAAGTTAAATGAAAGCAAACATTACAAAGCTGAGTATATTTTGTGCATAGCTTCCTTTTATTGTCTAGTACAAAAAAAAGGGCTTCAATCATGTAAAGACACTTCTACAAACTTAACATTGATTAATTTAATGAATTATCAAACACATCCAAAAACCGTATTAGAATAATACAGTTAGTAAGGGAACTTAATAATTTGACTTAAAATTGAAGATATATTGAAATTAAAACTTTTATTCTGAGTAAATGTACTAATAATTAATATTCAATCTTATAATCAAATGAATCTGATTGTACAGAAGAGGTTATTTGATTTTTTTGAAGAAGACTGATTAAAATGTACTCCCAATTTGAAGTAAACATAATATTTACACTAATTACCAATTACTTTACTGAGTTTCTAATAATACTTATAATTCCTCCTAATATGCTGTTCTGGTAGATACATTTTCACCTATAATTCAAAAGATGGGTCAGCATTTAAAGCGTAAACTATTAAAATATTAATTAATAGTTTACATTATTTCATATCATCAAAAGTAATTTTACTTTTCCTGTAGATATATTCTCCATTTATAAGCATCCCTAATATCTTTTGTTTACATCTTTGGGTTAATTAGATAAGATATAACTTACATTATTTTCTTAAAAAGGTCTTATTGTTTAATTTTATGGTTGCATCTCCATATGCTTTTAAATGTCGGATGTATAATGAATAAGTGTTTTCTGTGATATATACAAAAACTGTTAGATAATACTAATATAAAAAGACATTACTCTAATAGTATAGACAGAAAAAATACAATCTACTCAATTAATAATCAGTAACTTGTATTTATTGCTCATCAAAGACTATGGAAACACTAAAAAACCACCAACACATTAAATTTTTATTATTTATTGAAAACGTACATAATCCACAAGGCATACTGAAAAACATTAACATTTCATTCTGCAATTTCGTATGAAATACAAGGACACATAAAGAGGAAATGTTATTTTCCTTGTAACGAGTTACTATACCCACTTAAAAAATCTGATGGCCTATTAAAATAAAAAATTCTTAAGCTGGCAAGTTGTTAAATGCAACTAATATAAGATCCCCAAAAAAAGATACAATATGAAGGGAATTAATAATTATATAAATGATTTAATTTAAAGGAGTATTCTTAATTAACAATAATCTACGAACCAAACTATAAATAAAATATCTAAACAGTAATAAATACAATCACATGTTTACTTTTTGTTTTTTTTTTTAAAAAAGCATAGAAAATTACAATGAAAAATTAATTGAGGTAAAGAATGGTTGAAAGTTAATGAGAAGGCAGAAAGTTGATTGCAAATGAAGGAATGAGCTTATGCCATAGAGAAGCTTTGAATCTCTGCAATGATATGCTCTGGGAAGAACTATCAGCCCTTATCTTAACGAACTCTCTTTCCAATACCAATAATTTACAGAAAGTTCACGATTAGTTAGAAAACTTTTTTTTATCAGAAATTGATCAGCAGAATACAAAGACTTAGGTATTAAAGTTCAAAGGCATATTTCGCATTTTTACAAACAGTCTAGCAAAAGTGAATTCTAATTGTACAAAATATACGAAATAAATTATTCATCCATTCAAAAGTATTTCAAATGTTCAGTAAAGAATCAAAAAATTCTTTTGAATTTGTGCTTTGTTTATTTATATTTCAGGAGAATGAATATACCCACTAAACTTACAAAAGGAAAAGAAAATGGTTTAAACTGATATACACCATATGAAAAACTATAAAACGACACACTAACTGAAATTCAACAACCCATATGATTATATAGTATTAGAGGCGGTTTCCTGATAAAACTTGTTTGGGTTCCTGATTCCACCCAACAAGGCTAATTTCGATACTTGAAGGAAGAAATTGCTGGGTATTATAGTAAAGTCTATAAAGGCCTCTATCAATAAAGATACATAAAGTTTCAAAAGCTTAATAAAAATTGGTGGCAACAATAAATGCTTACTCGAATAGCCACCTTTAAATAATCCTGCATTTGGGCTTCCTCTTGTGCTTCTTCATTTGAAGAGCAGCTCTGGTTGCAGTCTCGAACACTTGTCTCACACCTTCCTTTGTTTTTGCAGAACACTCAAGGTATGCAAAGGCGTTTATTTTTTCAGCCATTGAACGACCTTCTTCAGGCTTAACTGGCTCCTGCTTCATTTTTGCCAATTCTCTGATAGTAACTGGATCATTACGAAGATCCTTTTTGTTCCCAACTAGAATTATTGGGACACTAGGGCAAAAATGTTTTACTTCAGGGGTCCACTTTTCGGGAATATTTTCCAAAGAATCCGGTGAATCAATAGAAAAACTCATTAATATAACATCTGTATCAGGATATGATAAAGGACGTAAACGATCATAATCTTCTTGACCAGCAGTATCCCAAAGGGCCAACTCCACTTGCCTATTATCTACTTCAATGTCAGCGACATAATTTTCAAAAACAGTAGGAACGTACACTTCCGGAAATTGATCTTTACTGAAAACAATTAATAAGCAAGTTTTACCACAGGCACCATCACCAACAATAACAAGTTTCTTACGAATCGCTGCCATGTTAGCTATTTTGACTATAGTATGAACACAAGTCTTCTTATAATATGGCCGTTGAATCAGACCACGCCTAAAACTTCAAACACAGTCACAACAGGTACTATTCCACAGTTAGGTTATCCGCCTTTTAATAAACTAAACTGGTTCTTCTTAGAAGCTTGAAACACAAACTTTAACACAGATTATTACACACAGAATACTGGTTCGTTATTATGATCACTTACACAGTGAGTCACAACAGGATTTAGGTGGCTTATCTCACATTCCTTAGTGTACAGCTGGTGCACTGCTGACTACATCATTTACTTCTATACCTAGCCCGGCCCAAGTGTTCGGGTTTGTCGCTAGAGCGCAGGTCCTCCTTCAATCCCAATCAATTTTGCTCGTTTACGCAAGTCTGCCAGTTTGAATACAACCTTTTTAACTCTGTTTTCCTCAATTTCATAACAAAAATTTATCTTTTGTTATTTACTTTATTATTTAAAATTAAAATATCATATTTAGCTGTCATTGTTATAATATGTAAAGAGTTCAATTTATACTGTTTATATTAGTTTGTTTTTCAGTAAACTTATTAAGTTATATTATATAAATACAAAGGAGAATCTCAAAACACGAACAGTACTACATTTTTTTGGGGATGTATCAGCTACATTCAAAATAAAAGGTAGAAATATAACAAAATAGCATTTGCGGAATGTATGTCATAGACATTTTACTGACATTTTTATAATTCCTTTTTTTTTTAGATTATTATTACATTTTTTGTAATAATACAGTAGGATTTTGTTTTTTTGGATCTTTCCTATAATTCTCATATAACATTAAGGAAAAGATAATCATATATTTATCTACTGATTAGATAACGTTAAATGAATAAAAAGCAATATCAAGCTGTTATTCGAAAGGAATTCAGTATTAAACTTTTGGAAGATGACTATAATGACTCTTAGTGTAAATGGTTTACTTATTTAGATTTTTAAATTTAATATTACACTTCTTATTGTAACCTCCTTGACTGTTACCGGTATGTGAATTTGACGCCCCATGAATCGAGAGTAGAAGTTTGTTGGAAATTTTTGTTATAACCACATAATCTGAGGATAAATATATAGTCCGTTTGGTTTAGAGGTTAGGGTTTTCCTATTAATCTGTGTTGAATAATGTTCTCTATACCTAATCTTCAAGGAGACTGTCTGCTCCTATTTTTGAAATATTGAAGTGCATAACTCAAATAATATTCTTATTTTAGTCAGAACTTTTTCTGGAATAGGTAAATTGTTATTCTGTCAAGTTTCATTTTAATTCAATTCTATTGAAATCAAAGTACTTTCAGAAAAGGAACATCAGATTTTAAACTTCTCAATCTTTTAAGATATCATTATACAGTAAGAGTAAGTCTGGAATTAAATTAAATATTCTGTTAAGTATATAAATGTGGTGTTTATAAATATGGCTAATACTTGTAGGTGTTGTACAAATAAAATGTATTTATGTACTTCTTCAAACTTAATAGAATATATGTTAACAATATGGAAAAATGTTGCATTTTCCAAGAAAATGCAACAATAAGTTAGAAGAAAAAGTACAAAGAACATATTGATTATTACTGTTCACAATTAAAGTTATTTTTAATTTCATACTTTGATGCTTAAGTGAGCTTGTGGTATATTTTCATTACCCACCTTTAATGGAAGTTATTTTGTCGTATAGAAGAGCTTATTCATGAGACACTTGCAATGATTTTTTGTGAATGTATTTCAAATCATGTCAGCTATCTTGAAAGTTATATATAATAATAATGAAGTTTAGCATATATTATTCTTTTATAAAAACATTTATTAGGTGTTATTGAAGTTCAATGTATTTAGATGAAACGAACTAGGAAAAGTTAGAATAGGTAAAAACAGCATTACCCTCAAGGTATAGAGATTATAAACAATAGAGATGAATTTACGACACGTTAAGTTTTAGTTGTAGAAGTTCTTTTTTTTTAATAATATTTAAGTTAAGTATTACTTAATAGACCTATGAAAACTTAAAAGGATTGGAAAAATGAATTTTATTAACAACAAGGTATACACAGTGCAATAGTTTATGGTACATCAGGGATTACTATCTTACACAGTAGTTCAAGTTTCATTAAAGGATAACCTTACCAATATAATAGCCACAATGCATAATATTTCAAGCATATTATGTACTTACATTCTGATTGCAATTCTGTTATATAGGACACAAATTACAAAAAAATACCATGACAAGCTTTACATTTTTTTCTTTTCGTTTAATTAAAGCTATAAAGTTAAAGATCCCTGTAGCGTTGATTTCATTTTATTGAAGTTATATTGCTCATTCTTTTATAAATACTCCTAATATTAAGATTAGTAATTCTCCAGTTATGTTGTTTAAAGAATTATTTAAATTTTTGTAATCATATATATTTCACTAAGAGCCTTATTGAATCATGAAATCTGTCTGTTTAATCTATCAGTTTATCATAAAAGGAAAATTAGAAAACAAAATTGAATGAGTGCATGATCAACATGATTTGAGTGAAACCATTAGAATCACTGATTGTTCAATTAATCTAATGATTCTATTGTGGCTATAATCATTATACTGATTTTGGAGAAACGTGAAATTCCTTATGTAAAGTTATTGCTTCATTGGTATAAATGCTAAAATTGGAATGATCCAAAGGATTAGCACTTGACCTTAAAGATGTCAGGTGTATTCCCAAATCAATTCAAAAATTATTGCAGCTCATTATAGCTAGGCCCAAAAATAGTTTTACAGTAAATGGTAACATGTATTTCATTATTTTAAAAATAAAACATGACAGGTGCTCAAACTATTGCAATTTAGAAGATTTGAAACCTACTTCTTACAGGACGGAGAAATATTTCTTGCACTAATCTTTTTATTTATTTATTTCGTAAAATTTATCTTGTATATATTTTTTACTTTACTATAAGTAAAGTATAGTGATCGTGAAAAAATTTGATCTCGAGATTTTGACGGAATTATATGTTTTGAGGTCCCAAAAGTAGTTTTATGATGTTTTTTCGATGATGTCTGTGGGTGGGTTAATGTGTTAGCATTGCTTGTTTTAAGTTTTGTTAGTATCTTTGCAGTGTACAGGAAAAAAAGACAATAATTCTAGGCTTATTTGAGATTTTTTCCACTTCTAATATAATGCTCATTCAGTCTGAAGAACTTTGCAAATTCCTTTTATTTATACATATACTTATTACTATTAGCAACAATCATACACTAAATCTATATACTAAAAGAAGTGTTTAATATATTGTGTTGCTTATTATTTATCCTACAATGAAATCTTAAGAGCTTGAGAAGTTGAAATTAATTCCTATAGTTCATTTTTTAAATTATATGGACAGGTGTTTTGTTTTCAATCAGATTAACTGATTATCAAACTTGGCAGCTTTGCTTCCATCAGAAGGTTAAGCTAAAATACAGTATTCGTCTATTTCTTGCGGGCTAAAAAAATATTAGCCCTTTAGGACTTCAAAATGCATTTTTAACACCATCTCTCTTTCATCAAGAACTGTATACAATTTATTTAAATTTGTTAAATACATACATTCTACGCTTATAATAAACCCAGTATATTAATAAAATCCATGTATGTATAATTTACCATACATAAATTTTTATAAATTATTATTTCTTTTTAGATACCAAATTGCACTCTTTAAGCAACTTTACAATGCTTGTTTGATCTTGTGAATATAGTATGGTTTCTTTTTTATTCAAGAGAACAAAAAAAGAGGCTAAACCCGAACAAATGTTCTTACAGATGAAATTACAATAATATCATATAGGGGTTCTTGAGGTTTCAAAAATTAAAAATGAGGAAATTTAAAACTTTCTGATTCTGAGAGAAATATTCTCATAGTACAGTGTGAAATAATTAATTTGTTGTATTCATTTTCAGCTATTAATCTTAATGAAACATCATTAAAACAACAAATAGCTTAAATAGTTTCATTACTTACATAGTTGCTTAAATAGTATGGTATCTGTTGCCTTAGCATTGTGGTTTGGCCCTTGATAAGTAATAACTCTTCTTTTTTTTCCTTTTTACTTTACTATAAGTAAAGTATAGTGATCGTGAAAAAATTCGATCTCGAGATTTTGATGAAATTACATGCTTTGAAGTCCCAGAAGTCGTTTTATGAAGTTTTTTCGGTGATGTCTGTGTCTGTGTGGGTGGGTGAGTGAGTTAGCTTTGCTTGTTACCACGCTACGGTCCAGAATCTTTGATGGATCAAGTTGATATTTTACACAAAAATGGGCCTCATAAGAAAGAAGATCCCTATTGTTTGGGAAGAATTATGCATGATGGGAAAGTCACTGTTTGCCAAAAACCGTATTTAGAAAACATTTATTTCTCCTAAACTGATAACCCTAGAGTTTTGAAATTTTGACATTATCTTTGAGGTTACAAATGCAACAAACGAAAAATATATTCAGAATTTTAAAACAACGGGAAATATTTTTTTCAACAAAATGTAAAAATTTTGACTTATAATTCAATCTCAAAGCTTGTTAGAGTGATACAAGCCATACCGTTTGACGGATCAAAATGAAACTATGCTTAAAAATAGAACATTGTATGGAAAATGATTTAAGATAATTTTTTTCAAAATTGCATTCATCAAAAGGGCGTTATATTAAGATTTCTGTTTTCAGAAAATGTTTTTTTGATGCTAAACGGCTCATTAAAAAATAATGAAAATTTGACCAAAAATGGAACAAAAATTAGCAATTCATAAAAAAAATTACGGGAAAGAGCAATAACGCTATAAAAACTGTTTGTTTATCCTAGACGAGGAGATCACCTGCTATACTTGTCGAATTTTTTATATTTTTTTACATTGTTTACATTGACTTAGAAATTTTTTGAGCGAATCCGCAGAGATAAAATTGATATTTATAAAAGAACAATTTAAATAGTTTATTGACTTATACGAGATGTAAGAGGAATAATATTGTTTCATGTAAAAAAATCACAGCCAATAAACATAAATAAATTACCTTTGTCTTCCATGGCATGATGGATTTGTCTCATAAAATGCTTTAATAAATCTATATATTGCACTCTTGAGCACAACTTAATATCAGTTACAATTACATTATAATTGTGAATGTAGTACCTTTCCATGATAATGAAATGTAATGAATGGACTGTTTCCTCAAGAAAGAGGACTTATGTTTGTTGAGAAATACCCAGTTTTTTTTTTACAATTCTAGTATAATAGTTCATATTTATTATTTTCAAAAATTAGAAGCTCCCAACTATAAAAGATTTAAATTATATTGAAAAGCTGGCTTTGACTTCGATTTGAGTATGTAAACTGGCTAATTAGCAATATATTTTTTCTCAATATACATTCATACCAAACTTATAACAGAGTACAGAAGGCAGGAAAAGGATAACACTCACTCAGAAAAAATTCGTATATATGATATTTGACAAAGGGGAAGGAAAATGATCTTATTAATTACTAAGAAGCCATAAAATTCCCAGTATAATAATTCTATAAAAGACCAAAAATGTAAAAGATAATTCAAAATTGAAATTTTTCTTTAGAGATTAATAAATGTAATTATCGTACATCTTTAATAATAAATCATCTTAAAACAACATTTTTTCTTCGATGTTTATGATGTTTTTCAGAGAAAAAAAAGGTATTTTCCTGTTTTAAATTTGAAAATTTTACTTTAATATTCAATTAGAAGGATGTCAAGTAAACGATGTAAGAAATCCACTGGCTATTTGAACAAAAGTCATGTTCCCTTGTAGGAGAATATTTCGTATCAAGAAATGTTCACTTTGGTTTCAAAAAATGTTATTACTGCTATAGTTATACTAATGAAATTATTTGCATCAGCTGTGTGATGTACAAAAATAAGCTTATATATTGATGTGTCCTTCAATCACTATCTGTACTACCTCAGGAATGAAAGACTAATAATCATATCCCATTTAGATGTTTACATTATGCTTAAATGAGACGTTATATATTATATACTGAAGAAATTTGATATTAAGTTACTTATAGGTAGTAAAGTTGAGTGTAGGCTACTCCAGATTTTCTTAATATGTTAACAGAATTGTTCTTTAACTCTTAGAAAAGTTAAATCATTTATAAGGTTACAAATTAGTGAGATAAAACAGAGAATGTACCTATGTCTAATTTCTATACCTTATAAGAATGTTTTTGTCTATTTCTATGTTGTTGTCTTATTTTTGTATAATTTTATAAAAGGCCAAAAATGTAAAACATTATTCAGAATTAAAAAAAAAATCTTTTATTAATAATGAATGAAATTATCCTACATCTTAAATTAAAAATTATCTGAAAACGACATTTTTTTTGACATTTCAGACAAAAACTTTGTAATGATTTTAAAATACTTAAAATATTTTCAAGTTCTAAATGGGAAAATTTGTCTTAAGTATTAAATGTAGAAAGAGGTCAGATAAACTATGTAAGAGATGCACGGGCTATTGGAGCAAAAGCCATACTCTCTTGTAGGAAATTATTTCGTATAACCAAATTTTCACTTTGGCTTTTCATAATGTTATTGCTGCTGTAGTTATACTAATGATGGTATAACCATTAACTGTGTGGCATAAAAAAAAAGACTTATCTATTGCTAAGTGGATCAATCACTATCTGTACTACCTCAGGAATGAAAGATTAATAAACATCTCCCATTTAGACGATTATATTATGCTCAAATGAGACATTATATATTATATACCCGAGATGTTCGATATTAAATTTATTTTTAATTTGTTATTGTTGTAATAATGTGAGAATTATTTTAAGTCAATAGAGCTATCAATTTCTATGAACTATAAATATAGTTAAATTTAATATAAATATAAACACTATAAATATAAACTATGAATATAAAGAAGTAAATGTTTGCACTAAACTTTTTACTTTAATTGTTCTATTTCTTACTTTATTGCACTGAACTTGCATCAGTGCAAGAAAGAAAACCTCATAAATATTATTTGCCTTTGATGAAAATAGCAGAATAATGTTTAATACAATTTCTGATTAAAATACTGTGAAACATTTATTTTCTCTCCTAATAAATTAAGACGCAAATATTGATATATAGTGGGGGTAGTTTTCTCAGTAGAATGAATGAAGGTGTACTTTTGAACCCTATCGTTAGAGACATGTCTTAACACGTCAGTTGCCTTCGCGCTTCGCCTGACAGAACAGAACAAAGTTACGTCTCATCATGCTAAGGTATGACTATTTGTTCATAGATCATGTCCTATGATATTATTTTTCATAATTTTATTTATACATACCTCCACATACATTGAAAACAATATTTTATTTACTATACCTGTATTAAAAGTTGGAAGTAACTTTACATCTTTTTGATCCATCAATATCAAACAAAAAAGTTTTGGTTCTTGTAAATTTTAGTGTACAAGTATTTATAAAGCTAATATAAAATAATTTGTTTGAAATACTTAAATAAAACTGTTTACAATGTAATTAACAATGCATAATTTAATGTTTTGGTCCAGTTGTTTTATATTATTTTACTAATCAATGGTAATGAGCTAGTTTATCCCCTTAATACATTCCATATTACTTTTCAACTACTCACTAATTAGAGTTTCACTCCTATTAATTATGATTTGTAAATATGTTTCTGAAATTTACTTAGAATGCAGATCTATAGGACTGTAAATTGTGGACTGTAATGTGTACATAAGCATTTCGATGCAATAATACTTTGGTTCCATGTACAATATTAGACTTAGAGAATCTGATAATGTCTATTCCCTTAAAAAATTTGATTTGGAAATTTTAACCCGGAATACAACTTTTTACTTTTCTATAAGTAAAGTATAGTGATCGTTGAAAAATTCCATCTCGAGTTTTTGACGAAATTTGAGGTCCCAAAAGTCGTTTTATGAAGTTTTTTCGATGATATCTGAGTGTTTGTGTGTGGGTGAGTATGTTCGCATTGCTTGTTACCATGCTACGGTCCAGAATCTTTGATGGATCAAGTTGATATTTTACACAAAAATGGGCCCCATAGTGTAGATGATCCCTATTGTTTGGGAAGAATTATGCATGACGAGAAAGTCACTTTTTTTGCCAAAAACCGGTTTTTAGAGAACATTTTTTTTCTCCTAAACTGCTAATTTTAGAGTTTTGAAATTTTGGCATGATATTTGGGGTTACAAATGCAATAAACAAAAATATATTCAAATTTTTAAAACAAGGAAAAATACTGTTTTTTTCAATCAAATGTAAAAATTTTGACTTATTATTTAATATCAAAGCCTGTGAGAGCAATACAAGCCATTCCGTTTCACGGATCAAAATTAAACTATGCCTAGAGATAGAACATTATGTGGAGAATGAATTGAGATAATTTTTTGAAAATTACATTCTTCTAAGGGGCGTTATAGTACGATTTTTGTAAACGGCTCATTAAAAAATCATGAAAATTTGACCAAAAACGTACCACAAAATTAGCAATTTATAAAAAATTCATGAAATTTTAAATTCATGAAAAAATTTTGTAATAAAGTACAAGACGCAGGAAAAAAGGTTCTCACTTACAGAAATTTGTTATATATGATTTTTGACAAAGGGGGAGGAAAATGATTTTATTAAATGCTAAGGAGCCATAAATTTCCCAGTATAATAATTCTATAAAAGACCACAAATGTTGAACATAATTCAAAATTGAAATCTTTTCGTTGAAGATTAATAAATGTTATTATCGTACATCCTTAATTATAAATTATCTTGAAACGACATTTTTACTTCGCGTTTTTCAAAGAAAATAAGAGTATTTTCTTGTTTTAAAATTGAAAATTTGACTTAAATATTCAATCTAGAAGGAAGTCAAGTGAACGATGTAAGAAATCCACTGGCTATTTGAAGAAAAGCCATGTTCTCTTGTAGGAGATTATTTTGTATTAAGAAATGTTCACTTTGGCTTTTCAAAAATCTTATTACTGCTGTAGTTATACTAATGACATTATTTTCATCAGCTGTGATGTACAAAAATAAGCTTATATATTGATAAGTTCATCAATCACTATCTGTATTACCTGGGGAATGAAAGACTAATAAATATCTCCCATTTAGATGTTTACATTATGCTTAAATGAGACATTCTATATTATATACCCAAGAAGTTTGATATTAAGTGTACTTATAGTAAAGATGAGTGCAAGCCACTGCAAATTTTTGTTTTAATTTTTCAAATACATTCACAAATAGTCTGAATTTCATTTAGACGTTAAATGAAAACCTGAGTTATTTGTATACTATGAACAATAATATATTCTAATACTTTATAGGGTTTGCAAATCACAGTGAAATGAAAAAAAAAATAGTTTTGTTTTTATAAGTAAAAATATTTTGTACAAAAGGCAGAACATTAAAATAAAATATTTTATCTTTTAACAACTAACTTTTAATTTTAAAAGTTCTAGCTGCCTTTTTTTGTTGTTTTTCAACAAATTTTGGGACACTTTTATCGTAATTTTTTTTTTTAGAATGTTTAAGATTTTTTTTATAAACTAATGATTTTATTTAACTCTAAATTAAAAACACTTATTTAAGGTATGTTTCTATTTTGCTGAAATCCAAGTAAATATTCTTTCGTAATTTGTTAATTGTTAAAGTAGATATAGAAACTGTTTCAAAAAAATGTACTAATTTATAATGAATCTTTAAACTCAACTGTCATTTGATATATTTTTTTTCTAATAATTCTTATATTTTACAAGTTTTATTTTGAATCTGTAAAATATTAGTAGGAATAAAATGTAATGGAATAAGATCCATTTAAATTATTTGAAGAAACAGTATTGAAAATTTAAGGTTTATGTAGTGTATACGTACAAAGTGTATACATTTTCCTTACAATTTAATGAAACATTACAAGGATTATACCGTAGTGTACCTACTACTGCATTTAATCACAAGATTAAGAGTTATTGAATTTTCGATTGTGTGATTTAACGCAATCGAGAGACTCGTTATTTGATCAATTCATTTCACAAGATACAATTTTTTTTTTTGATGAGATGAGGGCTGGGATAGATGAACGCAAGGTCATAATATTTTTTTCTCTCAAAGAGCTAAGTTGGCTTAACTAGTAAAATAAATTCGGTGGGGAATTCTTTCAACGTAATAGTAGATTATGAATGCTAAAAATAATTTCATGCATTTTGAATATGGAAATTATAGATAAAGTCTCAACATATACAGAAGTTTTATTACCAAAACAAACCACTTTAAAGATAAAGTATGTTTCTTCAGATTTATTTCCTTATGGTGATAAATTAGAAACAGAAAAACTGGAATCATTATTTACGTCTCTCTCTTTAGATAAACCTGAAGAAGAACACTATATGTTTGAAATATGTGGTTTGGTTAATAATACTTTGTTTACATATATGCATTATCTAAAAATTCTCACGTATAAGCACATAATTTAGTAACTGATGCTTCTTTCATATTAGTGCATGGTTTGCCTGAGTGCTCTAAGTGTTCTAAGAGCTGTGCTTTGTACAAAAGAGTCCAAAGTTCTTCTTTATATCGCCATATATGGCCATATTCCAGTATCGTTAAGTTTTATTATCATTTATGAATCTATAGAAATGACTGTATATATGTCTTCCATACCTTAGTTTTGTTTATTGTCTTAACCTGCATTCTATATTTTTTTTTTATCAAAACTTCTGAAATAGTGTAATTCAAATTCATAAAAGTAATATGATTAAATGCAAAAATATTCTTTGAGCTTATGGAAGAAATCTAATTAACATATTTCTCCTTGAGGGATGTAAACCTTGGGTTTCCTATTTTGGGTTGAATTTCTCTTCTCTCCTGGAAACGATTGAACCGAAAATTAGAGGCTGTAAGTATATATGAATAGCATAAAGGTTGGATATGTTCAAGAAAAATTTGCTCCCAAAATATAATATACATATATATTTATTACTTTTTTTTTATTGAGGTTTACTCTAGCTTCAAACAATACAACACCTTTAAGCCGACGTTTCGTCTATATTTACTACAATAAGTCGATTCTACATTTCAATATACGTATTTTTAATAGTGCTTGACGAAAAAAAAAATGAAGTTTGTTAGTCCAAATAATAAGAAGTTTGGAAAACATAAACAAAACAAGATACAGATATCTCACGTTTAACGTTGCAAAAAAATTAACTGAATGATAATGGAAAAATGAAATCGTTTTTAAGACCCATAGAAATGGGTTGTTGTAACTGAAGGTCTTGTTTTGTACGATCTCTCTCAAAAGCCTCATTTTTTTTATTAAATTAATAAAGTTATTTATTTTATTGTAAAATCACGTGGGTTTATTGCAACGCTCCTGCATATGAATAAAAGTTATTATAACTTACAACTTTGATAGTTGATTATCAATCTTACCTCCTCAAAATAATGAAATAAAATACGGTAAAATTATTTGTCACCAGTGTTAAATTAAAAACATTTAAACCGTGAATTTCTTCCAGGTGATTACTATTTCAAAACAAAAAGAAAAAAATTTGAGATAATTACATTTGTGATTTTAGCTGCATAGTTTTTCTCCTATATTTCTTTACAATAGTTAATATGTTTTGGTTTCCATATTAATTTTATGTGTAAAAATAGGATTCTTATTTGAAAATATTTTCTAGATCTTAATTCATTGATTATGTATTTTCATCCATTATGTTTTTCTTTATTATTATTTATTTGCATCACTTGATCGATATTATTAATGCAGTATTTTTTTCCTTTGAATAAAGTGAGTATAAAAACTCAGAAAAATAGTGCTTACACTTTTACAATTTTTTATAAACTCCAAATCAAGAAATGTTGCAATTTAAGGTTTATCTGTTTATTTTTTTCAATCTTTTGAATGGAAGAAGGAAAAGTCATTTATAATTAAAAAATTGTGAAAGGATTGTTTTATTTTTAATAAAATTTGCAACATTTTTTTTTTCTTGGTATCTCATCAGCCTGAGCTTCTAATGGCTTTAGTTTAGTTAAGTGTCCATAATTAATTACAGTTCCGAGAACGCAACATTAACGAAAGACAACAGTGAAACAGCAGAAAAGCGTAATATTTTTTTAATTTATACAAGTTTAAAATATCTGTAATACTTAATTATGTTTAAGCATTAAAAAAAAACGTAATTTGGTTCTGGTATAACTAAACCTCTAGACTAAAAGTGTAAAAATATTGAGTACTCTATATTCAACGTAGCCTAAGTAATCATAATCAGAAATAATTAAAAAAAATTAGTTTAATAATTAGAAAATTATTAATAAAATGAGAAATGAAGTAACCAAATGTTAATTGGTTACTTCATTTCATCGATTGAAATTACGTATTGAAATATAATTGGGATGACTGTTTAAAACAATTGTTGAATACTTGGAAGGTTATGACTGTAAATGATTGAGTTCGTGAATCAATGACGAGAATAAGCAGGTAACATTTCTATCAATTTAACAATATAATCTAGAAAATAACATTTCCAATCATAAAACAGATAAAAAACTGAAATCAATAATTTAAATTTGTGGCATTGATTGAAATATATTATTATGCAAGAAATGTGTTATGTCATGGTGAATTAGAATTACGCATTTTAATACAGTCATTTTGGTTTAGTTATCAGTTAAAGAAGATTATAATAAATGATCAACTTATTTCATATATTATAAATGATTATTTCAATTGACTTTAATTTTGTTATAGTTCATTTGAATTCAAAATGGTACAAAGGGATATGTCATTCGTTGTAATTAGTATCTTAAAATATGAAATGATAATTAAGTATTGATTAATATACTAATTACTAATAAATTAATGATATTGGACATTGTGATTTTAATAAGATTAAAAGGTCTACAAATCTAATATGCCAATACCTGTGGACAGGTAAGGTTATATTGCCCCATGCAGTGATATAAATTCATTGTACTTTTATTGTATATATAATCTCATAAAGAAAACACTAAATACAAATGTTCAAAATTCTAAATTTATGAAGAAACAGGATAAAATTACTACTTTTTTAGTACAAACTCTGATCAAATTTCTTTTAATAATACACTATTACCGGAAAACCTTAATGTACATTTCACATCAAATTACCTTATTTAACGATTTTTATTGAGATTTTTTTAAAGCGTACCACTTGAGTGATTATAACATGTTTTATACATACTTACCTACATATATCATACAGTTTCCTAAAAAGGGAATCAGGGGACCTCTAAATATGTAAATCTCTCAATTTTCATTATTTTTTTTTGTACCTACTATACTTTTAAGAAGTAAAATAAAAATGAATTACACATGCTGCTCCTAAGAGAGCATATATAACAAAAGTCAACAAGTATAGTATATGTTAAAAGCAATAATACAAAAGCAATTTCATTTAAATATCAGTATTTATTTAGTTTTAAAACTGAAAAAACCTAATATTTTACAAGGAAACTGCTTGAACAAAAATTATACAAGATAAGAAATTACAACAAAACTATTAATAAAATAATTTAATAATTATAAACAAGCTCCATTAGATAACTTTAAATCTATTAGATATTAGAATCTATTAGATAACTAAAATTGGTAAAAATTAAAACATGAATTACACATGTTTTGTAATTATAAGGTAATCCCTTTATGACGGATTCTTATTTCAATTTTAATAGATATTAAAATTAAAACCAGTGGTGGTAGGTTTTTTAAATGGGTAATTTTTCAATATGTTTCAAAACAATATTTTCTGATAGGTTATATCTTTTCTATTTTAACTTTAATATAACTGTTCTAATATTTTTCTTTCCTTGTGTAAATTATAGAGAAAGCATAATACAATATCTTTATGATTATCCCAATATAATTAACAATTTGAAAGAAAGCAAACAAAAATACCACAAATATGATGCACCCTTGTAAATTAAAATTGGACCCGTTTACTTAAGTAATGAACTATTTTAATAGCTTCCTTGATGTTTTTTTTTTATTATCTCTGGTAGATTTGAGATATTTTGGTGGTAATTTATTATTTCATCAAAACATATGATTCTAACAATTCAATTGTTATGCTGTGTTGTTTTACGATGAACTGAGAACGTAGTTTAATTCAAAATGTTTTTATTGGACTCTATAAATGTTTATCAAAGGTAACATAAGGTAAGTGATGGCCAGGTATCATCAGATGTTAAAATTTGTTTCCTTGAAGCCTTGCGTTTTTTGTGTTTGTATTGATAAATTATTGAAGTCAACCAACTCCATATACAGATTTTCATTTTCAAGAAAGTTGAAAATGTTGCAACTCTAACATATTCCTCTCTTATTTCAGGCTTTATGATAAAACTGAACCGTGGACAAAGGGCTTTAAGACTTTGAGTGTCGGTTTCTATTCTATTTCGTAGGGTAATAATGTGAGATTTAAGCATATCTACTATTTTTGCAATGTGCAAGTGAGCTTATGCAAATTTTTCATAACTACTTAATCTTATAATTCTGCTTTAACCTTACAGGGCATAGTCTTCTATATAGAATCAGAGCTTTAAAAATCTGGAGTGATATATAATACATTTTACTTTAAGTGAAAGCATTATCTGACCAATTCACAATCAAATTATTTAATTGTTTAATTTAAATGTGGTTATCGTGCATACTTATTATTAAACCCTATTAAAAGTATAACATTTAAATATCAATAAACTGATTGTATTTCAATGAAGGAGTCTCCAAACTTCTCATCAAGTTGGCCTTTCCAAAATATATTTTTTCTTATCGACCCCTATGAAAACATTATTGAAAGCAACATTTATTTTCACATTGATGAAACATTTGATTGATGACAACAACATATTTTTTTCAGATTAAGAACTTGAAGAAATTATATAACCTGTTATCAAAACATACTCGTATGATACTGACAATTCAACTGTATTCTGTGTTGTTTAGAAATGTTACATATTGGACTCTATAGAAATCAAATCAAAGCACTTTTGTTTCCCACATGTAATTAAATTCCTGAATGACTGTAAGATGGATAAAATTTAAATTTTTTGTGGGATTGTTGTATTATATTTGCAATAATGAATCAAATACAGCAAATATCTTGTAAAATGTTGCAAGAGTGATATCGATGGAAATGTCTTACCAGTCAGTTAACTATTACAGAATAATAGAAAAATATGCTGACATGCCTCTTTTACTAAAATGGATTGCATTAGTGATAAGAATAAGTGAACAGCAATAAGAGTGATGATACTAAGTTCAAATTCAGAGAGTTTTAGACACAAAACACCCCCTTTTTTTTCAAAGTTTAATCAGTTCCTCTGTTTGGTCAGAATAGCGTTTGGATTGTAAAAGTCAACTTCAATCGTCTACCTGCTGCTTATCAACACCATTCCAAACTTTTACTTTTCAACACTTTCCTGTCTTTGTATTTTTACAATCTCAACTATGAACACTTAATATTTATTGATCCCTCTTTCACCACTACAAACTTATTGACCTCTAGTATATTCAATGACCTTGGTGCTCTCATGGACCCCTTTGGTGACCTCTGTTTTCATGTGTAGAGATTGGTATGGCATAAACAGACTAGTTTCTGTACAGAAGACGTTCAATTTGCATTTTCGAAAAAGGCATTTACAATATTATTAAAATAGGTCCAAATAAAAATTTTTTTTTTAGTGTTCCAGTGTCGGTAGTTAAGAGAAAAAAGATCTTTTATGAATTCACAAAATGTATTGTTAATTGAAGCAATATCACCAACAACTATAAAGTTCATTCCATTCATAAAGGATTATTTTTACGTTTAGTGTCATTATTATCCGTCAAACAGTATATGTTTCGATAATTAGTATCGTTCAAAATTAGTATCGTTTCGATAATAATTTGTACTAAAGTATAAGTTAATAATTTATCATTTAATCCGTAATTAAGCTTTTTCTTTATTGGAAAAATCTGATATTTTTTTTCAAAATTAACAATATTTCAGTATTAACTAATATAAACTCAACATTGCATCTTTCTAGATATTTGTTCCTGAGAATGTAATATCTCATAATGAGCAATAAAATGAACTCCTCTTGTGGCAATATTGCACAAAAACTGAAGTGATCATGTACACTATAAGGAATATTCTTGGGTGTCATATGGTTTAACACAAAAGGTGTTACCTGTAGTCTATCAACAGATTTTCCGATTCTCACAAACACATACACTATTGAAAAAAGTTTACAAATTATCTCAGAGGATTATTAAAACCTGTAAACTGGTTAAAATATCGAGATAAAATTATCTGAAGTTTGCTGTACTTATACTTTATACTTTCGTACATATTCAAAATTTCGACCGCTATAACAGTCGAAATAATGAAAAGTGAATCTTTGTTACGTTTCTTTCTATGTGTCACGGTTTATTTTAAGTGTAATTTGTCTTGTCGGATATATTCAGATATATGTCGTTTATCATATATATTTCTTTTATGTGATAAAAGGTACTGTTCAAAAGATAAATTTCAAGGTACTGTTTTCTTAACCACAATAAATAAAAAATACTTTTCTTCTTCTGGAGATTTGGTGAAGAGATTTTATATTATCTTAAAATTGTCTCTTTGCCAACGTTTCGTCTTTATTTCTAGACATTATTGGTTTTCAAGGGTTTCATTGTTTTTGATTTCAAAAAACCCCAGCCCTGAGGATGTCTTGAAATAAAGAAGAAACGTTGGCAAAGAGATGATTTCAAGTAATTAACCCTCACCAAATCTCGAGAGGAAGAAAATTGTTTACATATATATATGCAGTTGCAAGCAGTATTCTAGTAAACTTTCTTGAGGAAGTTTATATTGTAGTTATACTGGAATATAAATTCTCTGATAAACATTCACTGAAAAAAATAATATATTTTATGTATACTTAATTATACACGCATATTTATGGTCCTGGCTATTCATTAACTAAGAATATTTATGTTATTCTGATATTTATGATATATATGTTGAATATTTTTGATGAAACGTTTTTTCATTGTCTTTAATATTCCTTTTTGCATTATTGTTGAATATCCTGCCTAAGAGTTTAAAAGCCTTTAGTAAGGCTGATTATGACACATCTGTTAATAAATATTTATACTATATTTTACCCACTATTCAGCCAAGTGTCACAGAGGTTTACTCTTTAAACTCCTTTCTCGAAAGCTTTCTAAGGTGTTCTGATTTGTTCACAACTTTTCTGTTTAATCTTCAAAGTGGTTTTTGTTGATAAAGTTTAGCCTTTGTTGACGTTCTCGACTCTTCCTTCTTAACAACGGCTGCAATCTCTTTATTCTCTTTCATGACAATAACCCTTATCAGTTTACCCATATCACTGTTTACTTTTAACTCTGTTTTAACTATATTTATCAACAATCTGATTATTGATACAACATAAATAAAAATGGTCAACATTTTTCTTACGGCTGTCTCAATTTGAACCATTAAAATATTAAAATTATTAGTAATATTTCCGTTATACCTCGAATAATATCTGGAGAATTCGATCGGTTTCGGATCCTTCTGGTTCCCATGTTCAAGAACAACTCTTGCAAGAGTTACTCTTGAAGATGGGAACCAGAAGATATTGCAGGTTGTAGGACGAATAATATTACTATTAATTTTAATATTACTAATCTCAGTGGAAATAACCCATTAACTACATTAAAATATTGTTTCTGATAGACCCTGATCCACTATATTAACTAAAACTTTGTCAACCTGCTGAGTTGCCAATTTATTACTCTTTCTACTTCAATCAAAATCTACATCCATTATTGAGAATTCATATAATGAATACTCTATATACAATTTAGAAAAAAAATATAAAAAATGCAAAAAGATATGTACTTTCCTACCACAAAGATATACTACTTTCTGATCAACACTTCCTTTTGCATAATCAAAATGAAGAAAACAAAATATAGTTATACAATTATTAAAAAAAAATATACATTTATAAATAATTAAATATATATATAAAAAAAACTAAAAATATATTAAGAAAAAAAAAACATGCTTACTGTCTCTAATTTTCGGTTACAATCATCCTGTAGGGAAAAAAGAAAGATACCTAAAGCACGACGCAGTGATGGTTGGAAATCCAACTAACTAAATTCTTTCCTCTTCTGAGGATATATAATATATATACTTTTCACAGTAAACTATAGGTACACAGTAAATAGAAAAACACACTTACAGTCTCTAATTTTTGGTTTAACCGTCATGAGAGCGCTTGGTGTCCCTATCTCTTCTCTCCTGATGACGGTTAAACCGATAAATAGAGACTGTAACCGTATTTTTTATTTAGTGTGTACCTTCAGTTTACCCCAAAATATTTATTGTCCTTTGTGGATAGTTTTCGTGATTATACTCGTATATATAAAGACGTTGGCTTTCGTCTTCTCGCCACAACGGGTGATATCAGATCCAGACAGACTATGTAGGTGATATCAGATCCAGACTGACTATGAAGATGATATCAGATCCAGACAGACTATGAAGATGATATCAGATTTAGACAGACTATATAGATGATATCGATCTAGACAGACTATGTAGATGATATCTGATCCAGACTGACTATGAAGATGATATCAGATCCAGACAGACTATATAGATGATATCAGATCCAGACAGACTATATAGATGATATCAGATCCAGACAGACTATGTAGATGATATCAGATCCAGACAGACTATGAAGATGATATCAGATCCAGACAGACTATGTAGATGATATCAGATCCAGACAGACTATGTAGATGATATCAGATCCAGACAGACTATGTAGATGATATCAGATCCAGACAGACTATGAAGATGATATCAGATCTAGACAGACTATATAGATGATATCAGATCCAGACAGACTATGTAGATGATATCTGATCCAAACAGACTATGTAGATGATATCAGATCCATACAGACTGTGTGATGATATCAGATCCATACAGACTCTGTAGATGATATCAGATCCAGATAGACTCTAGATTCAATATATATATGACCCTTTTTCATTTAGCTCCACGATGACGACGAGTTGGACCTATCCGTACTTTGCTTCCAGAATTTGTCATCCTTCATTAGTTTTACCCCATCTTCGTAGATGTTGATATTGTCCTTAAAAATGGTTCCTTTTCAACATCCATCCATATAAAACCTACGAATTCTCAACAGGTCTTACACTTTAAGATTTGCCATCCTTTTTCATATGAATAGGGCTATTTCAAGATTACTGTTCATCCGTATTCATAAAATCTGTAACAACCTTGAAGTAAAGGTATCACAATTTTAGCTTTCTTAAAAGGAAATTCATATCACGAGGGTATTCCCAATAGACAGACGTGTTTGCTGGTAGATGTAATTCTCCAACACGGACCCAGGAGAGGTTTACAGTGATACCAACTCCTTTACCATAATTTTTGCTCCCGGTGCTTTCACTCTGAGCCCTGTTGTTATCAAAGTGTTCTTCACCATACACTCTTCTTTTCCTTCTACCTCATCCATCTTTCGTACCAGTTAGTTTTACTTTCTCACTCTCTCAAATGACGACGTTTTAAATATATTAACACCTTCTTTCATAAATCTACAAAGCAAATAAAAACATTATACATAATAATTAAATATACTCATAGTGAAAATAGATTATTACAACATGTTGAATGATACAAGTAAAAGTATTTTAGTACAGTAAAAAAATTTCCAGAAGCAACAATTTTTGAACAAGAAAAAATAAGTCGGCTGAATAATTTTGTCCTATTAACATTATTAGTCTGTCATAATGTAAGAACTAGTAAGTTGAGTTATTTAATCTTTTGCTGTTTTGAATAGTGAGACTTATGTAAGTTGAAGGACTTGGTTGAGTTGATTCTGTTAAGCATTGTTCCCGACATTCCTAAGCGCCATGTGACGTCACTCTCGCCTTGGGGTACCACTCGCGGCGAGAGTGCCAATTACTCCCATAGTCGAAGGTCTGGGCGTCAAATCAATTGGTTTCGGTCAAAGCAGCCATTAGTATGCTAGGTGGATGGACTGTCTCACTGTGGCCACCATGCATACTGCACGAATGGTAATGACGCTCATCGAGGACACATCACTTAGAGCTAGCGCAATGCTCTCAACAGCTTCCTAAAAAGGAAACGTCAGCAAGGATCAAATCTTGCTTTGAAGCTTAGCACAGAAGTAAGCTAGATAACAAATTTGAGTAAAACAACTGTCTTCACTTCTCCTTAAAGTTATACTATCTATGCATTTTTAGTAACACCAATTTGTAATTTGAAAGATTACAATTTTTTGCTTTTAATATCCACTCTTAGAGAGCCTTAACATTTATCTGGATGTACTACAAGAGAGTATACTTCATCTTTTATTTGCGCCCAAACTTAAAGAGGTCAGCCTGGTCAAACTGAGTAACGCCTTAATGCCTTTCTGGATATACCAGAGGTATATTTAGTTAAAACTCAAGTTTAATTTGGCCCCATGTAAAACCACAAAGTGAGTCTGGTGAAATTGAAAGCCTTAATATCTTCCTGGATGTTCCTAGGGGAAGTGTCGTTCACTTTTGATTTAGCGCCCTTGTAAAGCATAGGTGAGCCTGATGAAATTCGAATCTCTTAAATTCACCATTTTTGGTTACTCCACACGGAAATTTCTATCCGATAGCAGTAATTTTATTCAGCTGATAGTAGTCTGTTTCTACAGTAAAATCGAAACTGAAGGCGCTACTGATCCCCCAGTGGCTACAAAATAAATTATCAAAGCCACCAGTCATTTTTCTTGTTAGCATTTCATTTTGTTTTAAATCCGTCCATTTCAATTTTGTTTCAAACTGAATGAAGTTGAACAACGTAAATACATATAAAGCCGGATTTTTGAGCCAATATTAAAACTCTGGTGCCAGACTTTTTTATTCCTGGCTCCGATTCCTTCTGCAGCTAATAATTTAACATTCTTGGCACACCGAACAAATATAAAGGCTTTAGCTATCAATTATTTAGTTTAATGTAGAGTGTATTACAAAAATATTATTTTGAATGCCCTAACTTAGGGTATTTTACGGTAGTTGTTGTTCTAGGGGCCAGTGCGACTCATTTATTATTTGGCTCTGAATTTACTCATAATTATGGATGAGCCACATTACCAGGCTAATTCTCCATAAGAAGTTAGCACTCTTATATTAGATTTTATTATAATAAAAGAAGAATATTCTTTTATTCATCAGTCTGGCCTCGTTTAGCCTTTCAACCTTAAATCTTCTTCACCAGCACAATACCCACGCAACTTTTTTATTGTCTCTCATTACTCTTTGTTTGTTTCAGTGCATAAGATCCAGAACAATATGCTTACGAGTGAAACGTCGCAGTGCCAACCGACTAGGTAAGTACTATTTTTTCATACACTTTTAAAATACATTAAAATTTTAATGTTTTTCCTTAACCAGCAGTTACAGAATTCAGTTACATAAAAGTTACATTTATTCTTGATATACAGTAAACAAGCGGGTGTCTCTTTTAGCCAGAATAGTAATGCTCCGTTTAGAATAGACTGTAAACCAAATTTTTATTTTTGCCTGGGTTTTGGAGCCAGTGTTGTCTCAAGCGGGGTTCATAGCTTACAATACTTTTTGCCAAAAACTATTTACTAAACTGAATGATTAGTGATGGAACCTTATCTTCATTGTTACATTCATAAAACACTGTTAAATTAGCTGATACCCGATATAGAATGACCCTAATAGAAAAACCCGAAATTTTTGAATTTTGTAATGTGGTTTATATGTTGATTCCTTTCTATACTACAGATTTAAGAATAAATATAATATTGATTTTATATTTTAAAAAAATAAATATGTTCCAATAATATGTTTGTTATAGAAGACTAAATATTAGATTAGAATATGAATGACCACTTTTGAATCATTCTATATAATATTTCATATAGCAGCCAACTGTTATTGTCGAAGGATGGTATTATTTATACGTAATATCTGGGTGATAAAACAAGCCATCGAGTTGTTGGAAGGTTTATTTGATACAAAAGGCCAGCATTGCTGGGCCCATTGAAATGCAACAGGTTTCCTCCCTTTTCTGATCACGACCGGAAATTGTCTGCGCTCTTATCTCCCTGTTAAACTGATTTATTCAAAATGTTTTTACGCTTCCTTCTCAATGTTATCGCTGTCTCATGGTATCAAACAGCCAATGTTAGTCTTCCCAATGACAACTCTGTTTTTCTTTTATATTTTTCTTACTCCTTCTATACAATATCAATGACAACATATATCTTCTTTTGTTTGAATGACATATTTTCTAAATTTACGAAATTTCCTTCTTTCCTTTCTTAGTACCCTTATTTAAGTATTTTTTTACTAATTAAAGTAAAACTTAAGATGTTATCTTTGAGTAAATTTATATTATATGTGACAGTATTGTAAGTTGAGTAATGATATCACTAATATATAGATATATATTCACTATAAAATCAGAAAGACGAACCAAACTGGACATATACAAGTTCAAAATCGAAGAAGAGTAACATACAGCCTAAAGAAACACACTTACTAATTCAAGGAGAAAAGAGAATGGGTGGGCAAACACTCGCGATATATATCTCTTTCTATGTTCTTTCCTATGTGTTAAAGTATATATATATATATATATGTATATATGTATATATATAACAAAAGTAACACACAGATATATCTTACTTCTATATTTCAACTATTGTCGTCTTCAAGAAGCAAAGAGTTCCTAACTGAGGCAGGGTGGTGGCTCCATGTATTACCTTAATGAAATCACCACTAAAAATAGTAAAAGAAAAGTTCTATGCCTTTCGAAAGATTTCCATTTTCAAAGAACTGAAAACTGGAACTTGAAAGTTCTTTAGAAACGAGGAAACACTCGAAAGCGTTAAAAACCGTTTCCTTTCCTGGAAATGAGTCATATATTTTCAAGTAGGTTGTTTTCTT
Source organism: Hermatobates lingyangjiaoensis (assembly GCA_026182355.1). Classification (NCBI taxonomy): domain Eukaryota; kingdom Metazoa; phylum Arthropoda; class Insecta; order Hemiptera; family Hermatobatidae; genus Hermatobates; species Hermatobates lingyangjiaoensis. The sequence goes on from JAPFBL010000059.1 coordinate 726,658, forward strand.
TTATTTTCAGATTTTGTATGGTTAAGAGGAGATTTATCAATAAAATCTTAGGCGGTGTTAAACAAACTGACAAGTGCTGAAACTTTATCATGTTAGATGAGGTACTTCATTACAATATGAACAACACGTTGATTTCCGTCTACGTTTCGGTTTTTATTTAAAAGAAAAATCCAATTTTCTTTGTAAAATAATTTGTAATACTTTCTGAAACTGAAATGTGTTTTTCTGTTTCAAAATTTTTACTTCCGCCCATGAAAAAGTTTTTAAATTAAAATCGAAACGTTGGAATTGAGAGTTTAATTTGAACCTGAAGAACTGACCGAGTCCCGATGAACTTTAGTTTTGTATACATATATATATATACAATTAGATGAAACGATTCTTCGAACTGAATAAACTAGAATTTTCAAAAGAACATTGATTTATTTTCTGTGTGTTGTTTTGAAAATTCTATTTTATATATATATATATATATATATACATATATACTTCGAAACTTAGGAATGAAAAACAGATACTAAGACTCATATTCAATATTTTGACCTTTTAACGATCGTCCTCAGAAAAGGAAGTTAAGTGGCGAGAAAATGAAAGTCAACTTCGTATACGTATATTCTAGGTATATACTAAAGCTATAAAGTAGGTTTAGACTTTATGTGTCTATGATGCCTTTCTGAATGTATGCATTAAGTTCTTCGGTTTAAGAACCGATTCTTTAACAAGAATCACATTTCTTGTTGCTTAGTAACCAGATACTAATTTTTTTAATGATAACGCTTAACGGGAGATATTTTCCATAGTTATATATTTGTGTAATAATATATATATATATATATATATATTAGTTTTGGTAATGTGATATTTAGATATGACAGTATTTTGAATAAGTATCTCATTTTGTGCAAAAGGAAATACAATTTATTTGCTAATTTTGTGAAGACTGAGGTCTGACAAGACACAGCATTATAAGGCTATCAGTTCAGAGGAGTCAGGGTGAGGTGGAGATGTGAAGAAGGGAGACAGACTAATTTATTAAAAGTTTTGCCCCAGAGGAGTCTCTAATAGGCCATCTCAAAAGTTTTCACACCTTTCCCTACCTTGACTCTTAGTGGCTGGAAAGGGAACGAAATGAAGATTTATGTCAAACATTTTCAACATTCAACTATGTTTAGAACAAAACAAATGTAAATGATTATATTCAAATGTTGACCATTTGTTGCATCTTTATCTTTTATGTTAATAGAACACAACTGTTTGTATGTATATATGCATCAGTAATGCCATCTTAAACATAAGTGATTATACAATCAAAGTAACCACAAAAAAATGAAATAAAAAAAAAGGAAAAAGCTGTTATGCCTCTTGAGCTAGTTTATTGGTGTAAAACTGATAAATAGAAGACCAAAAGACAAAAAAATTCTAATTTTCCGAATAAGTAATTTGTAGGAATTAAACTTCTTTAATAATCTATAATAATAATTATGTAAGTAAATTAATTTCAATTTGTTGGTAATGTGTGTGTGTGGTGTGTGGGGGGGGGGGGGGGGGGGGGGAAATCACAGAGCTTGCGTGCGTGCTTCTGGATTGGTAGATCCCTGGTTCGATTTTCACTCATTCTCAAAAAATACAAGACTGGATTTCTTGTATTATACGTTTATTATCGTCTTGTTATATTTTTATAAACCATCTGAAGTGACAAAAACATATTAGCATAGTTGTTACTATCATCAGTAATAAATATGTAAAAAGTTACACTAAACTTGTTTACAGACATATCTTACGTATATGATGCTGTAATTTTTCTGTTGTTAATTTCATAGATAAAAAGTTATTTAATACTAAAAATGTAGTAACTCACGAGCAGTGGAAGCATTTACTGTGTGATATTTACTCAAAATTAGCATAAGAAAAAGAAGTACAAAGTTTACCCATAAACTTTGTCGAACACTTTCATCTGCCTCTGATTACATCTGTCTTAGTAAGGCAATGCTGAGTGTTCAGGGAGTCTTAGTACACAAGACATCGGTGTCACTGAATAACCCCTTACTAAGACAGATGTAACCTGGAGATGAACACCTAGTGCTCCAAACGCACGACGTTGGATGATATCTGTTGTGTGGAGACTTGTGTTACTTTCTCTTATTCTAATAGAAATAATGTTATAATTTTATTTAGATTTCGCCTCTTTTGCATTTTTTTTTTCTTTAAAACACTAAGCTGTTATTGTCAGACTGCTTAACTTTAATGTATGTCTCTTTGATATTTTCAAATGGTATCTTAGATCTAGTCAAGGGAAGTCATTTTGTTCAAGTTGATCACATTGTTTCAGCTCTTTCTGTCTCAATGAGTTGTCATCAGTATCTCTTTCTAACACACATAAACATAAATAAAAACATTTTTACTTTACTATAAGTAAAGTATAGTGATCGTGAAAAAATTCGATCTCGAGATTTTGACGGAATTACATGTTTTGAGGTCCCAGAAGTCGTTTTATGACGTTTTTACGATGATGTCTGTGTGTGTGTGGGTGGGTGGGTGGGTGCGTGTGTTAGCATTGCTTGTTACCACGCTACGGTCCAGAATCTTTGATGGATCAAGTTGATATTTTACACAAAAATGGGCCTCATAAAGACGAAGATCCCTATTGTTTGGGAAGAATTATGCATGATGGGAAAGTCACTTTTTTTGCCAAAAACCGTTTTTTTTTAAACATTTATTTCTCCTAAACTGATAACCCTAGAGGTTTGAAATTTTGACATTATCTTTGAGGTTTAAAATGCAACAAACGAAAAATATATTCAGAATTTTAAAACAACAGGATATATTTTTTTTTCAATAAAATGTACAAATTTTGACTTATAATTCAATCTCAAACCTTGTGAGAGCGATACAAGCCATACTGTTTGACGGACAAGAATGAAACTATGCCTATAAATAGAACATTATATGGAGAATGAGTTGAGATATTTTTTTCTAAAATTACATTCGCTAAAGGGGCGTTACAGTAAGATTTGTGTTTTCAGAAAATGTTTTTTTGACGCTAAACGGCTCGTTAAAAAATAATGAAAATTTGACCAAAAATGGAACAAAAAATTATCAATTCATAAAAAAAAATCATGAAGTTTCAATTACGGGAAAGAGCAATAACGATGTAAAAACTCTTTGTTTATCCTAGACTAAGAGATCACCTGCTATACTTGTCGAATTTTTTGTATTTTTTTACATTGTTTACATTGACTTAGAAATTTTTTGAGCGAATCCACTGAGATAAAATTGATGTTTCTAATGGAAAAATGAAAATATATTATTGACTTATAAGAGATGTAAGAGGAATAATATTTTGCAGGTAAATGATAACACTCAATAAAAAAAATTCGTATATATGTTATTTGACAAAGGGGAAGGAAAATGATCTTATTAAATACTAAGAAGCCATAAAATTCCCAGTATAATAATTCTGTTAAAAACCAAAAATGTAAAAGATAATTCAAAATATAAATCTTTCGTTTAGAGATTAATAACTGTAATTATCGTACATCTTTAATTAACAAATCACCTTAAAACAACATTTTCTTCGCTGTTTAAGATGTTTTTCAGAGAAAAAAAGGGTATTTTACTGTTTCAAATTTGAAAATTTTACTTTAATATTCAATGTAGAAGGATGTCAAGTAAACGATGTAAGAAATCTACTGGCTATTTGAACAATAGCCATGTTCTCTTGTAGGATAATATTTCGTTTCAAGAAATGTTCACATTGGTTTTTCAAAAATGTTATTACTGCTGTAGTTATACTAATGAAATTATTTGCAAGTAATAAATTATTTGTGATGTACAAAAATAAGCTTATAAATTGATATGTCCTTCAATCACTATCTGTACTACCTCACGAATGCAATGCTAATAATTATATCCCATTTAGATATTTATGTTATGCTTAAATGTTACGTTATGTTTTATATACTCAAGAAATTTGACATTGAGTTACTTATAGTAAAGTAGAGTGTAGGCCACTCCAGATTTTTTTTCAGTAAAATTGATAAGCAAAAACAATTAATAATACTTAAATTAATAATTTCACCTTAAAAAAGATGTTCAACAATTGTAAATTTGTTTAATAAAAAGTAAAGAAGTACAGGATTTATCACTGTCAAGTAATCAAACACTCTCCTAAAGATTAATTATTCAAATTTATGTTTATGTAATACTTAAACTTTACTGTTTATATACATGAAATTAAAATGTAATATGAAATAGAGATATGAACAAAACAATTGCTTATTGACAGACTGAAGAGAATAACATTTATAAATACTTATGTGGGTGATAAATATTACTGCATTTACTAATTAATTAAGAAAGTATAAATATAAGGTAGTATAAATATAAACTACTCATATATTCCAAATTATCTGCTTTCTAAAAGAAGTCGATAAGATTTGTAATATTTATCAGGTCCACAAACAAATATTATGGCCAATTATATGCCAATAAGTTAGGATAATGTGAAGTAACGGTTTATACATCAACGTTTAAATGACAGTAAGAAAATCAGATATTTAAAAACACTAGAACATTAACCAAATCGAAATAAAACCATAGAACATTACTATTATAACTCATTATAATACATAATGAGATAAATAATTATAATGAGATAAATAAAATTATGTAGCATCTCATCCCATGGATCTGCATTATAATGAAGTAAGCGACAATTATTATTGTTGTTTCTTTTTGAATTTAATTCTAATTTAATTCTATAATATATATATATATGATCAAACCACAATAAGAAATGGGAAAAGAAGACTAAGATCTATCAACCGTAACAAGCGGTCTTCGTCAGAGTCAAAAACCCAACTGTTTTTTTGGTCAGTTGGGTTTTGTGTCAGTTGGGTTTTTGACTCTGACGAAGACCGCTTGTTACGGTTGAAAGATCTTAGTCTTCTTTTCCCATTTCTTATTGTGGTTTGATCATTGATTGTTGTTTCACGTGTTTATGTGAAATCTTTATATATATATATATATATATATATACACTTTAACACATAGAAAAGAACACAGAAAGACACTACAGAACTCACTTCGATATTTCGACATCCGTCGTCATCGGGAAGAAGTGCGAAGTACTCGCGTTGAGAAGCAAACTACTACTCATATATATATATATATGATATATATATATATATATATATATATATATATATATATATTATATATATATATATATATATCAATGATCAAACCACAATAAGAAATGGGAAAACAAGACTAAGATCTATCAACCGTAACAAGCGGTCAGAGTCAAAAACCCAACTGTTTTTTTGGTCAGTTGGGTTTTGTGTCAGTTGGGTTTTTGACTCTGACGAAGACCGCTTGTTACGGTTGAAAGATCTTAGTCTTCTTTTCCCATTTCTTATTGTGGTTTGATCATTGATTGTTGTTTCACGTGTTTATGTGAAATCTTTTTATATATATATATATATATATATATCGATATTGATGTATATATATATATCAATATCGATATATATATATATATATATATATATATATATATATATATTATATATATATATCAATGATCAAACCACAATAAGAAATGGGAAAACAAGACTAAGATCTTTCAACCGTAACAAGCGGTCTTCGTCAGAGTCAAAAACCCAACTCGTCAGTTGGGTTTTTGACTCTGACGAAGACCGCTTGTTACGGTTGAAAGATCTTAGTCTTGTTTTCCCATTTGTTATTGTGGTTTGATCATTGATTGTTGTTTCACGTGTTTATGTGAAATCTTTATATATATATATATATATATATAAAGTTTGAGTTTACATCGGCCATTGGACGCATTTACGTCTCCGTTCCTTCATTTCTCCTTTTATTTTCTTTCTTTCTACTCTCCTGAAGACGGCAAGACGCCGAAATTATCGAGATTCGTGAGTGTTCGTCCTTTTTCTTGTGTTCTCTAGCTGTAACTTTAATTATATATATATATATATATATATAAAGTTCAATGTAGATAAGCAAACATAGATAAATTGAAAACACAGACTTACAGTCTCTAATTTTGGTTTCAACCGTCTTCAGGAGAGATAAGAGAGGGAAACCAGGCGGACTGGTCCAGAGACGGTTGGAGACGGATCAAACCAAAAATTAGAGACGTGTGAGTGTGCGTTTTTAATTTCTCTATATTTCTTTACCTACATTGAACCTTATTTGTCTATTTCGATCATCTTTTAATAATATATATATATATATATATATATAATTTAAATATAATTTTAATTAATGAACTATATAATTCAATATAATATAATATAATTAATATAAATATAATTTAATAGTTATATTTATAAACCAATTAAAAAGAAGACGGCACACAGATAGACTCAGGAATAACTCACTTCTATATTTTGACCATCGTCGTCATCAGGAGGCGAAGAGTCATGCAGTAAGGCAGAGTGTCGAAATATAATGAGTCGCCACTCTGCCTTTCTGCGGGACTCCTCGCTTCCTGATAAAGACGATGGTCGAAATATAGAAGTGAGTTATTCCTGTGTCTATCTGTGTGCTGTCTTCTTTTTAATTGTTTTTTTATTTAAATGTCCGCTGGGCCGTTTCTTTTAATTACTCTATATATGTAAAAGTGAAAGCGAAATAAAACATTAATCAATCTCCTTTAACATTACTGCTTTCTTATGAGGAAAAAAAAACTAACAAGCGGTCTAATCAAAATTCACGAAAGGCAAAATGAATATTTAAAAAATGCCGTTAATGAATATATAGTTTTCGAAAGCAATATTTAAATGAGTTTTTGATTGTGCAGTCCAGATCAGGTTTGAAATATAATTTTGGTTGAGAGCTACCTTGGGAATTGATAACTTTCACAGTAAAAGCATTAAGTGGCTCAAACGAAAAAAATATTACTGAAAAACCGTGAATGTTATGAAACAGTAATCGATTATCAAACCACAATATGGAATAATAAAACAAGACTAAGATTCTTAGTCTTGTTTTCCAATTTCATATTGTGGTTTGATCATTGATGTATATATATATATATCAATGATCAAACCACAATAAGAAATGGGAAAACAAGACTAAGATCTTTCAACCGTAACAAGTGGTCCTCGTCAGAGTCAAAAACCCAACTGAGTCAGTTTATGTGAAATCTTCCAAAATAATTTGTCCAAAGGACATTGAGACACATCGATATTTCGATGTGAGTTATGTCTGTGTCTTTCTGTGTGTTCCTTCGTTTTGAATTTATTATATATATATATATATATAGAAGATTTCACACAAGCAGGTGAAACATTTATTTATGTGGAATCTGAATAAATCTGAGCATGTTGTCCCTCGGAGAGGATGCTAAACCGTCGGTCCCGAGCCTGCACCATCTAAGTTACTAAATATCCCTACTCTAAATACACTAAGGGGTCTAAAAACTAAAAGAGCTGAGATACAGTGAATTAGATACTAACAAGGCGCTAAAAAGATATAGTTCGATAAGGAAAGAGTTAACTAAAGGTTAGCGGCTAAATTAAAAGGGGACAGGCGATGTTTAGGTGTCAATGTATTGCCGTTATTATTTAAGAATCTTGATTTTAAACTTTTCTATGAAACTTGATCTTTTATGAAGGACGTGAAAAGTCTTGCGCAGCCTTCTTTGAAAAGGTAAGAAAGCTGTTCAACTGGATTACGATGTCAAATACTCTTTAACGACCTCAATTTTTACAAACTAGTAGAACAGACTTTCAATGACTAAGTACTCTGGTGTGTAACTTTCCTTCAGTAGTGCATGTTTTCAGTAAGCAATAGTCCCATTTCTACATTATTACTGTTGTTTATTCATTCATTTTTATTTCATATGTTTACTAGGAAATCTTGTTAGAAGTTGTTGTATATTGTACTAGATAGAGCAAGAGTTCATAATAAGCACGTGAAACAAATATCAATGACCAAGTTATTTCAACGATGCAAGGAAGCGGCCTTCGTCAAGTTAAATCTCAGTGAAGATTTGACTTTGAAGAAGACCGCTTGTTTCGGTTGAAAGATCTTAGTCTTTTTTCTGATTTCTTATTGTAGTTTGGACGTTGATTTATGTTTGATATAGGTGGTATGCTTATAGGAAGGGAGTACATGTCAGGTTAGTTTTTAAGAAAACATGTATTTGTTAAACATATGTTAGTAAAACTTTGTCATCGTAATAACTACAGTTAATAGATAGCAAACTATTGCACATGGTTTGGGAGAGGCAGTCACATTTCTCTCCTAAGAAGACATAACGAAATAAAAAGACTGTAAATGCAGGTATTAAGGAAGAAATGCATCTAAATAAAAAAATATCGTCAACAAAATAAAAAGAGAATATGGAAAAAGAGAAATAGTCAATGCTACAACTTACCGTCATCTGAGGAGTTTCAAATAATTAAGATCTAATGATAAACAAACGTAAGGTCGAAAATTTTAGTAACACATGTGCAAACTAAATACACATTATAATGATTATATGCTTTCAAGATAGATATTTGAACAGACAGATGTGGGAAAGCTCTGTATTATAGAAGGAATGGAATCAGCTGGAATACTTTAAAATGTGGTACTGACTTTGACAGTAGATAATAAATATGTCAATCTGTTAACATTTGACAGCTAGATTTATGTTGAGCAGCACACAAAGTACGAATAAATATTCATTGATTGATGACTCCTCTTCACAAGCAGAGACAATCTATCGCGGAGGACTCCAGTTGTTTGTGTAAAATTATATACAAGGAAAATTCAACAACTGAAGAGATAAATTTATTTATTGAAGGAAAAAATTGTGTTTTTTTTACAAAATGATACTTTTGTTACATATTGATTAATCACCACAAATATTAATACACTATTACTAATGAAGAACTATGTAGTTATTTAAAAGTTATTGTAAACAAGTATGTCTTTGTCTTGTGTTTGGTTTCACACAACACAAGGTGCTAGGTACAGTGTAATTGTTAAATATGCTTGAGATAAATTGATGTTAAAAGAGGTAGAGGCTAAACACCAAAAAGACTCAGATACTTTGAAATTGTTAAAGGTGTTAAAGAGAAATACATTGATAAGAAAGAAGCTAACTAAAAGGTTGTTTGAGCTACATTTATAACATCGCTTTGAACTTCTCATTTTTTGCTGAACTTTATTCTTCGTATGACCTCATTGAGTGGACCAACAGATGATTTTGAACGAGCAAGATATGGATTGTAGGAGGATAGAGTATTATCTTGCGACTCCTTTTTTGAATGTTTTCTTATGAAAGCGTGCATTGTCGTGCAACAACATCCAGGCTTTTCTTTGAAATTCGCCACGCCTTTCTCTCATCGCTGGCCTTACATTATTGGTCAACAAGCCAGAGTTGTCATCACTTTTCATTATAGGCTGATATTTCAAATAACTACAAGAGACGACACCTTAGAAATGTTAAGAGATGATTAACTTGTCATTTCCTGATCCGATCGTGTTTGAGTTATGAATTTCTTTATGAAATATGAAGCGTACTTTCATTCCAAGCTTTGTCATTTTGCACTCTGATTCAAAATGGTGCACCCAAGTTTCATCAAAAGTTATATCTTATTTAGAAAAGACTTGCTGTTCCTTTCATAGCGTTGTATCCCCAGTTTGTACTAAAGGTAAGATCTTAAGCCCGAGCCCCGGTCCGAGCCCAACGCCCGAAATTCGTGCTGTGTACGGGAAATTATCTGTAGCTATTTTTTTTTAATAAATATATATTAATATATTGTGTACACTAAAACGATGTATGGGTATTAAACTAAGGGATACAAAATAAATAATTTTGTTAAAAGAAATGACAAATATTTGATTGCCTGGAGGAGAAAAAACTCTAATATATACCCTGCCCGGTACGAGCCCGATCGTACGATCCGCTCGGCCTCGTACCGGGTTAGGCTTTAATATACGCAGGTCTGCTGAATTTTTTAGGCCCGATCTAGTCTGTACACAGTTTGGGTTTTGTTTCTTTGCGCTGTGGCATTAACTCGTTGCAGCTTGCATTTGTTGTACTGTACCTGAATTCCTTACTGATAACATTAGGGACTGTGTTAACATCTGCTGCCTCTGTATTTGCTAAATATTCAACTGTAACACGTTAGTATTTACAAACAATACCGCCAATGCGAGTATCAAGCGAATATGTTCTCACTTCGTTTCTCGTCAATCACTGATGTTTGACAATTTTCGAACTATTCTACTAAGTTACAAATATTTTCACACTTCAGAAAGCCATACGTACCGTAAAACCCTTGGAGAAAATATGAATCAGTAAACGTTGTTCAACTAACGTAGAAACTTCAAGTGAATACACAGATATCGAGGTTTTAACAGTTATCTGTCATCTGTTCTCAGCTAATTTCAGTAATGCTGAATTAAAAATAAAAAATACAGAAATCCTCCTACAAATTGCTTTATTTGTACATTCAGACGTCTCTTTAATTGTTGAATTTTTCTCGTATTTTTATTTATTAAACTGAGTTACAGGTCATCGAAATATATAATGCAGTGGCTGGCTATCTGTGAATTCGTTCATATTTTATTCACACATAAAAAAAGTTTACTAGCAAACAGACACATTTCGAACACGTAGCATTCCACTTCAGGTCAATCTGCTAGTAGAGTTTTCCTCTAAACATCATTCCCATTCTTACCTTTTCACTACAAGCAGATAAACATGAATCCGCAAAACCATGAACTGACAAATCATGGAAACATGAACAATAACACTAATTGTTCAAAACGCCTTGTATCTTGGTAAAAATAGTTTATGAAGAGACTTTGATCACAATTTTCAAGTATTAAAAATAAATATAATCTATAAGAAAAGTTATATAATGTTGGCTAAAAAGCTATTTTCAAAACCTTTTTATATTCGTTTAGTGTAATAGTACACTTGACTGGACCAAAATTCCGATCATATGCTTGATATAATTTCCAACTCGGTAAGTAATATTTTTTCACACTTATCAAAGGTAATTATGGAAGAATCTATAAAACTACTTGTTTTAATTCTTGGAATGTCTCCGATTTGATTCTTTAAACTTAATTATTTATTATTATATAATTTTAGTGTTTATAAGTTGTAATTAACTTTCACTGTAAACTGATAGCAAACAATGATCTGTTAATCTTATCTTTATCAGTGTCCTTGATGTTTCATTAATACAATGGAAAACATTCCTTTAGAGAATAAGTATTCAATATTCTTGGAGACGAAAAATCCTTGATGAAAATATGATTTAAAACTTTCCATATATCTCAGGCTATCAGATAGTTCAAAGAAAAAAGTGAAAATATATTTTAGGAAAACTAAATAGAAAAACAAGAAGACCAGAATATCTCTTAAAATATGATTTTCTATCTTGATATGCTCAAAGGTAATTCTATTTATAATGAAGCGTAGCGCGACTAAAAAAAAATTAACTGAAGTAAAAAATCTGGGATAATTTTTGGAATACGTTTCTGCGTTCAGTCATCGACAGTTATTCTTGCTAGTATGTGTTGCACCTTCGTTTTAACTTATCTTTTGACATGTTGATCTCCTATTACGAGCCTTTAAATAGTTTCTGGACTCTTTGATGGTTATCTGGTATAAAATACCAACTCTGTCTTTTAAAGCTTTGAACATTTATATTTTCATTATCAAGAATACAAGTAAATAAGTAATCTATTATTAGTAACTAAAAAACACTTAATGAAAGATATGATTAATTGTTATCATTTTTTCTATGTTTCAATCCGATGTTTCTTAGTTACTAATAATAGATTATGCATTTTCTTGTAGCCTTGATAATGAATATACAAATTTTCGAAATTTTGGAAGACAGAGTAAGGTTTTATACCAGACAACTCTCAAAGAGTCCAGCAACATTAGTTGTGTAGTGTTATTATCTTTTTCCCTAAGTAAAACCTTCCCAGAAGTGATTGAAAATAGCATGTGAAATTTCATGAAGATTAACATAGCTCTTTGGTTATGCTTAAAAAAATTGGCAAAAATCAGATTTTGATAAGTATATAGTTTTAAATGAAGTAAGGGAATTACTAAACCTTCACTATACTATAGATTTATTTGGCTTTCTAAAAAAAAAATGGTACATTGAGAACAGACTTCATGGTCACCTGTAAAACTCTTCATAACTACTTGATTGATTGCGGTAGTAAACCGATGATTTCTTGAAAAGTTGATTATTTCCAAGAGTAAAGCGTGCGGTAATACAAGACTTAAAACATGTAAATAAATCGAAAGAATTATAAATAAATTAGAAATGTTTGGATTAGTTATAGAGAAATGTGTTTCGAATAGTTGTCTTGACTTTGGTAATAGACCTTTTTTTCTTTCTATATAGCGCATTAGTATGATTATTTTGTGACGTTTTAATATGGGTAAAGTATGACCTAATTATATTTAATATGATATATACTTGGTGAAGAGGTTGTGGTTATGGCTGGGTCATCGGCACGAGTATTACATTAGATGTGGTCCACAAGACGGTTCATCAGAGTCCGCCCTAACGGTACAGGCGGTCTAAAAATCAGAACCGGTCCTCCTTGCTTACTTCGGCTCCGCTCGGCTTTGTTCGGACCTCTTCGCCAAAAGTCAGTCGCCTATTTACCTCCTAGTTTCTACTCCGCTGGCCGATACTAACTCGAAAGAAAACACGTGTCGCGCATTCCGCGAGAGTTTACTTCGCGAGTGTCAATACCCGTCATCAAGGATATTTAAATCTTGTCAAATTCATCCACATAATTAACTTGGATATCCTTTCTATTAAGTAAGTAGCATTTTATTACTGATTTAGAAACAGACAAACAAATTTCTTCAATTCAGCAGTCAGTAATTCCATATTTGGTAGTAACCTTAAATAACAACTAGACGGATATTTCTCACTATTCCAGTGACGTGGAAGAACACTGTAGTTTACAGTTTAATCTAGTTTAACCATTCAGTAATTGTTTTATCCTTGTGTTTATAGTCTTTTGTGAAAAAAACATTTTCAACTGCTCTATTTATAAGCTAATGTTCAAAATAACACACAACAACTATATATATGTTATCCGAAAATGAGTTTCAAATGTATTAATAAAATAAAACAGTGATCTATTGCGTCAAAAGTAACCGTATGAGCTAAGTATAGTTTGATTATGTGGAAATCATTAGAAATATCACGTAGAAGAAATTAAACAATTAGCCATTACTAAAGAATGGTTTTATCTGTTTTTGGTTTAGTGGGGTCAAGTTTTGATTGAGATATATTTTGATGTAGTTGATGGTTGTTAGAGTGTAGAGATGTAGTTAGTGTGTAGAGATGAAGCATACACAAACAAATAACTTCTTGGTTTAATAGTCGAATTTTAATTAAGACATATTTTATGTAGATAATGGCACATAAAGTTGAACAACACACACAAGAACAACACCTGTTTGGTTAATGTGGCCACAAATTCATTAAGATATATTCTATGCAAATATTAGTTTATAAAGGTGAATGACACAATGAAATGACAACTGCATGGTTTAAGTGGGTAAATTTGGATATTCTTAATTAAAAGAATCTTAATTAATCTTAAGATCAATTCTTATGTGATGGTTCTTAAAAATGAAGGAAACACAAACAAAGAACTGCGTGTTTATTGTAGTCACATTTTAATTAAGAATTAATTATTAATTAAAATAATTATGACTAATCTTAAGAATGATTCTTGGTTGATAATGCCTTAAGATGAACGACACCTGCATCGTTTTTATTTAAGATGTATTTTAATGTAGTTAATGATTCTAAAAGATGAACGACACACACATACACATTACCAACACACACACACGCACATGCACTTTAGTGTATTTTGTTAAATGTAAGTTTTCAATATTAAGATGATCATTTAATAATTTTATATGACAAACTTCAAATGAAGAATACATATACATTAATATTTAAATTAAATACTTATACAGAAAGATTAAAAGCTTTAAAAATCAGATTAGGATATTTCAAAGAATTTATATAAATGTTGAACTGCTTCTGTTAAAGATTTGTATTTGTTTATTTAGCTTAGCAATGGCGTAAGCAAGGGAAATCTGTTTTATTTTGAAATTCCTTTATTTAAACAAAAAGCAAACAGGAGTTTTGTATTAAACAGATTATGATTTGAAACTCTGAATATAGCAATAAAAGTCAAAGAGACTTAGGTTCTTCAAGGACTAAAACAATTAGTGATTTAATTAATTTATTCAGTTGGTCATCTTCAGACTCCAAACTGTTGACGAATAAATTTGCTCGTGGTCTGACGTCTTTGATGATCATAAAGAAAACTATAAACTCATTTATCTATATAAAACAGTGATAGACCATCTTTAGATTAAATTATTCACAGAAATAGTTTTAAAGATTGAAATCACATTTTAGAAAAGGAAATATACTATATATTAGTTTATATTTATTATAGATTTTCTTTTGCATAACTATTTCTCGAACTAAATAAATCTGACTTAATGTTCTCTTTGGTTCTAAGTGTGCAGTAGAGTAGAATATATGGTTTAATTATTACTCCAAATGAGTTTAACTGGTAGGTTATTAGGCACAACCATAAGATAATTTTTGTTAAGCCAGTAATAGTTCTGTTATTAAGTGACTGTATTTCGTTCCATTGTTAAAGAATTGATCATTATTTTGTTCAATCTGTTTTTGTTGAAAATTGTTCCAATAAATGAGTGCTAGGTGTTAAGTATACAAGGTATTCATAGTAATCTATGAAGACTAAATATACATTTTACTCATAACAAGTATGAACACTTGGTTTGTATATGCAGTGTAAATACTATTGTACACCTTTCTCATAATAAGTATGATTGCTACATATACATGATATTAAGTATTAGTGCTAAGTGCACATGATACTTATAGTATGAATACTAAGTGTACATTTTACTCATGAAAAGTATGAGCACGGCTGTATGCAGTTCTCATATTAAATATGAATACTAAATGTACATGTTACCCGTAATAAGTATGATTATTAAGTGAACATTCAACTTTTAATAAGTATTAGTACTATGTGTACATGATACTCAAAATAATTGAACTAATTACACATGGTGCTGATAGTATGAATTTAAGTGAACATTTACTCATAAAAACTATGAGTACTTAATGTATATAGTTCTCATAATAGGTATGAATACTAAGTTTACGTCTGTACTAATGATTAGTACGAGAAGTAAGTTTACAAGATACGCATGATAAGAACGCTAAGTGTACATCACACTCATGAGTTGCAGTGCTCTGGTTATTAAGCGAATTGTTGATGTTATAGAAGGTCCGTATTCATATGCAGCTTTGATACCTACATTACTTTAATGTACTGTATGGAAAAAAGTTAATGGTACGTCCCTCGGAGTTGCTTCAACCAACTTTTTAAATCTTTAACGATTTAGTGACAAAATTTAAGACTCCGGTATAAAATCAATAAGTACATAAGGATCTTCCAAACTAAACTGTGTCCCAGTTATCAATTGGTCTGCACTTTAAGGCAACAACCCGACCGACAACAAACAGCACCGAGGGTGAAGGTTATCTGTTCTACTCCCACACTTATAAGGCTTTCACCTTTTAGTGCTGTTCTAGGGCAAAAATTGTGGCTCATTTACTATTTGGCACCCATTTTAGTAATGGGTGAGCCACTTTACCTGTTGATTCTACATTGAAAGTCCTAAATTTTGGTTAACTCAGGTGTTTTTAGAATAGCGATCCTTAACACTTACCTGACATCGTTCAGGTTCAGGACTGACAGTTTAACATCCTCTATGAGGGACGAAGAGCTCAGATCTATTCACCTTCTATGTGAGTAAATCGAGGGTCCAGGTGGGTATAGAACCCTGGACCTACCAGTTCAGAGGCGAGTACGTTAACCACTGAGCTAACCTGGCGCTCCTACTGTTTAAAACAGGAGTATTTGATACTTGAGTAACAAAACACGAACCCTGTGTCACAGTCTTAGCATCTAGCACAAGGGGGAAAAGGAAAGTAAATTAAATTTATATAAAATAATTGATAAATAAATTATGATATAGAGAAAAAATTAGTTATAAAATAAAGACCAGAAAAAAATAAGAAAAATATAACAGTACAAGACGTAAGTTTCTTCCTGTATTAAATTACTTAATTAGTAAATGATCAAACCACAATAAGAAATGGGAAAACAAGACTAAGATCTTTCAACCGTAACAAGCGGTCTTCGTCAGAGTCAAAAACCCAACTGGATTTGGGTTTTGACATCCAGTTGGGTTTTTGACTCTGACGAAGACCGCTTGTTACGGTTGAAAGATCTTAGTCTTGTTTTCTCATTTCTTATTGTGGTTTGATCATTGATTGTTATTTCACGTGTTCATGGGAAATCTTTTTATTAATTAGTAAAAATTAGTTATAAACTATAATTAGGTCTCATTAATTATATAGGTCTTATATGGAGTATGAATGCTATTGTATATCTTTCTCATAATAATTATGATTACTAAGTAAACATGCTACTGATAAGAACATATAATACTCATAATATGAATACGAAGTATATATATTTTACTCATAGTTTTACTATTAATAGACTAATGAATAGTAATTAGTGAGAAAATTAATGACTATTAATTTATTTACATTATTAATTTGCTGATATTTAATTTAAATTGGTGTGAATATCGGTTTGAATATGATCATGTTCCGGCCACACTGTCATGAAGTAGATCAGGTTGACGTTTTCTAAAGCGGAGCCTGTTCGCCCCGTCACAGGAGATGAACTGCAGCCCCCTGCAAGTGAGGAAATCGGGAGAGTCTCCGTGAAGTGCCCAAGGCGGGCGTTTGCGAGGCGTGCTTTCACGACCTACATCAACAAGAGCTGTCAAGAGAATCTTATCCATTGTAGTATTAAATACAGACTGATGATCACTTGATAGAAGGAGTCAGTTACAATGTTCTAAATAAATTAATATAAACTGTGTAATGGAAAGAAAGGTATAAGAGGTAGCTATGAATTATTTGTGGTTTGGCCTGCTAACGGTCAACTTGGGTTAAAATACTGACTGTCAAAATTATAACAAGTATACGAAACTCTATTAATAAAGGAGGTAAAGCCAGCATATAAATGGACGCTTTGTCTAGACATCCCGTTCTTTCAACATTTTTAAAGCATGCAACTGTGTAAACATAGTCAATATGGTCTAATTAGAAGTAATAAAGGAGATCAGAATACAATTTAACAGAAATTGGAAAATCAAAAAATATTGTGTCTAATCTTTAAGCTTTTAAAACATAGAAAAAAAAATTCTTATTCTTATTTAAAAAATTCTTATTGAAGCATGTGGATTTATTTGGTACATAAAATACACAAATTTTATGGGCAGCATTTGACCCAAAAAAATATTTGAGAAAATAGGACCATTTTACTATTAATGGAACGTGGAAAAAAATGATAAGTTAGTTTTGCAGAGCTTGTAAAACGGCATAAAATATAAATCAAGAACAAGGAGGGCTATAGGATTGCCTTTTGACTTGGGTCCTGCTAAATATCCCCCATGTCTATTGACATGATTGGTCGATTTAGAGGTCATAAGCCTGAAAATAAATATAAAAGAGTTAAAAGAAAGATAGAACACAGATAGAAACAGGCATAACTCACGTCTATGCTTCGATGATCGTCATCATCAGGATGGGAAGAGTCCTGCAGGAAGGCAGAGCGGTGACTTGTATGAAATGCATTTGCAGATCCATCATCTCACCAGATACTCCTGGATTTAACATCGAATAACAGGGATGTACAGGAATATATCAAACTTCTGTCAGTTTTAATAATTGAAAATGCGATTATAATATTGTTACATGATCAGTAGATCTTTTAATTCTTTTCAATTTAAAAGCTGTTCAAACAAAAGCCATGTTAGGCTGAATTTTGCATTAATTGATAATCAACGGACTATTTGAATCAATGGACGTTCAAATCAAACAGTAGTTACTAAAATACGGTGTAAGTCCTATATCAAGGAATTGGAGGCAACAGTACCTGAAACTTGTGTCAGTGATTATAACACTGGTCAAAAAAAAGTGTCATGTTTTAACAGTTTTAACTAATTTAATTCAGTGACGGTTATTGCGAATGCATGATTAATTTTAATGGCACTCCTCTGTTGGGCCATTTTTAAAGAACACGTGGCTCATTCAGAGCCATGTAAGTCTCTTATCGATCCCTTCAAATGTAATAGGTACAGTCACCCAAATTAGTGTCAATGCCGCTTCCCTCGCGACCTCCGACAAGTATCTCATTTCTACGAGTTCTTTGCCAACCTTCATATGGATTCTATTGATTTCTTTTACATTTTTTTCTTTTTTTAAACAATCATTTCGTAGCATTATCTCTTCACCTATCTTCTTACTAAAATACATTCTCATTTACCATAAGCAATGTATGGAATTGAAAAAAAATCCCTTTTTTTTACTTGTTTCATGCATTCTGGTACTCAAAAAATTATTATATTTTTTTGATAATGTCTCTTTCATTCTCTATGAAGTCTAAACCACAAGGAAAAAGAAAAACAATAGAAATACATGCTCTGAGGTCTTTTACTTTAAGTCATCAGAGAGCAACAAAGTAAGAAAGAAGAAGCAAAAGAAGAAGTTTGTCCCTCTTCTTTCTTACTTTCTTTACTCTCTGATGACATAAAGTGAAAGGTCTCAGAGCATGTATTTCTATTGTTTTTCTTTTTCCTTGTGGTTTAGACTTCATTGATTGAATCACGTGTTTAATTATGTTATGTTTATAACAAGATATAATAATGAACACGTGAAACAACAATCAACTTCAAAACCACAATAAGAAATGAGAAAAAAAATAAGTTCATTCAACCGCTACAAGCGGTTTTCGTCAGAGTCAAATCCCAACCACAATCCCAACACGTAAAATAAAAATCAACATCTAAAATCATATTAAGAAATCAGAAAAATGACTAAAATCTTTTTCCTGATTTCTTACTGTGGTGGTGAGACTATGGTGTATATACATACATCATGATGTGAGTGTATGTGTGTGTGTGTGTGTGTGTGTGTGTGTGTGTGTGTGTGTGTGTGTGCATGGCGTATGTGTGCGTGTGTGTGTGTGGAGGAAGCTTTTAACGTATGTTTATGAAAGAGTGACAGAGTTGAACTGATAGTGTGTTCGTGTGTTTGAGAGTGGTAGTTTGTAGGTGTGTGATTGTGATTTAATAAGTGTGAGTATGAGTGAGCATTCAATGATCTTGATATCGCTTCAGGTTATACTGTAAATATACTTTAGTATACTTAAATCAACAGAATGAATTAAATGTGGCCCACCTCTATTCATCTAAACACCACTTCACCACCACTCAATGCACACCTGTGTATGCCTCACCACCACTCAATGCACACCTGTGTATGTCTCACCACCACTCAATGCACACCTGTGTATGTCTCACCACCACTCAATGCACACCTGTGTATGTCTCACCACCACTCAATGCACACCTGTGTATGTCTCACCACCACTCAATGAACACCTGTGTATGCCTCACCACCACTCAATGCACACCTGTGTATGTCTCACCACCACTCAATGTACACCTGTGTATGCATCACCACCACTCAATGCACACCTGTGTATGCCTCACCACCACTCAATGCACACCTGTGTATGCCTCACCACCATTCAATGCACACCTGTGTATGTCTCACCACCACTCAATGCACACCTGTGTATGTCTCACCACCACTCAATGCACACCTGTGTATGTCTCACCACCACTCAATACACACCTGTGTATGCCTCACCACCACTCAATGCACACCTGTGTATGCCTCACCACCACTCAATGCACACCTGTGTATGTCTCACCACCACTCAATGCACACCTGTGTATGCCTCACCACCACTCAATGCACACCTGTGTATGTCTCACCACCACTCAATGCACACCTGTGTATGTCTCACCACCACTCAATGCACACCTGTGTATGCCTCACCACCACTCAATGCACACCTGTGTATGCCTCACCGCCACTCAATGCACACCTGTGTATGCCTCACCACCACTCAATGCACACCTGTGTATGTCTCACCACCACTCAATGCACACCTGTGTATGTCTCACCACCACTCAATGCACACCTGTGTATGTCTCACCACCACTCAATGCACACATGTGTATGTCTCACCACCACTCAATGCACACCTGTGTATGTCTCACCACCACTCAATGCACACCTGTGTATGTCTCACCACCACTCAATGCACACCTGTGTATGCCTCACCACCACTCAATACACACCTGTGTATGTCTCACCACCACTCAATGCACACCTGTGTATGTCTCACCACCACTCAATGCACACCTGTGTATGCCTCACCACCACTGAATGCACACCTGTGTATGCCTCACCACCACTCAATGCACACCTGTGTATGTCTCACCACTACTCAATGCACACCTGTGTATGTCTCACCACCACTCAATGCACACCTGTGTATATCTCACCACCACTCAATGCACACCTGTGTTTGCCTCACCACCACTCAATGCACACCTGTGTATGTCTCACCACCACTCAATGCACACCTGTGTATGCCTCACCACCACTCAATGCACACCTGTGTATGTCTCACCACCACTCAATGCACACCTGTGTATGTCTCACCACCACTCAATGCACACCTGTGTATGTCTCACCACCACTCAATGCACACCTGTGTATGTCTCACCACCACTCAATGCACACCTGTGTATGCCTCACCACCACTCAATGCACACCTGTGTATGCCTCACCACCACTCAATGCACACCTGTGTATGCCTCACCACCACTCAATGCACACCTGTGTATGTCTCACCACCACTCAATGCACACCTCTGTATGTCTCACCACCACTCAATGCACACCTTTGTATGCCTCACCACCACTGAATGCACACCTGTGTATGCCTCACCACCACTCAATGCACACCTGTGTATGTCTCACCACCACTCAATGCACACCTGTGAGTGCCTCACCACCACTCAATGCACACCTGTGTATGCCTCACCACCACTCAATGCACACCTGTGTATGTCTCACCACCACTCAATGCACACCTGTGTATGTCTCACCACCACTCAATGCACACCTGTGTATGCCTCACCACCACTCAATGCACACCTGTGTATGTCTCACCACCACTCAATGCACACCTGTGTATGCCTCATCACCACTCAATGCACACCTGTGTATGCCTCACCACCACTCAATGCACACCTGTGTATGTCTCACCACCACTCAATGCACACCTGTGTATGCCTCACCACCACTCAATGCACACCTGTGTATGCCTCACCACCACTCAATGCACACCTGTGTATGTCTCACCACCACTCAATGCACACCTGTGTATGTCTCACCACCACTCAATGCACACCTGTGTATGTCTCACCACCACTCAATGCACACCTGTGTATGCCTCACCACCACTCAATGCACACCTGTGTATGTCTCACCACCACTCAATGCACACCTGTGTATGCCTCACCACCACTCAATGCACACCTGTGTATATCTCACCACCACTCAATGCACACCTGTGTATGTCTCACCACCACTCAATGCACACCTGTGTATGTCTCACCACCACTCAATGCACACCTGTGTATGCCTCACCACCACTCAATGCACACCTGTGTATGCCTCACCACCACTCAATGCACACCTGTGTATGCCTCACCACCACTCAATGCACACCTGTGTATGCCTCACCAGCTCAATGTTGTACAACAGACCACATCTTCAACGCTCTATGCATTTTATTCTAATTATACAGTTAATGAAATTAGATATCTGAGGAACACATATTTGAATATTTATTATTATTTCATAATATTTTATAGAATTTATTTTCTATAATGTACATAAATGTATGATTATATTTTGCAGTTCGTGTCTATTTCTGCAATATAAATGTCGGAAAAGTTTAAGAAACACGGCCACAAAGCAATGATTATATGTCGTCCCAATGATATGTCATATATTAATCGAACGCTAATAATTTTATTTCATTATATTGAAATTGTAAGAATTGATTCAGCAGTGAATTATGTTGACTGCTAACAGTTATTGAGACTTAGTGATTTCGAAGCGTCGAGAGATGTGATTTGTACTGGAAGTTTGAGGCACTTGGAATTCCAGGCAATGCTTGGCGTGTTTCCTTCGGATATTGAACGTGGGTCCAAATAAATCCCCTTCGAACACCACAGTCAACAGTATTGTTTTCAATCAGTGCATTGTCTCTCTTCTCACAGCTTTGCTTTACCAGCTTAATGATGCTATCTTACATATATGCCTATATACTAGATAACATTGTTACACAAGTGTATAGTTAAGTTTAATATTTAATTTAGGTATGCTACACCATGTCTCACATTTAAAGTTGTTTTTGTTGTAGAAATTGTAACTTTTTTGTTATTTCGCAATTATATTTAATCACTTATGAAACATATTGAAATTGTGATTCTTCATCCGGATACCTAAATTTTATCTCGTACAAGTTTAATAGAGTAGGAATCTTTAATAGCTATCCAACCTGTTCGTGTTACAGCTTGTTCAAAATTTTGAATCTCTCCATGAAAAAAAAAATTCTTTAACTCCCTCTCATATAGAGGGTTTAAAGGGGGGGGGGGGGGGGGCATTTTTTATTCAGCACCCTTTCCAACCATGGCATAACGGTGTCACCCATCCAAGTAATGACCACGCCCGATGTTACTTAACATCGATGATTCAATAGAAACCGTTATCTAAAATCTAGTTATTTAAAAAATTAGTCAAATTAAATCTAGTCAAATAAGACATGATTTGAACCTCTAATATCCGTATTAATATGATTATAATACATAATATTATTTATTATATAAATTACAAGCTTTATATTTTTTATATAAATAAATAAACATGAAATGAAAATCAACGTCTAAACTACAGTAAGAAATAAGAAAAAAGACTAATAAGCTCTTTCAACCGTAATAGGCGGTCTTCGTCAAAGTCGAAACTGATTTGACTCGGAACAGTGTGGGTTTTGACTCTGATGAAGACTGCTTGTTACGGTTGAAAGAGCTTAGTATCTTTTCTGATTTCTTACTGTGGTTTAGACTTTCTGTATATATAGAATGAAATTCAATATTTTCTTATCTTGATCATATATATTCACTCTATATCTCGTTATCAAACTTTGGTCCAGCGTCACGCAATATCACACCTTATGCCAAAAATCTTAAGTAAACACCTCAAATATCTTTAAGGCTTAAAGGTGTGACGCTATAACAAACCTTGATAAAGGAAAATAGTTTATGAATATATATATATATATATTTATTTACTCTTCTTTATATAATCTAGGAGGTGTCAGAGCTTATTTTTTCTTATATGAAGAATCAGAATGAAGAAAAATAAGCTCTGACACCTCCTAGATTATATATATATATATATATATATATATCTAACAGCTCAAAAACGAAGAAAAGCAACACGCAGAGAAAGAGACACACTTACAAACTCAAATTTTTGGATGATCCGTCTTCAGAAGAAAAGAGAATGGGCGACCAAGCACGCCGGAAACACAACGGCAGGAAACAACGTTGTGTTTCCGGCGTGCTTGGTCGCCCATTCTCTTTTCTTCTGAAGACGGATCATCCAAACATTTGAGTTTATAAGTGTGTCTCTTTCTCTCCGTGTTGCTTTTCTTCGTTTTTCAGCT
Source organism: Hermatobates lingyangjiaoensis (assembly GCA_026182355.1). NCBI lineage: Eukaryota > Metazoa > Arthropoda > Insecta > Hemiptera > Hermatobatidae > Hermatobates > Hermatobates lingyangjiaoensis. The sequence continues at coordinate 750,477 of JAPFBL010000059.1, forward strand.
GATTTGCGTCCAGTTTGGATCGTTTTTTACGAATTTTGAGTGATATATTTATATATACTAAAAGCTTATTACCTGTTAGAAGATTTCTGAATTATATTTTTTGGAGTTATTGTTCTTTAAGCTCTTATAATGAATAAAAATTAAGTTGTATCAGGTGGACATGAATCACACCATATCTGATCTCTAAAATAGATTTAGCATAACATATAATGCTTTTTTTTTATTGTTTTATTATTCTAGCTACTTTTTCAAAACAAGTATCATTTGCCTGTCAGACAGGAAAAAAATTAGAGGAAAAACTACCCATCCATAGCATTCGAACTGCCCTAGTATAAGTTTCCATTTATTTTTTTATCTTTTTCAAAATTTCATATTTATTCCTAAGAAAAATGTTTTAAATATAACAGATACATTGATTTCTTAATTTTGATTTAATCATAGGAAATTGCTCAATATTGAAACATACTGTTTCTATATTAGAATATATCATTCTTTGCTGGTGGACCCCCTGAGAGCTATTTTAACATCTGTTGGTTAATATAAATCCCTCAGATAAAGCCGTCGGTCCCGAGCCTGTACAATGTCAGGTACTTGTTAAAGATCTCTATGTTAAGTACACTTAAGTTAGGCAAAATTTCGAATTCCCAGTGTAGAATCAGTCCTCCTTGATTGTGTGGTATCAAACAAAGTGCCAATCTTCGGCCTGTGTGTGCTCCCTTCTGGAACTGTTATTGCAACCTAATCTAGCCTTGTGTCCTTACAACTTCGGCTTTAGCTTATCGTTACAATGGTAGCATTAAATTTGAATGCGACAATATGATGAAGGTATTTTTGTTAGTTCTATATCATAATATTCCTAGGTTGTACGTATAGAAAACAGTTCGTTACTGAGCACAACCCCCCTGTATAGTTAATGTCCAAGACTGTGTCATGTTTCCTAAATATATATCACAACTCCATCCCGTTATATTGGGAGACATCTGTAAATGCCAATATAGAGATTGAATCCACAGAGAAACTCCCGAAAAGATCCTGTATACTTACCTCTTGGGTGGAGTGGGCTAAACTGGGTTGGGAGTATGTTTCTCAAGAAAAGTACCTGCTCCAGTTCAGTGGACCGACCAGTAAGAGGTCTTGTTATTTTGTGTTAAATTCATATTGTGTTAGGATATCTCTTGCAAGATATAATTAATGTTTTTTTGTTTCATTTGTTCTGTTTCAGTATTTTAATTCCCATTCTATCTTGTTTAGTGCTAAGCATTTCAGTCCTACTTCTTTTAGGTATTGAAAGATATTGCTTTCTTATAAAAATCCTTGTTCTACACCTTTTTTTTAAAAATATTCTTACTTAAACATTACGTCTTTGGAAAAAAACAAATTTTCTTAGATAATTATTAATTAATTGATCTTCGAAATAGAAAACTTTTTTGATTGAAGAATAAAACATAAGAGTTAAGGCCGGTTTAAATTAAAATCACTTGATTTATGCTATCTTCTGAAGTAGAAATAGCCTTCACCTACTCATTAATATGTTTGCCTCGGGGTTTCTAAGTATTTGAACCCCCTTCCTAAGAGTTTGATTGCGAAACTACTCAAGAAACAACGTAAAATGTTTCATCCTTTAGATAGAATTGCTAGCGAAGAGAGAAGAGGTTCTAGAAAATAAGAAATCCCTGACACGTAATAGACAATCACTCGCACCAAAACCAACTCTTTCCTCAATTGATATTTTAGCTGCAACAAACAATGCCGCAGTGAATTCAATGAATCATTTTTAGCATATGCAAGTAAAACATAGCAATGAACTCATTACATAACAAAATATCACTTAAACAAATAATAAGTGTATAGTAGTAATAATAAAGTACAACCAAAAACGGAGAATATAAAGAACTACATGGAAAAGGTGTGCTAATCTCCTTTTTTTTTTTACTCTTATGACCATTCGTAATTAAATAAACTTTTAACAAATTTTCATATAAATAAAAAGTTATCTTCTTATTTTAAATCATATAATAGTATAATAAGCATGAAAATAATTTTGCTTTATGATGCAAAAACCATAAAACCCGGTTAGATTTCATCATAGGGTAAAAACGAAACATCTGGGAGGGGGGGGGGGCGGCATTTTGAGGTGTTAAATATAGAAAATAGAAAATAGTAAAATAATAAAAAGCAAAAAATATTCTGAAATTTTATACCGAAATGAGTTTTTAACGTCGTAATATCTTTTTTATTTTTTATGCGTGTAATAATGGTTTTAAACTGATTTTTCAGTCAGTTGTAAAATTTGCAAATAAAAAATGGATTTCTTTTAAAATTTGCAAAATTAGTTTTTTAGAGCGGTTGAAAGTTTATTGTATTTGCTAGCATAAGCAGTTAATTTTACTTAACATATTTTTTATGATTTCTATTATACGTTTTTGTTTTGTCAAATCTTTAGTTTTCTTTGATGACGACTATATGTATATGTGAACGAGTATTGCAATAAGATGAAAGTCTGGGAGTAATAACAGTAGCCGAAAATTGGATCATTGATTGTAATTCCAAGAGAATAAATATTTTGAGGGTTTCTGAAATTTTTTAGGTTAACCGATTATTAATCTAGGGGGCGAGGGGGGGGGCAGCAAATCTTATAACTGCCCCGGGTGGCAAAAGTAGTTCCTACGCCACTCTCATAGGATAAAGATCATATCCTTAAACAATCATAAATTGAAATTATTATCTAAATTTGAAAATATTATTTAAAGGAATGTTACATGATGATCCCTTTTTTATTTTGTTACTGTAAATAAATAAATAAATGTATTTAAATTAGTGCAATGCTCTTAGCATGAAATAACTTGATTTTAGATATTCAAATTCAACAATGCTGTACCTTAGAATGCTAAGCATTTAAACTTCACTGGATCACTTAGTAGCACTTAGCTTAATTGAATTATTCTAGCTTTAAAGCATTTTGCTTTATTTTAGCCAATGAAGGTTTATACGCCAATAGCCACTTTGTTTTCCTGTAATCTCCTTTTGCAATAAAACTTCTTTATAGTTACAAGAGACTCTGACAAAAACCTAAGCAGCGTAATATTATTATGGCTTACTGATATGCCTTTAAACTTTTCAGTTCAACAAATTTAATTTACTGTAATTAAAAATTAATTAGAGTTGAAAGTTACACAGCTTTCTATAGTGTGTTTCTGCTATAAATTGTATACGATAAAAATAGTGTATTGCATCTCAAAGTGTAATTATTGTAATTAAGTGTAATGGTTCGAAGCACACACACACACACACACATACTAATGACCTAGAAAACTCCTTCTCCAACAGAAAATTTCATCTCCAAACTAGTTGCAGAACACCATCATTTTTAGAAGTCCTAGTAGGAGTCAGATACTCTCTAGCAGGTGGCGTGCTTGCCTTTGGTACTGAAGATTGGAGATTCAAATCTTGGTTATGACTACATTTTTGATGTAGGAGATCATATGTTGTCCATTAGTTGATGTACTTTCTTTTATTACTGAAGATTAGATGTTAAAATCTTGCCCATGACTATATTTTTCATGTAGATCATATGCTGTCTACATACTACTATGTGGCGTGCTTGCCTTTGGTACTGAAGATTGGAGATTCAAATCTTGGTTATGACTACATTTTTCATGCTATCTATCCTACTAGTGCAGTTATGGAAGATGATATTTATATCATTCATGAAAAATTACGTAAATCCGAACCTTTGATGTGACATAAATATGGTGATGCGGGTCTGCGTTTACTAAAATTGGTACCAAATAACAAATAACTGTAGAGAACAGCTTATGTAGGTGAAGAACCGTAGGTGTGGTTTCGGAAACAAAAAAAAATTTAATGTATAATATTTCATTGCCTTCTACCTGTAATAAGTTGTTAATTAATGACACAATGTTACCCAAAGTAAGAGGTAAAAGTAGCAAGTTTCGAAAGAATGCAACACCATCCTCGCGCTTATTGACGACCAATTTATACTCACGAAGCATGTCAGTGACATACACCGGATAATTGTCAACATCATTTACGAGGAACATTCCAGTAGCAACTCCAGTTACCATTTACGATAGATGAATAGCTCCGGTCTTCAGCTAAATGAAATGACAAAATACCAAAGAAATATTTCGTTTAGCAAGAAAACTTTTAACCATTGTATTGTGTTTGAAACTTTTATGGCAAGTAAAACCGTGGATTTACAACCACGTGCAGACAAACCGGTAGCCTCCTGTCCAATCTGCGAGGCACTATATATTTCAATTCAGTAACAAAACGAATCAATCAGCCATAAAATAAAAAAAAATATTAGAAAAACGTCGACAAACCGCAATCGTAAAACCTGAGAACTATTGACCACAAAAAGGCCGATTCTCTGTTACTAGCTTCTGTACAGTCCCAGGAAACGAGTATCATATTGTCTGCTTGGCTCAAATATTTGTCACACTAGCTCCCTCAGATGGAAAACAGAAAAGGTCGCACCATCTTTACTGTTATTGTCTAGATTGGACTTCACTCAGTCTATTTGATGGCTTCAGTAAGTTTTACTGGATGCGTGACGCAAAAATACAGAAAAAGAGTGGGCGTAGGTTGGAGAAGAAGTTCATTGTATCACCTTAAACGAAAAAAACCAGGCCATGTATGTTAACATTATATCCAAAATACTCCAAATTAAAATTGTAAGCTTATTCATCACGACACAAAAGTATCAAAAAAGTATCGATTTTTTAATATTTAAAAAATACTCAACAAATTTTTAGTAACAAAAATAGAAACAAAATAATGAAATATTAACTGTAAAAACTTGCTATGTAAAACAAAATCAATCTGATGTTCGCTATTATTGAATTATTATTGAATGCTCAATATCTACACTAATGATACCAACCTTTATTTTAAGAATGATAGTCAAAAGGCAATCAATCAACTAACTGACTTCTTTCAGTAGTTTTCAAATTTTTTAAAGTAATTCTTAACTTTAATGTTAAATTAAATCCAGAATTAGGGATTAAATCATGTACTCAATAGTTTTTGATAAATCGATCATAACAATGTATCGCATTAGGAAATTCAATACGAAACTTGAATTTGTTTAAGAGTAAGAAATCGTGTTCTGTGGTAAGTTTTTGTTTTCTTTACTTTAATGCCTAGTTAATTTGTGCTTATATATGCATAATTTAATGAAATTAATCCTCCTCAGTTTTAATTTAGTTTCTACATTTCTGAATTTTAAATATCTGCCTGTAAATATTTTTCACAAATCTATACATGTTACCATTTTCCTGTTTCAATACTAAAGGTTCTTACTTCTTACTAGAACATGGTCTTCTCTCAAACATGAACATGTTTGACCTTTTCTTTAAAATGCAAATTAACAGATCTGTTAGTTCAGTAATATCACAGGCCACATAGATTTTATATGGTATAACAATTAAATATAAAATTCAGAATTTTCCTAGTCACTATAATGACCCCCAGGGTAATCCAGTGGCTTGAGTGTTCGCCTTTGGACATTTAGATCGATTCTCTGGCCTTGATTTCTTCGCGTGGGAGGTAAACAAGTCTGAGCCTGTCGTCCCTCTGAGAGGACGTTAAGCCGTCGGCTCCGAGCATCAATGATGTATACTTGTTAAAAATCCCTACTCTGAATATACTTGAGTTAAGTAAAAATTAGAACTCCCAATGTGAAATAAACCCAGTAATATGGCTCGCCCATTACCAAAACGGGTGCCAAATAATAAATGAGCCACACTTTCCGCCAATAGTATTAAAAATTGAATGTATATATATGTGGGTGTAGGAAAAACAAAACAAAAAAAGTGTATAAGTTTCTAGCCATTCTAGAAAGAAGGTTGACAATGCCTTTTGCATGTAGCTCCCTCTTCAGTTTTTCCCAGCCAAATGTTTGGCTGTGGTTTCATTACTTTTATTCTAGCCTACTAAAGGCACTTCAATTTCTCTTAGAGCACATTAAACCAGAACACAATACACAAGCCGAATAAAGCAGTAACCATGAAATAAAGAATTTCAAATTGTTTGTTATGAAATCTAAATGTACAACTTGAAAGTTACCTTGAAAACTTAACGGAAAAAAAGCAAATACAAGTATAAACATAATAAAATTGAACCATATCGCATTAAAAATTCTTTGTCATTTTTATAACTTACTTAATGTTTTTTTCTCAAAATCCTTGTAGTATTTGAAATGTTTTGCATCTAATATTGTTTTGTAATTTTTTATTTTATTTATAATAAAGTCTCATTTTGAGACTTTATCAGTAATTGTCAAGTATTAATAAGTGAAATTTAAAAAAAAAACAGAAAACAAAAAAGCATTAATATTTGCATGCAAAGACCGTTACAAACGATTCCACAGTAAACTCCCGACTCATCCAAACCCACTCGCTCAAAACCTTTCCCTTCTAGTAATCCCCACAAACGCCCTAAGATGACTAGAAGGGCAATGGCCACGTGACCTTCTGTCGTCATAAAGATTAAATATAGTTACGGAGTGCCACCAATGGGTGTCCACCCGATTTCCGCTACAAAATCAAACAGCTAAAGGGGAAAGCCTGAAACAAAATTACTTCTAAACACATGAAATTGTAGTCGAAATATCCAATAATACAAAAAAAAATTGCATTATAGTATAACTTTAAATTTATCCACAACAAATTTTATATTGTAAGTTGTTAATGATTGACATTGGCAAGTGAGTAATTTCTTCTTGTTAAAAAATTAACAGTTAAAATTGTTTTTAAATAATGTTATGCATTCTAATATACTTTTTTAGTTTCATTTAGATCGTTTCACGATTTAAGGTTTCAATCAGTTCGACTACAAGAGTTTATATATTTTAAAATAAATTGTTGATTCATTAAAATGTTTTAATATTATAGTTCATTATTAAAATATTTTTTTCAGAATCTCGTCTTTATGCATTAATTAGTTTGATACTGAACTCCTGTGGGGAGACAGTAGCTGAGACAGCAAAATTAAAATTCCCTTGCAATTGGGACTTCTTTGTCGGCAAAAACTAGGCAAATAGTGTAGGTTCGCATTTAAACTCTTACCAGACATTTTCTTCTGAAGTCTATGAGGCAGAAAATATGATATATTGAATAATGCATTTTATCTGATTGCTGAACTGTATAAATGGAAGGACTTACTTAACCTGGTATATGTGATATGGGCCTGCCTTGTTAGATTTGACCTAATATGGGGGTTAAAGAGGAAATCATCTCACCATCTCTCAGAGAGATATCATCTGACCTTCAGCCATACAAACATCATTAGAATCTATCAGATATTTATCATCTGACCATTTGTCAGTCAGATATCATCTGACCTTTGTCAAATAGACCAAATGTGACAAGCTGTGACTCATACTTCATCTAATTATCTGTAAGACGGCTTATCTGACTATTTATCAGGAAGATAAGAGTTGACCTTCTGTCATACAGGCATCATTTCCGTCTGCCAGACAGACAGGCATTTGGTCATCTGTCAGACAGACTGTAGTCATGAAGTTACCTATGTTACTTAAAAGATGAATTGACTATAGGACAGACAGACACCATCTGAAAATCTGTCAGTGAAACATGATTTGACCCCATGTCAGACAGGCATCATATAGCCATTTGTGATACAGACATCGGACCAGACAAGCACCATATGACCATGTGTGATATGGACATCTGATCATCTGTCAGACAGACAATCGTCTTGAGGTTATGTTACTTAAAAAATGAATTGCAATAATAAACTCATACTAGACCTATTTCTGATATGAATTGCTATCACATAACACCTGAATGGTCTTAACTGACCTAACATAAGGGTTTAGACTGTAATATATTCTGTCACTTTCCCAGAAACTGTTACTATCGAACCTTTAACATTAACTAGATCGTAATAATAAATCGCAATAATATTATTAGTCCCTAACAATATATCTTGCTCTTATACCTCCAAAATATTAGTCCACTGTTTGTTGTGTACCAAATCTGATTCGTTCTACGTTAGTCAAGCGTACACCAGGCATAGCCTCCGTATGACTTGTCATAAAGCTCCCATCTACCCATCGCTATCCATGCCAATAGCCAAGGAGTCCCCATCGATCATTGCCACTAGCTGCAGATTCTACGATAATTCCCTCTTTTTTAAAAATGTTACTCTACGGTCTTTCAAATATACCGTTGTTTGTCTGCTCAGTGCGCTTGGCCTTATTCTAGAAAGATAAAGCTATAATTAGTTCGTTGTTTTTTCATTTATTGTTTTATTTATTATAATTTTGCATTATTTAATTATTTTATATAATCATTGTAAAATTTTAATTTTTATTACGGCTTAGTATTTTTACTTTTTATTTATTTATTACATCTTTTCCTCATCCTTCTGTTTTCCTTCTATTTATTGTTTGTTTTCTTGTTCCGTATACTCTACATAATTGTAAATTTGTTTTGGTCTACCCTTACTATTTGTGACAAAGCGCGCATGCGTCAAAATATTTAGTCTCCAACCTTCTGTGCTCTAGTGTGCTTGGTGTAAACACCTTCCTTCTCTTTTCCCTCCAGATTATGGTCCACACCAAACATTCGAGACTCTAAGGATATGTTTTTTTAGTCCCCACGAGGGCTAACTGTTTGAACTTGGGAGTGAAATTGTGTGGATGTTGAGGTTACCTCACTTGTCCTATTATTAATCCCCAATAATATATATATATATTATATATATATATAATTATATATATATATAATATAACCCTCCATCATAATAATATATATATAACCCTCCATCTTTAGATATGGGGAGATCTCTCTCACTTCGTCCTCTCTTCTAGTCTTCTCCCGATGACAATCAACAGTTCGAAATATTGAATTTAGTAAGTGTACATTTAATCTTTTTTCTGTGTCATATTTTCTGTAATTTAAAGTTATACATATATATATGTATATATGTATGGTTATACATATGGTTATATATATATACATATGGTTATTGGGGGCCCGATCAGATCCCGGTTTAAATCAGAAGCGTTAACTTTTATTTGTTTTTCCTTTTATTTTTAACTTATATATTCATATTCATATATATATTTTTTTATTTTATTATTTTTTTCCTTTTTTTATTATATATATATTTTTTATTTTTTTTATTTTTTTTTTATTTTTTTTTATTATTTCCTTTTTTATAATTTTTAATTTATAATTTTTAATTTTATAATTTTATCTTTTGTTTTTGCTTTCTCCGTTCTCCGACGTTTAGTGCCTAGCTCCTTTTTTACGCTAGTGCTGCTCTCTTCGGTTGACTCTTTATTTCTTCATTCGCGCTCCGTTCTTCGACGTGGGGAGATCTCTCTCACTTCGTCCTCTCTACTAGTCTACTCTCCTGATGACGAACAACAGTTCGAAATATTGAATTCTGTAAGTTTTCTTTGTATTCTCTCTTCTGTGTCGTGCTTTGTGTAATTTAAAGTTATATATATATATATATATATATATATATATATATATATTATTAAAATGTGCCACAGCTTCGGCGTTCACGACTTTCAAACTAAGCTGCTCCAGTCTCCTGACAGTTTTACGAATGCATGGTGGTAATTGCCAAATAAGTTGCCCAAAGGACATTGAGACACTTTTTTAAACACTTTAATGAACATAAAAGAATTACTTACAAAAACAAGCTTTCGACTATTCTTTAGTCATCATCAGGTTAAATTAATATTATTCAGGTTATTTAATATTCCAAATTCTTAGATTAAAATCACAGAAATCGAATAAAAATTTCGATATATATATATATATATATATACAAAGGGAGAGAGGGGGAATCATTATCATTGACAATAGCGATGAGGATACGTGAGTGTATAAAAAGAATAACTAAAGAAATAATGTTTTTATAATTTTCCTTAGTGAGAGAAGTTGATGTCACAAATTCATGGTCACCTTTGCACCTAAACATTAAAGTTTCCAGTTAATCGCTCTTTGGTTGTTTAACCTATCACTCAACTTACCTAACAAATGGATGTCCTTTGGACCAGTATACCTGCTCAAGTGGCATTTGTTAGTGTATGCGTGGCTGTATCACCATATGTGTACAAGGTCTGCAGCGGCCGTCGGCCTTGAAATGGAGAAACATTCTTTGCGTTGTTGATTAATAGCATTAAAGTACGTCAATGCTATAAGATGAATCAAGAGTTAAAGTCATTTGACTGCATACAAATATTTGTGGTAAATTATGGGAGGATTTGCGACTTGTACAACTCCACAATTGTCACAGCCTTCATTCTCAAAATTTAATAGGTTCAGTAGCACTTTACTTGAATATAAATTAATTCCATTAATAATTCATTAATTAAAATAATGCCTTGTAAATATTTTCCTTATCTGGTTATTGTATTTGGATAATTGATTGAATTTAATAATTTATCTGTATCCAGTAGTTTGAAAAATATATATTAATTATTCAATAATATTTCAATTTAATGGTAAAAAAATGAAAGTTTTAAAAAGAAACTATAGATCTATGATTTAAAAAGAAAAATTAAAATTAATAAAAATAAGTTCGTATTTAAAAAACAATTTTACATAAAAGAACTTAATATTAAAATGACTCCTGTATGACTAATTTTCGAGAGTGATTTATTAAATTAACAAATAATTCTGCTTAAAAAAAAAAGAAAAACATTGAAATAATCAGGTGTGAAGTTGTGAAAAAAGTCAGAAAATCGAATGAATGTTATTATTACCAGCATTTAACTGTTATAAAATGATCATTATTTTTTACTTTACTGTAAGTACAGTATAGTGGTCGTGAAAAAATTTGATCTCGGGGCTTTGACGGATAAACATATTTTGAGGTTACCAAATTCGTTTCATGACATTTTTTTCAAGATGTCCATGAGTATGTGTATCCAAAAGTTTGTGTCCACGCTACACTCCACAATCTTTGATGATTAAATTAATATTTCACACAAAAAAATTTGCCTGACAGTTTAGATGTGCCCTATTGTTTGGAATCTATTGGTGAAATTAATGGAATTAATTAAATTGCAACATCACCAATATTATTAGTCAGAACAGTTAGCTTTCCCTCATTAAAAGCATTCTGATTTTGATGATTGATAATTAAAGAATTAGAAAATAGACATAAATAATCTTAATGTACACAACTTTTAATTATTGTCTTATAAATAGCACGAATATAAAAAAATAATGATTATATTCAATAAACATTTCAAGAATGATTTTCAATTTGCATCTATCAAATAGTTTATAAATTTTGTTGGCAAAATTTCAGCGATACTTTAATTTTGTTGAAAAGAATTATTAAGGAAAGAAGCAGTTTTTTTTATGCATCTGAATAGATCATCATTAAAACTTTAAAATCAGTTATTAAGTAGTTGAATTGAAAGTTATATTACTTTACATTTCTTTTCGTAGTATAACTTCAATCTTTTGTAATAATTTTTCTTTTAATTCTTTCCTATTGAAACTTTACTTGAGATAAAGGCCAATAAGTGATGGAATATTATAATTAAGTTTGTAATCATGTTTTAGATCTTTAAGAACAATAAAATATATTATATTCCAACTTTGTAAACCGTGAGGATTTCAAATAATAACAAATTCTTTAGTTTAGTATATAAAAGGAATAATAATCGGTTTTTAGTTAGATGTAAATGCATATATTTATATATATTATACATGTATATATACATTTTATATATATTTAGATGAAAATGTTTAGTTATTGAAAATGCATGTACCCACAAATCTATATAAATAAAAGATGCTTCTTTCGGTACATTGCTTAGAACTGACTCATTTCCAGGTATCTTTATGTTGTTTTATACACTTGAGAAATCGAATCCATCCTTAGAGAAGTGCATATTTGTTTGTTTGTCTGCAAAATTTTATCACAAGTACTAGCCACCATAAGTCGCAGCGAGCAGAAATTTTGATAGTAGATTTTTGCATGTCTAACTTGAAATCTAAAATTTGAATAGATTGGAAATTCAACATACAAACAAAGTTATAGACTTTTAAGCTGTGTTTGGCTAGCTAAACAGACATTTTTATTTTGAAAATATACAGGTTTAGCTAGTAGGTATTGTTAGTTGATTTTTATTTCGTTTGAGTTTAAGCTCACAGTAAGACCTTATTGTCAACGTGTTTCCTGGAGTTCAAGATCTACCATCTATTCAGAATAACTTGCTTTTTGATCAAGTCACACCCTTCTAATGAACATTTAGATGTTCTTCTTATTAGCAAGAAAAATCAACAAACAAGTTCTAACACTATATCAAGCTGAAGAAAAATCTTACAAGTCTGTAAAGAGAGTGATTGGTGATAAGGAAGCAGTTCATTATTCAACTACATTTTTTGACTCTGTAAATACTCTTGGACTGCCTGCTCATATATTAAAACTTAAAGCGTGGGAAACAAGCATGTTGTTACGAAACTGGAGTGCTTCGAAAATCTGCAACGGGAAATTACTCCAAATTCAAGCTTTGAACAGATACGTCTGTTCATGACTGGGTGTGATACCGGGGAGTCTGTGTGTATACCTCGCATACCATAGATTCCGAGCAACTATCTGTTTCCATTCAAACGGTTGTAATTTCCCATCTGTGTCTGTTTCGCAATGATGGTGAATAAGTCGCCAAGGTCAAACTCTGTCTACGGCAGGGATTTAAGTGAGTGAGGCCAAGTGTTTCTCACATGGTCAACTGTATGTTACTTGCTCAAGAGTCAGAAGTTTCTTCCATGCACCTGTAGGACAGACAGCTGATGTGGTGTGTACGGAGTCACTTACTTAACAATGTGCTAATAATGATATTTTTTTCTATTTTATAATTTTTAATAATATTTTAGAATACCACGTATCATCGCTGAATTTTTGTCAGACGGCCATGTCAGCTAGTGTAAAAATAAAATTATTTTATTGAATAAGAACCTTTTAGAATATTCTAGGAATCTGTTTTAACGTCGTTATTACTCATAAATGTAAGGAGGAAGACAGATAAATAATATAAAAAGAGAAGAAATTAAAAGCAAACTAATAAAGCAGTAATAACGTCTGCGAGTGCTCTTTGCCGGTGACATTTCAGGTTGCTTAGTAGATGTCCTTCACATGAGAATCTGGTTATTTCCTTAGCACGCCGCAATTCTGTTCTTCTGAAACATTCTGGAAATTACATATCATTTACTCGACTCAGTTTACAAGAAATTGTCCACTATAACATTGCTTGTAGTTTAGTTTTTCATTTTGAATTTCCTATCTATTTAGATTTTATTGAGTTGATGATGACTGTATCACATTCTTATTTACTTTGTAATCTTACTGATTAATATTTCTTGTCATCAAGAACAATATTCATGAACAAATTACTACTTTTGTTCCATTAGTTCAAACATTGTTCTGAGGTAAAATAGATAAACAAACAAAAGTCTCCACACAAATGACGTTTTATTCAACAACAACAACGCGTTTCGAAGACTTTGTGTCCATCATCAGGAAGACACCTGTTTTGATATTAAAACGTGTACCCAGCTTTTCAGTCATATCACGGAATCAGGAAGACACCGCAATACAAATTATATCTAATCAGTTACAAAATTAGACTAAGGGTACCCTACTCCTTTGTCACCTTATCTCCTAATTACCTCTCCCCATTCTATCAGAGCGGACCTATTTCCTACTAGTTGTTTTCACTTCACCAACCTTTCAACACCAATCCTTTGGGTGTGTCATGAATTCTCTCTTAATTGAATTTTATTATTTCATTCTATTTTTGTAACTGATTAGATATAATTTGTATTGTAGTGTCTTCCTGATGATGAACACAAAGTGTTGGAAACGCGTTGTTGTTGTTTTTGAATGAAACTTCATTTGTGTGAAGACTTTTGTTTGTTTATCCATTTTACCCCAGAATGAGTAAATACCACACAATTATTATTGCATAACTAATGATTTCAAGCATTGTTATTACCAGTTGCAGGATATGGACAACAGCTGAATTCGCTCAGATACTATAGGGCTGAGGTCAAATATTGTCACTGGCGTTTTACGTGATGAATACATAAAGGTTTCATTCGTTTTTGTTATACCTTTCTGTTACAAGTCACTGAGTTGAAACAAATTTATTATACTATTGAGTCTGAGAACTTCATGAATGATGTGATAGGGGATATTTTTTGGGGCTAAATCTTTTCATAAGGTACGATGAAGAGGATTTTTCCTCCTGATTGATCACCAATCAAGTGATAAATTGTTTAATGGATTCCCATCTTAGATCGAAAGTCTACATACCTGACATACTAACCTGCTAAAGGCTATAAAATAAGCTCTTCTGTCACTGAAAACGGAGATTAAACAATCATAGTTTTAATTACAATCTTATTAATTAAACCTTCATTGATTCATGAATAGTTATTTATACAAAGAGATATATTCATTAAGCATTAATGAAAAGCAAAGTAACATCAACTTGATTAAAGAAGTATTTAACTGATTTTGTCATTGTTTTTTCATCACTTCTAAACCAAAATCCACAGTTATTAATGGAGTTTTGTTTTATTCTACAACTACTAAATCTCCCTAATTAAATATTGATGCAATTTTATTAAAGTAAAACAAATAAATACTTGAATGTCATTCTTGTAATTTTATCCTCCAGTGATTTTTTGACCAAATATCGTTTTAATGATTTGTCTTTTGGGTTATAATAATTAAATATAGTTAATGGGTTAGTTCCACTGAGGTTAGTAATATTAGAATTAGTTAGAATGAGTTAGGTGCTCTTGAAGATGGGATCCAGGCGGACCCGAAACCGGTCGAGCTTTACAGAGACTTTACGAGGTATGACGGAATGTATTATTACTAATTCTTATAATAATTAATTTGAAAATCTATACAGTAAAAGACACATAACAGAGACTGACAAAAAGTCAGTACTATATTTTTAATGTTTTGACTGTCTCGTCATCGAGCAGAAAACATTGAGTTCAAATCTTTGATAACGACTCAGTCAAATATAGCAGTAAAGTTTTGTGATTTCTTTTATAAGTTTTATGAATTTAGAAATGTTATACATTTTTTTATGAATTGCATATGTGGTTTCCAAATGTTTCTTTAAATTTAGTTTATTTAGTTCGTAAAAGTGTAATATATCACAAGATCTTGTGGGTGATTTTTTTATCTTCTGGTTGTCGTTTCCACATTAATTGTCCAAGGGACATTAATTCAAGGGCATCCAGAAACCCTTGCAGGTAGCGACTCAGGCCGAGAGGCCACTCACCCCACAGGATTAACGCCCACCATTTCTTAAACTTTATGGAAAACAACCCCTTCTACCTTCTCCATGTATGTATAAACCAGATATTTCACCTTAGATCTTATTCACGTCCTGATGATGAATGTTGATCATTCGAAACATGTCGACCATAGGAGATGTACTTTATTGTGTAGACAAAATAACGAGAGTGTTATTTAGAAAAATTGAGAAACTTGTTAAGAAACAGGTATCAGCTAAATTTGGTGTCATTTTCAATAATGTATATATATATGAAACAAAAAGCCACAGGGAAAAGTCAAAAACAAGAAAAGTATGTTCTGAGGCCTTTCACACTATCACTATATAAGAGAGATACTATAAGTTTAATATAAAAGAATTTACAACAAGGTTATAGAGAAGTATAAGAGAAGGTGTTGAAAACAGGAAATGTAGGAATAATGAAATTATAATAACACTTTATTGGTACATGAACTGTAGCACTAATACAGGTTCACCTTTCAGCCTCTTGAGAGAGACTAATGAAACAACATCCAGTCTAGCCGTTAAACAGCATAGTGACAGCTTTACGATTAACTCTCATTCCCAGCAGGAATAATTCTTACCAAACCTGAAACTACCTCTTTGTGTTCATCCAATCAGTTAAAGAAAAAATAAACCTTACAACTTCTTTAAGTCGATCTGAATGGGCACAAACAACATATAATCTTGATCTAGCATGGTATTACTGCTGATGAAGTATAAACTTACTCATGCATAATCTTTGGCATGATTTCAATGAAAATTGAGTATTCCTCATCATTTATTGAAACTACCAAGTATAAGGAAACAGGTTCCACTAAATCCTGATAACTTTATACTTTTCATTGATTCATAACACTTATTTCGTATTATTTTAATTTTAACGGAGTATCGTTTAGGAATTTTGGACTTTATTGTGCCTGAAATCAGAAAATTATTTACTGAGACCTGTTTCATGTGTCATAGATCGTTAAAAGATTGACGGAGGCGTCGACAGCTGTCAAGTTGATATTCTGACGGTTTCAGTCACGCAGCTAGTCTTTGCTTTTTAGTAATTTATATTTAATTACTCTTGTCACCACTTGGTACCCTGTTATTTGTCACTTCCTCACTCCTGCCAACTTCAAAACCTGAAGAGGTCCAGAAACAGTAGAAATAATAGCAGCAGTGGTATAATAATACTTCATTGATAGATGAACTGAACGACTAATACATATGTAACTCTGTAAGTCAGCTAAGGAGAACTAAAGCAAAAACAACGCCATCCAGCTAGTAGCTATTGACCCACAATAGTCAACCCACATCTCTTTAACACACGAAATATTGACAAAAATCTTAAAAAGTCAGTGTTCTAAATGTCCCAAAGGAGTACATGAGGTGATTTTCGTATTTCAATAGTTGTCGTTTGTCTTTTACTTTATGCTATATTTTAATGTCTTCTTATCTCAACCACATATATATAACACTATTTTTCTTTTCTATCAAGGTTTGGTCTAGTTTCAAACAGTACAGTACCATTAAGCTCCCGCTTTGTCTATATTTGTAGACAGCTTCAGGGCTACATCAATAGAGAACTTAATTACAGTAACAAGAAAAAAATGTATAAGTTAAAATACCAAGGTAATTATGTACAACAATTAAATAATGTGACTTTCAAATTTTTTCATGTTTTTGTAATTAAGTTCTGTATTGCTCTAGCCCTGAATATGTCCAAAAATAAAGACGAAACGTCGGCATAAAGGTCTGAATTTATAAAACGGATACAAGAAAAAAATTGGTTTACCACATATTTGATATAGAAGGTAATTAAAAGTAAACATATGTTCTGGGAGCCTCAAAACATGTCGTTAAAACGTTTCAGTTAAAGGTTATTCACCTTTAGGTCACTTTAAGATGCTCAAAATGTTATTTGGCGTCAATTGAACTCCTGTATGAGCCAGAATAACTTTTTGTACTCAATCAGAAGTCTTAAATACTGTTCTTCTCCAGTTCACTATTGTTGGGAGCTTTCACGATACCTGACATAGTAAGGGCTCATGACAGACTCTGTGTTCTATATCAGGCACGACGTGCACCAGATTTTTTTGTTTATCTCTCATGAAAAATCCATAGTCATGACAGAGATTCAAACTTCGATTTTCAGTACCAATAGACATCATGCTATTACTATACCAAACTAAACCTTCACGTAAAGCATGAGAATGGCTTAAAAATGAGAAAAAATTAGTGTTTTTCAATATTATTATACTGTTTAGTAATTTAACAATAAGGAAAACTATTTGGAATAAAGATTTAGATTTATGTGGCATTAGAATGCTAGGGAAGAGAGTAGGACTCAAGATTGAAGTAATTTGAAGGAATCGTTCTCAAATCTATAATCTCACTGATGGCCTAGACGTGTCTCTGCTCAGTAAGACTCAACGTGACGATATTAACGTAGTAAGAATCACTCTCATTTGAGCAAATGCAGCGTGTTAGGAACATTATTGACTTCACGAAACTATCTGAAAGAGGCCTTTAAAAAGACCTTTCTTATACCTACTCTGTCATATCAAATCATCAAGCTCCTTTATTTTTCGTAATTTCCAAGATGCCTTCACGAACTAAACCACCAAAATCTTCCTTTTTCTCTTCTAATTAACTCTGTAGTTAAAGCACAAACTTAAGGTTCCTGATCTTATACGCATGTCGGCTTATTCTGTTTTTTTTTCTGATCTAATTGAGTGTCTGCTAGAAATTTTCACCATCAACACAGATGATTCCCCGCAGGAATATTGCTACTACTTTACGAACCTTAATTTTTCCCTAACTCTTGACTATTTGTTGTGTTTCGTTCATGGAATGGCCGAAAGGTCGAGAGACACTATTACAAATTAAAACAGGTAGGGTGATTATCACCAGTGTTCTACAGTCACAGGGACGAATGTTCGATTTTTTAATCATTCCTAGTTTCCATTTTCTAGATTTTAAATTTCTGACATTAGATGGCATTAACAACAGCTATTCAAAAAATATTTTAATCTCACTCCCACCATTTCAAATCCTCTGAATTATACATTATTTTTCTAAAACACCTAGTCATAATAAAGTGGACCAAACGTATTTTTAATAACTCCTTTCAAAAAACGATGAATATTTTTATTTGCATCATTAATAGTAATTTCTTTTACAAGTTACTTAAATTCGGGTTATTAGTATCTATCAGGCATATTGCTAATACATATATTTCTTTTGACTAATTACTTTTATTAAAATTATATTTTAGGCAGAAAAAATACTTGATAGATTATAAATTACTGGCACACCGTCGTCTTTTTTGGTCATTCTTAATTAGGATTAATTATACATAATTATATGCTACAGAACACGTGTACATAGTTATACATAATATGTTATGCATACAAATGTTAACTGTTCTCTATATATTTCAAATCACATAATAAGTATAGCATAAATATTTCATAATCAAATAAAAATTAATTAGTTCATTAGATAATAGAAAACAAGCTAATAATTACCACGATTAATTAACTAAAAAAAATCTGGAGTATCCTAAACTTAACTTTCCTATAAGTAGTCATAATATCATACTTCTTGGGTATATAATAAATAATGTTCCATTTAGGTATAATATATATATCTAAATAGGAGATGTTTATTAGTCTTTCATTCCTGGAGGTAGAACAGATAATGATTGATCCACTTATCAATATATAAGCTTATTTTTGTATATCGCACCACTGATGTATATAATATCATTAGTATAACTACAGCAGTAATAACATTTTTCAAAAGTGAAAGTGAAGATTTCGTGTTACGAAATAATCTCTTGCAAGAGAACATAGCATTTGTTTCAATAGCCAGTGCATCTCTTACATAGTTTACCTGACCTCATTCTACATTGAATATTTGAGACGAATTTTCCCATTAAAAATTTGGGAAAATTCATATTTGGTTTGAAAAATGTCAGAAACCTGTAAGAAAAAATGTCGGTTCAAGATAACTTTTAATTTGAGATGTAGGATAAATACATTTATTATTCTTCAAAGAATAATTCCTATTATTTAATAGAAATCACTTTTTTTTCATTTGACAAAAATTATATATATACATACTAATTCACTCTGAGCGAGTGTTATCTTTTTCTGAGCGTGCTGTACTTTGTTATTAGATTGCTGTGAATGTATATTGTGAAAAAATATAATAGTAATTAGTCAGTTTTACATACTCAAATCAAATGCAAAGCTGGCTATTTAATATAATATAAAATTTTTATAGCTGGAAGCTTCCAATTTTTAAAAATAATAGACCTGAACAAATAGACTAGAATAGTGAAAAAACTGAACAGATGGGATGAACTGAATGAGATGACTGAACAGAACAGATGAAGAGAAATTCATCTTCATTCGTGGTGATTTTTTACATGCAAAAATATTATTCTTCTTATTTAAATGAATGTATGTCTGTTTGTTTGTACTCGGTAGATTCAAAAACCATACATCCAATCGCCGTGAAAATTTAGGAAATTATTAGGTATATCCCCAGGAAGGTTATGTAAAGTTTTTTTAAAAATCAGAGTTGTGGTTCAGGTAATATCCCAAAAATATTATAATAGGTAAGGTTTGCTTTATAACCTGTTTGTTTACATTTTGACATTAATTGGTAATGGCAGCCGCAGGTAGGTTATTCTTTATGATAATATTTCCACATGCTTTGTTCAATTGGAAATAACCAGGTCCCAGAAATTTTATTATTGTTTTCAGATTGATATTAAAGACAATTATTGTAATTTTATATGGGTTTCTTATTAACTTTAACAAAGCTTTAGCTATTATCAATAGTTTACAATGAACTTTTCATATCTAATTGGTTTAACTTGCTTTAAGCATTAAAGAAAGTTATGCGTTAAATAATAACTTGTTAACTTTAAGTATGCATGATCTGACGACTATTACTAATAATAAGTATAATATTTGAACCATTAATTCTAATCTTAAAAGAATAGTTAAAGTATTGTTTAAGTTTAATGGATGTAAGGCTTCTTTATTTATTCCTGATTTATTAATTCGTTTGTTTAAAATATTTAATTATTAATAATTAGTATCCGGCCCTACATCATATATGCAAATGATAAATTATTATATATATATCGATAAGAGGTTTCATTTCTTTATGTATTGTTCGGCAAAAAATATTCTTTTTATTATTTTTTTAATCTAATCTATCAACTACCAATTGTATTAGACAAAGTGTGCAATTTATAGTCAGTGTTAGATTATATCTTTTTTGCGTAATCTATCATTTTAATTCTGTATTAATTTCGTTTATCTCAAAAAAGTTAAGTGTAACGGAACTATAGAAAATTTAAATTGTTTTCGTTATATGTAATTTATTATTAGAGTTGGAATTAAATTGTTTCCCAGGTAAAGCCGGGTAGGTCAGCTAGTATCTCATTAAAGTCAATAAATTATTTAAATTTTTCATTATAGGCATCAATTTTGTTATGATTTTGATTTATTTAATAATTAAAATAAATGTTATCCATCTAATTACTAAGAGTTAATATTATGGATTAATAATGAAATTTCATTTGGGTTAAGTAATTAATTAATTAATATCATGGGAATATTTAAAACTTGATTATATTTTACGACTAACGCATGATGATTAGTAATTATAGAGGAGACAATTAGTTAATTATTTTGTTTGTCAGATTAATTAATGGTTGCGAATGACGCACTTGTTAGGCAGGGTATCATAGTATTAATGTAATATCTACTTAAACGATCGGTGACTGCTTCTTTAATGACTCCAGTGATAAAGGAGAGTTCTTTTCAAAGTTTTGATGGTTGTGTGTCTAAACCGGAAAGAGAAAAGAATTGAAAGCGAAAGGTTTTTAGAGTTGAGAGTAATGCTTTAAATATTGGAGTCGGTGAAGCCGAAGGTTGGGTTTTTTTTTTACAAAAGCAGTGGGCTAGATCAAAGTCGCCCCAGAGATAATGTTGACGTGGGAATGGTAATATTTCCAAGGATGGTATTGATTCCTTCCTTTCTGCACTAAGGGACGGCTGGCATCCTGTATAGCTCCCTTACGCTGCCTTATCCCTTCCACAATCAAACGCTTTTATTACTTTCGTCTTCAGCCCGGCATAGTTACACTAAACGCTTTTTTACTCAATCCTACTTTGCTGGTCATTATACATAATCATACCAAGTACCATTCATGCAATAAAATTAAATTATTAAATATAATTACAATAACCTACCGACATACTGATATAATTTTTAATGCTATTACTTATTCTTATAATTTGTAAGAAATAAATATTTAATTACAATTTACAATAACATATTTAACAGTCATACACAGCTTAATATAATTCGTATACTTAAATATATATTTTCATAAAATTAATTACAATAATTGCTAATTTTGTATTAGTATTATTAGCTAAATTAAATATTGTTATAGTTAATATAGTTTACGTTATAGTTAATATATAGTTTATTTTTATAGTTAATATACTCGTAGTTGCCATAATCAAAGTGTCGAATAGAGTTCTTATATATTATATGCATTCTTATAATTACGTCATTCTTATCTTAGCAATTAAATTGTTAAATATAATTACAATATTTTATAATTTACCTAATTATACAGTCTAATATAATGTTTATATATTATAATAAGCACTATTACAATTAAGTAATTTTTTCTTAGCAATTAAATCGTTAAGTAAACTACAATAATGATTAATTAACCTAATTATACAGTCCAATATAATTCTTCATATTTTATTTATTTATATTTATAATTAGGTCATTCTTATCTTAGTAATTAAATTGTTAAATATAATTGCAATTATATTTGGATATAAAGTTATCCAAATTATACTGTGTAATATGATTCATATTTGTTATTCTTATTTTCTTATCAAATAATATTAATAGTGGTATATTCTTATAATCTAATATATTTGGACCGTCTATATAATAGTTTTTATTCCTAAAACCTAATATAATGATACAGTGTTATATCATTCTCGTATTTATTCTCGGGTACCTAACATCATATATGTTTGGAACCAATATCTTTACAGTACGGTCTTTTCATCACTTTAATTATCATAGAAAACTTGGCAAACAGTTTGCTCAAGATAATAAAGAGAATTAAAAAAAGAAATGTATCTTTAGTAAAAGATAATAAATGTAAAACACAATGTCTGAAGTTGAGAGAAACTTCTATTGCTATCTTTGTGCTAAATATATGTTTACAAAGACTAGTAACTGGAGAGTTAACAATCTTTACTAGGTCGCAATTAAATGTTGTAACTCTTAACAAAAGGATTCTTTAACAGAAAGTTAAGTTAATGTTACGTGTTAAGTTAGTAAATTTACAAGTTGTCATGTGTATAATCCACCCATACTACTCAGTGGATCTAGTAAATTATGTGATTTGTTTTCTATCGTCAATCAGGTGTAGGACACTGACAAGACAGTTTCTAAACATTTGTTACATATATAGCTCAAGAGGGTC
The DNA here is from genome assembly GCA_026182355.1 of Hermatobates lingyangjiaoensis. Classification (NCBI taxonomy): domain Eukaryota; kingdom Metazoa; phylum Arthropoda; class Insecta; order Hemiptera; family Hermatobatidae; genus Hermatobates; species Hermatobates lingyangjiaoensis. The sequence continues at coordinate 773,357 of JAPFBL010000059.1, forward strand.
AACCATATGGCCTGCAGGCTGAAAGAAGTCTGACAGATGGTTCAATCCCATCGAGGACGTTAATGTGAAACGGTCAAAAATTAATTATAAACCTCTGAATAGCCTAATAGTAGGAATAGACAGTTAATGATATTGAAATCTAGAACATAGTTTATGTAATATATACCTGTTGGCCATGTTACCACAGTGGCAACGTACTCGCCTCTGAACTAGTAGGTTCTGAGTTCAATCTGTGGCCCTCAATTTATTGACGTGGCAGGTTGAAAACTAGTCCCTCGTAGAGGATGTTAAGCCGTTAGTTTTGAGCGTGTACGATGTTTGGTACTCTTTAAAAATCCATACTCTAAATGCACTTAAAATTTAGGACTCCCAATGTAGAATCAATCTGCATTGTGTGGTATCACAAAGGGTCAATGTTTGGCTTGTGTGTTTTCCCTCATGAAACTGTCACTGCAACCTAATCTATGTGATGTACCTATATACTATCTACCAGTATATCTACAGATATTGTGGTATGGGTGTCAGTTTAGCCGTTGGTATATTATCATATCTATATTAAAATACGGTTTTATTTCTTTTTCGTGCTCTTCATCCAAATGTAATATGTATCACAGTTTTGTAATTTAGTACGTTCAAACAAATAAAGCGAGGCCTTCAGGTATGCAGTAGAACCCTTCCAAGCAAATATTTTCAAGACGTATTGTATGAAATAACTAAGAAGATGTTGTAGTTATCTGTCAGGATAAATTTGAGAGGTTTAACTAAATGCCTGTAGATATTATTAGAGGATATTTCTATTACCTTTGTTTTAGATAGTTTTATTTTTTTACAGTTAAAAAGATATGTTATGATCCTAATAAGGATTAATTTTTCCATTCGGTTACTCAAAACTCACTACAGTTATGTTGGGTCAACTATAGATGAACATAGACGAAAACTACATCCGTTTTATCTCGTATATCAGGTCAGTGTCCAATAGTTTGTGATGTTCACTGAAACTGCATTCACCATAAATGAAAAGTACAAATGATATCAAATTCCAAAACAATACAAAGAATGTTAAAAGTAGATGTACAACCTCGAATGTCGTGCAAATAGTCACCGTGTCGTATTTACCTGTTATAGTGAAATAAGAAGTTTCTGCACATGAATCAACGCTTTTCGACCCTAGGAGTTCTTCATCAGGTTAAATCAGCTCTTGAAAAAGATGAGAGACATACTCTCTCATCGTTCTCAGTATCTCATGTAATCTGAAATGGGTTCTAAAAGTGTGTTATTGTCACGTTAAAGGTGTTGTAACCTGATGATGAACTCTATATGGTCGAAACTGTTTGTGTTTGTTATAAAACAAAACAGTGTTACAACTTTTTCCATTATTTTTCTAATTTTTTTTAGAAAAATAATCTAAAAAAAGTTCTTTTTATAAGTTCAAATTTGTTCATACTAAAGTCTGACTTTGCTTGTAATTCCGGGATTTTAAACGTTATATTTTATACACAACTTATATTTGAGACTAATGCAAAAAAATAGGGTCAAAATCAATTTTTTTAGCGTGCTTGCCACGTTTAAAATCTTATTTTTATGAAACTTATAAGTTGGAATAGTCCATCTTCTGACCTCCATTCATGGGTGGGGATATAAGTTAGTCCTAAGTCTATATAATATCAAATTCTTCTCAGAAATCCATCACCTTATTAACTTGAGTGGGTATGATGTATGCTCGCCGATGAAAAATCAAGCTGAATATGTCAAAGTAAGCGGAATATTCTCCAGAAAAACAACAAAGTTTGTGTATAGCTGATAAATATAAGGGTGATAAAAAGAATAACCTGTCGGGTGCATGCGAACGTTATAATAAATTACCTTCAAGAAGGACTAAGAACACTTTAGGTGGAAAAAACTGCCACAGGATAATGTCGAGATGATTTATTTCAATCAGACTGGTGGAAATGACTTAATATTTTTAAAACATGTATAAGACATATGGAGGTATAATTTAGATAAAGTGGTTTTAAAATAAGTACTCAAAGAAGCTTTCAGCCAATTGTGTAAATACCCGTGTTTCTATAAGCAGCTCTTTCTTACTCTGTCTCTCTCACTCTTTGACACACAGACACACATGGCACTCTATGTATATTACTTACTCTGTCTCCTATAAAATAGACATATAATCACACATAAACTCACCCCCTCACAACACATATGTGCACACCTACATTCTCATGTATTTTACTCTCCCTATCACACATAATTACTCAAACTCTCCTTTCTTGTTCTCTCTTTATATATCTCATACAAAAATATGCATACTCACTCATCTTTCTCTCTTCCCATTTCTCCCTCTCTCTCTCTCTCTCTCCCCCCTCTCTCTCCTCTCTCTCTCTCTCTCTCTCCCTCCCACTCTCCCCTCTCTCTGTCTCTCTCTTTCTCTCTCAGACACACACACACACTCGTACACGCGAAAGTTTGGAACTGCTAAACAGTGGTTTACCAGACACATTCGCTAAATTCATTAACTAAATAGACTTTGACCAGTTAAAATCACTTTCACTTTTTCGTAAATAAATTATAAATATCGTTAAAAATCATGGCCGAATTAAGCTTTCGTTTATTGCGAGAATTATATTATTATTTTGTAAATATCCATCTTTATAATGTGATCATAAATAAGTTAGTCAGAATAATTTGGTAATATTTAGCATTGAAGTGTTAATATAAATATGTAAGGATTGTATGTATTGCATGTAATACAATAAAGTAGTACACGTTGAGAAAAATGTGAAATACACTTGCAACAACACATAATCGTATTTCTCATTCTTGTACACTCTCTTTCACCACTTTTTTCATCATTACGCATGCTGACTATTATGCAGTAGGATAATAAATAAACTTTTTCTAACCAATTTAGTATGTATAACAATACATAATATTTTAAGCAATTTGAACATGTTATTTAATGCCACATCAACTGTCGCCTTTTGTTTGAAATAATTTCTAGAAATACACATACATGGCTTTGGCCCTCTGGCTACTTTCCAAGAGAAATGACAAACATAAAGACGATGTCATCATTATGACTGGAGGCTGGTCATGTGCCATGCTGCGGTGGAATGTGACCAATAGATGTATTGTTCTGCGGAATCGGTTCAACTGACACACTCCCAGTGGCAGGGTCATGAATAAAGCGCTTGTTCTCCTCTAGCCCTTCTCGTTAACAATCAACTTTCAATTATAATTGATTCAAGCATGAATGCAGTATGCAGTTTATCTGATGACCGTTTTGTGTTCGTATTTTTTTTTATAGTTTTTCATAAAGTAATATATACTACATGTAGTTTTCAAAGGCAGAAAAATTTAACCAAAAAGTTTACTGTTATTGCGGTTTGTTTTATAAATTAAAATTGATTGCTGTTGTTTATGATTCAGAGAGTGTACTAGACAAGCACAGATGTTTGAGAATACTGTCACACCACAGGTGGACCGTAGTAAGTGAGGATTGGTTTACGGTAGAAGGGATCATGAGAGACACGGTCCAGTGGACTGGCATCAATGCATTGTTAGTGAAATGCAATATTATTGTCAGTGTCTCACAGGTAGTTGCTTTATCATACCTCTTACCTCATTTTCATAGTTCAACCGGTTTTGGTACTTGTCTTTCATCAAGAAATTCCAGTCTTGCAAATCTAACGAGCTACACAAAATTGCATGCACTATAGTCAATTTCGTAATTATAAATTCCAGGTCAAAAGCCCACTATTGCTAACTTAATATTCTATAAGTAAGTGGTCAGTACTTCTTGTCAAAAATTAAGATTTTTATATGAGTAACGTGACATTGTTTATTCTTATTTAAACCTTTCAAGTGACAGGAATACATTTCGAAGGCTCTATGCTTGACATTGGCTCCCCTGATTGAGTTATTTCTTCTCCACCGCTTGCTAATGTGTTTTTCCAGGCCGCACCAACTAATTTCTAGTTAGAGGACTCAGTGATTGATTGGTCTGTCCTGTTTCTTTAGACTCTGGCCTCGACAGGCCTCTAATCCAATGCCATCTTCAAGGCAACTTCTTTTCTTCACCTTATCAAAGATTCATCTAGTTTTATCCAATTTTAAATCAATTTCTTGTGGAAACATTTTATGTAATCAATAATAATATCCATGTATAAAAACTAATCAATGATCCGTTAAAAAGTATGGTAATTTTCAGTCAGTTTTAATGAGCCTAATATATTTATTTTTATTAAAATTCAAACATAATGTTTTAACCAGACTTAATAAAGTTTAAAATTATACAGAACACTGTACAGTAAAAACCATTACAGTGTCTATATTTTGAAAACTATTTGTAATCAGGCGATGATCAGAAGAGAAGATAAAGAGATGTATTTAATTTGCCATATTGGGACTCGGTCACAATAATCTATAAAAACTAATATTTTTCATTCCTTGCCAGTAAATTATCTGAAAAGGGATTACAACAAATGACCGAAGAACCAGTACTTATTTGTGGATTAGTAAAGAATGCTGCAACGGCGAGTACTGGTTTATCGAATGACCAAGGACCAGTATTGGTTGATGGCTTGGTATGAAATGAAACAAATACCAGTTCTTGTTTGCGGACTGGTATGAATGCTGCTACGTCTAGTACTGGTTTGTTGTCCGTTATCAGATGACGCAAGGACAAACACTGTTTCACTACAAATTTCTTGAATACCTGTATTACAGATGACAATCCGCGTGGTTTTTAAACAGTTGACCAGTGAATCAGTAGACTCTATATTACTCACACTTTTCATGGAATCTAAAATTATATTGGAGACATTCTGGTATATGGGGAGTAACTGTTTGTTTTTTTGAAAGCTTGGTTCATCATAAATATGAGCCCTGACGTTTAGTAAAACACTAAAAAAGATAGAGGAGCATGAGTAGTGTATAACAAGAGGAAGGTTCTGGGGAAGGGAGGCGATGAGCTCTGCCCGGCGCCCCAGCCGGCTGGCTCCACGTCTATTGTTGAACAGATGTTTGTTGTCCAACACATACGAGCTCTTCCCTCTTCTGCCTCGTGTCAGTCGTTCATTCAACACCATTTTAATTCTTCTTTCCCTCCCGTTACCTGTTGCTTTTGTTTGGCCATTTCAAACCACTACTACAAACAAGCTAAAATTAACACAACACAAACAGTCAATTTGTCTGATCCATCAACAAGCTCAATATTGGTACAGTTCTCCACATGCCACCCACTGGCCTGTATATCTTGTAACCGACGCTTGTGGACAAAAGCCCATATCAACTGACCTCTGCACTGTTTGCCCAATAAACTTCCAGCTTTCAGCCTACAGTTCATTCCAAAGCCCCACTCAGAGTGGAGTTTATTTATAAAAGCTAAGAAGCAGTTTCTTTTTTGTTTTTCTCTAAAAGAGAGAGAGCCCTAGAAGAGCTAAACTCTTTTATTTTATTATCTCCTAAGAACACACTTTTATTTCTTTCTACTTTCTCAAGACCAATCAATGCTTCTTTATTTTTTCTTTTTTAAATAAAGAGAATCCTTTATACACTTCGCCATTACTCCTTCACTTAAACTTTTCAATAAAACTTTTATCTTTCGAAACATAATATATTCAGAAAAGGTTGTTTCTTTTAGCCAAATTCATTTCTAACCACTTATCATGAAATGGTAATTTATCAGGGATTTCCATAACAACAGATTAGGGTATATTTTTTGTTTTCTTTCTAAATTTAAATACCCATATGATTGAAATTTACAGCAAAGTTGTCAGAATGCTGTGGTTTATCTTTAAAATCACTAACAACTTTACAAACATTAACACTTTGAATTCACAAACATCATTAGCGTGATACAATCTGACATTGTTCGCCTTTGTTTGGTCTCCCACATGTTCACGCATTAATGCCCCAGACTAATCTGAAAATAAATATTCGTCTTGTATTGCTCGTAACTATTTGCTTCCTTTACTAATTATAGTACTTTAATAAGAACAAAAAATACAATGTCATATGCAAGTAGAAGAGGACTATGTTATTTTTGTATTACTTAAAAAAAATATGAAATGTTATCGATTGTTTCCCATGAAATTTTTAAATTTCGGAAAAAAAATTAAGAAAACTAAACTTGTATATCCTAAAAAGCGTAGGAAAAAAAGTTTTATTAAAAATATAAAAATTTTACAAAAAATATTGATAAATTCATAAATCTTTCATTTAAGGATTATCAGAATTTATCAGATTAAGGATTATCAGAATAGATTATTTGAATAGTTATCAGAATGTAGTAATTGCTTCGACTGTTTTTATTAAATAAACAGTTTAATATAAATGTGGATTTAAAATTTAAATACTCATTTTAATATAAATATATGATATTAAGAAGAGTATAATACGAGTATATTATGCTTGTTATAGAAATAGAGAAAAAATATAATATATCTTAGGATAAGATTGTTATAAATAACTATGTAATTGAATCATTTTTATCTTTCTAATTACTCTTACATTATTTATTTATTTTAAAATTTACATTTTTTTAAAATAAGTATTACTCATTAGAGAATTGTTTTACAGGGTTCTTTTTATTGTTCTTTAACTTTTGTTCCATATTATATCTACATTATAATATCATTCTTTGACATACACTTCTAAAGTTTTTAAAGTGACTTTATGTAGGTATATACATATATATATATATAATGAAAGGTCCGTGTGGACAATAAACACTTTAACACATAGAAAAGAACACAGAAAGACACTACAGAACTCACTTCGATATTTCGACATCCGTCGTCATCGGGAAGAAGTGCGAAGTACTCGCGTTGAGAAGCAAACTACTACTGGCCTCCAGAGTAACTCGTGGAACCACCGCAATGCTGCTCCCCAGCGGAGGAGAGGAAAAATAGAAATTCTTCCAATATTTATTTAGAAAACAAGATAAAAAATATATAAATTCGAAATAATAATAATAAAAAATAAATAATAATAATAAAATAATAATAATAAAATAATAATAATAATAATAATAATAATAATAATAATAATATATAATAATAATAATAATAAAATAATAAAATAAAAAATAAAAAATACAAAATAAAAAATAAAAAATTTATTATTTTTTATTTTTTATTTTATTTTATTTTATTATTATTATTATTATTATTATTATTATTATTATTATTATTATTATTATTATTATTATTATTATTATTATTTTATTATTATTATTTTATTATTATTATTTATTTTTTATTATTATTATTTCGTATTTTATATATTTTTTATCTTGTTTTCTAAATAAATATTGGAAGAATTTCTATTTTTCCTCTCCTCCGCTGGGGAGCAGCATTGCGGTGGTTCCACGAGTTACTCTGGAGGCCAGTAGTAGTTTGCTTCTCAACGCGAGTACTTCGCACTTCTTCCCGATGACGACGGATGTCGAAATATCGAAGTGAGTTCTGTAGTGTCTTTCTGTGTTCTTTTCTATGTGTTAAAGTGCATATATATATATATATATATATATATATATATATATATCAATGATCAAACCACAATAAGAAATGGGAAAACAAGAATAAGATCTTTCAACCGTAACAAGCGGTCTTCGTCAGAGTCAAAAACCCAACTGAACACTAGATGCAGAAAACATCTGGCGAGGAGTTGAGAAGAGTGGGAGGGAAGAGTGGTATTTTAAAAGGGTGAAAGCACAGGAAAGGACTAATGTCCAGAAAGGGATGTTTGGGGAAACAAAGGAGTACAGTAAGAAAAAGTAAAGTAAAAGTAGACTTGTTTTCCCATTTCTTATTGTGGTTTGATCATTGATTGTTGTTTCACGTGTTTATGTGAAATCTTTTTATCGATAAATACCATGTGCGATACCTACTCCTATTTCTGTTACCTTTTTCCTTGCTTCGTCCCTGTAGTGAAACATTGTTTGTCTAGCTTGACCAAGGCCCATAAATTAAACATTAGTAACGGTCTCTTCAAACTTGATACTTTCGTCACGAGGGCAATAGCCTCTTCAAAGAGGGTTGACAGCTAGCGGATAGTTTTTTTATTTTTTCTTACTGTACTCCTTTGTTTCCCCAAACATCCCTTTCTGGACATTAGTCCTTTCCTGTGCTTTCACCCTTTTAAAATACCACTCTTCCCTCCCACTCTTCTCAACTCCTCACCAGATGTTTTCTGCATCTAGTGTTCAGTTGGGTTTTTGACTCTGACGAAGACCGCTTGTTACGGTTGAAAGATCTTAGTCTTGTTTTCCCATTTCTTATTGTGGTTTGATCATTGATTGGTGTTTCACGTGTTTATGTGAAATCTTTATATATATATATATATATATATATATATATATATATATATATAACTTTAAATTACACAAAGCACGACACAGAAAAAATAATAAAAAGAACACTTACATAATTCAACATTTCGAAATGTTGTTCGTCATCAGGAGTAGACTAGAAGAGAGGAAGAAGTGAGAGAGATCTCCTCACATCGAAGAACGGAGCACGAGTCCGTTGGACTATATATTTGAGCTATATATATATAACAAACACTTTTTCTTTTTCTCGGAATTTGGTCAGGGTAAATATATGGAATCACCTTTTTGCCAACGTTTCGTCTTTATTTCAAGACATCTTCAGGGCTATAAACTAACAAAAAAACAATAAACAATGGACATTTGTCATTTCTACTTTAGAAACATCATAAACAAATTGAAAAAAGAAGTTGCTAAAGGCTGGGTTCTGTTACATTACAACAACCCAGAACCCACGTTCCCACGTTAGGTTGCAGTAAGTTCCCAGCCTTCAGTAAGTTCTTTTTTCAATTTGTTTATGATGTTTCTAAAGTAGAAATGACAAATGTCCATTGTTTATTGTTTTTTTGTTAGTTTATAGCCCTGAGGATGTCTTGAAATAAAGACGAAACGTTGGCAAAAAGGTGATTCCATATATTTATCCTGACCAAACTCCGAGAAAAAGAGAAAGTGTTTGTTAATATTTTGTGGTCAAGAAAACAGTACCGTATATATATATATAGATTCGCGCTATATATATATTATTATTTTTACAATAATAATAATAATAATAATAATAATAAAGATAGTGCTATCAATTTTCAACTGATTTATATATATATATATATATATATATATATATATATATATATATACAGAATATGATATATATATATATATATACAGAATATATAAATCAATTGAAACAATTGATGGGACTGTAGGTAAAAATAATAACAAAAGCAACACAAATATAAACACTGACGTAATTTGCTTTTCAAAAAATGTCCGTTAGAGTTTGTTGAAAGAGATATCCGATAGGAGAGGACGATTGCCAAATATAAAAGTCAGTTATGTCATTATCAATCTTTGTAGCTTTGTTATTATATATATAAATATATATATATATATTCATATTATTTGGTAAATTTTTGGTCTTTGAATTGAAACACTCCTTCTTATGCCAACGTTTCGATGTAATAATACATAATCCTCAGGGCTACAAAAACACGATAAGGCTACAATATTTTAAAATCAATATACAATTTCATTGTAGACTACAATACTAACATTAAAACTTAATATACGTATATTAACATCACGAAATGAGTATATGGCTTTTTTTCAATTTATTAAATTAACTGTTTAGCATTATCTTGGAATTTAATAACCCCCATACATGTATAATCCTTTATGAATATTAAGGAAGCTTAAGTTGTATATTTGAAAGAATGGATTAGAGATTGAGAGGTTTATGGCATGAAATAGAAAGAGGCTTACAGAATATAGAAAAAGGAAAGGAGAGTATAGGAAAGCTGTTTTATAACAGTGCCGAGTTTATGTACACCAGGAAAGAAATTAGTAATAAAAACGATTGAATTACTAGAGTCTTCACAGATGAAGACCAGTCTCTTATACAAAGCATACCTGTTTAAATCAACCTCAAACTCACTGTCAAAAAATTTAAATTTGATAAGTTAAAATTTATGATTTTGATTATTGTTTCCAATTTGATAAATACCTACGGATAGAGATCCCGAGATGTCCTTCTTAATATAAAGATGATGATGATTAGGATACTGAAGGTACATTTTCCTATTTGTAAATAGAGGAACGGCTGTTATCAGGCTAACATTTACTCAATAATATCACATGCGTTGAAATTAGTGACACATGACGAGTAAATGAAACAGATGAGCATTCTAAGTAGTCTGAAAGAAAAAACTTCATGTTTACAATCGAACCAGCTTGGCGAGTAGCTGGTGGTTGGTCACCTAGTAGCTGCAGTGTGTGTGAAACCCCTGTGTGTTGACGATTAATTAATGGTGTTATGCTTCATCATTTTCATGGCTTCATTTATCTGTAGTCTGGTTGGATCATTAATTTGCTTTAAAATGATGGTGTTTTGTACAAGGTCCTGGCGGGTGAGTTTTCTTCCATGTTCATGGGAGGTGTGTCTGGCAATGGGTCCTGCTTGAAAGTGCATGGTCAGTCGTCGTGAGAGTGTGGTCGATATCATACCGATATATTTTGAATTGGCTAGGAGCTCACAATCTCCTATATTACAGTTATATTCGTATATGACGTTGGCCTTTTGCAGCTCCGGGATGACTGTCTCTGGGCTGTTTTTCATTATCAGGTTCACAGTGGTTCTAGTTTTATAATAAATATGGATTTGAAGAGGTTCATTTTCGTTATTGCATTTTACATTCCTGCAATAATACATTCCTGTTATAATTATACATTATAACAGTTAGAGTGGAAAGTCGGGATCGGGCTCCAATAAAATAGAGCCCAAAGAGTCAGAGTCGGATTTCAGTCAGATATTCATCACCTGCGTCGAAAACCCTGGTTTAATATATACTTTATATATATATATATATATATAAAGTTACAACTAGAAAACACAAAAAAAGAGACTAACACTCAAGATTCTCGATTATTTCAGTTTTCTTACCGTCTTCAGGACAGGAGAAAAAGAAAAACAAGAAGAAACACGGGGATGTATAACGTGAAATCGTCCACCGACCAATACGAAGTGACACAACATATATAGTGTCACTATAAACATTATATATAATTATAAACATTATATATATATAAAAATTTATATAAATATTTATAAACATAAATAAATATATATAAACATTATATATATAAATATATAAATTTATATAAATATTTATAAACATAAATAAATATATATAAACATTATATACATTTATATTGTTATGTTGTCTTAATATTGGATATAAGGCGCCTTAAGTTCAAAATAAAAAATGAAAAAAATATTATATCATAGATATATAAAAATTTTATAAACATTTCTATACAAAGTGGTTGGTTCTGCTGTCGTGATTTATTGTTTTCAACTAGTTCCCCTAAGGTTGTTAAGGTTGTGTGGTTCTTGTCTTAGACTATTTTCCGTTTTTCCCCTAAAGATATTCTGGCTATGTATCATTAATAATAGATTACACAGCCTTACAGTAGTCCTCGTGATAACAAAGACACAGCCTTACAGTAGTCCTCGTGATAACAAAGACACAGCCTTTGATATCACAATCTTTGTCCTGATTACCCATCTATTGTTTTCTGAATAGTCTTCTGCCATAGTATCTTAATCAGGACTGTCGAGTAAACAAAAGTCGTTTTTGAATGAGTACCAAACTGTGAAAACTATTTCCCTTATCTCTCAGGTTTAAAGAATCATTTATAGAAAAATTTTGGTTTTTATGAATACAAAATTAGCTATTCTATTTTAATTAAAGTGCAAGATGAATCAGAACAGAAGTATCGCCTTTTGCTGCTTGATACATTGACTGAGTTAAAATAAGTAAAATAAAAGCTAGTTTAGAGTAAATAAAATTACGGTTTAGGGTAAACTTGTGCGATGTTGTTTCGGTTCGAGAATGTACTTTTATAAAAGTAGAATTGTAAACTTATGAGCATAATTACAATCAACTAATTAATTGAATCATTAAATAAAACATCTTTATTTATCCTTCATGACTCGGTTCAGTAACTGAATAGTTTTATATATATATATATATATATATATATATATATATAGTTAACACATGAAAGAGAAAAAACAAATAAAGATACACACAAAAGACTCACAACGATATTTCGACAGTCGTCGTCATCGGGTAGAAGTAGTCCCTTTGAGTAGCTGAAGCTAACTGAGAGGTAGGCCGAATGCAAACGAACACGCACGCACTCTGTCGGCCGTCCTAGGTAAGCTACTAACTACAGAGAGAAAAATAACTAAAAAGAACAAATAAAAATAACAGAAGAAGAAGAATAGTAAATGAAGCAATAAACAATTTAAAAAAAAAATAAAATAAAATAAAAATAAATAAAAAATAAAATAATAAAAATAAAAAATAAATAAATAAATAAATAAAAATAAAAAAAAAATTATTAAATTAACGGTACAAGTTAAGGCCAGGAGGAGAGCGAGCTTTGAGAAGACAGATAATTGCCTCCTCTGAAGCTCTTAAAGTAATATATAATATATATATATATATATATATATATATATATATATATGTACATATATATGTTGAAATTTATATAAGTGGTCTGGATCTCATATATTATTGGTTGTTTTGTGACCAAATGATTCGATTGAGTTTTTTAATTCATTAGAAACGGTAACCTACAACACCAAAACCTTACACAAGAAAAACAATTAAGTTATTTGTTCACGAAACAACCAATCATATATATATATATTTATATCAACGTCCAAACAACAATAAGAAGTGAGAAAAAAAAAGAGTAAGATCTTTCAAACGTAGCAAGAGGTCTTCGTATTAATTGAATGATCTTAGCTTTTTTTCTTATTTATTGTTGTGGTTTGAACGTTGATAGTATGTTTGTTGATTCCTAATTCAATTATTATTATACAGTAATCTCATACTTATGATAAGTTAAAATTATAAGTGTATCTCATGCATTAAAATTTTTGGATTAGGCAATCCTAAAAAAAATTTACTAGTAAGGGGTTACTCTATAATTATACATTATAACAGTTAGAGTGGAAAAGTCGGGATCGCGCTCCTGAAAATTCTTGAAGTCGAAGTTCAATAAAATAGGGCCCAAAGAGTCAGAGTCGGATTTCAGTCAGATATTCATCACCTGCGTCGAAAACCCTGGTTTAAGCTGCATATTTTATAAGTGGTTGTCTACTTTTACCAAGTATGCTAAAAAAATAAATTATCTAACATAAAATACATATAATTATAACAAAATGACCTGTCCGTATTGTAAGACTAACTTCTTGATTTGTAAGTATCCATTTTAGTGTTATCTAAAACAAGCATGGTTTGGGGTAAAGGGCAGATATTAAGCCCTGAAATATGTCCTTAATTCAGGCCAAAGTCTTATCTCTTCAACCTGAATACATCCAATACCGGTGAAAACCTCATTAAGATAACCTTTCTCTTCATTATTTACACTGCCTTAATACATTGACTTATTACATATTCGAGGCAGGCTTTTCTCAAAAGTGTTTTGCCTTTTGCCTACCTTCAAATCAAAACCTATATATTTGATAAATGACTCCCTCGAGAATTGCTAAGAAACAGTTCAACATTTTATCAATGTATTCCTTTATATTCAGAAATTTTTCGTTATTTATTTTTAGGAAGTATATCTTAGGGAATATTGGAAAAGTGAAAGGAAACAATAGAATGCATGCTACGTTGCTGAATTATTTACCTCTCTGTAGTCGAATTTCTTTTATTGATTTATTATATATTTTATTCAAAGGCAATAATATTCAATAAATCACCAATATTCATTTTTATTTTAGTATTTATTCAATAGTAAAAGGAATTTTTTAACAGTTAATATGTTTGTTTACATTGTTGTAATATTTACTCACTAATGTTTGGAATGCTAGAGGTGGTTAGAGGTATTCTAACACAGAAGTTCTTAACCTTTTTTCCTTTCCGAGCACTGAAATTAAAAAAACTATTGCTAAGCGAGCACTCATTGAAGGGCTAACCTATTTACTTAAGGGCACTAACCTATACTTAGCTATATTTTTTCATCTGATTGTGCGGCAACCAATTGTTTTATCAAATTAATATACCCTTCATTGCATTTATGAAATTAAAAAAAAAAGAAAGGGGTAACCTGTATAACAATTTTAAAAAACTAAAATTCTTACCTTTTAATTTAATGGGATGATTTTGACTTTGTATATCGTTTGCCAAATCCTCTTCTTTCTTATGTCCCTCAAGAAGGATTACTCGAAGACTTTCTTCCAAATGTTCTTGTCTTAATTTTCCCCTTTTTTTTTATTTTTTAATTGATTCAGAACAGAAAAGGTACTGTCACATACATATGTTGTTCTAATCGACATGATCTTGAAAATGATTTTTTACGATTTAGCAACTGATAATCACCCGATGTCCAGAAACTGTGAAAGTACTTTTTTTAAAACAAGTACTTTATTTTATAAATGAAAATGACTGCATATCATGATGCTAAAGTTCCGATACAGCTCTCTTATCAGCTGGAAATATTTTCTGTACCTTTTCTATTGGAAAACCGAAAAGCCTCTCGCATAACCGTAATTTGAGTTGATGTGCCTTCAAATAGGTAAACCTGTTTTCAAATTCCGACATTGGTGCTCGCGAACACCAGGTAAAGAATATCATCCCTCAGAAGGATTTCTCTCCCGAGTATAAATCGAATGCCGACAGTTGTAATTTCCTGCCAGTTGATAGTTTTTTAAAATCTATTATAAGTTACTTAGTATTTACTGATGATTTTAGCTTCAATTTATTTCTTATTAAGGTTTAATATATATGAATTGTTCATTTTAAAAATGGTAGCTTTATTATAATTAAAAATGAGGTCCTCCTTGTAAAAAAGCTGTACATAAATGTTTGTATTTCAAAAATATAAGTATATTGATATTAAAATTATATATAAACTTTAGATGTCAGTAGTGTGGACCCCTGTCACCGGGTGGAATCCCAGGAGCTTTCCTGTTTGCCTTTAAACTGGTGATTTTAACTTTGGCTTCGATTTTTTTCAAGCAGAAGGTGGTAAAATCTGACCACATCATCCACAGGAGAGGAAGTCAAGCCGTTAATTAAGCCTGCACGATGCTAGGTACCTGTTAAAGATCCCTACTCTTTATACACTTGAGTTAAAGAAACTTTAGGGTCCTAATGTGGAATCAGTTGGGAGATATACAATATTCCCTTGGGAAATCAGCGTCAGAGGTGTAGGAGACTCTCAATCCCACACTCGAAAACAATATTGACACCTTGAAATAGGTGAGTACATGTGTGCCACTTTCGACATGTTTTAGAACAGAGAGAGCTTCTAAATATAGATGTATTTGAAATCCAGTCAAGTTAAATTATACGAGGCATGATAACTGATTAACCTGTAGAATCAAAAATATTTTAATTTATAACAAAAATAAACTATCTTATCTTATAAATTTTTCTTCACCAACTAACTTTGGAGCATGTCCACCTTCTGGAGTAAAGTAAACATGAATAAGTTTCAAAACCGATCGGATGAAGAATTTATAAATGTTAGATGGTTCTTTATATAATTTTACTAACAACCTTTGTGGAACAAACATCAATATTATTTTAACTTTATTCCGTTAATGCTTTTTAAATATGTGAATGCAAAAAAAATTTGTTTTTAATGTATTAGATTTGTATTTATGACAGTAACCCAAACTCCTTCGTTAATCATTTCTTATCTATTATCCAACTTGTCTAATCATACAATCTATTCAAACTAAAAAAATGTTAAAAATCCTTAAGACTCTTATATAATACAAACACAACTTTGCAGAAACTATTAATGAATTCTCTGGTACAGTGCCTTCTCCAAATGGTAACTCAAAAGCAAGGGCCGTGTAAAAGCGAAAAAGTATCATTGCTTGATCATAGCTGCTATATGGGAAACACTTCTATTTTGTTAAGTATACATCAAAAAACAGCGTAAAAAATTGAAGTATAAATTTATAAATTGGGATGAAAATCTTTTGTTCTTTAACGTTTCCCTTTAGTACCACTAAATTAATTGAATCGGGTAAAAGCGGAACTAATGGTGGAGTATGGGAAGATTTAGGTAAAAGATAGAAAATTTTGTTTGTTTCAAACGGTATTTATATTTAAGAATTTTCAACTTTAATGGTCTCCTAAGTTTGACTCATTTGATGTTTGGTACCCATTTGGGAAGAGGGATCGATGGGAAGGTGGACTCACCCCTTCCTCTACAAACGTAGGCATGAGATTGTGGGTGGGAGACCTATAATTATGTATAGGTTTTTAACCAGTCAATTGATATTACAACCAGTAATATCATTGGCTGTCCCAAGTAACCACTGGAATAGAGACTTCGGTGCTTACCTCTGCAGGTTTAGACGGCGCGAGGATCCGTCTTGCAGCTGTGGGGCCCTCATAGAGAGTATATCACACATTTTAGACGAATCTATTCACCGTCTAAACCTGCAGATGTAAACACCGAAGTCCCTAAAAGTAAGCGAGTGTCAGATTCACAAAAGAAATGGCGACTGGAGAGTTCAAAGCTGGAACCTAAGGCAACGGTGCTCTTTGGAAGCATCGTAAGGATTTTTTTCTACTTCATTTACCCAATCAGGATTTCATTGACTTGACTTGTGTTACACACCCATTTAACTAGGCTTGAAAATTGTGGATACCGAGAATAAGAGTGAAAAATTTTCCTTACCATGAAGTGCTATATAATTCCATCGACGTCTGACCTTTGTGTTTTATTTTTGTTTGGTATTTTTTTTTTACTAGTGTGATGTAAGATCGTGGAAGGTCGCCTCCGCGTGGTCTACCTCGGGCGTATCTCGGTGTATTTGCCTCTACCCTTGACTAGGTCTTCCTGCCCCTAAGTTGCGGGTAGAGTAAGGATTAGGTAAAAAATAAAAAAATGTGTTTGTTTCAAACGGTATTTATATTACGAGTTTTCAATTTTAATTAGTTTGACTCATTTGATGTTTGGTACCCCTTTGGGAAGAGGAGAGATGGAAAGATGGATTCATCCCTTCCTCATTGAACGTGAATGCTATCACGTTAAAAGGCATCAGTCTATTCTGCTATTGTATATGGTATACAAGCTGGGAACGCCCTGCTTGGTTTATACTGCATTACAAGGCCTACATTTTCCTCCTTTATTAAGTATGTCAGAATTGTATATTCAAAGAAAAATCTGACTTAGGTTCAACGTCGTTGCAGTTACCTGAGAGAAGGTATAAACATAATTTCCAATCACCCACTTGAAAACTCAGGTCAAAACCAGCATTAAAACCTCAAATATTCACTACTAATAGCACGAGCATCACAACTAGACCAAACCTGACTTTCAAAGAGAAAAAAGTGATTGAAAAACACAGGGTGAAAAAATGTTTGATTCTGACAAGGGCGGTTATTGAACAAAAGATTTAGCTTATTTTAGAATTTTGTACTGTTTTATTTATAATACATAGAATACATAGTCTTATAAATGTTATAGAATATTTATAACACATAATCTCTTATTTTATTCCAAGAGATTGTAATAAAATTTGTTAGAATCAGTACCACTGAGAACATGAATACCCCTATCATAGAATAATGCTTTTTAAATTGAGTATTATTGTACATATTTAGAATATTATTAAGTAATTATAAATTCAATTTTAAAAATGAGTTGCGCCCCTCCGATATATTAGGATATGCGCTTAAATAAAAAAAAATAATTTATGGATTAGATGATAATATAACTATTTTATTTAGGTGCAAGGAGAGATCTGTGACCTATTACTAAAATAATATAGTGGTCTTGTCACGTCTTGACATCTATGCCAATGTAGCATGAAGCTGCAACAAATATCATCAGCTGCAAATACCCTTCCAATATCCATTAAAACCGTGCAGAGTTTTCATCCTATCCAAGTGAAAAGAGAAAACATGTGAAAGTGCAATATTCAATCGATACTGGTTTTTATCTAATAAACCACGCAGTTTTTCTGTAGCGTAACATTTGCGGTGACACTATTGAAAGCCATTTATTAGGTTCTTAAATCGACGTCAGTTTTTTAACAGCAAAACGCCTTCTTTGCGGTCACCATAGCGAACATAATTTGTTTACTTGTAAGACATCGTGACAAATTAATTCAGGCAAGTTAAACTACTTTTTTTTTATAAAATAATTCGATTCAACAGATGTAACTATACTATTTTTATAATAAATGTGTTACTAAAGCCATAGAAGTTATTTATATATAATCTATATATATATATATATATATATATATATATATATATATATATATAATATATGGCTTTATATATAGTTTATATTTATATATAAGTCTATGACAAAGTTGTTTTCGAATTTGTTTAATTACTTGAAAATTAATCCAGCTCCAAAATAACAACCTTTAAAGTAACAATCAAAATATAATCTTGTATGAATCTGAGTTATAATATCAGTGAATATTAGTTTTATAAAATACTCAATGAATCAATGAAATGAAATAAAATTATATAAAATGTATAATTTGTGAAATGAAAAGGTATGTTGGAACAATTAAGATGACAAAAATTCACTTCAGTATTTCGACGTCCACCATCATCTCCAAGAAGAGATGTGCAAAGTTTTACGGAAAACCAAGAGCTCTGGCTATGTACGCAAAAAGGATGAGCTGTAGTCGGACAACAAGCGCGAGAATAATTCAAATAAAAAAGCTAAAAAGTCGAGAAAATTAATTAAAAACAAATTTACATATCTCACATGTATATATATTTATTACACTAGTAAATATAGCTAGCAGACCTTCTTTTAAACATGTTTTATTGAAATCTATCCCAGAAATTGAACCTATCTATTAAGTCACTACTTTTTTTTTGTTATATTTCGAAAAGTAACTTTTTCGTGAAATGCAATTAATAAGAGATGCGTACAATTACTGACATAGATTTCAACAAAATATTTCGTACACACATGTACATATATAAATATGATCATCAGAAAATGATCCTCAAACAATAACAAACGTTTGAAAGGTTTCCAGCCGTTACTTCGCAAGTGCGCTTGGTGTCCCTATCTCTACTCTCCTGATGACGGTTCAACCGAAAATTAGAGACTGAAAGTATGTTCGTACCTTTACTCTGTGCCTATAGCTTATTGTAAAAGGTATATATATATATATATATATATAAGGTACCAACACTTTGTGTCGGTCGGTGGACGCATTCACTTCACCTTTTCCTTTTCCTCCTCTCCTGCAGATGTAGTCCCTCTTTTGTGTTTTCACACATTGTAAATTTAATTATATATATACATATATATATATATATATATATATATATATAATATGTATATATTGAGTTGGGTTATGACTCTGACGAAGACCGCTTATTACGGTTTGAAGATCTTAGTCTTTTTTCCCCATTTCATATTGTGGTTTGTTCATTAATTGTTATTTGACGTGTTTATGTAAAATCTTGTTATATATATATATATATATATATATATTGGTATAAGGCAGCAGATCTTCTTTCAAACATCTATCATTAAAGTGAACTGCAGTCTCGGCATTCACGATCTTTAGGCTGAGAGATTCGATTCTACAAACTTCCTGCTAACAGGATTTAACTGGAATATATTCACTGGTATTCTAACTCAGACTCATACAAGATTATATTTTGGTTATTATTTTAAAGGATATTTAGAGTTAGATTAATTTTCACGCAATTAAACAAGATCGAAAACGAGTTTGTTATAGACTTATTGTATATGGGGAGCTTTCTAGTGAAATATGGTTACTTGGTGAACTCTGTGAACTATTGGGATCTTGATATTTGAAAAAGGTTACATAATTTGTGAAATTGTACAAGGAAGATGCGAAATATTCAAAGGATTTTAGATCTTAGTATCCATAGTCCATAGGAACGCTTTGCTAACCATCAAAACTTAATGCAGGTAATTGGGATAAAATTAAAGAATTTAGTCCCTGCATGAAAACAATTTTGTAAAAAAAATTGAATTTAGAACACTTAGTGTTCTTTTTCAGGTTATATCTGCCTATCAAGAAAAGATGATTGATGAAAGATGACAGGATTGTACTGTTGAAGACGGAGAATTGGTATCCTTAAATCTCTCACGCTCCGATAAGCAGAGATAACCTGAAGAAGAACCCTGAGTGATAGAAACACGTTGTTTTTTCGTAAAAAGTCTATTGCGTGTGAAATTTGTTTCTTTACCTTCCCCATCATAAGTGAATTCCATAAGGTATTACATTTATTTTTTATTAGTATAAAAGAAATTAAATGTTTGAAGATCACCGTTATTCATAACTGGAGGATTTTAATTTAGTTTTTACGGTTTACCTAGTATTTCATAATAGAAATAATTATAGGGTAAAAAAGTTAATGAAATAGTCTCCACATATAAAATTTAATAATATAAACAACGCATTTCAACACGTAGTGTTCTTCTTCAGGCATTAACTAAAAAAATACAATGACATCAGAGAGTTATCTATAGTATAAAGTAAATGGTACAAAATGGAATATGGATAAAATAAGGACATTATTTTATTTTGTATCAATTATTTATACTTTCTGATGGGTATATACTACATAATAATTGATTGGACTACCTTAGAAATAATTATATTTATAAATGTAATGGAAAGTGCAGATATAATGTATGGTATATATCATTACTGTGGAGAATAGACTAAAGGCTGTTTTGAATTGCTATCTCTTTCACACCTGCCTGGTGGATCTCCAAAAGTTGGATATACCAGAACGCGTCTTCTCCTGCCTCCAGATTGAAGACATACAGGCATCGCAGCTCTATGTTATCTGGCCACCACTCCGTTACACCTTACCGCATACCACCACATACCTTCTGACTCCAGTTATTTCAAATCCCTTTCACCAGCAATAAGTCTGAATAGACACAATGCATAGATATTCAGCTCAGACAAACCTGTTCCAACCTCAATATTTTACTTTTATTTACTCTTAATTATTTTTTTTTTTGTAAGAAGGTGAAATGCATTTACACACATAGTGCTGGGCTCCCACTTAAGCAGAATACCAACCAAAACACTCCCTTTTCTTCACGTTCACTAATCTCTGCCACAGTTTATCATATTACGCAAGGTTTACTCTCAATATAAAATATACAAAAATGAAAGTATTGCTTTCGAATTGAAATTTTGAAGCCGATTTTCCAACAAGAAAACATTTTTTGAAGCCACAAGACTCAAATAAAAGAAGCTTCGCAAATTAGCCTGTTTCTGTGACTATGAAAATTATCTCAAAAATGGAAAGAACTATAATCACCAAATTTTATATTTAGGTTTCTGTTATCTCCTAGACGAAAAAGCTTGACAATTTTTTTAAGGGTATTTTATATAATTTTTTTTAAATAATGTGATAATAGAATTTTGATTAAAATCAATTTCCTTTGACGTTTTAGTTGACATTTAATACATATAAGACCCGATGAGAACAAAGGTTGTTCTTCTAGGTCAAAAGTTCATATGCGCTGACTATTATTGTATGAGCTATAAATTAAAGTGATTGAAGCCTACAGTGCATCCAGATCTGCTAGCTTTGGCTGCAGGTGTATCTATTTGTAACTTCTGTTTGTTGGTTCCTTGAGGATCGTTTCACCACAGTGCTAGGTGTTAATGCTTAACAACTTACAGTATTAGGTTAGGTTGCAGAGGAAGTCTCACAAGGGAATCCACATAGGCTGAATATTGGCGGTTTATGATACCACACAATGAAGATTGATTCTACATTAGGCTTATTAAATTAATTATATAAGTATTATAAATTAAAGTAATTTGTGTTAAATTAATACACTCTAACTCAAGTGTATTTAGAGTAGGGATTTTTACCGAGTTCCTGACATCGTACAGGCTCGGGACTGACGGCTTAGCATGCTCTCCGAGGGACGACGTACTCGGATTTATTCTCCTCCTCCGTGAATAAATGAGGGCCGGAGTGGGGTATTGAACCCCAGACCTACCAGTCCAGAGACGACCACGTTACCACTGGGTTAACCTGGCCCCCCAACTTACACCATTTCTTGTATATGTGTCTTCAATTCGAAGGAGACATATCGATTTGAGGCAAATCTATAGTGAAATATTTAGTTTCAAAATAAATAAATGTATTAACCCTTTTCATAATTTCTGTAATGTTGATTTCACTGCATGAACTTGTAGAAAAACTTAAGTGCAATTGTGCAAGGCCTATTATTATCAACAAATAGTGTTGAATATAAGATTTATTTAAATTACGAGTAGACTATTAACTTTTGCTTTGTGGGAGATGCAAAGGATGGGAGATCTTCAACTCATTTTGCGGAATGGACTGACAATATCAACCAGACCTTTTAACGATTTTTATATACAATCTCTACATCTTCTCGAAAGAAACCATGAAAACCTAACAATATTGTTGGCAATAACTTTCTTCAACTATGCATTATTTTAATTTTGTCCAAAAATAAGACCAAGTTTTGAAATGTGTCAGATAGTTTAGTGGCTTTTAGGATTATTAAAGGAGATAGCTTGTATGAATTCTTATTAATCACTATTTATGTATCAAGTGCAATGAAAAAAAAATTAGATAACTGAACTTCATTTGTTAACTCATTAAATCTGTTTCGGCCCTATTTTATATTATTATTCAAACACAAAAGAAAAAATTAAATATGGATTTATTTTTATAAAATAAACCATGTAGTAAGCAAAATCTAATATCAGATTAAAAAAAAAAACTTTCGAACGTACACATCGTTTTATTGCTAAATATATAAAAAGAATTAGCATTTTTCTAACAATACTTACTAGTCTGAAAAAGTTGAGTTGCACAAGTAATTTAGATTTTATTTTTAAACGTATTCTTACCTGCACTATTAAGTCTTTAATTATTAATTGTTATTCACCATTCATAGGCAACGCGAGAACTTACGCAATTGCTCTATGTTTTTCTACAAGTTGATAGAGTAAAATCTACATTAGAGAAATAATGCAAGGGGCCTTATTCATTTATTCACAGTGAACCACTATATTTCATTGTAGATCACCTCAAATCGACATATCTCCTTCGAATTGAAGACTCTTATACAATAATGCTTTAAGTTGAGGGACATTTTTAATTATTAAAAATTTAACACTTCTTTTTAACTTGGTTTGTCTAGCTTCAAACAAGAAAACATCTTTAAGCCGACGTTTCTTCCATATTTGTAGACATCATCAGGACTAATGCAGAATTTAATAACCTTAACATGTAACAAAATTTATTAGTTACATTATATACTTATGTATATTAATAAAATAATGCAACAATATTTTTTTTCATGTTACTCTAGTTAAATTCTGTATTGATGTAGCCCTGGAGATGTCTACAAATATAGACGAAACGTCGACGAAAAGTGTTTTATAGTTTGAAGCTAGACCAAACCTGGTAAAAAAATGGTGTTTTTATTTTGGCATTAATTAGTAACTAGAAATGTTAATTAACTACTATGTTATTAATTTGTAACTGAATATATCTAGTTAAAATGCAACTAGATTTTTATGCCTTGATGACTAATTTTTTATAAAAGTAGTTACCTAGGGAGGGTATATTTTAATTGTTTGTGCTTTTATCAAAATGATTTATTCTTTGAGGAGTGTTTGTGTTGAACTCCGGCAGATGGCGCTCCTCTCTGGTATCCCATATACTAACTATTATAACAGTTGTTTTGTCACTAAACAGAACATTTAATATCATAAACATGCTTGTCATTCATCATGTTTAACTAATTCATATTGTATGACTAATATTTTTAGCAAGCAGATCTTGACCAAATTGTGCACACAAGTTTGCCTATAGTTTTTTTTTAAATATCGAAAATACGCTATTCAAAAATGTAGAGAAAATATTATCGTTTTTTTTTTTTTTTTTGGTAACGATACAGTAGTCGATTTAAATGTAGTAAAAATAAATTGAAGTGATATTTAAAAATATTAATAAACTTAATTCAAATTAGAGTCACAATAACAATAAAGGCATTTGCTTTTCTTTAAAAAATACTCATGTTTTTATTTGTACAGAGTACTATAATATAGTCTAGTTACATTTGTATAACAAATTACAAATACTGTAGATACAGCACTATAACAAATACTGGTCGTTACAGTGCTATAACAAATAATGTAGATGGAGTGATAAAAGAAAATTCTGTTGCTACGGTGCTATAAAAATTAGCGTGGGCTATAGGACAGAAAAAATTATTTGAAAATTATAAGAATGATAATAATTAAAATAATTAAAAAATATTAATATAAAAAAATTCAATTTAAATAATTAAAATTTATTAATGTCTTTTTGTAAATGATCTCTCCTGGGTTCAAAGTACTTCACTTTTACATTAGTAGTAATTAGAGATTGCTTCCTAACTTTTTTTTTATAAATTCTAGGGATTTCTTTGGAAAAGAATAGTGTTTTCCTGAAATACCGGGATCAGGAAAAGTGTCTGCAATGATAATCCTTAGCAGTAATATTATTTTTAATACTTATTAAATCCGGGTTGCTTGGTTACTTCTATATTATATGTTTAGAAATGTTTTTGTCAATTTCAGATTTGTAAAGGACCTTTCATAAATGCAGACTGCGATTGGGATTGTAATTTCTATACACATTGTAAAGAGTAAAAGGTTAACTTGAATTGTATGCAGTGTTTCTTATTTTTTTTTTACGTCCATCCTTATAGAGGTTCAAAGCCTTAAGGGGCTGTCCAAGAGGTGAAAGTGTTGCTAATCTTAGACCAGTATTGCTTGTATCCACGTCTTCAACTCGCAAGAGATATACCAGTTTGAGGCGACCCACAGAGGCATCAATATGCTTAGGTTTTATTTCTACAGAGAGATATTTAAGTTCCTAGTGAATAAATTTATAAGGTCCATCGTATTGTTTCTCTAATGCAGATTTTAATCTATCAACGCTTAGAAAAAACATAAGAGCTATTGTTCAAGCCCTCTTGAATGAATGGTGCTTTATAAGTTCAAACCATTCATATCATGGGTGAGCCACATTACTGAATGTACCCACAGTATGTGGTGTCACCCATCCAAGTGCTGACCACCTCTAACGTTGGTTAGCTTTTCTGATATAACGGTATTCAGTGTATTCAACACAGCCATGGCTGTTGTCAACCTTTATTCAGTTATCATATAGTCTTAACTGTTACGTGAGTAACCTCAAATCTGGTTTCATCAGTGCTAGAATGTTACAAGCACTTAATTTCGTCTATTTAGATGGCATCCGATGTGCTGGTGGCCCCCCACTTCCTTTGCTTTCCACAATCTCAAGCCTAGAAATGATGGCAGTACAGTAATAAAGGTGTACCCACTTGGCCTAGTTGGAGCCATCATTAAATTTAAATAATGTCGTTAAACATCTTAACATACACTACATCCTCTAAGATGGTTCCACTTGTTTGGTAGTAACACTTTTCAATGGTGAATTTGTCAGTCTCAATTAACCAATTATTTTTAATTTGATTAAATAGTCACTTGATAGGCACATGGAATCTACTTAGAACAGTAACTTACTAATAGTTGTGAATGGCTACTTGGGGTTGAATGAAAGCTGTGAAATGTAAATACTGAATTATTTGGACAAGTGTATGTAGCGGCAGCCGGCAGTAAAGGTCCTATTCGAGTAGCACTATTTCTACTTGCTAATTTTATGGGGTTTCTAAATAACGACTTCGACCTGGTTAGAGACGCTTCACAACACCATACTGTATAAACGGAGGTCCAGCAAGAGCGCTTATTACTCACCAACAATTAGAAATCAATTCAGTCCGGAACAGAAAAACACAAAACTTTTCATCTTGAAAGTATGCAACCAGCTCCTGCTCATATAGGTCTCTTAGTCCACAGAGAAAAATAATATTAATACCATACAGCCGTGCAGGCAATAGCCTTTAAACCTGCAGCTATGCTTCAACAAATGACGTTCATAACATTTGTCATCTCCTTCTCAAAGAGCTCCTGTATTCATGAC
Source organism: Hermatobates lingyangjiaoensis (assembly GCA_026182355.1). Taxonomy (NCBI): domain Eukaryota; kingdom Metazoa; phylum Arthropoda; class Insecta; order Hemiptera; family Hermatobatidae; genus Hermatobates; species Hermatobates lingyangjiaoensis. The sequence goes on from JAPFBL010000059.1 coordinate 799,472, forward strand.
TGAGATTCGAACTTAGATCTTTAGCAATTAGCAACTGGCACGTAACCGCTAGACCACGTGGCCTTCATCGACATATACAAAAATCATTATATGAGTTAAATATATATATATATATATATATATATATAAAGATTTCACAATAAACACGTGAAACAACAATCAATGATCAAAACCAAAGAATGGAAAACAAGATAAGATTTCAACGTAAAGCGGTCGGAGAAAACCAACTGTTGGGTTTTTGACTCTGACGAAGACCGCTTGTTACGGTTGAAAGATCTTAGTCTTGTTTTCCCATTTCTTATTGTTGGTTTATCATATATATATATATATATATATATATATATCAATCTTCAAATCACAATAACAAATGGGAAAAAAAGACTAAAGTTTTTCGATCTTAACAAGTGGTCTTTGTTAGAGTCTAAACTCAACTGAGAAATACAAGTAGGTATCGCACATGGTATTCATCGATAGCAAAATATCACAATAAGCACGTGAAATAACAATCAATGTTCAAACCACAATTTGAAAGTTGATTGTTGTTTCATGTGTTCCAGTTTCACGTTATTGTTATATATATTCGTGTATTTAGGAATTAGGCCTTCATTTATGCAAGTTTTGTTAAAATTAATCCTAATTTTTATTTTAACTCATTTTCGAAAAGTTATATGTAATGCTGTTTAGGCGATGCCTCTTCTGAGCCTACGAAGATGAAAGAAATAACATTTGAAATACAACTCTGAAAAGAGAGAAATGTAACCATGTAAACCATATTCAATGTCGAGTTACCAAACTAGAAGATAACTACTAAAGGCAGCAACTACTACCATACTTCTATAAACTTCTACTCCAGTATTATTACGAAATCTGTTGTTTGTGCTATATAACCGTTCTACTAAGGCTAGACAATTACACTGCGAAAACTAGAAAACTCAAATTACTTAAAAATCATTATGAAAGTAGTCAGCATATGATTATAGTTAACCGCTTTAAAAACAAAACTGCCCTTGCAAGGAGGAGTACAGCAACTAGCTAGGAATATATGATATAGGTTTCAGATTGAAATAAGCTACTTTTCCTTTCAAACTTAAAGCTTCAGTTTAAAAGTAATAATAATAAATGAAAGCTACTTGAATTCAAAATGTTGTTTCTAGAGCGTATTTTATTATATAATTTTATTTGTTTGAAATAAGTAAACAACTGGTTTGTAAAAGTTAATGAAATAGATGTGAAAATTATTTAGAGCAATCACCCATAAACTAGGCATACTTAATGAAAAGGAGTGTCGAGGAAGGGTATTTGTAAAGCATGTTTGCCGTTGACAGGTAGAACAGGCAGAAATATGCCCTCGTAACAGAGAGCTGTAGCCAGCCAGTGAAAGATGATGCAGGGAAATGGTGTTTCTATGTAAAATAGTTGAGCCATAAGTGAAATAATTATAAACGCAACTCTGGTAGGAAATTAAATTAGTTTGAGCTAATGGGCTTGCCTGGATTAAATTGGCAGACTCATTATCTGCGCCTGGGCAGTAGACATGCTTTTGTTAGGATAATTTAAAAGAGAAATAATCAGGAAACTGTTATGTAGCACCTTACAGCTGTTATATCAATACTCGAGAAAAACTACTTGCAAGTTATTAATATTTTACAACTGTTATCAAGGAATTCAACATTTGAAAAATTAAACTGTAATTCATATTACCTAGAATGAACACATTTAAGCAAACCAATACTTATTATATATATATATATATATTAATATTAAGAATCAATGATACTAAAAAAGAGTTCGAGGAAGGGTATTATGTAAAATTTTGCCGTATAGAAGTTGTAGAACAGGAGAAACGTCCTTACAAGGCTGTAGCCAGCTCAAAAGATGATGCAGACAAAGGTGTTTCTATCGTATTTGACCATCGTGAAATAATTATAAAGCAACTAAGGAAATAAACATTGACTAAGTCTTCTAATTAAATTCGCAGATCAACCGTCATCAGTTGAGGATTTTGAGAACAGGACTGTTTAACCGTCGCTTTAACAAACTCGAGCTTGGTGTCATTTTAACTCTACACTGTTATGACGGATTCAACATCTTGAAAATTAAGACTGTAAGTGTGATTTGATTACCTTAGATTCATGTAAACTTTTAGAATCAATACTTATAATATATATATATTATCATCAAGAAAACGATCCTCAAAGAACAACAAACGTTTCAAAGTAAACTATAGGTACATAGTAAATAGAAAAACAGACTTACAGCCTCTAATTTTTGGTTTAACCGTCATTATGAGAAACATAGGACACCAAGCGCACATGCGAAAAACAGCCTGTTTTTCTATTTACTGTGTACCTATAGTTTACTTTGAAGCGGTTATATGTATGTATATATTAGATATTTCAAAACATAAAGCAACATGAATGAAAAACAGATACTAGAACTTCAATTAATCAATTAACTAATAAAGTAAATTTTACTCTGTAACGTAAAATGAAAACATTATTCATTACAATTATGTTGTACCTGTTTTCAGTTTTCCATATACGTGGTAAAAGTATAATGCGTTTCCTCAAAAATCGGCTAGTATTTCTTCTTAAAATCTATTATTTGAGTTTCTTCAAAAAAACAAAATTAAAATGCATATATACAGGTGTAGGATATAAGCATGTTCAATAATGCTATAACACAATTATTTGTATATGCAATGTATGCTTTCACTGAAGAGAGTTTTCACTGACTTGGGCTAATTATAACAAACACTAAAGAAAGTAATGTAACAACTCCTGGACTCAATCCCAAAAGTTAGTTAATTTTTTTAATTCTGTTTTAAACTAGTATATATCTCCATTGTTTAGCCTTTTGAATTCAGTTACTTTTATTCTTCTTTATTATCAAGTCAATTTTTTTAAATTTCTCTTTTGTTTTAATTAATTTTATTTTATTTCTTGTTCTACCTATACTCTACAAATTTGTATACTCTAAAAGGTAAGCATATGCGTCAATAATAATAATAGGTCCTCGGTCAGTCTAGACTCGTTGCTATTTTCGCCAATTCCCATTGTCTCAGTTTTAGTAAAGATTTTAGACAACAGATACCAAAACAGGTCCCTCGAGACAATAGATTTATCATATTTTGAGTTTCTGAAGAAGCCTGTATATGGCTCTAAGGAACTCGTTTATATCCAGGTTTCAATCTGAACCCTTCATTTCCATTATGACATTTACCTTTTTTGGTATGCTATTTATTTCCTTTGTTAATTAATTTGTTAATTAACAAATTTAAATTTATTTGTAATTATTTATTTTTTAATTTAAAGTTTTTTATTTTAGTTTATTTTTTATTCTTCGTGTTTATTCGTATATTAAACACGATTAATTATTAGTAAGATATAAACAATAAATAATAAATTTAACTGACTTGATGAAACTCAAAGACAGTAATCAAAGTATTTAACCTAAATATATATTAAGCTGATAGGATAAATAACTTGAAGTCTATCTTTGTAGTGTCAGCGCTCCTGGAGAGCACAGAGAAAAACATTGTTTATCTGTTATAAGCATTGTTATCATCAATTGATATCAGTCAAATTTTTATTTAAGTGATAAGGATTGGCACTGGTATTTATTATTGCAATTTATAGTTACTGGGTCTGGTGAAGTTGAAAGGTAAAGATTTATTTATTTCTTTAAGGATTTTAATTTAATTTAATGATTATTATGTACACAGACAATTCTCGATATACGTGATATTTAAGTTCTAAATGGTAGATCGTAAATTGTTACTCTATGTTCTACTAATGTATACTGTCCATACTGTACAATTAATCCATTAATTCAATTACCGTATCTTATAATAACAAAAATGTAATATCAAATACCTAAATTAAATTCAAGCAAAATTCATATATTTTTAATTTAAATTAAGCCAGTTTTATTCAAATTTAATTACATTTGGCAGTGGTACTCCGAGCAAATTCAAATACAAAATCATTTTCTTTTGTAATGCTGAAATTTTAATTTATGTTTTTGGCTTTTTTATATTAAAATTTTGAACGAAAAATCAAAAAAAAAAAAAAAGGTAAACCGAATGAACGTAGGTTGAGAATTGTCTAATTGATAATATATATGTTATTCAAAATATCAAAATAAAATATCAAATGCAAATATAAGTATGCATATTTTATTTAAAAGTAAACAGATTATGATGACATTGAAATGGGAATGACATTACAAGGTACATCCATTATAAATTATTTCAGCCAAAAATAATTAATTTAATCAATTACTTTCGTCTAAAGATAAATTATTATTATAATCAACAAAATGATATTTTGTATAGAATTCCATATTTATATAATATTCATTTGAATGCAAATAACGGAAAGTGATTAATAGATAGTTTTGCCATACCACGAATCATTGGACCCCCTTCCAAGATTAGCCAAACAACTTGATTTTAATATAGTGTTTTCTAATCGTAAAAACGTGGGTAATATGTTAATAAAAAACTCTCCCAGCGAATTGGAGTCCGCTGGTATTTATAAAATTCCGTGCAAAAATTGCCATAAAATTTATATTGGTTAAACTGGTAAATCATTAAAGACACGTGTAAAACAACACCAATATAACGTAAGTAGGCAGGAAAAAAGTAGTGCCTTATTATTGCATATAAAAAATGAAAATCATCATATTTATTGGACAGGAGCTAAATTTATTACCTCTGAAAAATCAATGTTGTTAAGAAATACTATTGAATCGTCTCTAATTAAATTTAATAGATCTAATATTATAAACATTAGTAACGGGGTCCCTCCTTTCAAAAACCTTGATTTTTACTTTCCGTTTCCCAAACCCCGGAAAGGGCCAAAATACCCTCTTCCCCAAAAAGAGGGTTGGGGACCAGGCCCTTGCGGGAAATTTAGTTTTTTACTTTTTTTTCTTACTTTTTTTTTAAATTTTTTTAAAACATTCCCTTTCCTGGGAAACATTAAGTCCCTTTCCCGTGCTTTCACCCTTTTAAAATTACCCACCTTTTTATTTTCAAAACTTCTCACCAGGAATTGTTTTTCTTTTGATTTAGTGGTTGGGTTTGGGTTTTTTTTGCTTTCTGGAAAAAGAACCCTTTTTACGGGAAAAGGATCTTAGCCCGGGTTTTCCATTTCTTATTGGGGTTTGAAACCTTATTGTTGGTTTGGGCGGTTTTATGGAATCTTTAAATATAAATATCCTAAAAAATATAAAAAAAAAACCAAAACCACAAAATAAAAATGGGGAAAACAAAAACTAAGTTTTTCCAAACCTTTAACAAGGGCTTGTCAATCAAAACCCAAACGCAAAGGTTTTGGAACAGGGGCAACTGGGACCTTCGCGGACCGCTTTTACGGTTAAAGATCAATCTTTTTTCCCAAACCCATTGTTTTATATTATTTTATTTATGTTTAATTAAAAAGTAACAAAATCAATAAAAAAAAAAATGGGAAAACAAGAAAGACCAACCAAAACTCCTCGGAAAAACCCAACTGCCATCAGGTTGGGGTTTTGATCCGAGGAAGACCGGGCGGTTAAACTTAGTCCGCCCTTTCTTTTGGGGATCTTTTTTTCAAACCCCTTAAGAAATTGGGAAAACAAATTAAGTTTTTGTGCTTTCTTGTGGTTTCCCCTTCGTTTTTATTTTAAATTGTAAAAATTTCCTGGGACCGTTTTCTTTTAAAATTTGTTTTTATTCTTATTTTTTATATTATTTTATTTATTTAATTAAAAATTATATATATATATTTATCAGTTCAAAAATGAAAAAAAAGCAACACACAGAGAAAAGAGACACACTTACAAATTCAAATTTTCGGATGATCCGTCTTCAGGAGAAAAGAGAATGGGCGACCAAGCAGGCCGGAAACACAACGGCAGGAAAACCCTGTATAGTATATATATATATATATATATATATATATATATATATACGCATAACGCTTTCTCGACCATCGTTCTACCGAATACTGTCTCAATGTACTTAACCATGATATATATGTAATGTTATAAGGCATTTTAAGTAATGGGTTGCCCTCATATCTGATTTAATAAATCTATGGTTATTTATCCAAGATGGTTTGTATTAATTTACTCTTAGAATATTTGTATTATCTAATAGTTTAATGTTCCTTATTTTTAAGAGAATACTGCTTTTTATAAAGAAAAAGCACAACCACACAATCTAAATAGTTTATATATATAAATATGTGAGTTAAAACGAAAGAAACACAAAGATTGACACAAACATAAGTCACTTTTACTACATTTCGTCAACTGTCGTCCTTGCCTCCCTGAGGGACTTTTCGTCTCCTGATGACGGCAGTTGTCGAAATATAGAAGTGAGTTATGTCTGTGTCTATCTTTTATTACTTTCGCTATAACTTTTATTTTATGTCCTATGGGTATACATTTGATCTATATGTATGTATAAATTATATATTGGTGCAAGTCTTCTATCAAACATAGACTGTTAAAACTAGCATCAGCTTCTGCATTTACCACTTTTTTTTCTGAGTTTTTCTAGTTTCCTAACTAGTTTGCGGTGATTCAAAGGTATTTGCTAGAGTAGTCCAGTTAAAAATATGAAGGTACAGCTGATAAGGTGAAACAGTAAACACTATTTAAAACACTTTAATAACGGTAAAACTAATACCATTAAAAGGAACACTACCACTAAGGTTAACAAATTACATACTTAAAATTAAAAACACGAGCTTTCGGCTTACACTAGCCATTATCAGGTAAAAAAGGAAATAAAACAAAAGCATTAGTATAATTTATTCTTCCTATAGCTAATGTAAGCCGAAAGTTCATGTTTTTAATTTTAAGTATGTAACTTGTTAACCTTAATGATATTGTTAGTAAGTTTAATAGTATTAGTTTTACAGATATTAAATTGTTTTAATTAGTGTTTAGTGTTTCACCTTTCATCTGTACCTGTGTGTCTTTACCTGAACTCCTCTGACAAATACCTTTAACTCACCGCAAACTGGTTAGGAAACTAGAAAACCTCAGCAAAAAAATGGTAAGTGCAGAAGCTGCTGCTAACTTTAACAATAAACTATATATTATACATATAAATTATCTTAAAATTATTCTAAATTATTATTGCCTAATCAGTTTGATCTACAGTTGACAAAAGCAAAAACGAACTCTCTTAATAAAAGACTTGACTCACTTAATAAAAGACTTGACTCACTTAATAAAAAGTAAAGCTATGAGATTTGAATCTAAAGTGATGTTAGTTGGTGTGTGAACGTGATTGTACTGGTGTATTTATTTATACAAGTGTGAGTTTGCACTGCCAATTGATGTCGATAATCGGTGAAAGGGTGAAGGGCCTATCTGACAGCCCTACTTGAACCGGGCAATACAAGGGCGACATTGTTGTCAGGCGCTCACAAGTGGCCGGCGACCCTAAGTACATTGGGCATCTGTAAGTGACGTAGTACACGTGGAGTGCCATACAGACTGTGCACGTGACGGCCCGAGTGCTAGTGTCTGCACATAATTGTTTAAAACCTCTTGTCCTCTCTTCAACTGCTCTCATTTTCCATTCAAGTACAGCATTGTAGTCTAAAACCACAGTCACATCACGCAATAATGCACCATTGTCAATCCTTTTTTGTTTTATAATATTCATAAACTTACACCTCCACTCAATTCTACACGGATACACAAATAAACTTTATTTCACACGGCTTTTTGTTTAATATACCAGTGTACTTTATGTCTCCAGTGTAGAGTACTTGTAGTAAATTTTAAGTCAATGGAAATTTGTTCGTTAGAATGAAACTATCAAATAAAAACAAAGATCAATAACAAAATATCTGCTAATTAATTGCTATACATATGAAGAAAAAACAATTTTTAACAACTAGAATTATTTAAAATTCTTACTTAGTAGATTTCCCAATTGATGATAAACTAAGTAAAAACAAATGAAACATTCTCAGATCTAATATTGTATATATATAAAATAAAATAAATTCAAAACGAAGGAAACACACAGAAAGACACAGACATAACTCACATCGATATTTCGACCATCGTCGTCATCAGGAGGTGTGAAGAGCGAAGAGTCCCGCAGGAAGACAGGGCGGTACTGCCCTGTCTTCCTGCGGGACCCTCTTCGCTCTTCACACCTCCTGATGACGGCGGTGGTCGAAATATCGATGTGAGTTATGTCTGTGTCTTTCTGTGTGTTTCCTTCGTTTTGAATTATTTTATTTTAAAAAAGTCCGCTGGACCGTTTCTTTTAATTATATATATATATGTATTCACTATATAATTGAAAAAACGATCCAAACGGAAACAAAAGAAGAGCCCTTCAACAAATTTGGATAATCCGTTTCAGGAGAAAAGAGGAGCACCAAGAAAAAAAAAGGAGGAAACCCATAACATTTTATTTATAAATATATTTATAAGATTTTATTTAAAAAGAAAATCAAAAAAAATTTTTAAAAACACAAATCATTTGAAAAACAACAAAAAAAATTAATAAAAAAATTAACATTTATTTTGGTATATTTTAAATTTATGAAAAATTAAAAAAATAAAAATATGGAATAAAAAATGACTTTAGGCTAGTAATAAATACAAATTGGAGGGGAAAAAGATTTACTTATCCGAAGGCCTACAGAGGGGAAAACAATTATTAATGAGGGAATTCTTTGGGCTGGAAAGTTACACATGGAAACAGTCATTAAAACTGAATCGATGAGAATTTGCATGCATGATATGGGAAGGCCTTGCACTGACCATCGAAAGGCTCTTACTATTCATACGCTAATTCAGCTTGGCAGAAGACAATTCGACATAAAGAAGCATCACAGTGGCTGCCGGTTGAATGGTAAACGTAGTTCCAGCAAGTATACGAGGTCCTAAAGAATAATATTGGTGCGATTGTGAAGGAAGAAATGAGGAATGTAACACACTTGACGAGAGAGCAAGTTAAAGAGCAGCGAAGTCTACATTTAACCATTTTTTCTCTGTTGTGGAGATAAAATCTTGCAGTCCCACAACTTATGTCACCTGCCGAATAACACGAAGCCTAAAACTGAATTAATTTTTTTTTATAAAACTTCTTTTGTGAGTTTTTGAGTTTCAAAACTTCTAACTTACTCCAAAGTTTGAGTTTTTCATAAATACTACGATTAAAAGTTAAATTAAAATTAAAATTGATCAAGAATTCTAAAAACATTTTTTTTACATTTTTTACACTGTATGTAAAATATAAAACTATGAGAGGGAGGTGTTTGGGTCAAACTCTGATTTCGACTGTTCAACGAAATACATTTATTTAGGTCCGCACATATAACAAGTTCCGCAAATTCGTCTGCATATGTGTGTGTGTGTGTGTGTGTGTGGCGTGTGTGTGTGCGTGTGTGTGTGCGTGTGTGTGTGTGTTTGTAGTGTGAACATAAGAACAAGATTTCTCAAAAAATTAACAGTACCTTTAAATTGTACAATTAAGCTACTGTTGATTCTGAAACAAAATAACAAACTTGGCACCAGTATTGGACTTTCTTTGAATGTATTTCGTCTGGAAAAGATGAGGTTTTTGTAATTTTATAGAATTCTGCCTAATTGATTATTGTTAAAGCTACTATCATTCTAGCTTTTTACTAGTCATTCAATATTTATATAGGAACAACAAATGTTAATAATGGAACATTTCTATGTATATTTAATATGATAATCGATTACTTAATAGATCCTTATTGAGTGATGATCAAATACTTCAACGAACTGACAAGTAAATCCCAGATATATTATATATTTTATAGTTAGCATATTTATATATTATTTACAGTGTACAGCCAAATTCATGTTGAATTCACCAGATTTGATTACATCACCTTAATTGAACAACATTGGGAGTAGTTTCCGCCTGGATGGATGACACGACGTGTCACTTGTTCTAGCCGTAATAAGATTTAACTATTTTAATAGGAATCCGATATAAGTCACACCTCTGATAGCACATAACACGTCAAATCTATATGAATCTAAAAGTGTTTGAAAAACGTTTTATCTTCAAATGATTCTGTCGGTTGATCTAAGCTTAAATTGTTTAATATAATTTGTTCAATTCATATTTGTAAAGGTGGTAAACTTAAATCGTGTACTATTTCTGGCCAGGTTCTTTTTCGTATTACTTGTGAAAAAATATAGTTATATGTTAAGGATATTACTAATCGTTTTTACAATGCTTATTGTTTCACAAAGTAAAGCACTTACGTGGGTAAGATACTGTAATAAATGCAGTTGAGTTTATACAATGAAGCACAGAGAAGGGAGTTTGGTTACTTGATCTTTGTATGAGTGTTTGTTCTATTTGGGAGGAAAGTTTAATCCGACTAGAGCAGACTCAGTTGTTTGAAGTTGGTTCAAATGTTAAACTGAATCGACGCTCTTTTGTGCGGATGGCATCTCGCTTTTATCTTCCTTTCATTGATGATCGCCTCCAGGCAGCCTTGGACCACCATTCTATTATTACTCCTTGTTTTCTCAAAACTATGCATTGTGTTGAAATCTCTTTGAAGGGGGGCCTTTTAAAACATTTGTTTAAAACTGTAAATAGTTAGCGTAGTGAAATGTTGAACTTGCCGATTGATGATCTAGTAGACAAAGCTTGAAATAACTTAAAATGAAACATAGTTCCCATTGCTTTCTAGATTTATCTTCAAATGGATTACTCAGTTATGGTTGCTGATTTTAAATCCAAAATTTCAAAACCTTTGTTCCTGAGAGTCTTAGATATCAAGAAGACCTCACGAACAGCATCTGGAGAAATATTAAAAAATAAAACACAATTGAAGTCCTAATGTCTTACGCATACAAATTTACTTTGTATCATTGCTTATTTAATCACTATTTTGAGATAAACAACCTCATATTGATAACAATCTTCTTATCAAGTCAGAACACTACCAATAACCGAAATCCTGAAATGAAAATCCCTCACTTATTTCTAAATACAAATATATTTTTTTCAAATGGTTTGGAACTTGTTCATTATCAAGTACATACTCCTCCTGTGTAGGTCCTTGAAAATGTACACATTCTAAATCCGATGGAGTAAATCAATGCATTTTTAAAGCAAATTGCTTTTATATTCTTTTACGTCTTCTTCTCCAGCTCCTCTTTTGACTGTTCTTCTCATTTAGTGCCGCACAATATAGCACAATCATACTAACACTTTTAAATCATCTTTTATGTCAATCTGAAGAGCAGTACAATTGAAAAGGTCATGATGGTTCCATACTCTTAGAAGTAGAGGAGGCATATAGTCTGTTATGCTGCTTTTATAAAGATAACTCTGCAGATAGAGTGTCCTTTGCTCATACTGAAGATAGTGACATTACTTGCAGTGGTCAGTTGAGAAGGTGTTGTTGTAGGTTGTCGGATGTGGGCTTTCATGAAATTTATTTTTCCTATATTCATACAAGATGGCACGATAACGAATACATTGATTTTAGTTATGGAAAACAGTTTTTTGATCCTTTATTACCAATAATAGTGCATATCTCAGGTATGACCAACTTAGTCACCTTCAGTATGGCTAACAGGCAGGTTGGTCATACTGAGAGCAGTGCCATTACTTTCCCTGGTGAGTTGTTGGATGTAGGCTTTTTGAAATTATTCGTTCCAATACACAGGATGTCTCGATCTGAATATATTGATTTTAACAGTGGTGAGCTCCTTTATTATCACTAACAGTGGTTGTCACCATTAATAAATGTCTATTACAAAAGGTACTTAGTGACTTTTGGAGTTTAGACAGCTTTCAAGACACACAGAGATCATACCATTTCGTTTCGTTGAATGACTCGAGTATCTCTCTGAACTCAATCACATCAAATTAGTCAATATTGTCCTAAGCGTTCACACCAGGTAATCCTCCGTTCAGTCACTTGCAAACAGGTGGCACTAAGCGCAGTATGTATCATTCAGGAATCAGTTTTAATGGTTTACGTGTCTATTTATTGGGACGTAAATAATGCGCTAAAAGTGTTTTTCTTTTTGAATTTTTTATTGTAGTGCAGTGTTTCCCAAACTTTTTCGAGCGACCGCCCCCTTGGGTCCGTAAACCTATACTCAACACTCCTCAATAATCAGAATCTTAGACTAAATAACGAAATGAGTAACATTTTAATAATAAAATTAATATAATGACTAATCGAATATTTATTTATAATCCACTATATGTATTGTTTCATAGCATATTTATTCAAAAGAATTAATACACAATAAAAGAAACTTAGATGAGAATATACTTTTAACATAAAAATAAATTATCAAAACAAATAATTTTAAGAAACCTTTTCCTAGAAGTTTACATGTGGTGTTTTCACTTAAATTTAGAAATTATATTGCATGAACAATTTCAATTTATGGAAATAGAATCCCCAAATCCTTTTTGCATTAGCGCCCCAGGGTATCAAAGCACCGCCCCCAGGGGGGTGGTACCGCCCACTTTGGGAAACACTGTTGCAGTGTAATGTTTGACTACAAAATTAAATGTTGTAAGGTTTATATTCGTAAGACTTATAATTATATTTACATATAGTTATTCTAGTTTATTTCATATGGAATTTTTATCTAAAATACGGGATTGTTTTGTGTTTCAGCGTACGATCTGTCGCAGAACAGCCATGTACAAGATGCATTCGTCATCGCCGTGGAGGCGCAAGCTCGAGAACGACTCGAGCGACTCTCGGCGCTCAAGCGCATCAAACCAGTCGACATGACCAAGCTTTCACACCAGGTAATATGACTCTCTTAGTCACTTAAGCGTCGAGGGTGTACAGTCATATGAAAGGGGGCTATTCCATCTCCATGCTCATACACATGCGTACACACACATTCATACACTGAAATGTACACACACACACACATACACACACACACACATATATATATATTCACTGATAAAACGAAATACGATCCAAACTGGACACAATACGAGTTCGAGATTAACAAAGAGCAACACACAAAGTAGGGAAACACACTTACAGACTCAAATTTTCGGGTAATCCGTCTTCAGGAGAAAAGAGAATGGGAGACCAAGCACGTTGTAGGCGCAACGGCAAGAACAAGGCAAGTTGCCGCGTTGGTTACTTGCCGTTGCGCCTACAACGTGCTTGGTCTCCATTTCTTTTCTCCTGAAGACGGATTACCCGAAAATTTGAGTCTGTAAGTGTGTTTCCCTACTTTGTGTGTTGCTCTTTGTTAATCTCGAACTCGTATATATATATATATATATATTATATATATATATATATATAATATTGGAACATACTACCCACACAACACACACACACACACACACACACACACACACACACACACCACATACACACACATACACACACAATCACACAACCACACATGCACACAAAGAGAGATACATACGCACGCACACACACACTCCACCAAAGGCCATTATCCAGTACTGTTGCATTCGTAACTATCTGAAAAATATTGATTAACCTTATCGTGTGCGAGTGTAGAAACAAATACGCTGAGACCCCAGCCAACCAACGGAAGACACCTAGTTCATATCGAGAGCCCCTACCTTGTAATGTAATATAATATAATAAAAAATATGCACTAAAACGTGTATGTTTAGAAGTTCAATGAAAATTGTTTAAAAGAACAATTGGATTTACGATGGTTAATTTTATTCTTCAAGAGAAAAAGAAATTTTTTAGAACATATTTTTTACCATCTCTTCTTTAACTGTAAGATTTTACACTACAGCAGAACAGTTTAGGCTTGCAATTGAATAGAAGTAAGTAGTTTAAGAATTTAAATATTTCTTAATAATTGATAAGACGTAACAAATGATTGATAAAATTTTCTAAGGATTATATATTTTTTAATGGTTTATAAAACACACTAACTGGGTAATACAATATTTTAAGGACTTTGGGATGTCGTAATAGTTGATAAGACATACTAATTCGATAATGCAATTTTATTGAGAAGACAGCATCGGTTCGATGTTTGTTAAATTTAGCTAACATATTTTAATGTCTGAAGTATAATATTTAAATGTTTTTTATTAATTAACTTGCTTTTTATCGTAAATTTCGGCTTACACCTCCCAATAGTTGTAACTGTCAAAAAAAACAACTCTAGGTATAGTGTGGTGAGAGTTAAGAGTTTGAAAAGGTCAAGGTCAAACAAACTCTTTAGAATGGAGTGGGTTTAAGATTACGAATTGTTTTATTATATCTGAAGAAGAGAAGAGTGATGCGCTAATGTCACATCTTACATAAGGTCCCAAGCTGAATCACAGACCTAACTTATTCCAACAGGTAATCCACAATGATTTCAACATAAGTTATAACATTTTTGAAGGTTTAGGTTAGGTATGGGCAACCTTTTGTGTCCAAATATAATTTGGGCATTATATAATTCCAAATCATCGCCGACAGCATGGTAATTTCTGTGGTATTTCGATACATACACCTTGTATGTAATGTATTTCGTATATATATACACTTTTTTGATGAAAATACGATCCGAAACGGACAAATACAGTTCAATGTACATAAAGAAGCGTAGAGAAATTAAAAACACACACTTACAGTCTCTAATTTTCGGTTGAACCGTCTTCAGGAGAGATAAGAAAGGGAAACCAAGCGCACTGGTACAGAGACGTTTCTTTATGTACATTGAGCTGTATATATATATATATATATATATATTATATATATATATATATATAAATTCATATTGTGCGCTATATTAATGTGTCAATAATTATTTAACTTTTTATTATTTTATAATGAAAATTATTATTTATATCTCATTATTTCATTATAGTAAAAAATTATCACAACAAAATCTACAAAATATTAGTGCTTTATCTAAAAAAAAACTAAAAAATTTGTTGCTACAGAGCTCTCTCTCTCTCCAATGTTCCAATTTTATTCCAAAAGTTTTGGTGAGCTTTTGTTAATAAGTAAAAAGCAAAACAATTTTTAATATTCAGATGGAATTTCAGGTAATGTCCGAAGTCCGCATGTGGCCCGCGGGCCGCAGGTGGCCCATGCCCGGTTTAGGTCTCAGGATTTAAACTACTTTTTTCACCAACGTTTCAACATATATTTATGCCTTCCCCAGGGCTAAAAACATGGTTTTTTTTCATTATTACTATTACTGTATCAATTTTGGTTTCTGTTTACATAAACAGGTATACAAATTATACATAATATAAGTTTTAAATTTATAAACTTATAAATGTATAAAATATTATAATATAAACGTCGGCAAAAGAATTAGTTTAAATCCTAAGACCTAAACCCTCAAAAATCTTATAGCTTATGAATATTTGGTCAAGAAAAGAAAATCACGATGAAGATTTCAGCATACATATTTACTTGAGGTTTATTAAGGTATTGAGCGTTTTCACACTGAGAAACATCAAAATGATTAAATTAATCAACTAATTTCTTACCCTAAAGGGCTATAGTGTTGTCGATCAATTGTTAACGACCAAAATGAATATCATAAGAAGTAACATTTTAGACTCTTATTATTTTCAAAGTCTATCAACATTTTAATTTTTAATAAAATAAGTAGTTTTAATGCCTAAATCTTCTGTTTAACTTTTGATTAATTCTTAATGTACTGTTTAAATTTTGTTTGAAGTTAATACCTCATGAACAGGTTACCAGTTAGAAGAATTGATTACCATAGTTTTCCGCCTATCGCTAAATCATTATGCAAATATGTTTTACTTTTAAGTTTCGTGCTTTCATCAAGGTTTAAGGAAACATCAATACAAAGCTGAAGTACACTGTTTGCATCTATGCAATAAAAAGATAAAATGTTTTAAGGCAAACAAAACAAAGAAATCGTGAACAATAAATTACTATAGAGAAACCTTTCTTTGGAGGAAGAGAGAGGCCTCGAAATCCTAGCTATATGGTGGCATTACTCGAGATAGTTTGAAAAGATAACTTATAAATACGAGGCTTTTCTAAAGCTAGCTTATCTCTTGAATAAAGTTTCTACTCGTGCACACATGTTTCACTATAAGGTAAAGTTAAAAAACCGCAAGAATCTTATTTCTCAAAAAAAAATTATTGGTATTGAAAATAACAACTGAGAATCAAAATAAATTTAAAACTAAGTTCATTTTAAAATGGTGTTTTAAGAAAGTTAAGTTGTCTATTTGTACTTTATTATATTAATGAGTATATTATAAGTATGATGTTCGTATTATATTATCTAACATTCAATACCTTAATTTAGTTTTTTATCTTGTTTATTTTTATAATTAATACAACCTGTAATACAAAAAATATATTTTGATGGAATAGTAAAACTGTTAAACAAACATTGAAAGTGTTAAAATCATAATACTGGTAGAGAAAAGCATGAAAAGCTGAATAGTGATTCAGCATTTAGCTCATTGGTCATGATTTTATCTCACTCTCTCAGTAATAAGGTTAGGATTATGGTTACAGTGGCTGTCCCACAAGAGAACATACTCGTGCATAGGCCAAATATTGATAACATAGGTTAAGGACTAACCATAACTTGATAGAGATAACGTCAGACTAGCGCTCCTAGAGTACGGGATACAAATTGGTAAAAAAGGAAAGAAAAAAGAACAATTGCTGAAAAAAATCGTGAATGCAGAATCTGCTCTGCTATTTAACAATAGATAAGACCTGCTGCCAGTTTGTCCAAATATATATATATATATATATATACGAGTATATATATACGTAGATAATAATATTTCACATAAGGCACGTGAAATAACGAAGAACGCTTGTTATGGTTGAAGATCTTAGTCTTGTTTTCATTTTATTGGGATTGATATGATGATATATCAGTCAAAAGAGCTAACACACAGAGTACGGGAAACACACTTACAGACTCAAATTGTTGGGTAATCGTCTTCAGGGAAAGAAGAAAAGGGAGACAAGCACTTGTAGCATGCAACGGCAAGAAACGACGGATTACCCGAAATTTGAGTCAGTAAGTCTGTCCTTACTCTGCTATGTTAACTATATAGATTAAGAACCGTTTGCTGTCCAGTTTGGTCGTGTTTGTTTTATTAATATATATATATATATATATATATATATATATATATATATATATATATATGATGTCATAGGAACAAATGTGTTCTCTATGATTAGGCAGTGACCACGGTCAATTTTCTTGCAGGATATTTAATGGTAACTTCTTACTACATATTACTTTTCACCACATCGATTGACCATACGTTAATCATTCTAATAGTGTAGCTTTACAAACCTGATTTGAAATGACTATTCAATCACAAGTTTAAAGTAATAAGTTTCTTTTGCTATATACTCATATGTTATACAGCTGCATAATTTTGCATTCCGTTTTAAGCATAAACATTATCCTATTGGTAAAGCGATATCAAAACCTTGAAGTGAGTCTTTATTAGTGCGTTCGCAAATAAAATCAAATAATTTAAGCTTCTGCCTATTGTTACAAGCAAGGTAATTAAATAGGTTAATTACCGAAACGATTGTTCAACGAGAGTAAAAATTAAAATACAATTAAATGTATCTGGAATAATTCACAGATTTACCCCGAATTAGAGAACACACCTAATTTGTCAATTTACGGTCGAATAATATTATGTGAATCTGCTTTTAATATATTATATTATATATGATCAAACTTTTTTCACAATAAGAAATGGGAAAACAAGACTAAGATCTTTCAACCGCAACAAGCGGTCTTCGTCAGAGTCAAAAACCCAACTGAACACTAGATGCAGAAAACATCTGGTGAGGAGCTGAGAAGAGTGGGAGGGAAGAGTGGTATTTTAAAAAGTGAAAGCTTTTTATCGATATATATATATATATGCGAGTATATATATATATATAAAGATTTCACATAAACACGTGAAATAACGAAGACCGCTTGTTACGGTTGAAAGATCTTAGTTTTGTTTTCCCATTTAATATTGTGGTTTGGTCACTATATATATACACGAGTTCAAAATTCAAGAAAAGTAACACACAGAGTAAGGAAACACACTTACAGACTCAAATTGTCGGGTAATCCGTCTTCAGGAGAAAAGAGAAAGAGAGACCAAGCACGTTTTAGACGCGATGGCAAGAAACGACAGATTACCCGAAAATTTGAGTCTGTAAGTGTGTTTCCTTACTCTGTGTGTTACTCTTCTTAAATTTTGAACTGGTTTTGTTTCCAGTTTGGGTCATGTTTTGTTTTATTAAGTGATATATATATATATAGATTTCACATAAACACGTCAAATAATAATCAATGATCAAACCACAATAAGAAAATGGGAAAAACAACTGAGTTGGGTTTTTGACTCTGACGAAGACCGCTTGTTACGGTTGAAAGATCTTAGTCTTGTTTTCCCATTTTCTTATTGAGGTTTGATCATTGCGATATATATTATATATATATATATATATATATATATATATATATATATATATATATATTTGCAGAGATGTCATAGGAACAAATGTGACTCTATGATTAAGGCAGTGACCACTGTCATTTTCTTGCATACATTTAATGGTAACTTTCTTACTACATATTACTTTTCACCACATCGAATGACATAGTTAATCATTCTAATAGTGTAGCTTTACAAACGTGATTTGAAATGACTATTCAATCACAAGTTTAAATAATAAGTTTCTTTTGCTATAGATACTGCATATTGTTATACAGCTGCATAGCTTTTGTTTCCGTTTTAAGCCATAAACGTTATCCTATTGGTAAAGGATATCAAAATATTGAAGTGAGTCTTTATTAGTGCGTGTTCGCAAATAAAATC
Organism: Hermatobates lingyangjiaoensis; assembly: GCA_026182355.1. Taxonomy (NCBI): domain Eukaryota; kingdom Metazoa; phylum Arthropoda; class Insecta; order Hemiptera; family Hermatobatidae; genus Hermatobates; species Hermatobates lingyangjiaoensis. The sequence continues at coordinate 818,331 of JAPFBL010000059.1, forward strand.
AAATAATTTAAAAGCTTTGTATTGTTACAAGCAATAATTAAATAGGTTAATTAGGAAAGATGTTCACCCAAGTAAAAATTAAAACATACAATTAAATTATTCAAATAATTCACAGATTTGAACTAGAAATAGAACTGAGAAATAAATTATTATATTTTATCATCAGAAATAAATTGAATTATAGATTGGTGACTCTGTACCTGTTTGTAAAATAGTGTAACGTGTTTTCGGATAAGACTTTGTTTTTCTTGAGTATGTTAATATAATGAGGTGGTTGAATTATAATGTACTTTAAACCAGGGCTTCTTAAACTGTGGGTCGCGACCCCCAGGGGGGTCGCGAGACTACTGAAAAGAGGTCGCAAAGATCTGATACTTTGATACTTTGATACGTACATACGTATTCTTTAATCCTTGTTTTATTTACATTGTAAAATAGTTCGATATTACATCTACATCTACGGTTAATATATATTTCATTATATGGAGGAGGGGGTCGTTTAAAATTCCCTAAGCTTGAAGGGGGTCGCTATATAAAAAAGTTTAAGAAGCCCTGCTTTAAACGATACAATCAAAGTTACAAATATAACCAATCATAGTAATAGTATGCGCACAATAATGACTTAATACAGCAGAGAAAGGGTCTCTTGCGTGATACTCAAATCACTTTGTTAAAACTGCAAGATGAGCACTCTATAGGAAAAGATGAATGACGTCATTCAAGGTGACGCAAAGCACGATTTGGCCTTTGGTAATCACAAACCATCTTCATTGCTAATCGACTGAATTAAAGCTATGTTGGGAGATTTTCAGCTTTCCACCACCACATCCATAGCTTTCATTAAGAATTTCATTTTCAATTTATTTTGAAGAAATCAACGTATAGAGAGAAACTTTTGCGGTAGTGGCCTTTTTGAGTTTCTCCCATTTGTCCTCCGGTATTCTTGAGTCTTGATGGGAGAGAGCTTCTCTTGTTACGTGCCAAATGAAATCGTCTTCTATTCTTAACCTGCCTTGCAAACTTTTTCTTCATGTCTTTTGTATGTTTACCTGCACTCCTTGTTACCTTTAAATGAACTATTACTAAGTATAAGTGAAGTATAGTGATCGTGAAAAAATTAGATCTCGAAATTTTGACGGAATCACATGTCAAAATTACATTATCAAAAATTACAAAATTTCATTGAGTCGTTTTATGAAGGTTTTTCGGTGATGTCTGTTGGTGTATGGGTGCGTGCGAGGGTGGGTGAGTATGTATCCAAAGTTTGTGGTCACGCTACGGTCCACGATCTTTGGTGGCTCAAAATAATATTTTCCAAAAAAATGGGCCTCGTAGCATAGATGAGCTATTCAGTTGGGATAAAGCATGCATGATGGGAAAGTCACTTTTTTTGCCAAAAACACGTTTTTAGACAATAAACAAAAAGTATCATTAGATTTTTAAAACAACAGGAGACAATATTACATTTTTTTCAATAATATGTAGAAATTTTGACTTATAATTCAATCTGAAAGCTTGTGAGAGCAATACAAGCAATACCATTTGACGGATTAAAATAAAACTTGTGGGGAATGAGTTCAAATACGCTTTACCAAAATTACATGAACCAAATATTAGAGTACATTTTCTGTATTCAGAAAATGGTTTTTTGACAGTAAACAGTTCAATAAAAAACTATTAGTGTTTGCCAAAAAATTGAACAGAAAATTAACAATTAAATAATAAAAATTCATAAAATTTGAATTACGACAAAGAACAATAAAGGAATAAAAAAAATCTGGAGTGGCCTACACTCAACTTTTCAATAATTAAACGTAATATCAGACTTCATGGGTTTATAATATATAATATCCCATTTAGGCATAGTATAAATGTCTAAATGGGAGAAGTTTATTAGCTTTTCTTCCAATATCGAATAGCTCTCCTAAATAGTTTATCTGATCTCCTTCTAGATTGAAGATATAAGACAAATTTTCCCATTTAAAACTTGAAAATACTTCTGCCTGAAAAATGTCAGAAAAATGTAAGAAAAAATCTGGAGTGGCCTACACTCTACTTTAGTATAAGTAACTCAATGTCAAATTTCTTGAGTATATAAAACATAACGTATTATTTAAGCATAACATAAATATCTAAATGGGATATAATTATTAGCATTGCATTCGTGTGGTAGTACAGATAGTGATTGAAGGACATATCAATTTATAAGCTTATTTTTGTACATCACAAATAATTTATTATTTGCAAATAATTTCATTAGTATAACTACAGCAGTAATAACATTTTTGAAAAACCAATGTGAACATTTCTTGAAACGAAATATTATCCTACAAGAGAACATGGCTATTGTTCAAATAGCCAGTAGATTTCTTACATCGTTTACTTGACATCCTTCTACATTGAATATTAATGTAAAATTTTCAAATTTGAAACAGTAAAATACCCTTTTTTTCTCTGAAAAACATCTTAAACAGCGAAGAAATGTTGTTTTAAGGTGATTTGTTAATTAAAGATGTACGATAATTACAGTTATTAATCTTTAAACGAAAGATTTATATTTTGAATTATCTTTTACATTTTTGGTTTTTAACAGAATTATTATACTGGGAATTTTATGGCTTCTTAGTATTTAATAAGATCATTTTCCATCCCCTTTGTCAAATAACATATATACGAATTTTTTTTTAATGAGTGTTATCATTTACCTGCACAATATTATTCCTCTTACATCTCTTATAAGTCAATAATATATTTTCATTTTTCCATTAGAAACATCAATTTTATCTCAGTGGATTCGCTCAAAAAATTTCTAAGTCAATGTAAACAATGTAAAAAAATACAAAAAATTCGACAAGTATAGCAGGTGATCTCTTAGTCTAGGGTAAACAAAGAGTTTTTATATCGTTATTGCTCTTTCCCGTAATTGAAACTTCATGATTTTTTATGAATTGCTAATTTTTTGTTCCATTTTTGGTCAAAATTTCATTATTTTTTAACGAGCCGTTTAGCGTCAAAAAAACATTTTCTGAAAACACAAATCGTACTGTAACGCCCCTTTAGCGAATGTAATTTTAGAAAAAAATATCTCAACTCATTCTCCATATAATGTTCTATTTATAGGCATAGTTTCAGCTTTGTCCGTCAAACAGTATGGCTTGTATCGCTCTCACAAGGTTTGAGATTGAATTATAAGTCAAAATTTTTACATTTTATTGAAAAAAAAATATTTCCTGTTGTTTTAAAATTCTGAATATATTTTTCGTTTGTTTGATTTGTAACTTCAAAGATAATGTCAAAATTTCAAAACTCTAGGGTTATCAGTTTAGGAGAAATAAATGTTTTAAAAAAAACGGTTTTTGGCAAAAAAAGTGACTTTCCCATCATGCATAATTCTTCGCAAACAATAGGGATCTTCGTCTTTATGAGGCCCATTTTTGTGTAAAATATCAACTTGATCCATCAAAGATTCTGGACCGTAGCGTGGTAACAAGCAATGCTAACACACTCACCCACCCACCCACCCACCCACCCACCCACACACACACAGACATCATCGTAAAAACGTCATAAAACGACTTCTGGGACCTCAAAACATGTAATTCCGTCAAAATCTCGAGATCGAATTTTTTCACGATCACTATACTTTACTTATAGTAAAGTAAAAATGTGCTATTAAGATATGTTTTACTCAAGATGTAGGATAATTACATTTATTATTCTTTAAACAATATATTCAATATTGACTTTTTTTTTATATATTTTTGGTTTCTTATAATTTTATTATTCAGTTTTTATAGCTTTATTGCTCTTTGTAGTAATTGAATTTACATAATTTTTTTTGCAAAAGTTTTTTTTAATGAACCGTTTAGCGTCAAAAAAATATTTTCTTCGGAAAAACTTTATAAAACGACTTCTGAAACCTCAAATCATATAATTCTGTTAAATTCTCGAGAACGAATTTTTTAACGATCACTATACTTTACTTATAGTAAAGCAAAAAAATTGAACCCCTGAAATGTATTTTTTTACAGTATTATGAAAGACTGTAGTGTGAATACAGTATTTCATAGCATAATACGGTATTAGTACAGCACTAAAAGACTCAACATTTTACTTACACTTGTGGAGACTTATTTGTGTTATATATCTGAATCATATTTAAAAAAATCTGATATTCTTTACACTGATGATGATGATAAAGAGAATAATTAAATTGACAGTGTTTTTCTTTTACGATACTTTTATTATGGTTGTAATTTCTGTATTGTAGAGTATCTCTACTAAATTTCAGGTGAATCGAAATATTTTAGAATTAACCAAATAAATTAAAATGAATATAATTTATACTAATAGATAAAACGTTATCTATGAGCTTATGGCATTCGAATTAATTTAAAAAGAATAATTTATAATAATTCTAGTGACTACAGTTTTTAATTTCACTAATATTAATTTCTTAAATTTAATTATTGAATTTATGTTAATATTAAATGTAATATCTAATGTTAAATTTTAAACCCTCAATAAAATTTCGTTTATTTTGTACATCCAAGATGTTTAGCAAGCATTACTCGGAGACAAGTATATAAGCAGAAAACCACTTAGTAAGTTAAAAACAAAACTTATGGAATCTCAATATGCAAGATATGAAAAGAATCTAAGGTGTTGGAGACTATGTTCAGATGTTTACGTAACATGAAGTCGAGCAACTAAACCATGATGTTAACTTACTTGGTTGGGCAGAAGGAACCGGAGTTAATTTTGTAACATTGGTAACAGAAAAGTTCCTCCGATGGATGACATTTTTCTTGAAATTTACGATTAGTTTCATTGATTTAATCCTTAGCATGCATTAAAATGTGTTTATGTTAGCATGTTCTGATAATACAGCCGTCTTTCCAGACAGCGTCTTAAAAACATTATTGTTTTCATATTGGATTAAATTGATTTGTATTACTGTAAAATACAATAACTTGTTGAATTAATGATTATTAGAAGTGATTTAAGGTTTCGACGACTGGGGCTTGAAGGTGAATAATGGGCAAAGTTAGGAATGGGCCGCCTGGAAGACACAAAGCCCCCCCCTCACGGAGTAAACTGAGCCGGGCACAATCGATGACGCGGCCCCTGCGGTCCACAATCTCCATTGTTACAGGACATTACTCCGGCCTTTTATAAATGCAGTCTGCGACCCTTCGTAATCATGTTAATACTCCTATTTCAGACTCACCAATTCAATCTCTCAAACTAATAGAAACTCAAAACCATTTAATTTTTGTCAGAAAATAGTTTTAAACGCTGATATTTTTTTTAAAAAATAAAAGTACCTTTATTATACAGATATGAAACCTTGTGCCGTCTGGATTGTAAAGCTATTGTAAAGAACCTTATACTGAACAGAGTCACAACTCTTCTGTGCCAGGAGTGGTCACATAACAGCACCCACACGTCCCGCTGTCTGTTCCTTTAATTTGGGGTTTAACAAATTCATATATTTAAATATATCCATCAGCTTATTGTTAACAAGGCTATTGTTTCAGCAGCCGGGTATATTAAATCAGTTTCTATCAAACTTCTTCTGTGGTACTACTGAAAATTTTGATTTTTACTGTGTTCTGTCCTTTAGAGTTAAAAGTTTATAAAACTGTTCTGCTCAGTTTCAAAAATAGAGAGAGAGAGAAGAAGAGACAGCGAAAAATCAGAGAAATGATATCACTGATGTTCGTATAGAACTAGGGGGGAAATTTCGACTTTATACTAGAACTTGTAGTGACAGGATACGTAAACTTCAGAATTGAAGATACGTCGAATGGAAGCTTTAGATTTGACCAGACGTTGTATGCAATAACTTTTTTTTACTCATAGATTTGGTGAAATTATAAACTAAAGTTAAATACTAATTGTTACAAATTGTTCTTTCTAATTTTAACAGTATCCATAAATTTAAAGATAAATTGATTCAAAATTCATACAATTGAAATGTAGTTTAGGTATTTTAAAAATCGGTAATAACGCAGCAACTTTACCAGTTTTTCAGCAAAAAGACTGTCAAAAACCTATTTTTGTTTTAAAAATATTGTTATTATTTAATTTATTTTGTAATAACTTTATGTTATCATTTATTTTGTAAATAAATAATTTATCTTATTTATTTACAATAAATAATTTATATTATTTACTTACATTAAATAATTTATTTTATTTATTTACAATAAATGATTATTTCAAGCTATACCCTTTGGTGTATCAAAAGGAAATAGTGCCTAAAAATAGAACATTACTTGGGGAATAAGTGAAGTAATGTTTTTCAATATTTTTTAACCAAAGGGGTGATACGGTATATTTTATCTTTTCAGAAAATGTTTTTTAACGCTAAATCGCGTACTATATAACAATGAAATTTTGTCAAAAATGTAATATAAAATTAGCAATTAACCAAAAGAATATAAAGTTCTGGTTACAACAAAGGTAAATATACTATAAACACTGAAAATTCATCTTGGAATAATGGATCACTTGCTATACTTGTCGGATTGGGTTACATTTGTGAGAAACAGACAGACTGACACGGATTCTTTTATAATAGTATTGCTTATTATTTCCTTGGCATCGCAACAAGGAGAACTAATATTTTGTAATTATGTAATGAAAATATTTCAGCATTTTTTTTTTATTGCAAATTCTGTAAATATATTTTTGATCAACAATTTCTCTTAAGACACAATAAAACTGAAGAAACAATGAAAGCGTGAATCAAGGATGTTTAGCCGGATGTTGATCCTAAAGATCAAAGACATATTAGAGAGCTCCAAGGCCTGTGTAGTCGTTAGCACTGTTTTTTGGATCGAGTCCATCTTCATTTGCACATTGTGCAAACCCAAACCACACCCATCACAAACACCAATGGCTTCTCTTGAACTTTCTACGTCTTTGACATTTTCATCTTGCAGCAAGCCAACTTCTTTGTATTTTCATTTTCATTTCTCAAAAAGTCAAATAATACAATACTGGCGTAAATGGATAATACAAAGCTTACACTCAAAAGAAGTTCTTCATTCAAACTACGCGTTTCAAAATCTTCGTGTTTATCATCAACTTCAACAATACAGATTATTAAGGTACAAAAATAAACCAAAATTATATACGATTAAATGGAATAATGAAAAATGTATGATATCCCAATAGAAACAGTCCAAAAACCTACTGCTTCTGTTAGGTATGTCCTAATACAATTATTCCATTTAATTGTTTATAATTGTGATTTATTTTTGTAACTTTATAATTTGTATTGTTGAAGTTTACCTGATGATGACAAGAACTGTTTGAAACGCGTAGTTTCAATGAAAAACTTCTTTTGTGTAGAGACTTCGGATTATATCAAACTCAAACCATTGCATTACCTTGCATTAGCATTAAACTCAAACACTAGTTTGAGTAAATACCGCACAATTACGGATTGCACAACCAATGAGTCTTATCATATAAATCTTATATTATAAATTAAATTTTTTTACAGGGAAATTTGAATAAACTTGGCTTTTTATTTTCACTAAGTTCAAAAATATTTTGTTCCAAATTAATTATTGTTTGTTATTCCATGATTTATTTATTTTTACAAATACTTTATGAACATTTTAAAATCATTTATGCTTTAGGTAGCTCATCCAAGAAGAAAGCAGTCAGATGCTGTAATATTAAACATCACTGAGTGTAAGTGTTCTCTGTAATAAAACATTTTATAACGTTTTTATATTTCTTTCTAAAGATGAAGTTATAGCGTTAATATATATCATCTTAAGTTTTAAATAACTTAAATTATATTAAACTCTTTGTGAATTTATGATTGCCTTCTAAAATAACTTTATATTTAAATCATAGAATTACGATAAATCTATCGTAAAGTAATACTCAGTGTAGTCTATTGATTAGTGTTTCACCTATTTTCAAAGATAGTTTTTAAATAAGTATGATAATAAGCTAGTTTGGGTAACAGTCACATACGTCGTGCTAACTCTGAAAACGTCAGATTACAAATAAATAATTTGAAGACAAAAGGTTGAAGTATTCAAATATCATGGATCATATGTAACTCATTCGGGAGTTTTGAGAAATGAATTGGCAGACCAGATGGTCAAAAAAAGGAGCCATGGATGGTACTTTGGGTATAGACGATTAGATGGTCGGTCCGACAAGTTTAAGCTGAAGAAGTACTGGAAAAGAGACTATAGAACAGTGAGGACATCAATGAAAATATTCACAAAATGGGTGTCTAGACAAAAAAATCTTCCTCACTCTGCAGATACATTTTAAAAATGGGATAAAGAAGTTAACACAGGATGGTACGAATATTCAGTGACCGTGTATGTTACATTACTATTTTGAATAATCCTGGTTGTCCTTGTAAATATTTGCTTCAATCTTGGGATCACTGGTTGTTTGAGTGCGAACTATTGAAGGGAATAAGATGGACCTTCTAAGAGAGGTTTTAACTGTTTGTGATGCTGGCCTGAAAGGTGCAGTATAATACTACAAAGACCCTACGAACATTTCAAAAAGTTAGAGAACGAAATTGATTTAAAGACTACATAAATTACATGTCTATAATTATAAGCCCATATAAATGATAAGTTTATAATTATAATCCAATATAAATTATAAGTTTGTATTCATAAAGCGATATAAATTAAATATATATAATTAAAATACTACATAAATTATAATCGATTATTTCAAAACCAATTATTATATGTCAATCAGTATTTTAAATTTATGCTATCTTTATTTTAATGTTGGATATTTAAAAATTAATTGACATTCATTATTAAGGTTATTATAAGCCTAAGCTTCTATTCTGCTTAGTTAAGTTATACTACGTTTTTGATTATTATGATATAGCTTTCAACTATTTAATGAGATATATTATATGTATTTTTCGTTAAAGATAAATTAGTGATAAATTATCATTAGTGATAAATGGGTGGTTATTTATGTTATACTTTTGATTAAATTATGATATCGTTTTCAACTATTATATAACATGTATTATATTTATTTTATGTTAGTAGTAAATTTATGATAAATTATCATTCTTAGGGATAATATTAATATTAGTGATGAATGTGTAATCTTTAAGGGTGCATATTACAATTGTAGGTGCCCAATGCTGGGTTACTTGTGTTGGGAAGAAAATAAACAATAAAAAGTTGAAGATATTGCATATACAATAATATCAAATACTAGTGCACTGCAGAATTCTTAAAATTGTTGTATATGAGACAAGGATAGTAGTTACTACTTGTATTCTTCGTTATCTTCACAAGTACCTTTGGGGCTAAGAATCGTTTAAACTTGAGTAGCTCATCCAAACAGATTAGGTATCATTGAGTACAAGTGTTCTCAGTAATAAAACATTTTATAGCGTTTTCATATTTCTTTCTAAAGATGAAGTTATATCGTACAGCTGTCAAACTACAACTAATATATATCACCTCAAACCTTAAAGGTGTTGAATTACATTGGAACTAAATCACGACTACGTGTATATAGAAGAATATAACTAGAATATTTTAACGTGACAGGTGTCATAAGCCGAATAAAATTGAGTTAAAACTTCCGCTTAAAGGAGAAGTTTAAGTCTGCTGCCATTGACAGATGATAGGCAAAATTAAAAAGAAACTGGTAGACAAGCTTTACTTTCGACTTTCTTTTTTTTTATTATCGTAAAAATATTCATCAAAAGATCTTCAGTAGAACTTTTTAGTAATAGACGTCTATCAGAATTAGTGAAATTTCGATTTAAATTGGTACCATACAAAAAAGGGCATACGTATAAACTTCGAAAAATATTTAGAAAATTTTTATTATTAAGAATTACAACTTAATTCAAATAAGTGTGAGCATAACGCCGTTTAAACCTGGTTGGGAAACTTTTTTAAGATTATTGTGGGATGGAGGCTGTTAGGTCGATGTGATTAACATCTTGGTACAGTGTACATATGTTATATCATCTCGTCGTACAGATTTATTGTTTATCCTAGTAAATAAATTGATTTAGATCAGCCTTTTCTTATTAAATTAAATGCATTTTTTTACAGTTTATATATTCTTTGATTAGTGCATAGTGTTATTCGTTTCTTGAAGGTGTGCATTTTACATAAGTCCACAAGGTAGTAATTTATAAGGCTGAAGTTTATGTGGAATTCGAGGACTGTCGTATGACAATAAATGGTAATTCATACGATGGTTCTATCGTGATACGTATAGTATGGTTGCATTACAGATAAGGAGTAAATAATGTGTGTGGAGGGCAGGGTAGCCCAGTGGCAACATGCTCGCCTCTGGATTGGTAGATCTGATTTTCAATACCCACTTTGGCCCTTGATTTATTCACGTGGGAGGTGAAGATATGTGACAACGTTGTTTCTCGGAGAGGATGGTAAGATGTCGGTTCTGAGCTTGTACGATGCCAGGTACTCGTCAAATATTTCTACTCTAATTACACTTGAGTTAGGCGACATGTAGGACTCCCAATGTAGAATCAATGTTGTGTTGATATCACAAAGGACCAATGTTCGGGTTATGTGTGCTACCATGCGGGCTGCCACAGCAACCTAACCTATTTGATGGGCGTATGATAAGGTTATGTTGCTCCTTGAGTCTCATGGTTACTCTTGTCTTTTATTAAGCAGTGGTCTCCCTCTTCTCTTGTCCTCTATCTAATCCTTCTTCTGCAACAGTTTACTTGCAAACCTTTCAAAATGTATGCCTAGGCTCTCTTCATGCCCAGGTTGTTCTCTGAATGGCCGAAAGTACATTCAAGAATCCTCTTAGGTCAGATATGGGCAACCCCAGGAGCGTGTGCCAAACAGGGCACATCAGTAGCTTATTTCTGGCAAGCAAACTCCTCTCCTGTGATACTCCATTTAAGAACTTTTTATTTCTCAGATAAATAAATAATTATTTACAAATTAATTTGTAATAATTATGGTATTACAAAATAACATAAACTGATAATACAAAATAAAATAATAAATGAATGATTTTAATAATGTTTTAGATAAGCGCATTCTTACAATAAAATGTTTAAATAGATAATATGTCGATATTTCTTATTTAAATATCAAGAATTATAATTTATTTAATGCAAACATCGCCAGTAGATTGTTTCTGGCACGCGAATTCCTATCTTATAATCCTCTATTTAACGACTTTCTATTTCTTAGAGAAATAAATCATTTTACATTACAAAAAAAATAGACTGATAATAAAAGATAAAACAATAATAATAATAATAATTTGTTAGTTAAACGCATTCGTATCATAAAATTTTTTATAGACAATATATTGATATTTCTTATTTGAATATCAAGAATTATCATTTATTTATTGCAATATTTGATTTAATTATTGTTATATTTATTAAACCATTCTAAAAGATAAATAGACTTGACATTAACAGTAAAGATAAATATTTAGATAAATTTAAAACAAATAGGTTTAGAGTTTACGTTTATTAATTTATAATATTCTGACGAAATAATTTAAAGTATAGATTATTTATGTTTTAATTTTAAGAGATACTTTAATTTATATAACAAATAGTTAAACACATTTTTAACTGAAAGAAGGGGACTATTTTAAAATGAAATAATTCAGATGGCATTAGTTAGAGTGAGGGTAAAGCCCAGTCATTCTAAAAAGGCGGGAATTACATTCCTAGTTTAGTTTATCCGCGTCCTTCCTAGAACCTTTAAAACTGTTTATTGTTTTAACCAGTAATTCCTCGAATAATACTTCAAATAGTAAGTACTAATTCCTTCTTGACTCATTTTTGTGTTTTTAATGATTATTTAATTAGTATAATGTTTTTTTAACAAATATTAACAATATAAATGTCTTACCTGCATCTCCTTTACAAACAAACCAATGTAAAAGACTGTTTGCGTTTCATAAACATAGTTATCGTGACAGGAAGTTGGTTAAAGCGATCTGATTTCTTACAGAAAAGTTGTGTGGTGAAATTAAATCACTTAATAATGATAGGAATAAATTTAAACTTTATGCAGATAGCCAAAGTTTCTAACCTTAAGAAGATTGCATCTTGGAAGAAATATATTCTTAATTACGTTAGACTGTTAGGAACAAAAGCCTTATTCTGTTTGTCTAGTAATATGACCTTTCTTAAAGTAAATAGTGCTACTATAATAAAGTTATAGTTGAAAGAAACTTGAAATGACTCATAAAAGTTATTATTATATAACACTTGATGGCTTGTTGATAATGGTGTGCTATTTATGACCTGTTGTTCTCACCTTTCAGTTCTCTTAATTGCAATCTTTAATTAAAGTCATCCTGAACCTGGCAATATCCTGTAATACTAACAACATAGATAAATTATGACGGTTATTTTACTTTTTAATGATGTGTACATCGTTATTCCATGGAATAACTACCTAAACGATAAAGTGCGAGTGTTGTTTGCAATTTAACTAGTTACAAAAACAACTTGTATAAACATATTGAGGTAAATAGAGAAATCAAAGTGGCCTTAAATAAAAAAGAAGTTTTTTTTATTTTACGCGTTTCAAACTTTTAGTGTTCATCATCAGGTAAATTTCTACAATACATATTACAAGTTAAAAGTTACAGATACAACAGGAATTGTATACAGTAAAATGAAAAATGGATGACATACCTAAATGAAGGAGTAGAAGACCGACCAGAGTCTAGGGTTCAACTGAGAATTTAGTTCATGTGAGATAGAGTGGAAAGAGATCGTTATATGGTAAGATGGCTTATATAAATATATAAAGTCTAAGTGTCATTGCTTGTGCAAACTGTTATAGTGTGGTATTTATTCATATTTCGAGACTTCAATAATTACGTCTCCACACAAAAAAAAGTTTAATATGAAACTAAAAACGCGTTTCAAACACTTAATGTTCTTCTTCATGTTAACATCTGCACTGTTGAGACTCTATCAACAATGCAGACTGAAATCCCCAAGTTTGAATGTGTTCTAAACACCATTTAGTCGGATTGTGAAAAGATCAAAATAAAAGACAAATTTTCTATTACAAAATATTTTATAAACAGTAATTTTCGAGCATTCCGTATCCATCATCAGGTTATTTTTCTGTAGAGAACATTGCTTTGAAAGTTCAATGCCTAAGTTCTTCTCAAAGCTGTTCTTACCCGAGACATTTAGTCTTCAAAACGCTCTTGTTTTTAACACTGAATAGTTTATTTTGTAAACTGTTTTTTATGTGAAGAATTTTCCTTAAATTATCTTAAGATAGAAACTGACTGTGAAACCATGGAGGTATACGTTCCATTATATACGAGTTTTAACAGTGTCTACTGAAAATATCCCTAAAATGATTAATGACCATTTCTTGATGTCTGTTATTAAGAAAATATTTCAAAACATAAAGGTCTAAAACATGAGAACAGTTAAAAATTTGAAATGTGTTAGGCTTACCTTTGCTATAAGTAAAGAAATCAAAAACATTGTTGATAATTCATGCAATGAATAGATTATTTTAATGTGACTACTATTTTTATTATATTATATACTTTTATTTTATTACGCTCTACGGTAAATGTCATCAAGCTCATGGGCATTCAATTAAATGCCTATTTATTTTAAACGAGTTATATTTATTTAACTGCAGCGAAAATGTACAGCTTATTATAGAACAACCTGACAGCTCTTATTAATGAACAAATGGATGTTAATAATTGTTATATTAAGTCTTATATACTAGTACCCAATATTCAAAATTTTTTAAATGTGTATTTTGAAAAATTCATGATAAGACTAAGCTGGGTACGATATTAAGATTTCTGTAATGTCAAGAAGGGTTGAAATTAGTACTTATTTTGATTTAAAGTACAATATAGTCTGTTTTACAGGTGTCAATATCAACAAAAAATAACAAGAAGATTAAACCCTTGAGGAACTATTTATATTTTTGAAGTTATTAAGATCTGTCAAAAGAAGCTATTTGTAGAGGCTTTTGAATATTTTCTGTTGATAACCACATAGTCAAATGCCTGCTGACGACTTTATTGAGTGTATTCAGGTAACCTCATAACTAGAGTATCCATCAAGCTCAACCCTTGTATAGAGTGTATGATAAATATAATCAAATAAGGATATAGTGCTTGAAGATACTCTACTTTCTTTCTTTTTTTAAACAGATCCCCTAATGGGTTAAAAACGTCACCTTTTCTGTCTTTTTGTTTGATTGGTGAATGTACATTGGGTGTCCTAAATTTTGCCTAACTCAAGTATATTTAGAGTAGCGATCTTTAACGAGTACTTAACATCGTACAGGCTTAACATTCTCTCCGAGGGACGACGTACTCAGATTTATTCACCTCCCGGGTGAATAGATTGAGGGCCACGTGGGTATCCACCCCCGGACTACCAACTAACCTGGCCCCCTGATGCACTACTTGCCTTGTCCAGAAATACATATAATGTGATTATATATCACACCATACTAATATTCGTATTTTATAACTACATTATTTAACTACTTTTCTTTAACCAATGTATCATGACAGTATGAAGAATTACGTAATGTCCGTGTCTAAAGAACACAAGAAAATATCGTATAGAGTAAACTTTATACGTTTATAACATATTTGCTTAAATGTTTCAAATATTTTCTTCTTATGGTGGGGAATTTCAAAAAAATTACTTCGCCACGACAAATATCTTTATGTTAAAACTCTGCTTCAGGTTTACATCTGCCTGCCAGTGTTCGAAACGCGTTGTTAGTTTTAACATAAAACTCGTGATTTTTTCAAATTTCGAACCGTACGAAAGCACCACGCTATAACAGATTACACAAAAAATGAGGGTTTCTTCTTTTTACGTGTTCAAGTAACTTAGAAAAAGAAGTCCAGGTTAGCTCAGTGGTTAACGTACTCGCCTCTGGGCTGGTACTATCGATCTCCACCTGGCCTTCGATTTATTCACGCGGGAGGTGAATAAATCTGAGTACGTTAAGCTGTCGGTCCCGAGCCTGTACGGTGTCAGGTATTAGTTAAAAAGCCCTACATGAAATGCATTTGAGTTAGGCAAAAATTGGGACTTCCTATGTAGAATCTGTAGAATCACCGGTTAAACAAAAAGGCTATAAACGGCTGACATTATCACCCGTTAGGGTATCGGTTGAAACAATAATAGAAAACTTTTTAAAAAATATTACAAAAGATAGTTAAAAAATATTTCTAGTCTCATATTTCTGTTTAGCTTGACTCTAACAGAAAATTACCTAGGTAATGTAAACATACCTCACCAGTACAACAGATAGGAATTATTCTGAGTTGAGTTTCACCATTCTAGGGTTATATTGTCGCTTAGTTATATTACGCTTATAGTATAGCAAAAATCGTAAACATTTTTGATATATTTTTATTCACAACTGCTTCTGTATAGTACATAAACTAATCTCAAAATTTCATTGATTACAAATTTTTTTTCTGAATCCACAAATTTACAAGAATGCCCTTTTTGTGAATGCCACTTCAATAAAAAAAAACAATCAGCTCATCTTCGCATAAAGCATAACTTTTTGTTTTAAATCACTATGATCAATTAAATGGCTAACTAACTAGTGTTGTGTTAAAATGCTTTTTTATTCAATTATAAGTCAACATGTTTCGATGTTTATTGTAAACTAACCTTTTTGTTTTACTGAAAAATTCTGAAGCATTTTCTTATGTGAATGCTACTAAGGCTCATAAAAGTGTCATTTTTGGATAAAATATTAAAATTATCCATCACCGATATGCCCTAAACAGTCTGCCAAACTTGTTGATACATAACTACCCACATACCTTCAAACATTATTTAAAAAACTTCAAAACTATTCTCAGAGGATCTTAAAACGGTAAATTCTTCAAAAACTAGGCATTGGATTTATTTAAAGATTATTGTGTTTTATTTATATTAAAGCAGAAATTTGCTAGTTTTTTGGGTCAACAAAGGCCAAATAAACTTATGATTGGAGAGGAAAAGAAACAGTAAGTCTTCCCCCACAAAAAGGATTTAAGTGACATTTCCACCACTGAGTGTTCTTCATCTTACTACATCTACCTCAGGATGACTACTAATTATTTAATTATTAGTCAACATTACCTCAGTGAGGCAGATGTAACCTGACGATGAACACTAAGTGTTCGAAACGCGTTATGTGATTAAATCTTTTTTTGTGTGGGAAGGCCTGCTGTTTCTAAACGTTATAGAGAGCCATATAAATCGCTAACACTGGTAAATATGAACTAATAAATTTGCAAAATACAATGATCTAACTAAAAGTAAATTAAAAGATTCGAAACGTGTTGTCGGTTTTGTTAGAATCCTGTCAATACAATTCTATCAAGTTGAAATAGAGCATTGCGCTTTTCCTTCTCGCAGGACCAGATAACTTATTCAAACCTAATCCGTGGGAGTGGCTGTAAATATTTTACATCTCTTCATTTACTCCTCCACTATTGTTCGCTTTGACAACCTCCCTCCACAAAACACAAAACTATTCTTCTTTTAACCTTTCCGTCTGCCCTTCCATACGGCCGCCCCATTTGTCTAAATCTCATTCCCTTCAAACAGGCTCGTTTTGTACAAGTCACTTCGTTTTTGTTAATAAATCATTCACAAAATGGAACAAACAGCATGACTGATTAAATCAACAAAATACTGCCTTTACATTATATATGTACAATAGAAATAAATCTAGAGTTGTGTACTCTCAAATTTACTGTAACTACACTCATAATCAAAATAATGAACAATAAAAATATTTTTTAATGTTATTATTATATTTTGTCAGTTATAGTTGACAAAACATGGTGTTAGAATCCTGTCAATAAAATTTTATCAATTTGATAGAATGACAATTCGATTTACATTTATATGTATTTAACAATTCAATAATTTATCATCTATTCGATAGACTAGGTGTATTATGAAACCGGGATTTGGCCAGTTTTCTGGGTTCAAAATCAAACCCTTATTGCCGACGCTTCGGTTTTATTTTTTAAATCTTTTTTATAGGAAGAAATAAGAATTTTTTTAATTAAAAAATTACAGTTATATCATATAAACGAATTAACAATCTTGACTGGTTAAAAGCTTCAATTATACTAATGTATGTATTTATATATATAACCAATTAAATGAAACGATTCCACGAAATAAGTAAACTAATTCTATGTGTCTTTTTAAACAATCTCTTTATCCATTTCCTTTTCTCACCAAGTCTCCTATTTCCTTTTTCCCTTTTCCAAGTCATTTCCTTTTTAGATGTCAATGTCACCTATGATGATTTTTTTTATTGTTTAAACCGTTCCCCTAGCGGGTTATAACGTCAGCCTTTTACTGACTTTTTGTTTGATCGGTGATTCTACATGGGGAGTACTAAATTTTCTAGCTGTAGTTATTCTCCTTACTTTATTAATAATCGTGTACTTCCTCCTGATGTGAATCATAATTCTGGTTCTAGGAAGGATCGCAGAGACTCTACATTCATCATCACAACTTATTTTCCTAGTGCTCATAGCCTGGGCACAGTTATCAAGGAGTTTTCCCCTATATTTTCTTCATCCTCCTGCACCGTTTCTGTCTTCATATATTTGGTAATCAAATTTGGACAATAGACAATAACTAATACAACAGAATGTAACTCTCATTAGGACTTATTATTAATCAAATCTCTAAATGTAGCACAGGCAAGATATTAGTTATAATCAGATGACATTATCGATTAGGTGAAGTAGAGCTAGATATTTTAAATTCGTGTATTTGTCATGGTAATAATTTAAAATAGGTAATCACAACAGAATCAATTAAAAGTGATAATAAATAATTATTTTCTGTGATTTTAGATTCTATTTTGGAGTGTTCTAAAATCTATAAATCACTTCGTATTTGCATATGGATTACAATTATTGTACAATACAAGGTCTATTTTTATTATGTTAACATTAATTAATACATACTAGACTGATGAACACCAGTTATACATAGCAGTTAGCTAAACTGCAATGTAATGGTAACTGCACTAGTGGAATATTCTATTGGACTATCCTGCATATACTGCTGTGGTTGAATGCTGCAATGGGTTTTTGGTTGATGTTTGGTTTCGTTCATTCCTTGGAACAAGGTAATATGAATATTTCGTTCTGATAAAATGGTTAATTTGATTTTAGATTAAATGATAAGAGCTCTAATATCGCTGCGCTTTGATTATCACTTGGAATCATTCAAGCGACAGTCCAAACAGACCGATATTAAGCCCTTAAATCTGCTGTTATCTTAGTACATCTTTGAAGATACATCTTTGTGATCACCTTAATATGCAGGGCTAATATATAAACCTCTATCTCTATATCTACCACATATCTCTAATCCAATGTACTCTTTTTTCCATGACTATTCAGTTGGTAATTAAAATGATGTCGGGTACACATCATTTCATAAGTTTAGTTTGCAAGGTGTTTACAATGATCTATGTTCTATTACACAAGATTTGCCAGTGGCCAATAATTTAAAGTCATAAAAATGTTTTTATTCACCTCTGATTATTTTATGAATCTCACTTATTTTTCACTAGAAACCGCCATATTTATGTTGAATACCCTGATTTATGTTAGATTACTGAAGTTAGACAACATCGGGAGCGGTTGGTACTTGCTTGGGTGATTTGACACATTATTAGCTTGGCTGATAATGCAGTTCAGCCAACTTATATGTGCATTGAATCAAGGAAGTGCCGCAATTTTACCCCCTTCCAGCCTTAAGACTTCAAACCTGAGACGGTTTTGCATATTTTATTTTATTTAATAAAATGATGTTTTCAATATATGCTTGTTTTTGATTTAGCGTGTCTTTTACACTGTTTTGATTTAACTAATACTTTTTATTTCAGCTGAACGAAAACTTACAAACGAAGCAAGGCTTGGAACTGAACGGTTTCATAGAAGAAAGTCCAATATACGTGACAACGTATCCTCCAACAGGAGGCGAAGAGCCGCCAAAAAAAGAAGAGGAGTCAAGACAAGAGGAAATCGAATTAAAGCAGGAATTGCCTGGAGAGACAGTGCCTGGTCTGGCAAACGGGCGAACGGAGCTGCTTCTGGGAAGTGATGAGCGCCGGCCGTCCGACCTCGCACTCAGGTAACGCTTCACAACTACTCTTCATTTCCCCTGCCAAGCTACAAACAAAACCGTTCTGAAATGCTCAGAATAGGCTAAACAACATTGCTATTCATCTGCTTATCATTACTCTTATACAATAGTTGTAAAACACTACAGAATTAGAAACGACACTCCTCTTCTAAGTAACAGGATTCCTTTTAGTAACATAGCCAACAACAGCAGCAGCATTCAAACTTAGCAAACAGTTCAAAATCATTTTTGAAATATTTATGAATGTTGTACCTATCCTAAGGGACAACTATATCTCCTTTTGGATGGATTCTTGAGCTCGCAGTTAGGCAATAATTGAAAATCATTTCTCAAATATTAATGAATGTTACATCTATCCTAAGGGACAACTATATCTCCTTTTGGATGGATTCTTGAGCTCGCAGTTAGGCAATAATTGGAAATCATTTCTGAAATATTAATGAATGTTACATCTATCCTAAGTGACAACTATATCTCGTTTGGATGGACTCTTGATCTCGCAGTTAGAGAATAATTGATAATCATTTCTGAAATATTAATGAATGTTGCACCTATCCAAAGTGACAACTATATCTCGTTTGGATGGACTCTTGATCTCGCAGTTAGGCAATAATTGAAAATCATTTCTGAAATATTAATGAATGTTGCACCTATCCAAAGTGACAACTGCAGCTCTCTTTGGATACTTGAATTTGTACTTAGACAACAGTTAAAAATTATTTCTAAAATATAATGGTTGTTAGGCCTCTCCTAAAGAGCAGACCTGGACACTAAATGCCCTTTGGATGTCCCACCTCGCACTTAGACAACAGCTGAAAACCATTTCCACAATATCAATGAATGCATACCCATACCCTAAGTGACAAATTAGCTCCTTTCAGCCACTACTTCTTCTTAGGCAATGATCACAAAGTATAGCTAAATTAGTTAAACATGTTTTGTTCTTTGACATTATTTTCTCACATTTTATCTGATTTTTATTTCTTTTTAAAATCCTTAAATATCTTTAATATTATTAATGTGTCTCTAAAGAAATGTACATCTTAATCAATTAATTATTACCACTTGAAATCCTTTCACTGATATCATTTAAAACAAGTTAAAAAAAGAATAGATACTGTTAAATCATTTGAAACTAGGAAATCATGGGAACTGTTTTGTTGTCATTATTATTACATTTTAATTGTAGCTAATACTACTACATTTCAAATGTAATAATATTATTAATACATTTTAAGATATTTATTAGAGTCGTCTAGACGATTGTTTTCTATATCGGTCTATTAGGACGCTGGTTCTGCGAAGGCTCAAGTTCGTTATGATAGCGATATTTCTAAGAACACCTAACAAGCCATTTGAATAAAGCCATAAGTGACATTTCCTGTACCGGTTCACACTGCTATTTTAGTATCCCGGATTCCAAAAAGAGATTACTAAAATCCCGTTTATAAGGGTATTATTACTTTTTCCTTATCTTTATACCCTTACAATATCTATCAGTATTCCACTGGTGTATTTACTGCCTAGTTATTTTCTGTAATCACCACTTTAAGATTTTATTTTCATTTCCCTATTTCATACTAATTCCAAATTACATTTACAATCATATATATATATATATGATCAAACCACAAAATGAAATGGGAAAACAAGACTAAGAATAAGACTAAAACTAAAAACTAAGGGGTTTTGACTCTGACGAAGACCGCTTGTTACGGTTGAAAGATCTTAGTCTTGTTTTCCCATTTCATATTGTGGTTTGATCATTGATTGTTATTTCACGTGTTTATGTGAAATTTTTTATCGTATATATATATATATATATATATATATATATATTTATATATAGACCACAACGTGCTTGGCCTCCCTTTTTCTTTTCTCCTGAAGACGGATTACCCGAAAATTTGAGTCTGTAAGTGTGTTTCTTTTCCTTCTGAGCATTCTATCTTCAATTTTGAACTGTTATATATATATATATATATATATATATATATATATATAATAAATCACTTTAATTAAGATAAAGTTAAAATAAAACATGATAAATGCTACTTTTGCTATACAAATTCTTAAAAGGTTTCTACTAAGTGTCAAAATGGTGTAACATTGATGCCTGTAAAATAAACACTGAGCATAGATGTTTGATCTGCAGAATAAGTTTAAAGAGAATATAAAGCAACTGAGAGCAAAAAATTTGAAATATTTGGTTCAATTTGAAGGATTGGTTGTTGGCAATGCTATGGTCGGAATGATGGAGGTCAGTGCCCTAATGTGGGAGGAGACGACTGTCTCAAGAGGAAGAAATGTGAATACAGTAAGCGTGCAAGCCAACAAGGCGTTCTGCACCTACCAGTGCATTAATCTTGCCAACACAGTAGTTAATAACACTGCTTAGCTGAGTTATGTGGAATAATATTGTGGTAATAAGTCATAAAGCTAATAGTGCAGCGATCACGTCATTGCGAAGAAACGCAACAAACAATCTGAAACCTTTTTATATCAAACGTAAACTACCATCGCTGCTTCAAAACATAGAGTATATCGTCATTTCTAACAAACTCTCATCGACAACTGACCGAAAACATCGGTAACACTCACTGCTAATCGTTCAGGGTTCTGGTAGTGCCCGAGAATCTATTAAATTATTAAGTCAGTTGTGTTTATTTAAATAAAAAAGAAAAATCGCTGAAATATCAAATATAGAAAGAAACAGTAAGGCTTTTTGAGTAACCATGTTATAAATACATATACACACTGTGTGTCACTTTGTATCGGTCGGTGAACCCTTTAACGTCTCCATACTTCTGTTTCACCTCCTTTCCTGAAGGAAAATCGTTATGTTAACCTCATTTTTATTTTATTTTATTTTCCAGCTATTTTAATTGTATCTTATTTCTTGATGACAATATATATATATATATATATATATATGATCAAACCACAATATAAAATGAGAAAACAAGACTAAGATCTTTCAACCGAAACAAGCGGTTGAAACGGTTGAAAGATCTTAGTCTTGTTTTCCCATTCAATATTGTGGTTTGATCATTGATTGTTATTTCACGTGTTTATGTGAAATCATTTATTATATATATATATATATATATATATATATATATATATATAGTTAACACATGAAAGAGAAAAAACAAATAAAGATACACACAAAAGACTCACAACGATATTTCGACAGTCGTCGTCATCGGGTAGAAGTAGTCCCTTTGAGTAGCTGAAGCTAACTGGCTGAGTTAGCTTCAGCTACTCAAAGGGACTACTTCTACCCGATGACGACGACTGTCGAAATATCGTTGTGAGTCTTTTGTGTGTATCTTTATTTGTTTTTTCTCTTTCATGTGTTAACATGTAGTCCTGTTGGACCATTTCAAGTTTATATATATATATATATATATATAATATATATATATATATATATATATATATATAACAAGATTTTACAATAAACAGGTGAAACAAAATTCAACGTCCAGATCACTTAGTCTTTTTTCACTTTACTATAAGTAGAGTATAGTGATTGTGAAAAAATTCGATCTTAATATTTTGACAGGATTACAACTTTTGAGGCCCCAAAAATAGTTTTATGAAGTGATTTTGATGATATCTCTGTGTGTGTATGTGTGGGTGGGTGACTATGTATCAAAAGATTTTGGCCACGCTACGGTCCAGAATCTTTGATGGATCAAATTGATATTTTACACAAAAATGGGCCTCATAGTTTAGATATTGTTTGAAAGCAGTTACGCTTGATAGGAAAGTCACTTTTTTTGCCAAAAACCTATTTTTAGACAACACATTTTTTCCCCCTAAATTACTACTAATTCTAGAGTCTTGAAATTTTTGCATTGTCTTTGAGGTTACAAATGCAATAAACTAAAAACTGCTTCAGGTTTTTAAAACAACAGGAAATATTTTTTTTAAATAAAATGTAAAAATTTGGACTTATAATTTATATCTGAATGTTTGTGAGGGCGATACAAGCCATACCGTTTGACTGAACAAAATGAAACTGTACCTAAAAATATACTTTACGTTCTAGGAGAATAAGTTGATGTAATCTTTTTTAAAATTACATTAACCAAAGGGCCGTTACAGAACAATTTCTGCTTTCAGAAAATGTTTTTTGACGCCAAACGTCAAATTTTATCATTAAAAAAAAATGAAATACTTGAATAGAAAATTAGCAATTTATAAAAAAGAGGTAATGAAATTTCAATTATTGTAAAAATCAATAAAGCTATAAAAACTGAATATTGGTCCTGGACTAATGATTTACCTGCTATACTTGTTGTATTTGTTTACATTTGTTTTCATTGTTCACATTGACTTAGAAATTTTTTCAATGATCCAGTGAAATAAAATAGATGTTTAGAAGTTTAATGAAATATTTTTAAATGATTTAATGACCTCATGTATTCTTGACTCACCTATATATTTTGAAATTTAAACAGAAATCCTGACTTTACTATTCAATATAGAAAGGGGTTAGATAAATTACATCAAATTTACCAGAACCATTGGTCATGCTAGTGTACTGATGGTCTTTTAAGAGATCGATTGGTTATAGAACAAAAGCCATGTTATCCTGTGTAAGAGATTATTTTGTAACAAACAATCTATACCTTGGTTTTACAAAAAGGTGTTACTACTGCTGTAGTAATAGCATTTGTATTATATGCATCAGTTATGTGATGTACAAAAATAAGCGTTTTTATCGATATCTGTATCAGTCACTATCTATATTATCTCGAGGAATACAGTTCTATAAGACCAATGCCGGATTTATCAATGCTGAATTACCATGTTGTATCCTTCTTTTATTATACCACCTTCAATAGGCTCCAAAGACTACTATCCCTTTGATTGTCACTTTTATATATCAGGGTATTGTAATCACAAACCCAGGCCTCGTCAGTGTTACCAAGGCAGTGTTACTATTCTCAATGTCATAATTACAAACCCAGGCCTCGTCAATGTCACCAAGGCAGTGTTACCACTCTCAATGTCATAATCACCAAGTCATTGCTACTGCTAACGCTTCCATTGATATCAGCCTGATAGCCAAAATGACTTGTAGTTTAAATCTCAACAAACAGAATTACTGCCACACACAAAAAAAAAATCAATTAAAATCTTAATTACTTTTACAAGATATAAAGTAAAACTAGTGCGAACAATAACTGAAAAAAGATCATTTTTATGTGTTTGAAACAGATTGTAATCGGTTTAGAAAGCACGTAAGTGCAGCAGAGCCAACTTAAACTTACTTTGGAGTTAACGAGGCGAGCTTGTAATTAATCGAGCCTTTACTGCCCTTGTAAATCATACTCAGCCAACTCTTTGCCGCCAAAACACCACTTTTTCTGCCTCCATTATCCTTCTTTTCCCAAAAATAAAAAAAAAGTACTCCATTTTTCTTCTAATGACTTCCTTACTCTAAAGAAGGCTATTTTTTTTTTTAATAAAACTTCCATGAATCATTTCTTTCAACAATCTTAAGTCAGGTACTAAATTTTTGGAAAAAAAATTAGAAAATTTTAAAAACTATTTTTATGTGAAATTATCTATAAAAATATATATTCAGTTCTTTAAATAATGTCTATAATTATTCTTTCATTGGTAGATACATGGGTATGATTCCGTTAAGGTTTCTTTTGGCGTCCTGGTGCCTTGATCGATTAGCCTGGCTGCTTGATTAATTTACAACGAAATATATAATATAGCAGCTATATTTAAAAAACGCGTACTTTATCAGGAATATTCTTATTTTGTTGGTGATTTTCAGACGGCATAATTAACATGTTTGTCGATGAGAATGAGGGAAAAACGTTATTTATTGCCTTTTTGAGAACTTTCTTATGTGACTTCTTTTCTGAACATTTTGAAAGTAGGTGATGATAATGTCATTCAATGCTCTTCTGGGTACGGCTTTATCTGGCTGATAAAGTTCCACAAAGTTCTCTAGTTCATTTTGGCGAATAAGTGTCATCGTAATTTTGCAACTTATCTTGGGTGTGTTTGAGACCGATATTTGTACGACAGAAGCGGAAAAAAAACTGGTAATTTTTTGGAGTTCCCAATTCTAGGAGTTTTGAATTGTTCAAAAACTGAGGCATGATTGTATATCTTTTACTAATCACTCTGTTTTTCTCACTTTTATTTTAACAATTCTATGCTACTTAGCTTTATCAGACTAGACAGATGTTTAAGGCAATACCTAGCTTTACAAGGCTTGTTACTAAGCAGTTGGCTTTCCCCATAAAGTACAGCTTACATAAGATTTTCAATCGCCACATTCAACTGTTAATAATCAGTACTAGCTGAATGAAAGCTAACCCCTAGACCGCACCTGACCTCAAGTTTCTCTTTACAAAGGAACCATTTCTTTTCTTTCTCCACCCGCTATTTATATTGACTTTGTTGGGTCTTTCAATATGTTCATATCACATATTGAAATAATTCAGTAAGCCTCCTCATAGTGCTTGTCACAGTTCATTACTCTATTTCTTTTGTCATTATTAATAAAATATTATCTCGTCTTTATTACTGCAATGCATTTTGTTTAATCATCTTGCATAAAATTTATAGTCTCAATGAAAATAAATTTTACGATATTACTCTTCCTTTTTTTATTGATAAGTGATCAAGGACTAGTAATCGTGAAAGTAGATGGCCAAAAACGAACCCATAATTTACTAACCAGAAAAAAAGACTCCTGGCATTTAAAACCAGTAGAATGAACAAACAGCTAAAAGTCGGTTTCCGTTGAATAAGGTTCTCTTACAGTGAGATTCAAAGTTGAGAAGTGAAACCCGGTTCGGTCTAAAACCCTTTCCTCTCTTATCTCCCGAGAAGACGGATCAAACCAAAAATTAGAGACTGTAAGTGTGTTATTTCAAGACAGATGTTTAAGGCAGTACCTAGCTTTATAATGCTTGTTACTAAGCAATTGGCTTTCCCCATCTTTCTCAATATTTCTTAAACTACATTTAACTTCATATATATATATATATATATATATATAGACCCTCTGCGATCTTCAACCGTCTCTGAACCAGTGCGCTTGGTTTCCCTCTCTTATCTCTCCTGAAGACGGTTCAAACCGAAAATTAGAGACTGTAAGTGTGTTCTTTTGATTTCTCTATGTTGTTATTTCTATATTGAACTATATATATATTATCATTAGTAAAACGATCTACAAAAGACAACAAACGTTTCACAGTAAACTATAGACATAGCGTAAAGATACGATACACACTTACAGTCTCTAATTTTTGGTTGAACCATTATCAGGAGAGTAGAAATAAGGACACCAAGCGCACTTGCGAAGCAACGGTTGGAGACTGTAAGTATGTCCGTATCTTTACTGCATATATATATATATATATATATATATATATATATATATATATAAAGATTTCACATAAACACGTGAAACAACAATCAATAACCAAACCACAATATGAAATGGCAAAAACCTTTCCCATTTCATATTGTGGTTTGATCATTGATATATATATTTATATTTATGACTATATATTGGCAACTTTATTTCAAGTTATGGATATAAGTTTGCTCAGATAAAAACCATATTATTAAAAAGAAATTTCATATATCTGCGTTGTTGTAAAGCCGAAAATAGTTGAAAAGTTGTTTTTTCAGTTACTATGTGATTTTCTCTCAACAGGAATAAATGACTTTATAAGTAAATAAATAAATTTCTTTAATTAAAAATTTAAATATTTTTTATCTTATTTGGAGTAGTTGACAATCAATTATTATACCATCAAAAACTAAACACATTTAATGACACATGTTTCATTTATTTAAAAGACTAATAAAACATTACTGTTTCTTTCCTAATTCAAGAACAAGTAGAAAGTTGGTGGATTCCGGCCAATGTTTAACCATACAGCCTGCTTACGTCTGAAGGTTGAAGAGAAAGCAGCGTGTTCCAGGTCGGCGAACACCCTCAGGATGTATGGTTTGGTAATTTCCTTGGTTTATCTCGTCGGCCGATTCCAGTGGCGGCCTTGTTCCTCCTAAGCACAAGAGATCATGAGTTATTCAATGGACTTAGTTTTCGATTATGTAATCCTTTTAACATTTCGCTGTTTTCTTTATCATACTAGTCGGTTGCTAATAGGAAGTTTGTAGAACTAGAGTTGGTAATACTAGATCAGTCACAGTTTAATAGGCAGCTTTAGAGTCTTTAGATATTTAAATATTTGGCATGACTCAAGATTGTGTTAGGGGTTAAAAACTAGTGAAATTTCGTTGAAAAGTATGAACAGCTGTCAGTCATGAGGCGTAATATACTTTAGTATGATAGAAATTAATATTCTCGATGCATAACGAACCAAGTAATTAAGCTCGTCCATAATTATAACAGGTGCCAAATAACAAATTGGTCACATTTTTCACCTTCGAGACAACACTAAAGATGCAAGCTTATAACTGAAACCGTTAGAAGCAAGAAACAAGTTGATAATACAAGCTAGACAGCTACCTTCCCCATAAGGTATAGAAGATATAAGGGTGGGTCACTTGCCTTAGCCAAAGAGGCTTCGGCTCGTAAACTCAAAACTCTATTTCTTTGTTTTGTCTGAGTTTTTACAGCTGACCTGCCAATATAACTTTTATAACCATAAGAGTCAAAAAGAAACACTATATCTCCAACACATAAAAAGAATTTAATCATACACGGGTTTCGAACACTTTGTGTTCATCGTCAGGTTACATCTGCTTCAGAACTAATAATTTGTCTAAATTATTAAACAACACTGTAGTCAGGTTGCATCTGCAACCTGACTATGAACACTAAGTGTTCGAGACACCTTGTATGATTAAATTCCATTTGTGCGATAAGATTCAATGTTTCTTTTCCTCTCTAATTATGAGTAAATACAACACTATTACTGCTTGCATAAATCGTGAGTAATAAGCTAATTTATTAAAAGAAAACTAAAATTGTACCATCAGTATGGTACGGCTATCATCGATAGCTAATTTGTATAGCTACATGTATTTGTAAAGAACTCTGGTATTATTTATTACCTCTTGTTATATGATGTTACACCTTTTAATACGAAATTCCTCAAACCTAATAGTGATCTGAAAATGAATTTCAAGATTTTTCTTTAGCTTGTATTTTGTTTATTCTAGTTTTTCGAAGTTATGTTATATGTGATCTGTCTATCTTATAATGATATAAATTTAATCATGAAAGCTATAAATTTTGATATATTCTATATTAAAACTAAAGAGCACAGCATGGCATGGATTTAAAGAATAAGTGTCTTAATAATAGTTGAGAGTCTGATAATGAAAATCACGTCCAAGAATTTCTTTCTGACTTATCTGAGACAGCGACTTTAAAGATGCCTTAAAATGCCTTCTGCTACATATTGAGTCAACGTAAAATTAATTTTGCAAAAACAGTTGAAGCAAATGAGTCTAAAGAGAAGTTGATTGTAGAAAAAGGCATCTGTGCTGGTCTTGTGTAAAGGCGAGCTTAGGATTACGTAACGTTATGAAAGAATAATGAGGATTTCCAGACAGTGATTTCTCTGCTGCATAATGACGGCTATCATAAAGACATTATGAAATACAGTACTGTTTCAAGTAACTACTTAGTAAAAAATTTTATAGGAATTTTTAACAAAATGTAAACGGTTTGAGTAAAAAATGGGAAGGCGGAGCCAATGAAAATGCTTTTATTGGGGGAAGGCTGGCTAAAGAAGCAGGTGTAGTGCGTGGAGAGAGGGTCGTCACACGTCGGAAGCCGCGCGTTCCAGCCTGCTTGCTTTTCCTCGGCCTTGACTAAGTAACCCACTTCACCCCTCTTGGCTGCCTCCCCCATGCTTCAGTCCTATTACAGCTTTCTTCCATCAACTTACCTGTCCCAATGTTTCTAAACGCTTTGTCATCGAGACCGCTTAATTTCGAGGGCTCTTCACTAGGACATCAACTTGATTCTTAGTCGGGGAAAGTATTATGTCCCCACACGAAATAATTTATTATAAAAAACGAACAACGCTTGTCGAACACTTGATGTTCTTCTTCAGGTTACATCTGCTCTGCGGGGGTGGTTATCCAGTCCTTGATTGGTCTCACCCACTGAATAACTACCACAGCAGAGCAGATGTACCTGAAGAAGAACATCAAGTGTTCAAAACGCGTTGTTCGGTTTTTATGATAAACTTTTTTCTGTGGATACAAATACTTTCCCCAATATGAGTAAATGAATTAACTGCACAATTAATGAATTGATATTATTTAATTAATGAATTATTGAGTGGTAACATTTCAGGACGATCAGAACTATAGATGGAACATAAATTACCCTTTCAAAATAACATTTTTATTAGAAAAGAATTGTTATTCTAATTATTTCTGTACATTCAGAATTATCAAAGTTTTAACAATATTATTTCAATTAAATTTGAACCACCATACTACTTCAATATACTATACTCATACTGTACATTATACAATACTAGTACTCATACTGTTTTAGAGTATTTATGAATCAACAAGTTTTATTTATTGTACAATGTCAATTTGTATAATAAATTTGCATTTTTGTATTTTTTGTGTTTTCAAGGATTATAAAAATTTCTTAGTTATTGAAGCAAAATTTGATCCCTACCTACAGACACCTTAATTATAAATTGGTCGATGAGAAGAGAAAAGTGTACGGAAAGGTACGTAATTCTGTGTAGAGTTACGCACAAGAACGAACATACATAGTACAATTCATTCAAGCACTACAGCAAATAGCAATGCGAAGAGAAAGACTTGATGCTAAAGTACTAAATACCCACTCATACTGTGTAACTTTAGTTAAAAAAAAAATTATTCCAGTAATTAGTTGACTTTAATGCTTTAGGAAAACTGAATCCACACAATGTGACCATAACGTTTATATTCGAATCAACCCCTAAATTCGACTTTCGTCCTGTTATACTTTATATAAGTGTTTTGGGTCCAAGTTCTTCATATTCTTATTACTCTCTACAAATATTTTTTTAAATTTTTTTTTACAGTATATTTTTAAAGTTAAACAGAAAAAAAAGACTATAATATGGTACATTTGTACAATGACTTGCTATAATCATTTAGCATTCATCAGTAAAGGGAAAGTATGGGGAATATTTCTTTTAACTTTCCCATGAAGATATATTAAAGATCGGTATATCTTGCATCCTTCACTGTTAAGAGTAAATGTTACGTTGTAAATTAGAACTAAAAGGTTCATGAGATACAAATTTGAGTGAAGGATATCAGCAATGGTTTTAAGAGTAAGGAGTACTTGCATGAAATCCAAATTCACGTAATTCTGCTTAATATCTTACATCTGTTAAACTTCATTAAAGTCTGCTTTAATTGAATACATAATACATCTTCTTATTATATGATAAGAATCCACACGGACCTTTCATTTTATTCGAAGTAATATATATATATATTTATGTACTCTAACAAGATTATGTGATAAATATCATATAAATAAACGCCTAAGCCACAGTAAGAAAACCATAATACCTTTGCTCACTCCCTTCTCAATACTGCACCAGATGTCCTGCATCATTTGTTTCAGTATGACTGAAACTCTAATACTAAACACCACTTGTTTTTGTTGAAATATGTTAGTCACATTTCTGATTCTTTTTACTGTGGATTAGACGGTGATTATATAATATGTATTCATACTTTTATCTATCTATATTGAAGAGATTATCATCTCTTTTAATTTTTCTTCTCTACACAACCAGTTTCAACATGACTGTTATAAATAGCCTCAGAAGTAGTCTCTTTACGATGGACAAGTTCCAAAACCGGCCTAGTAGAGAGGAAAATTAACAAATAATAATAATATGATTATATGTTGATAATATATCTAATAATCTCTGATGTATGGTAATATACTTACATATACAAATGGAGTTGCTCACCACTATTATTTACATATCTACATAAAACTTTAGTCATTTGTCTATAATAAAATTTTATTAAAAAATAAAGTTTTCAAGAAATTGAAAACTCTTATTAAAATCGAAATCAACAAGGTGCTGTTATATAAAACATTACTGCGACCTATCTGGACTTACGGACTTGAACTATGGGGTTGTGCAAAACCTTCCAACATTATAAAATACAATCATTACAAAAATATCCTCTGTACTATCACTAATGCACCTTATTATGTCACAAACCACACTCTTCATAGAGACCTAAAAATCGCTTTTATACATAATTTAGCCACTGATCGTTACAAGGCGTTTCATACTAAACTTTCCTCGTACCCAAATCCACTCGTACAAAACCTTGCTCCTTCTTTACCTTCCCAGAATCCCCTAAGACGACTTACGAGGTGTATAAATAATGTAGTGAGACTGATTTTTTTTAAATTTTCTATTCAAATATAATTACAATGTGATATTGTCACCTTCAAAATAGTTCCCTTCGGAAGCCACACAGCGCTGGAGACGGTCCTTCCAATCATTGTAGCATTGCTGGAACTCGGATTCTGGAATGGCCTTCAGCTGGTCGGTTACAGCAGTTTGTATGTTTTGTAGTGTCCCGAAATGAGTTCCCTTGAGGTGATTTTTCAATCTCGGGAAGAGGAAAAAGTCACAAGGACTCAAGTCTGGTGAATAAGGAGGCTGAGGAGCAACAGGAATGTTTTTACTGGCCAAAAACTCGTTTATTGAGATGGCAGTGTGACAGGGCGCGTTGTCTCATGTCCAATTCATTGGTCAAAATGTGATGAACGGAGGTGTGATTCAAATTCAACTGTTCCCCGATCATTCTGACTGTCAAGCGTCGATCTGAACGCACAAGGTTCCGTACTCTGTTGACATTTTCATCGGTGTTTGCACTTGAAGGCCTTCGGCTTCGTGGTTCATCTTCAATCGACTCTCTTCCTTCTGAAAATTCCTTAAACCACCGAAAAACATGTGCCCTTGATAAAACACGTTCTCCATAGGCCTCCTGAAGTTTTTCAAAAGTTTCGGTTGCATTATGTCCAAGTCTGAAGCAAAATTTGATTGCACACCGCTGCTCAACTTTGAGGTCACTCATTTTTAAAACGCTCAAGAAAAAACCATTTCACGAAAACCAACGCTACGGACAAACAAATGACTGTGGCGAGTTCAGATTCATACTGGAGGCGCATCACACGTGCACCTGACGCTACTCAAGGCCACGCGTCTCCAGCGTTGCCAGATCGAAAGCGACGTTGCCAGTCTCACTACTTTATTTACACACCTCGTAAGAGAAGATGGCCTAGGGACCTACTGCCATGATGATCAGAATCAGGAAACAAAGTGAAAAGTTGAACCAGTGGGTTTCATTCTTTGCTCATGATTGTCAAAGTTATTGTATTGCTCATACTACATATGCTTGTTACGCAACATATGCATAGTTGTATATTTAAATAAATATGTTAAAAAAAATCGAAATGAAGAATGCAAATGTAATGATTTTTGCTTAATGCTTCAAAGCAGTGGACTTGTTTTCAAGATAAAAACGTTTTAACAAGTTCATTTAAATTAATATTTCATGTGTATACGTTTAAAGCCTTGAAAGAGCTATGCGAGCAGTTACTGTGTGCTTGCAAGATTAGAGAGGAGAAGAAACAGTAAGTCTTCACTCGCAAAAAGGCTTGATCAAAGGACTGCTTTAATCATGTAGTTCTCATCATCAAGTTACATATTCAATACAAACAAAATATATATAAACATTTTTGAAATTGATTATTGTTTTGGTAGTTTTCCTCTATTCAATTTCAAAATGTCTATTCATATTTTGTTTTTATTGTAGTTTAACGTAATACTAAAACCTTTATGTATGAATACTAAGAGTTCGAAACATGTCGTTTAATCAAATCCTTTTTGTGTGTAAAGACTTATTGTTCTTTTCCTCTCTAAATATGAGCATTGAAACACATGGCTAATTATTATTCTTGATTTAAGGCAGTAAAGTAATTTCATATCTTTTGGATCTTTAAGTTTCTTCACAAAAAACAATAAATTTATAAAAAAAAAATTGCTTATTCAAAAACTTTTCCTCATTAAATTAAGTTTTTTTTTATTTTTGTTGAAAAGTCAACCTTATACTTAAAGTGGATGATAATTTAAACTAAAAGGCTGTCTCATCCTAAGAAAACTTATGTAAAAAAGAAAAAAAAGATTAATTGTTGGTCGGAATAAAATAGATTAAGGTGAGTTTTAACACTTTTGTTTACACTTTTCAATATTAAAGTTTTCATTGAGTTCAAGTCTATTTCCATTATATTTAAGTTAGTGAATATTAAACTTCCTTGAACTTAGCTAACTTTGTAATGAATCTGTGTACATCATTTAAATACAAAGTATTGATTACTTAAAATCATTCCAACTTGATTAATCAGTTTCTCAAAGAACCACAAGTAGATATCAGTATGTACGTTATTATAGAAATGGCACAGATTCAATCAATCATATGAAATTTATTTTCAAACAGATCTAAAGCAGATTATTGGAACATTTTTTTACATTTGCATTTTTATTTTCGAAACTTTACTCAGATATTAAAAACTCCGTTTTCATTTCGAACTCTTATTTCTGTTTTAATTCTAAATCTGATATTAATTTGTTCTATTCTTTAAAAACAGTTATAGAAAACTGAATAGTTTCACAAATATTGCAGATATACCATGAACAGATAAATACAATGAGACTAAAACAAACATAAAGGAGAAAAAACCAATTTAATTCTGAAACAAGTCACTGTGTTTATTTGGATAAGTCACTGTTTTTTTCTTGTTTTTTTTTTTTTGGACAGAGAATCACGAAAACTTTTATAAATAAAAGTTATTGAGAAAGGGCGGGTGTTTGTTCAGCTTTTATTCCTTTTTTTTTTAAGTTTCATCTGATTTCTCATTAAATCGTTCTATACTAACTTTAAAGGATTGTGTTAGGTCGTTATTAATTTTTGGGTTTGTTTCCAGACAAGTGTAATAGTTAAATACATGCATATTATTGTCATCATAGATATTAATAGAAGCTACTAAAACGGTTTATTCATTTCTCAATTCTCTAGTCGTGCTTGTATTAAGAACAGGAATATTACATCGTTTTATTTTCCATCTCCCGGTTTATAACGTGCATTCTTTTCTCCATGTCATGAGAGACCAAACTACATCCTCACAAATGACGAGCCCGATACGGTCTCCGTCAATAGGCTAATACGGACCTTGCGGAGGCGGGCTACCACGATTGACATCGCAAGTTCAGTGGTTTTCTTCTTATAAGACTGATGACGGTCACTTGATAAAAGAGACTGCGGTCTAGTGACCGATTAAGACCACTTAATGACTAACTACAGACATACATTTACTGAATGACCTCGTATTTGCAAAAGAACAGCTAATTGAGTAGGAGTAGGCCCACGATGTGGAATTGCTCAATACATCTTATACTGTAGTAAGCGGAAAGAGTCATTTCCTTTAGTTATTTAACATCAGTATAAAATGGACAATATAGGCTACAACTACTAAGTTCATTCATATACCAGAAATAAGAAAAAATAATAAAACTTTACACTTTAACAGCAATGAGGAAGTGAAGTAAAAAAAAAAATTTTGTTATAATATCATTATTTATAAATATACAACTGCGCATATCCTGCGTAAAAAACATATTTAGTAAGATATTACACAATAACTTCGATGCACATGAGTAAAGAATGAAACTCACTGGTTCAACTTTTCACTTTGTTTTATAGTATATTATCGTAATAGTAGATCTCTCGGCCATCTTCTGTTTAGTCGTTTTGGGGGATTCTGGGAAAGTGAGGAAGAAGGATTCGTACAAATGGATTTGGGTAAGAGGAAAGGTTGTTGTGAAATGACTTATAACGATCAGAGCCTAAAGTTTGAATAAATGGAATTTTTAAGTTTTTATGTATGTTGTAGTTTTTTAAGTAATAAGGAGCTTTTAAGTACCAAAATAATTAGGTTTACATGTGTAAAAGGAAAGTCAAGAAGAAAGCAACTCTAGTTCTGATTACTACCTGACAAGGGGTTGAAACGTGTTGATAATAAAACTGTATTATGTTGTTAGAGTATAATAAGGAGAGTTATTAATACTAGAAATAGAACAAAGCGTCATACCTCGTTACCCATCTTCGAAAGGCAGCATTATACGAGGTGTAACGGTTTGTTCTATTTCTAGTTCCAATCATAATAATCTCAGTAGCACTAACAATGTGCATGAATTTAAGAAGAATTATATTTAGAGATACGAGTATTAATGATTTGTTATAATATATTCATGGGAAACTCAACGTTAATCATTGATAAAACTTGAAAATATAGAGTAAAACTGATTTTTGAGTTTTATAATAATACTAGCAGAACTACCCGACATTGCCTGGGACAAAATAAGAAAATAATGAAATTATGGCTAAGTATTGAATGAAGCAAAGAATCTAAACTTCTAAGTATATATTTCTATCAGAAATTCTATAACAGTACAACATATTTTCTAACAAAACAAAACTTCATAACATGTTAACAAATTAAGTTTCTTATAAACAGAGACACATTCCATTATTGAGGTTTAATCCCAACTAAAATTCTGATACAAAAAACATTTAATTTTTGTCAGGTTTAGGTTTGAGCTTTAAGAAGGAAGAATTTAAGTTAATATTTATTCTATCAAATCACAATAAACATATCAGAGTACTTCATGATAAACAACATTTTTTGTCTTATCTTCTGGTGCAAGGATGTATAAATTTTTGGAACTGCCAACTCTTGAACATCCTACATATAACTGTCCATGAGGGAAACATGGTTCAAGCAGATGCAAGCCAGCAACTGAAAGAGTTTGTCCTTGCGATTTGTTAATGGACATTGCGAAACTTAGTTTGACGGGAAATTGTAGACGCTTGAAATTGAACGGAACATCTGTTGGAATGACTGGAATTCTTGGGATAAAGACATCCTGCCCTTTACCACGTCTCTGTATCAGTGCGCTTGGTTTCCCTTTCTTATCTCTCCTGAAGACGGTTCAACCGAAAATTAGAGACTGTAAGTGTGTGTTTTTAATTTCTCTACGTTTCTTTATGTACATTGAACTGTATTTGTCCATTTCGGATCGTATTTTCATCAAAAAAGTGTATATATATATATATATATATATATATATATATAACACAACTTTATTTTACAAAATTAATACTGTTACTTTTGTAAATTGAAATGTCCTTTATATACCTTTCCAAATTTAGTCTAAACATTGTTCTTGTTTTATTTTTATTTTTCAAAGAATTGCACCATTTTCATCTGGTATTTCACTATAATTAGAAGTTATTGCACCATAACTTGGGGGATTGCCTCTGGTACCCCCTTAGTTTTGTTCATTTACCCCCAAAGACCTCCCATGCCAAGTTTCAGCCCAATTGGTCCAGTAGTTTTGATTTCTATAGAGAACAAACAGATATATAAACAAGACACTACGAAAATATATATTAGATATCAAAAAAGTATTTTAAATAATTATCTGATGAATGCATAATATCAATGGATTTTAACTGATGAAATTATAAATATTATCAGAAAATTAATTGTAATAATTAGAATATCAAGATGAATCAGTGATTCGGTCGGTAGCGACATAAATGGAGGAAAATGACGAATTAGTCTCCAGAAATTAAGGATTCCAGGTTAGCTCAGTGGCATTGTGCTCGCCTTTGAACTGGTAGGACCGGGGTTCAATACCCACTCTGGCCCTCGATTTATTCATGCCTCCATAAATACTGTTAACTATCAGTTTGTTACAGGTTTAATTATCTTGGTTATTATTTACATTTTTATGAAAACCTATGACCATAACTTATCAATAAAGTAATGGTTATTAGTTAAGGTAATGTACATTCCGTGTTGATATAAGTGAGTGACAGACATAATAAGAATAAAACACACGAGGGAATGCCAAAATGTGTTTTT
This sequence comes from Hermatobates lingyangjiaoensis, assembly GCA_026182355.1. Taxonomy (NCBI): domain Eukaryota; kingdom Metazoa; phylum Arthropoda; class Insecta; order Hemiptera; family Hermatobatidae; genus Hermatobates; species Hermatobates lingyangjiaoensis. The sequence continues at coordinate 855,548 of JAPFBL010000059.1, forward strand.
AGACAACATTTTTTTCTCCTAATCTACTAGCACTAGAGTCTCAAAATTTCGGCATCATCATGGAAGCAACAAAAACAATGACTGAAAAAATCCTCAAATTTTTAAAACAACTGGAAAATTTTTTTTTAAAGAAAAAATATAAATTTTGACTTAAGATTCAATCTTAAACGGTAGCAGATTTTTTAGGGTAATGGTTGTTGTATCACGGTAAGCCTGTTGATTCTTTGGTAGTTATTATTTTTCAAAGGAACGTTCTTTCTCTGATCTCTCTCTCTCTCTCTCTCTCTCTCTCTCTCTCTCTCTCTCTCTCTTAATATTTGGGTCCAGTATTACTCTTCTACTGTCTTAAAATATGTTCAAAACTTTTAAAATACAAAGCAAACACAAAAGTTTATTCACCTAGAGAGAAATGAAATTCAAAGTTACAATTTGAATTTAAAATTACAGATTACAGAATACAGAAACATAAAATAATGACTGATTTTTATAGTTTATTTGAATAAATCTTCATTAAAATAACAAGAAATGTTATATCGTAATCGAAATTGTTAAGAGCTCTTTCTTAATAAACTTTATTTCTATTGACATCTTGTCCGTTGAGGTTAGTTCACTTTAAAAAAAACACGTTAATTGATAAAAGAATAATATATATTTTAATTATTCCGTTGGTTAGTATTTCCCTTTTTAGCTTTGCCAAAAAAATGTAATTTTATGTTTCTTGGAACTTTAAATTGTTTTAATTTAATGATATCCTTATGAAAATTATTTAATATCTTAATGAGAAATTTTTGACTGTGACGAAGACCGCCTTCTACGGTTGAAAGATCTTATTCTTTTTTCCCTTTTCATATTGTGGTTTGATCATTGATATATTTATATATATATATATATATATGTATATATATACGTTTCACAATGAATCACAAACACAGAACTAAGGAACAAACACACTTACTGTCTCTAATTTTCTTGGATCTAATTAACTTGGTTAGTCTCCAACCATCGCTTCACAAGTGCTCTTGGTATCTCTATAATAACTCTCCTGATGACGGTTCAACCGAAAATTAGAGACAGTAAGTGTGTTTGTTCCTTAGTTCTGTGTTTGTGATTCATCGTGAAACGTTTGTTGTCCTTTTGGATCATTTTCCTGTTTACAATATATATATAATAAATTGACAGTATGAGAATCAGAAAAATTGCTTAGATCCTTGAACCAAAACTAGTATTCTTCGTCAGAGTCTCACTGATACTGGTACAGAGTCTGACTGATATCAGTCTATTAGACTGTGATGTGTTTTGGTTGAAAGAACTTGGTCCTTTTTCTGATTTCCTTACTGTGGATTAGACGTTGATTTTTATTTCATATGTCTATTGCAAAATCTCATTACTTATATACCAAAGTCTAAACCACAATAATTAATTTAGAAATATGACTTAAATAGTTTAACGAAAACAGCTGGACTTCATCAAAACCTTAATTAAAACCAACAATAACTGAGATAGGACATCTGATTTAGTACTGAGAAAGAAGGAAGAAAGAGGAGAGGAATATGAAAGAGCGTAAAGAGCAATAAGGAAAGAGAACAAATGGACAAACAAGGCATATGGTTAAATGAAAGAGTTCAGGAAGAAATAAGTGAATGTTTTCTCTTAGCTGTCAACAGATAATTAGATAATTATCTTAATGAAATATGTTCTAAATTTTTTTTTTATTTTATGGCACAGTAGACTTAAAAATTAATAAATTATTTTTTATTATGAGGTATAAAATTGCATGTGTTACATAATTCCATTTTAGCACTGATTTTAGCTAATTAATGAGTTCTGCTGAAGCTGTTTGAAAAGTGTACAATGTAACGAAGTGAAGGGATGCTATTTTGACATTATTTCAGGAGAACAGATCAAAAGATTTCTAATTAGAGAAGGCCATTGGAAAGATTTTCATTGCAAATCTTTTCTAAATGAACCCTTTACTCAAAGAACCTCTTCGATGTCACCGTTTCCTTCTAGATTTGTAAAACTTTTGAAGAATACATTACGACTGGACAACTTTGGGTTAAAAAATCCATCATAATTAATTGGTTTTAATAAAATTATACATTTTAGCATATTTTTTTTAAAATAGAAAATTGTTTATTCCAAAATAATTTAGCTTTGTTAAACCAACTATGTGATGCATTTTTTAATCAATAGTCATTATAGTGTTGGGGGAACTTCCTGAATGCACACTGAATTTTCTCTAGAGTTTAGAGGTTGATATTTATAGCAATAAAGTATATTAGGTTTGATGTCGCACCTTTTTTTGCGAGATCAAATTGAACTTTGAAAATCAACTATTCAGTTTTATTTGAAACCTTTTTCAAAGATTATTAACAGTTGTGCTATAAACTTTTTTCAGTGAAGATTTAAAATAATTACGCCATGAAAGAGAACTATTAAACACAATTATAAAGGAAAATAATAAGTTGTAAACTTAGGAACAAAAGAAGTGACATACACTCAAGTTATTGTGTTTTGCCTTCCTCAGAAGAATAACATATATGACAAGGATGGAAAAATCAATGTGGTCAAGAGGTTATACATAGTGCTGCTAAAATTACAATAGTGTTCATAAGTTGGAAGGAATTACATGTTCCTAAAGAGGTGAATCATTAAGAAATGAAGGTAACAGTGAGTATAGCTGAAAAGAGGTGAAGAAAAGTAAATCAGATGAGGTTAAGCATATAATGGAAAACATTATTAATGAAAAAAAAAGAGTAACATAAAATAAAATAGTAAACAGAAGAATTTCATCAGAAAGGTGTCATGAACATAACCAATACAGAATAGGGGCACGAGAGAACTGATATTAAAATGTTTTGTTCAAGTCTGGCCAAGTAAGGAGTCATACTGGTGCCCATGGCTGTACCTTTGATCTGGAGATAGCAATCACAATCGAACTCAAAGCTGTTATGTTTGACGATAAAGTTTGAAAATAGGATACTAAAAACTTTTTAAAGAAATATTATATTAAAAATGTATGAGAGATAGTTAAAAGTTTTATAATGAAAGAAGGGTCAAAAGAGAATAAAATGGATAGGACCATGTATTCCTTCATCCGATTTTTATAATAGATTTTGTAGCCATAAAATAAAAAATGTCTTAAATGACTTCCTGGATTGATTAAAAATAGTAATTATACAATGACAATTATTTGATAACGTTATACATGTCAGTATGGATGAGTTAACAGAATAATCCCTTCTATAGAGCTTAATAAAAAAATAAATATTATTTTTTTGATTTCTTATAAGGAAAATTTAAACTCGTATGTATGAAGTCATAATGACAGTAAATATTACTATAAAATAAATCAATGACTTATAAGTAATCATATAAAATTTTAGATTTGCTCGCTTGATTAAATTCAATTTTTATTTATATCTAGTTCTTAATCACGATTAAAATGCATATAAGAAAAAACATTTGCTTTGAAGTTCCTTGATTAGAAGACATGTTTCTAGAAAATGTGTCATATCTTTCGAGGCATTACACAATAGGCATGTCGAAATTCTATCTTTTCTCACTCCTTTACCTCACCGAGTAGTTCTTTATACGCCCTAATCAGAGACGCACAATGCACCTTAAACGCATTCCGCAGTAAGTCATTTTCCATTATCAAGTCACGTATTCTTCTATCTTCTTTTTTTCTTATTTATTTCTTTCTACTTTTATCTTATATATATTAATAATTAAGTATTTCCTACTTGAAGGAAATGAGATTTTTCAATGAACTTCTATATTATATAATAAGTTACTATATCTAGTTTACTCAGACTTGAAAATTACCGTTTGGAGTATACATTATAGTGAGGTTTAGTTCTCTTAGGTGTTAAGTATACAGAAATACATTATTTAAACTGCTATTTACAAAATGGAATCAATTTTTTGGTTTAATTTTTGATATGGCATCCCAATTGAAATATAGCTATTCCATTTAATTTTTTAAGCCAGTAGATGTGACTCAAGCCTACAATTCCGTCATTTTCACATCCATTTACCTCTGTATAAAATAAAGAAGTACAAAAGTATGGCATTTTGGTCAAGACAACATAAATTTTGATGTATTTTAGTCCAAAGAAATAAGTTTCGTAAAGTGATTTGCGTGCGTGCTCGCGCTCATGTGTGTGTGTGTGTGTGTGTGTGTGTGCGTATGTGTTCGTGTGTGTTTGTGAGCAGGACATCTAAAAAAAGCAAATGAATTATAATCACCAATTTGATATTTAACTACTGTTAGCTCAGAAACGAAACAGTTATCTCGCTACCAATATTTCACTTAAAAAATGTGACTATATAATAAAAAAATCTATTATTTTGATATTGTCAACCGATGTTTGTTTGTCAACCATTGTTTGATATTGTTGTTCGTAAGAAAAGTCCACCAGCGTGTTGCCACCAATACAATTTCTAACAACGCTCAAGGTTGTTTGACTTCAATTACCTTATAGGGATCAGTATATTCAACTATGCTACTGTAATTGTCAATATCAAAATTCAATCAAATATATAGTTTTTCTTAATTGAGCTGCGATTTAATTGTTTAATAGTTATCATTTCTTCAAATAAATATTTATAGTAATGCGAATGAAAGTCATTGGTATCAGACCCGAGGTTTTTTTTATTTATGGTGCGGATATTTCTTTCTGAAATAATAAATATTATATTTACTTTTTGAAAGATATTTTACAACTAGGCAAAAATATTTAAACTGAATCAAAACTTTCAAAAGATGTTTTATTTCCTTGATTTATAGAATTGTAATAATAAAGGGAAAGGATTGGTTGTTTGTTGTGTGGAAAGTACTTGAGGAAGGTGGACTGAGAGGTCATTGGTCTCGTAAGTAAGCGAGGAACACTACCTGACTTGAAATCCTGGACAAATTAGACAGATTACACATTCCAGCGGTCCTTGGAAGGGATCAGTTAGTGCCGAGCATAATGCATGCAGGCAAATGAATACTAATTCATGTGGAAATATATATTTAAAAAAATGAGGTGTTTATGGAAGAGAAACAGGTTCTATAATTTGTATAATGATCACCGATAACTGTTCACATTCCGACTATCGGGTGCATCCGATTCATATAGGGATATACATAGGCTTGCGGATTGCTTCCTTAGCCTACTGACATAATATTTGGAAAACCATGTATCTCTAAATCCATAAGTTCAGCTTTTCTCTCTTTCTCTTCTTCTCTTTAATCTATTAGGCAATTTAATATATATATTTCTGAGGTCCATTTTATTTATAAGTTTTTCATATTCACTAGATAATTTCTTCTTTTCTTCATATATACATTCAAGAATCTTTGTTATGGTGGATCCGACATATTCCTAGTCATCTTCAGGGTAATTATATAAAAATGTCAAGTGTTTAGGGATAGTAGTAAAACACTGTTTTTTTTATTGTTTAAACCAGTCCCCTAGCCGGTTGTAACGTCAACCGTTTACCAGGTTTTTGTTTGATCGGTGATTCTATAGATTTCACATTAGGAGTTCTAATTTTGCCTAACACAAGTGCATTTCGAGTAGGGATCTTTAACGAGTACCTGACATCGTACAGGATCAGCACCCACGCCTTAACGTCCTCTCCGGACGGCATACTCATATTTATTCACCTGCTGCTTGAACAAATCGAGGGGAAGGTGGGGATCAAACCCCGAACTACCAGCCCAGAGGGGAGTACGCCCAGTTTAGAGTAAGAGTTGTAGCATGGATACTAGTCCTGTTGTTCAGGAGTTACTGGCTGGCTTGAGGTGGTTTGTGCGTTGGTGTTGTGGGGAGGATTGGCGATTGACCTTCTCTTCGTGATATATATATATATATATATATATAACAGATTCAATGTATATATATATATACATTGTATATATATATATAAATTAGAGACTGTAGGTGTATTAGTATCTTATTCTATATCTATAGTTTACTGTGAAACGTTTGTTGTCCTTTGTGGATCGTTTTCCTGTTGATAATATCTATATATACATGCACATGTAAATTTTGGTAGCAGTCTTTCTTTAACACATATATTATTGAATATGACACCAGACTTTCCTGATATCGGTTTCCTTACAAGTTGCTTAAGTTTTCTAAATAACACTCTCGTTACTTCATCTAACAGTGTGATTTTTTATTTATTTCTTTTTGTGAGGGTGACTATAGCACTGCGTCTTAAAAAAAACTAACTATAACAGTGCAATGGCGACATTTTCGTAACATGTTTTAAGCTCTTGCTTGAAGCTTACCGACAGCTACAGTATCAGATACTGAAAATACTTGTATTTTTTTTTTTAAAATAAAAATGCTGTGTAGCTTGGCAAACCCAGCTTAACAGTCCATAACTTTGCTTCTACGGTCAATTTCTAATCCATTGAAATCTTAGCTTTTAAGTTAGACATACACAAATCTTCTGTTAAAGTTTCAGCTTGCTATGTCTTAGGACGGCTGAGTTTTTTTAGACAAACAAACAGATAGATATTTTTCTAAGAGTGGATTTGGTTTCTCTATATATTCTTTAGGTTTCTGTTCTTTACGTTTATGTTTAATACGTATAGATAACTTGAAATGTGTCAGTTCTAAGCAATGTACCGACAAAACCTTCCTTTTATTTATATAGATTATTTATTTCGATAGTCACTTTAAATTTATCAAAATTACATTGTATTTGTCATCTAAACCAAAATTAAATTTAGTGGCTCAATATATTGAATAATTACGACTTTTAATTCTAGTTCAATTATTACATCATAATAAATACAGCTTTAAGTTGTTCTTTATTTGACCTAAGAATATTCAATTATTTCTTATTATATTTTTTGTTTTGAAAATTTAGCTCATAACAATGTTTTTTATTATGAATTTTTTTTCCATCTTCAGTTTGAATATACACGCGCTTAGGAATTGAGAAAAGTTAGCTCGTTTAAAAGAGTTTGTAATAGGAAAAGTTTAGTAAAATACAATGTTGGACAGCCTGCTCCACAGTTGGACAGCCTGCTTCACAGTGGAAATGAATAGAAATGATTCTTTTATTCGTTGTTATTTGTTTCAAGTTAACAACATTTGCCAGTGATTTGTGGTATAAAGTCCTGCTGGTAAGCATTAATAGAATAAGGATACATGTTTCTGTAGACAAAAAGTTATTCGGTTACAGACACTTTGAATGATCATACACAAGCTGTGACATAGATGATAATATAGGCAGGACAGTAGATACAATGAGTGAATAACCAATCATTGTGTATAATACAAAGCAGAAACAGGAAAGCATTCCATGGGAAAAAATGTATGATAAAGCCTTTATAAGAACCAATCTGATTAAGAATAACTCGCTAGAATGAATACTCTTTTATACAGAATGCCTAAAATATAAATCCTTCTTAGAACAATGAAGGAACCTCTTAAAGACAGAATCCTATGGAACAAAAAATCTTAATGTAAAATTATTTGCATTTAATATCTCCAGGCATACTCAGTAGGACAATGGTTCTCTAAGTGGTGTACATTGACCCCCCCCCCCCCCCGCGCCAACAGGGGTCCACAGAGGATTACTTAGGGTCCACAAGGAAAAGTAGTATTATGAACGGCTATTTGCACGTCGCTAGAGCTCTATGTTGAGTTTATATGAATTTATGAGCATAATATAACCAAAAATATATCAAAGCGTTGTATACTTTGACCGTACATTATTCAAACAGAATAATTAAAATATAAGGCACAATATCCTCATTAGTTTCTTATAATGTTCCAAAGTTTTAATAAGTTCTATTACAATTCTGTTCATGTTAGAATAAAAACTGATTTTTTTTAAAATTTATTTCAGGGTGCTTTATAAAATGTTAGTGAAGAAATATTTTGTTATTGTTTTAAATAGATTTTTGTATTTCGATATCACCTTGTAGATGTAATGAAATTATTTCATAGTTAACTATTTTCATTTACCTAAAAACAAATATTTATTTTAAAACATAGCTAATTATGTTTTTAAAGTATTCTAGGGAAGGGGGGTTCACAGATGGTAAAATACCTCTCAGAAAGTCCACAAGCAAACAAAGGTTGGCAACCGCTGTACTAGAAGGAAACCACTTTGAAACAAAAAAAAAATAAACATTGAAAAGAAAGCTGCATAGGACAAAACTGCGTAAAGAAACCTAAAGAGGGTTAAAAAACAACCTCAATTTTAACCTGAGGTCTTATCGCTTAAGGCAATCACACTACCTGTTAGCGTACATAGAAAAAGTTTTGTATCAAACTTTAATATAAAAATTAAACCACCCTCTTCTTTAACGTTTTTGTTCACTAGTGTAATTAGCCAACTCTCTAAAACTATAAAGAGGCATAGTAGAAATACTGTGCGGGTATCCATTTAGGTCAGAGTTTCTCAATGTCTGGGTGCTTGTAGACCTCCTTAGAGATATCTGATCATTTGTAGGCCCCTATGACCTAGAAAAAACCTTCCTATTAATTTATTAATCTTTTAGATGATCTGATTGTTTGTGATTCAATAATATTGCAATTATATAATTCTATTAAATTAAAAACATAAATTAAAAACAATAAAAAACAAAAACCTTTTTAAAATGTCAACAATATAATGTTATTACATTTCTTTAAAATAATTTAAAAAAAAATTATAGAGGACCTACAAAAGAGTAATATATCATTTTTACGTAATACATTAAAAAATTAAATATTAATATATGAAATATTGAAACATTGTGACAAACTGTTGTTGTTTTCCAAGGACCACACTTATAAGGCTCTCACATTTTAGTGCTGTTCTAGGGACAACAATTGTGGTTCATTTATTATTTGTCACCTACATTAGTAATAGGCCAAAGTTATAGACCCGCATTTCCTATTTAGGATTCCTATTCTGCATTGGGAATCCTAAATTTTGCTTAACTTAAGTTTATTTAGAGTAGAGGGATCTTTAACGAGTACCTGGCATCGTACAGGCTCGGGACCGACGGTTTAACGTTCTCTCTGAGAGACAACGTGCTCAGATTTATTCGCCGCTCACGTGAATAAATCGAGGGCCAGGTGGGTATCGAACACCATACCTACCAGTTTGGAGGCGACTACGTTGACCACTGAGCTAACTTGGTTCCACATCATAACAAACTAATGAGAATATTGTGCCTGTCATTTTATTGCAAATGTTTGAAAATTCAAAAGGTCAACAAACTGCCTTTGACCACTAATTGAGTATGGGACACTCAATAGTACTATGGAGCCCATAATTACTATATTGGGCTGGACCACATAGAACATTTGGACCACGTTAGAACCTATTTACTTAGAACCTTTACTATTCAGATGAATAGTAAAAGTGAATATCATGAAAATTGAAGTATATTTTGATACATTGTAAATCTATTCGTCAATTGTCTGTTGTAAATTACTCACTTTTTGATTGTAACTAATTCGCTTTCAGTGGAAAAGAGAAGTAAGAGATTATCGGGAGGGATAAAGCTATAATTAGAGTGATATAAAGACATCAAAAGTGAACCAAAAGTATTATCCTAAACTTACTAAGAAATTAAAACATTGTTATCTTATACTGTATTTTTTTAATAGCATAGAACAATAATAAACTAATTTTATTTATATAATTTAAGTTAGTAGAACTGTAGTAGAACAATTAGAGATAATATTAAAATTTAAATATACTTTGACACAATTTCAATCTACTTGTTTCTATGTCTTTGCTCGGAGCTTTTTCTTTTGGATTTGGGAGGGGGGGGGGGGGGAGTTATTGTGAAGTAAAGTTAAGCGACACCTCAAAGCTGTTCCTCAAAGGAATATTACATCTCCCTAATGATGTAATATGTAATACATTACATCAGATATGATTATGTTTTACTCTAGCTAATGTATTAAGTAGAATTAGTGTGTTTATCCCTTTTCTAATAAATGTGTAAATATATACATTATTTAAAACATTATACATTTTAAAACATTGTGAGTTCTAAATTTAGCCTGGCTTTAACGAATATGTGATATTACACAGTCTCGGGATCGAGGGTTTAATGTCCTGTCTCTGATAAACTCAGGTTAAATCACCTAACACGTGAAAAAAATTGATAGCCAGAGGAGAATGGCTTTCAGGATCTTTCCTGAGGCTATCAGAATGGAACCCGGATCTATGAGTCGAAAGGTGAGCATGCAAGCCACTGAGCTACCCTGGCCCCATTGCTGAGACACTTACTGTAAGTGATTGTGTCTGGTTCCGGGAATACCCCCAAGACATGGTTTGGGGACGCTTGATTTAATTGCCATCATTAGCTAGTGTCTTCAAGGCAATCTTGATTAAGGTAATCACTCTCATTCATCAATCTAAGGCTATTAGTCACCTGTCCAACCTCAATATTTTATTTTATACTAAAACTTTAACTTGTTTCGCTCTTTTTTCCTTTACTCGAGAAAGCACTGAACAAACAAGGTTCTTGATAAGACTAGCAGATTTATGAAACTCAGTCCATAAAAAAGACAACTAAAGAATAAGACTTAGATTCTTCAAAAACTCATTAGTTGTGAAATTGTGTGGTATTTACTCATACTGGGTTAAATGGATAATACAAAGCCTCCAAAAAAAAAAACCTTTTTTTTATTGAAACAACGCTTTTCAAACACTTCGGTTCATCCTCAGATAAACTTCCAAAGTTGATATTTAGTAGACAATTTCTTAATTTTTAAAAAAAAACAAGTTATATAAGTTGCATTAATTGAAATTATTTATTTATCTTTTACTATTATCATATGATTATATTGATTAGGTTTATAACTATCAATTCGGATATATGAAAATTTTACGAGGAAAATTATACTTGAAGACAGGGGGCTAGGTTAGCCCAGTGGAAGCGTTCTCCCCTTTGAACTGGTATGTCTGGGGTTCAATACCCATTTTGGCCCTTCATTTATTCACACGGGAGGTGAATAAATCTAAGCGCGTCTAATAGCTAAATCGTTCTCAGAGGGTCCACAGGCAAAGGTTGAGAAGCCCTGGTGTAGTGTAATGTGTTTGCAGTTCGCACCTAACGAACTTTTTGATTAAATAATAACAATAAATAGAAGGACCTTCAGATATTCTCACTATCATCTACTCTATTCTTATGATATATCCGACAACATTTGCGGTGCTATCTACCTTCAAACCAAAATTATACAGTTTTTTTTATTATTCAATTATTTAATGTTAATGTACAAAAAGAAACATAGGGAAATTAAAAGCACACACTTACAGTCTCTAATTTTCAGTTTGAATCGTCTTTAGGAGAGAGAAGAGAGGGAATCCAAGCGCACTGGTTCAGAGACGGTTGGAGACGAACAATGTTGCCGCATGTGCGCCCGGTCACAGAGAATAAGGTAGACAGGAATCTGTCTCTATGTTTCTTAGTTATGAGTGAGCAGCATTACACTAATAAGAGTTAAAACTTTTTTAACTCTCTATCGAAAATCTAGTATGTAGTTAAGAAATAAGATCAAGTTTTCTAATTGTAATTTCGAGTGTACTTATATTTATGTAACTATTTATATGACTCTATTCACGATTTAGTGGTCAGATTTGGTTTAGTTGTAGAGTGATGCCTTTAGGCTTACTTATAGTCAAGTTGAGTCCAACTACCAACGAATATATCCGCCCTTTATAGTGCACGTCGTAACTAGTAGTTCCAGACCAGAGGCCTTCTACTGCTTGATTACTGTGCTACTATAACTTGGACTGCCAGTGATTCATGTCGGATATTAAGTTCGTCTGTATAAAGGATGACGTATTCGCGGTAAAGTTGAGTGTAAGCTATTCCTGATTTTTTTTAATTATAACTATACTTTTGTTATCATTTGTTCCAAAACTTGGCCAGGAATACTTGAAAGAAATAAGGCTCTCCAATTGAATATAATTATGTCATTACAATAATGTGAACGCTCATACAGTCAGATGCTTGCTTTTATATCTATATGGTAGGTGACTGTTAAGTGCATTGTTTAGGACGCTCGTAGCGTAAAGGAAGAACGATCATACGCTCCTTCAGTATTGAAGACTTTAAGCTAGTATAATCATCATACTATTATAATATCATCTAGTAACATATATCATTATAGCATCATTCTAGTTTAATGACGTTGAAGGTCACCATGTTTAGTAGATGTTGAACTAGTTGATGTTTAGTATAATGATATTGAAGGCCCTAAAAAAGTTTAGGACTCCCTGCAATGCTGTTCAGTCATAACTATGGTATACAGTTAAGGACGTTACACCAATGAAGTGTTAGTCCAGGGGATCTCAGCCTTCCTTGGCCCAAGCACTGCTTCGTCATTTGTCACAAAGTCATTCCCCTTTAAAAGTCATTCACTAGTCTTTCCTTCTAGTCAAGGTCGACTTTCCAAAAAGTCCATTTTAAACTATATCCAAATATTACTAGACATTCTGTTAATTTTTCTTTATTATGTTTAACCAATTAACGCTTATTAAATATATGGAATACAATTAAAATAGTATTTTTTTAATTTATAATTAAGATTTTAAAATGTATAATTGGTTTCCTCAGTCTATAAACTTATTGTGGAGGTAATTCACCTCCTGAAAAGCCACAAATTTCACCCCTATTGAGAGCCCCTGTGTTAGTCAAAACTGTTGTATGGTACTAATATCAAGCTGTATATTTATGATCTTGATTATTTGCGGATGAAGTTTTGTAGAGTGTTGGGTCAGTAGAGACGACATGAAGGGCCGAAGTAGAGGGCTTTGACGTCTTCGGCTGGAGCGCCCAGGCAAGTGAGAGTTGGCCAGGTACAGGTCGGACAGGTGGGGGGGGGTCAGTCGAAGTGGTGCCGCGCTGCGAGTGTCATGGCCGCTCGGCACTGTCCTGCCTTCTGCCGCAACTTGTAGCCGCCATGGGACTTCTCAAGAATTATTGGTCTGCATCACCCCACTTGAGTCCTCTACATTCTATCCTCTCATTTGTAACTCAATCACTTTTAACTTGTTATCACTTCTCACTACTTTAGTAAAAAACCTCCTTTTTTTTCTTCTGTTCTATGGAATTTTATCTCTTGATATCATAATGTCATTAACAAAAATGTAGCCTCTCTTCACTCAACATAGCTCTCAAACTCAACTTTAGCTGTTCTCTTTAACAGTCCACATCAATTTTCACGAATTAAGTCACCATTCTTCAGCGCCATCCTGAAGTAAACATTCTCTACTACTTAACTATCTGGCCTTATCCTAGAATTAATGTCCTTCTCCTTCAGGATATTAATTCTTCTTATTTGATACAAAAGCAAAGCTCTGTTTTACATACTTTTATTCCTTTTTCTCACTGGCTTTCTTCATCCTAATGTTTCATACAAGTGAATGACAATCATTATCTCTCTTCCACCTATACCCTCGTCATTATCTTCAAGCTTTTGTTTCAAACCATCCTCTAATTCCGCCATATCATCCTTCCTAATTATATTCCTCCCAATACCCGTCCTTGAGTCATTCCTTCTCTTCTGATTCAATCCATTATATGAATCATCTTCCTTAGTTGATATAATGTTGAAACTTTCTAGCTTTGAGTAATGCATGCACATTAAAGTCTCTATTCCTTTCTCAAGAATTTCTTCTTTCCATTCTTCGTATTTTACTTTGTTCTTTTAATACAATTTTCATTGCAACGACCAATTTCTTTGATTATCATTCGCCTCTTAGGCTTTAGAGTGTTCTTTCATTTACTTTATGTTGATGATTTCGTACATTCCTGCAGCGACTTCTCTTAACATATATACGTATAAGATATGACAATAATCAACTCCAAAAAAATCAGTGTTTCAATGACAGTAAGCTTCAGAAAGCAGTCTAAGTAAGTACTTCGATGTTTTTTCGTTGGTGTTACAACAAACCTGTGACTCTGATAACAAACATGTTACTCTCATTTCTGAATAATCTAGTATTCTGATTACGGGTTCAGAATCGAAGAAGAGTAACGTACAGAGTAAAGAAACACACTTACAAACTCACCGTGTTTCTTTACTCTGTATGTTACTCTTCCTCGAATTTGAACTCGTATTATGTCCAGTTCGGATCATCTTTCCGATTATTTAGTGTTGTTCTGATTATTTATATATAACTTTAAATTACGCAAAACAGGACACAGAAAAAAGATAAAATACACCGTTACTAAATTCAATATTTCGAACTGTTGTTCGTCATCAGGAGAAGACTAGAAGAGAGGACGAAGTGAGAGAAATCATTCCGTAACGCGAGTATATACATATATAACTTTATTACTAATCTAGATATATATACGTTATGTATACTGATATATATATATATATATATATATATCTATGTATATATATATATATGAAAATGAACGAAAAACTTAACAACTGAATATACTTCACAAAGGAGTGTAGTGGAAACATTTCAAAATTTTTTCTGTCTCTACTTTAACATTCTTGTAAACTCTTTGATACATTCATAGATGCATATTTTCTGAGTAGTGTATTTAAAATATCTCTCATTAACTATTTTTCTTAAACACATGTATTATGAATTATGTTTTCATAATGACATCATCCTAACAAATAAGCTATAACAAATGTAGACACCACAAACAAACAAATATTAAGGATTTCAAACCCACGTATGTGTAACAGAAGCAAGTAAATCTTTCTGATTAAGCAAGCAAAGAGGTTGTTTCCTAAAGTGTTTTGCATATTTCTAAGTCATTTCAACTGTTGTGAAACATAAATATTAGCCGAAGGAGTATGTTTTCTCGAAACTTAATCTATGTTTGATGTCACTGCATCAGGTTTTTGTTATTTTCAAAACCAACATTGGTTTTCTTTAATAGAAACACGTTCTTTACAAAAATTAACTCAAATGAATACATGTTCCTTTGTGTTCCTGATATAATAATCCTTTCCCTCATTGTATGCTACAACTCAAGGACCCCTATTGCTCTTTATGCCATAAAACTATATTTCAATATTTTTTATCGATTTAATTCATAAAAATGATTATATTATAGACCTAATAAATTACTTTATTGATATTTGTTTAATGTTGATGTCATTATTATTACATAAATAAGTATACTTGAAAACTAGGATTTCTTCAGAGTGTGTTTGCACTCGAGTATCACATCTGCTTTCCTGATGATTTCAACTAGCCCAAATAGTGAAGTGAGTTCTTTTAGTGTTTTTCTTTTAAGTGCTACCTCTTTGTGATTGTCCCCTCATATTTCACGTATATAGAAGTGAGTTATTCCTGTTTCTATCTCTGTACTATATTTATATTGACTCTTTTTTTATTTAAAAGTCTTCTGGACCGATTCATTTATGTGCTATATATATATACATATATCACGAAGGAACAAGTGGCTTTCGTCAGAGTCAGTGGGTTATTGACTCTAACGAAGACCGCTTCTTACTGTTGAAGCATCTTAGTCTTTTTTTCTCATTTGTTATTGTGGTTTGATGGTTCATTGTTATTTCACCTGTTTATGTGAAATCTTGTTATACAATGATCAAACCACAATCAGAAATGGAAAAAAAAGACTAAGATCTTTCAACTACAACAAGCAGTCTTCGACAGAGTCAAAAACCGTTTTTTTCCCATTTCATGTTGTTGTTGGACTATATATATAAGTCAAAACTACGGTAAGATATTCATAAATATGACTAAAATCATTTCACCAAAAATAACAGGTCCCAGTCAATAAACTCTCCTTTGACGAAACCAGTCATTTTGGTCGAAAGGCATTAGCCCTATTTCTAAATTTCTTGCTGTTTGTTTTTATATTTCACGTGTTATACACGATAAATTAAAACCATAAAAAGAAATGAAACAACAATGAAGGATTAATGTAAAATAAAAAAGTAATAAAGAACAATTAAGATTGGGATTAGGAGTTGATGGGGCGTCACAGAAGGTTACTACAAGGTTATAATACAAACTCAACCAAGATATACAAGGATGACTACATAATTGTTCACAAATTAAAATTTAAATACAATTATTATTTATTCTACTGAGACTGGTAATATCAGTTCTTTCATTGCATGTGGTTTTTATTTTGCTTCAAGTGTGGAGCATCTCTTGTGTTCGTCTTTTTTCTTTGTTTGGTTCACTGTTGAATTTTTGAGCTCTATCTAAATTGAAACTATGTCCACTATTGATGGTATGATTAGATAATGCACAAATGGGTTTTCTAAGTTTAATGCAAATTCAGTTCTACCAACCAACTGTTTGAGTATCAACCTGTTTTCCCTCCAATGTATTGTATGTTGTAGCTGTGTACTATATCTTTATTTTTGAGGATGTTAGGCTCCACAACAGTTTTTGTTTTTGAAAGCTAATATCCAGTTTACTGTGCTGTAAAACCGATTTTTTTAGTTGCTGTAATATACTTTTAAAATAAATAATTTTTTTATGTGGTCATTGCCTGTAAGCAACAGTTGTTTAATATTTATCTTTTATTTGATTAACTAGAAATTTTTTAAAAATTGGACATTGTGTTAGTGCCATGAACGATATTATAAACCAATTGTTTTTGAAAAAATTCCATTTACTATATTATATTATTGTAATGAAAGCATTATTTAGTGAGTCTCATTATTTCGTTTATAGAATCGTTTCGTTTAACTGCTTATTTATATAGTTTGCATCAACGTCTAAACCACAGTAAGAAATCAGAAATAAGATTAAGATCTTTGAGATGTGACTCTGAAAAGACCACTTGTTATGGTTGAAACATCTTAGTCTTGTTTCTGATTTCTTACTGTGGAGTGGACGTTGATTTTTATTATACGTTACTATGATATTAGCTGTATTTGAGTATAATATTGCTAATAGTAAAGTAAATGACATGGTAATGCAGCCAATGTTTTTTTTTAAAGTACAGGCAGTTGTTCTCAATACAATTCTCATGCTGGTTGAATTACGCTGGTTCAGAGTTGACAAGGGGTTGAAGCCTTATAACAGGACTTTAAAACAAACCTGTGACTCAGAGGCCAGGCAATGCCCGCCTTCCACTCCCACGAAATCCCTTTATTACGGCTATCGTAAACTCTTTTTCTGCGTCGTGCAACGCAACGCTGCAATCAATTTAATTTCTTGCCAAGACAACGACTTCTTTAATATTTTAGATAGAATCAGACAAGTGAAAGTCATGTTTCAAGTTTCTCTGCCATGATTTGTAAAACGAGATTATTTCATATGATTATTAAGGCTTTTGACTAAATTATTTGAACCAAGCATTGATATTATATGATTATATAGATAGAGAAGATAATAAACCAAATGTGAATAATAGTTGTGTTGTGAATCATATGTGTGGGTTACACGTATATGGTTAGGTTGCACTGGCAGTCCCACAATAGGCCGAACAATAGTGGAACACACATAGGCCAATCATTAGCCCCTTTTGATACCACACAATGAAGATTGATAAATAAAAAGGACTGATTCTACATTGGGAGTTCTAAATTTCGCCTAGCTCAAGTGTATTTTGAGTAGAGATATTTAACGAGTATGGGGCATTGTACTGGCTCGGGACGACGGCTTAACATCCTCTCTAAAGGACGACATTCTCAGATTTATTCACCTTCTGCGTGAATAAATCGAAGTCCAAAGTGGGTAGTCAACCCCAGACCTGCCAGTCCAGAGGCGAGCACGTTACCCCTTGGCTAACGTGCCAAGTAATTTAAGTTTAAATTACTTAAAAAATCTAAACAGGAGGCATGATATTTTGACCAATCATATCTCTAGACCAGTTAGGAGTAGTAATAGCATTAATCCAAGGACTTGTGCGCGTTCATTCGACTCTATGAATTTGTAGTTTCATCCATTTCTCTTGCAGTGGCCAATTGCAATAGATTTTTTGTAAGTCAAGGTATTCGAGTTTGGCAGGAAAAGATCCTATCCAATGTTTACTCTGAACCACCCGCGTACTATTGTAATTTTTACTTTTAACCGTCATGAGAAGAGAAAAGATAAGAAACCAAGAGAATAGATGGTTGGAGACCGTCTCCAACGTTATTATTATTATTTTTTTCGGTAAACCGTCTCTGTACCAGTGCACTTGGTTTTCTTATCTTTTCTCTCCTGATGACGTTGCAAACTGAAAATTAGTGACTGTAAGTGTGGATTTTTCCTTTATCTAGGTATCTTTCTTTTATATTTAGTTATCTATTTCATATAGTTTTTATCTCGTTAATATACATATATTTCCAACCGCTGCTTCGCAAGTAAGCTTGGTGTTCCTATCTCAACTATCCTGATGACAGTTCAACCGAAAATTAGAGACAGTAAGTGTGTATGTTCCTTTGTCTGTGTTTGTGATTTACCGTGAAACATATATATATATATATATATATAATGTAGACTTTAAAGTCAGAAACACTCACGATTTTCAATAATTTCGGAAACATATCTTCTGCAAAAGAAATGAGGAATACATAAAGGTGAAGATGTGAAGTAGTTCACAGACAGACTGTTGCAGAGTGATATATATAAACTTGATTAAGGTAAAAACAATGGAATAAGAATTGCTAATCAGAAATCGATCAGTTTTTCTGGTTGAAATCTAACTTTCAAAGTTGACATGTTGGTTTTTTTAAGACTTTTTCATAGGTAGAAGTCTAAAAAAAAAGGTAAAATTTTATAACTTCTGTTTTAAAGCTTGACTTAACTTGAACAATTGACCTATTATGGATAATAATTTTTAATAAAGAGAGAGAGGGATGGAGGAAGAGACAGAAAGTTGAAGGAGAAGAATGCCTTGAAGCCCTGAACATTGTGAAAGATGCTAATTGCATAACTATGTTTCGTGCATATTCACTCATACATGTGTTTATTTAGATTCTAAATGACGAGCATGTACTTTCAGAAGCTCACTATCAGACCAATTATATAATTAAGAAAAGCGATTTCAAGGCCATAGCTCCTTAACAAACAGGTTGTTGCTTTAATTCTTCCTTCATTATCGCTAGAAATAGTGCTTCTCACAATTATTTAATATAAGTAAAATTTTTTATATCTTCTTTGAGTTCATATTGTTTAATGTATCAACTTTCTTTTTTCCTTTTTTTAATAACGTGGAATTAGTTAACTAAATCGAGTCTTCACTGAGCTTTCACTTCAAAACCTTATGTAATATTTAGTATTAATATAAAAAAATCAAGGAGTTGTTCAGGGGTAGTTCTTGGCATGTGCCAAGAATATGGCATAACATACAAGAAAATGCCAAATTGTTCATAAAAGTGATTTATAATATCATATTCTTCATGAAAGTGCTTTGTGATTGTTATATTCTTCATGAGACAGTTATGATGACCTATTCTTATATGATGAAATATGCGGATATGAAACATATCAACAACTGGTAATCTTCATAATGTGCATCAGAATATCAAATTGTTCATGAAAGTGATTTATAATATCATATTCTTAATGAAAGTGCTTTGTGATTGTTATATTCTTCATGAGACAGTTATGATGACCTATTCTTATATGATGAAATATGCGGATAGGAAACATATCAACAACTGGTAATCTTCATAATGTGCATCAGAATATCACGTTCTTTATGACAATGAAGATTCTTTGATGATACACTTTTCTGTATTCATTACTCTTTACTGTTTGCTGTAATTCCTATAATTTGTTATTATAATTAAAGCAACATTCTGCATTATAAATCATCAACATACATATATCAATAACAAAGTATGGGCTTATATTCTTCTTGAAAACACATCAGAAGTTATATTATTCATAAAATACATCAAGATGTCATAATCTTTAATATCGTAATCTTCTTAATAATGATAATTCTTTGTTTACAGTACTCATGATTAGTCTTCACTGATTATGATAATTCTTTATGATAGAGCGATATTCTACATGATAACTAATCATGATGTGGGAATTCTATAAAATGAGATACGTATTCATATTCTTCATGATTATGGCTATGATCATAGTCTTTCTGATGATGATAATTCTTTGATTATAATACTTGTAATGATAATTGGGGTACTCCTCCTGAAAATATATTTTGTTATTGTGTTTCCATTAGATTAAGTATGAGTATGAGATATATAAGAACATCATATCCCAATACATATTAGATCATTGTAATTAAAGCATTGTATCGTAATACTTTTATAATATTAGGGTATCAGATTTTTCAAATAAGAATGATAACAGGATGTATTCAACGTAATGCTCTTCTTAGTTTCCTTTCTCCTTCTATACCTTAGTAATTATTATTTAATATTAATGAAAATAGTATTAGATTCTTTAATAACTAAAAAGTAACGTTTGTATAACGAACAATCATGGACTTTTTTTGTCATAAAAACTTTATAATATGATAAAATGTATGTCAAATTATAGATGTGGAACCTAAAATTAAAAAAAAAAAGCGTTTAAGAATAGGTAAGGTAAGTAGTGTCTAGACAGGTAGAGCGGGTAGTAACAATGGTGTGGCGGCCATGTTGTCACTGGGGAATGTGAATGACTGGGCAGGTAACAGGTGAAGGGCTGTTGACTCAGGTAGAGGAGAGCCCTGGCAGGTAGACCCTGCCATCTGTTTCCCTTTCAGGTGTAAGTGCCTTGAATCCACTCCCTTCATACTATGCTTATTCAGTCATCCTTTCTTCTCAGAATATTTTGTTTAATGTATGCTCTGGGAATGAAATATTTTTTTAACTATCACCTAAAATACTGCTTCTTGAAGTTTATTTCATAATAAGGCAGAAGAAGTTTGTAAGACTCTAACTTTATGGAAAAACTTATACTTTTATTAATAAAGGTTACTGGAATGGAAGTCAGTTTATAGTATTAAACAAAAAATGAATATTCACAAAAAATGCGCTCAAACAATTGATCTTAAAATTAAAGCAGTTCAACTTGAGAGTTAATATTAAAACCCGGAATAAAAAAAGGCAAATCTAGGTCAAAGATTTCACAAAAAAGTAAATGACGAAATCGCTACTTTGTTAAGGTCAAATATCTAGTTTTGAGGTTTTGACAGTCAAGTGAACTGCAGTCTGCCTTCATGATTTTTGAATAGGGTTTGTATTAAATCGTAGGTGCCAGGGTTGCCCAGTGCTTTACGTTCTCTCCTCTGTACTGATAGATCAGGTGTTCGATACCCACTCCGGCTCTCGATTTATTCACGCGGGATATGAAAAGAATATCTGAGCATGTTGTCTATTGTGGAGAACGTTTAGGAATTGGTCTCGAGCCTGTGCCATGGCAAGTACTCGTTAAAGATCCGTACTACACATACATTTGCTTGAGTTAGGTGTAATTGAAGACTCCCAATGTAGAATGCTGATTGTGTGGTAACACAAAGCGGTAATATTTGGCTGTCTTTGTTCTTTCGTGATGTGGCTACTGTTGAAATTCATGAGGGTCGGAGAAGGTTGGCGGTTTGATTCAAAGCTAAAGATGAGAAGGTAGTTTACTGCCTTCATGCGACTTACGCTCAATTCAGGAGTTTTAAATAGCAGGAATTGGTTATTCAAAAATAACGACTTATATAAATAGTTTTATCAACGATATTTTTAAAATGATAGTGGCTAAAACTTCAGTATTATCATACTATAATTGACTTACAGCTGTTAAAGCCGGAAAGTTGTTACAGTCCAGTGAATTTGTAAACACGATGTTAACGAGAAATGGTCAAATGCCCATCAGATTGCCGCGAGACCACTAGAAGCTACCTCCGAAGATTCTATATTTTTTTGAATAAAATTCAGAATCACATGCTGAATGGTACAGCCCTTCCAGGGTATTGCTTCAGTAATAAATGTCATTTTTTTAACTTTCTTCTTAATAATTTTTGCATTAGGTATGTCATCTCTTTATTCAAATATAATTTAAAACAGTACTCCAAATTCATATCATCAATTCATTAATTGTTATCTTATAGAACAGTTCTTCAATTTATAATTAGACTCTATCTTACGAATACCTAAACATTCCTGTAAAGTTTGTAAGAAACAGGTGAACTTTTGTCAAAATATTCGTGTTCCTTCCATTCTCCCGTTTGAAAGTTTGCCCACATCATTGCTAAGCGAAGGTAGTGAAGCAGTAACCAAGACAAGCAGCTCCAAGTACGTTAGTTAACACAATTATCTCTTCGAAAAAAGAAAACACTTCATTCTCATGTACATAAATATTAACAAATTAATTTTATATTTTCCTTAAATAATGTTACTATCTGGTTACTCACGAGCTATACAAGCAGTTATGTGGTATTTATTCATGATTAAAGAGGAAGAGAAACACTACGTCTTCTATACACAAAGGAAATGACGCGTTTCGAACACATGGTGTTCATCATCAGGTTACATCTGACTGAGTAAGAAGATATTGACTAAATTAATTTATTAGTTTAATATATTAGTCCTCTTACTGAGGCAGATGTAACCTGACGATGAACACTAAGTATTCGAAACACGTTCCGTTATTAAATTCTTTGTGTGTGAAATACTTAGTGTTTCTTCCCTCTCTAATGATTACTATATTGTGTTCAAGTTAAAACATAATTTTTAATAAATATTTCTACAATTGCATTATTGAAATTAGGTGTTCGTAGCTATTAAAATATTTAATATGTGACTAAAAAAACTGATATTTAAAACTTTGAAAACTGAAATATTTTTTTCAATGTTCTGAGTTCTACAGTTTTTGGAGCTTAATAGCTAGTCAATCTTCTATAGTGCCACTTCAACAGCATGCCTTTCAAATCAAACTTAACTTCATTTCTTTTATTTTCAGTTACAGAAGTGAAATTTAAATTTTGCAAACACCTTCCATCTTGTCATCGAATTCAACTTATCTTCTATAAGTGGCTTTCCTTATGGTACCCTAGTCAAAGTTATCTTCTACAAGTGGCTTTCCTTATATTATTCATGTCGAAGTTATCTTCTACAAGTGACTTTTCTCATGTTATTCATATCAAAGTTATCTTCTACAAGTGGCTTTCCTTATGTTACTCACGTCAAAGTTATCTTTTACATGTGTCTATCATCTTATTATTTAAATCAAACTAATTTTCTACAAGTGGCTTCCGTGTTCTTATCTAAGCAAAAGTTAACTTTTACAAATGTCTTTTATATCGATATTCAAGTCAAAGTTATCTTCTACCAGTGGCTTTTATCTTACTTAATATCGAAGTATCTACTACAAATGTTTATCTATCTTGTCATCTAAGTTACAGTTATTTACTAAAAATCACTTCTATCTTCTATTCTAATTCAAAGTTATTTGCCAAAAGTGGCATCTATCTGGCTTCATAAGTCAAAAGTTTTTTCTTAAAATAGCTTATATTTTGTTTCTTAAGTCATAGTTATCTACCACAAGTGGTCACTATCTTTCTACCTAAGTCCAATTTATCTACTACGAGTGGTTTAATCATGTTACCTCAGTAAAAATTATCTTCTACGATTGGCTTCTGCCTTGCTTTTTAAGCCAAAGTTATCTACTGGAACGGCGTCCATCAAATTATTCATGTTCAATTAGCATCTAGTAGTGGTTACATCTTGTTAATGAAGTCCAAGTCAACTACTGCAAATGACTTCTATCTAGTTTCCTAAGTCATATCTATCTTTTACAAGTGACTTCCATTTTGTTACTCAAGTCAAATTAATCTATTACAAGTGTCTGCTATCTTATACTCCAAGTCAAAGTATATTACTACAAGTGACTTCTGTCTTCTTCCCTAAGTCAAAGTTAGTTATTTAAGTCAACTATAAATTTTTATCTTGTTACCTAAACCAAATTTATCTTCTACAAGACTTTCTGTCTTGTTATTCATATCCAGTTATCTTCTATAAGTGTATCCTAATTTATTATTCTGGTCAATTTTTCGAGTATTTCTGAAGTATTGTAGGGTAAAAAGCCAATGAAATGGTTTCCACATGTAAAAATTTAATGGTATAAACAATGCATTTCGAAACGTAGTGTTCTTCCTCATCCTTAGTTAATGCCTGGGGAAGAACACTACGTGTTAGAAACGCATTGTTTATACCATTAAATTTTTATATGTGGAGACCATTTCATTAGCTTTTTACCCTACAATGAATAAATACTACATAATAACTGATTGCACTACGTTAGAATTATTTCTTAAGTAGTTGTGCTTAAGAAAAGATCAACATTCCATTAGCATGCTGATATTTCTACCTGTAAGATTAGTACAGGGTTTATAGGAACTATATGTTACTGTCATAGATAAAAAAGTTATAAAGTTCATTGGCTTTTAAAACAATATTACTCAATAATTCATTCGTATGTGTGAAACATCTAATGAGATAAATACAAACAAAACTAAAACTTCCTTCTCAATTAAAGGAGACTTTGCATTGTGTGTATCTCTGTTGGTGATTTGGTGCTGGGAAGGTTTAATTTTCCTTCACTAATGGTCTGGTGTCTGCTTTAATCTAGACTTAATTAGAATGGAGACCTATATTATCCATGGTCAGCTGAACAGAGAATAATACGATCACGTAAATCACATTAGCATTTCAGCCTCTTTATAATGTATTCTAATACAATTTTCACTGTTAAATACTTTAACGCCAGCATTTTGAAATTCTTTTCTGTCATTACCATATAGTTCCAGACGATTTTAATAAGTAAAGTTAGGTTAGGTTATACTGGTAGTCTCACAAGAGAACACGCATAGGCTGAGCATGGCCCTTTGTGATGCCACACAATCAACATTCTACATTGGGAGTCTTCTATTTTCTTACTCAATGTATTTAGATTTTTTTTAACGACTACCTAACATTGTACAGGCTCGGTACTGATGGCTAAACATCCTCTCAGAGATACAACGTACTCAGGTTTTTTCATCTTTTTCATGGATATATCGAGAGCCACAGTAGGTATTGAACCTTGGATCTACCAGTCCAAAGATGAATAATTTGCTCTAAGCTACTCTGGCCACCTATAAGTAAAGTTACGGTACTTACATATGTAAATAATATGAACAGATATCCCTGTACATAAGGATAGACAATATAAATAAACTAAAGAAGTGGGTCACGATAATTTTTATAAAAAAAATGAAAAAGTTCTATGGCTTTCAGTTGTGTTCATTGTCAAAGAACTAGAAAAATTTCTACAAAAAAAAAAAAGGGTCAGAGCAGAGATGTGAAGTGTGGAAAGGGTATCTTAATCAAGTGGAAAAGCGATGGACCGTTAGACGAAGGGAGCCTATAGCAGCTGTGACACGTCTTGCCAACAACAATCTGATCGGATTTGAACACAGCAGGACTGATACTAATCAAACAACCCCATTATGTTTAATTAAGGTTGACTCAGTGATGTTACCGTTATTTTATTGACTTCTTGTGAACTATACTTTAAAGGTATAGTTAATATTCATGAAATGCAATAACAGGACAAATAAAGTTCACTGTAGAAAAAAGAAACATAGAGAAATTAAAAACACATATATAAAGTCTCTGATTTTCTGTTTGAACCGTTCTCAGGAGAGATAAGAAAGGGAAACCAAGTGCACTGGTACAGAGACAGTTGGACCAACATTGTTGACGCACACGCGACCAGTCACAGACAATAAGATAGACAGAAATCAATTTATTACAGAATTAGGAAATATGAAAAAAGTAATAAATACATAAAAGATAAACTAAGGGATGAACAGAGGTAATGGTACATAAATAAAAGTTACGGGCTAAGCTTTAAGAAAAAATAGAATAAAATATAAAATAATATTGAAAATACAAATTATAATTTTAAATAAATAAAATAATTCAATATTTTGAATTATTTTATAGGAACAGAGGAGAGAGAGAGAGAGAGAGAGAGAGAGATTTGATAGAGAGAGAGCGAACATGTGTATGTAGTGATGGGGACGAGAGAAAGCGACATGATGAGAGAATGAGTAATAGGAAATAATAAGTTGTTAGAGGGAGACTGGAGAGAATGAGAGAGATTTCATGTTTCTATTCAAAAACTATTCACTCTAGAAGAGAAATGACGTGCAATAAAATATATTATTTTTTTACTAATTAATAAAGACATTTTATAGGGGAAACAACACAAGCTTTCAATTGTTACGCTCATTATTCTATTATTTTTATCATGAAATACGATTATTAACAACATCTCAACAATTAATTCGTATAATGGTCATCAAGTAAATATTAAGATCACTTCTACACAAACCTTCATCTAATAATTCTGCTTCTGAAGCAAGAGTGTTTAGTCATTGCCATAGAGTGAGCAAATATTTGTTATTAAAGCCTACTTGGATGTTAGAGGAGACAGGGTAACCCAGTAGCCTGCTTGTTGGACTCTGTAATGGGAGAACTGGGAGTGAAATGAAAAAAAATTGTGCACTTCTCCATATATTTACTTCTGAGAAGAGGTTAAGCTGTCGGTCCCAAGCCTGTACGGTGTCAGCCACTCGTTAAAGATCCCTACTCTAAATATACTTGAGTTAGGCAAAAGTTAGGATTCGCAATATAGAATGTATTGTCTGGTATCGCAAAGGGCCAATGATTGTGTGTTCGCTCGCGGGAACTTAACCTAACCTACTTGAGTGTCAAGAACACCTTTATACTTCTTACTTCCCCTCCATAATACCTGTCTCAGGTATTACGTAGTCTTGGAGCATTGGATAGTATAGCCATTTTACGAAGTAAAGTAAAGTAATTAGGCAGGTGAATAAAATAATTTATATAATGTACCTATATGAGATGCTTTGTTTTATAATAATTAACTACATTTCTTAATATACACGGCTTGTAAGATTAAAATAAATAATATTACCGAGGCCCTATTTAGATTTAAAGTTCCATTATTCCCTGTTCAAATTCAATTAAATCGAGTCGTATGGACGTAATGCTATGCAAACGAGTTTTTAATTTAGTTACGACCTTGAAGCCTCGCATCTCCTGGAGTCAGCTAACCGCAATGTGACGCGGAATTCCTCCCAAAACATGCCGCCATCCTTTGGAATTCGCCTTATAACCAATTGCTTTTTTATAAGATCACTTTAGAAGATAAATTTTAATCATAACGATCTAGGTGTCTGTGATTAATCTATTTGTAAAAATCTAATATACACCTACGAAAACTCAAGCAACATTTTGGTATACAAAAATTTGGTATAAATTAATTAATTTAATTAATTAGTTTCGTGTTCTAAAAATATATTGGTTTTCTTGAGAATTTCACTTTTCGTCGTTTTTCTATATTTTATTTATGAATTTATATATAGATATATATATTACAAAATTTTACAATAAACACGTGAAATGACAATCAACGTTCGAACTACAATGAGAAATGAGCAAAAATAGTAAGATCATTCAATCGTAACAAGCGGTCTTCGTCAAACTCTGACGAAGTCTGACTTATTTTTTCTATTCTTATTGTGGTTTGAACGTAAATATATATATATATATATATATATTTCGAAAAGTAAAAGAAACACGAAAGAAAGGAGGTACTAGAACTCACATTCAATATTTCAACCCTTTTAATGCTCGTCCTCAGGAAAGGAAGTTGAGTGGTGAGAAGACGAAAGCCACCTTCTTAATATATATATATATATATATATATATATATATATATAATATATATATAAAATAACAACCATTACTCTACAATCAAAGAAATCACTACAAAATTAATGGAAAAGATAAAGTTTTTACTCTTTCTAGGTAGGTGGTTATATAAATAAGCTCTTCATTATTTTCATTATTCAACCTCCGTTCTATTTAATTAATTTATTTAAATTAGGATATTAATTAGGATATTAATCGATCAATAAAGATGATGAAATAAAAAAAAGTTTATTTATGATATATAAAATTTATTTTGAATGAGTTTGTTGATAGATGTAGTAAAAATTTATGAACGTTCAACTTTTTGAGGGGATTTAAAAACTGTGATTTATATATTAAGAAATGTAAGTATCAGTTAAGTTTTTGACTCTAACGAAGACCGCTTGTTACGGTTGAAAGATCTTAGTCTTGTTTTCCCATTTCTTATTGTGGTTTGATCATTAAGAAATATATATAATGTGTATCTATTGTACAACCCATAGATCTGACTGCAAGATGTGAAGTAACATTTAGAGTAAACAAGTAGCCAATTGTTAGAGTAACGAATGTGGGTGGAGGTAAATGTGAAAGACCGTGAAAGGGAACAATAAAGTGTGTCGTATTCAGGGAACAATCGGAAATGGAAGGCCACAGGGCCCTAGGGGCGTCGAGAGGCCCAAGGCTGTTCTTTCAGAGGCAACGAGCGTGCAACTGAAACCCACCTGCCTGCATGAGTCTTACCTCACATGTGAAACATGCCTGTCTGTATGTGTCTTAACTCATATGTGAAACCTGCCTATCTGTATGTGTCTTACCTCACATGTAGGTACACATGTTATACCCACTGCCTGCATGTGTCTTACCTCGCATGTAGGTTCTTATACCCACTGCCTGCATGTGTCTTACCTCATATGTGAAACCTGCCTGTCTGTATGTGTCTTACCTCACATGTAGGTACACATGTTATAACCACTGCCTGCATGTATCCTACCTCACATGTGAAACCTGACTGTCTATGTGTCTTACCTCACAAGTGGGTACACATGTTAAACCCACTGCCTGCATGTGTCCTACCACACATGTGAAACCTGCATGTCTGTATGTGTCTTACCTCACACGTGGGTACACATGTTAAAACCACCTGCTTGCAAATGTTTACCTCATATGTTAATCCAACCTGTCTGCATGTGTCTTACCTCACATGTGAAATCTGCCTGTCGGTATATATCTTACTTCACATGTGGGTGCATATGTTTACCCCACCTGCCTGCATGTGTCTTACCACACATGTGAAACCTGCCTGTCTGTAAGTGTCTTACCTCACATGTGCAACCTGACTGTCTGTATGTGGCTTACCTCACATGTGGGTACACATGTTAAACCACTGCCTTTATGTGTCCTACCTCACATGTTAAACCCACCTGCCTGCATGTGTCTTACTTCACATGTGAAACCTGCCTGCCTATATGTGTCTTATTTCACATGCGAGTGCATATGTTAAACCCACCTGTCTGCATCTGTCTTACCTCACATGTGAACCTGCCTGTCTGTATGTGTCTTACCTCACATGTGGGTACACATGTTAAACCCACCTGCCTGTAAATGTGTACCTCACATGTGAAACCAACCTGCCTAGATGTCTCTTACCACACATGTGGACACTCATGTCCACTAGCAAAGTGAACTTGAAGACAGTCCTGTGAAATTAAGAGTAGACCTACAAAATTAGAATCGCCTTTTAATTTTAATACCTGTGAAATCAGTTAGTTAACCTTCATTTAGAAGCATTTTCTATAGTATTCAGCGGCTATTGATGGTTTTAATCATACTGTGTATGTACTTTCGGAGCACCTTACTGATGGAAAATGTTCATAAATCAGAACACCTAGATTGCAGTTAGATTACCAGAAAAAAATGACTAACATCTTTCAACCAAAACAAGTTGTTTTCATTAGAGTCCATCTGCTGATTTGTGTGAAATATTGTTGTAAAGAAGGACATGTAAAAATTGGTAGAAAAAAAACTCTTTTGTATATTAGTTATTAAAACAAAATAGGATACTCATATTTAATAAATCTCAGCGTTAAGTATACATCGTCTGCTCTGAAAGTTAGTGTATAGTATAGTTATACAGACAAGGATAGTGTTGTGTATAATAGCTACAGACAAGCAGGTGAGATTGTATCAGACAAAGTGCAACTCTTTACAAGTACTCGAGTAGATGGCAGCCTCTGATAAAAGAATTAACAAGCTGAATCGACTTTCACTTGGGGGGCAGTCCCCCCCAAAGATGAGTTCAGCGATTAGACGATTGAAACGTTTCGCAAAATCTAACAACTCACAATGTGATGACTCGAAAAGCAATATATATAATTAAAGTATGCAGCAGTTAATCTATAGATTAACTATCCTGGAAGCCCTTTATATCAAAGATATCAATCCCAACCTTAATATTCAAAATTATGATCTTAATGTAATCCCAAGTAGCACTGCTTTCGATAATAGCTTTGAATTTGTTAGAGAGTTAGAGCCCAGTAGGGTTGGCAGCAATTGAGGGTCAAACCTGTATGTTGTTGCAACCCTGCTGGAACCTACTCTTTGTTTTCCTCTCACTCACTGTATTGTTTATTGTCTTATATCTGTTAAACTTGTTATGTTTAGTTTTTTAAAGATTATTATATTAACTTTCAATAGATTTAATTGCAGTGTAACCTGAAGATGACCAATGTATGGTCAAAAGCTTGTTTCTACCTAGTGTTTTAGTATTTCATTAAAGTTGTTTGTTATTAGTTTTCTGAATAGTTTAACTTGTTACGATCACATGTCTGTGGCCCATCATACACGTATATGGAAATTACTTCAGCAACATCGAACGATAGTGAGAAAAATCGAGGCTATCAGCAAAAAGGTCGTCAATGCAGAAGCTGCATACTTTAATTCCATTTGTTTCCAAGAAGATTTGCTGCCCACTTATACTAATATATATATATATATATATATATATATATATATATATATATATATATATACACAAGTCAAAAACCGTCTTGTCCTGTTTTGCCAATTATTGTACCTTTTTAATAAGTGTTTCAAAATAGCTAAAACAAGAAATAACTCTCATATAAATTCTTCATTTTGAATTACTTCCCACTGATTTGTACATTAATTTACTTATATTTTTCATTTCATTAACTTGCAATGAAGATTTAAATTGTAACGATACGATTTATTGATTCTTTATATATGAAGAAAGACTAATTGCTAACTAATGTAAGCACATTAAATAAAGCTATTGCTTGGGTAAATATGGCGTGTCATTTGAATATATAATAATAAAGTTTAAACTTTCCCGTTTCTCGAATTTAATTTATTTACTAGCTAATGAATTAACCCATTAGAGAAGGCTAACGTTAATATCGAGCCTTATTTGAATAATCCATTATTAAAGTTTAATGCATTAGATCTATTCAGTTTAATTAATGAAGGTTCACTATTGTTTAGTAGAAATCCAGATATTTTATCGTAAACATTTTAGCTTCTACTTTATTTATATATTTATTGTCATTATTGTATGCAAAAATAAATAGTCAGTAGAATGAATACAATCATTTGAGGTTGTGTAATGAGTTATTATGTAATATTTATTTTATTAAAAAATCTAATAGAGTCTCCACATAATAAAAATAACCCTGGTCCAAGACGTTCTTCCTTGGATAGGAAAATTCCGTACACCAATAGTTGAAAGGGTTTCTATCACCCCTTAGTTTAATAAAATCAGTAATCGTAAACTAAAGTAATACATTAATTAATTAATTAACTTGTTATTAATTTCTAATAGTAATAATTATTTACCCGTGTCTAATTAATTAAACGAAACTTTACTTAAAAACTATATTCTTATTGTAATTACCAAATTTAGAGTAAATGTTGTATTTTATTTTTTTTTTACATTTTAAGATAATGACTTCACTTTGTATGTGAAAACTTTCACTAGTATTTATTCAAAAAGAATAGAATATATTTTCTATCATTAAAATGTAATTTTAATTATTTATCAGTCCATTCAATGATAACTTTATGACAACATTTACACTGAATTATAAGTACTTATACACTCTAATTTTAAGTAAAGTTTCTAATTAATGTTGCTCAATATTATTATTTGTATTTATTGTAAAGGGTTTTAGATATTATTTATTATTATTATTATTGTAAACCCATATATTACATTTACAAAAGCAAAATTTAGATCAACTCTGAAATTTAAATTTTTTTAAATTGAAATTGAAAAGTGGCCTAATTATACTGGCAAAACCACAAAGGGCGCCCAGATATTTTCCCATCCTGTGCCCACATGCATAAAGTTGGGGTTGGATTCTGTGGTGGATATATCTGTCACTGTTACCCAGATATTGACGTTTTAATGTAAGATTTTTTATCTTTTTCCTGTAGCTTGTCAATATTTATGGTTAGTAAGACCATCCGATGATGCCAGACATAGAATTAGACACACTCAGGCATCTGAGTAGAAGGGTTCAAACCATTCGGGTCAAGGCAAGCGACTATATTCTTTCAAGTCACGGAGGATCCCTTTTTACTTTACTATATGTAAAGTATTATCATCGTAAAAAAATCGATCTCGAAATTTTGACGAAATTACATGTTTGAGGTTCCCAAAGTCGTTTTATGAAGTTTTTTTGGTGTCTTTCTCTCTCTCTCTCTCTCTGTGCGCATGTGTGTGTGTGTGTGTGTATCTGCACAGGCAGTACCCCTGCCATGGGGAATTTATTTAATAACAGCATGTTCCACAAATTGTACTACATGCAATTCACTTTTTATGGCTATACAGACTTACTTCTAAGCTTTATTCTAAATTATATAAAATTGTAAATTTAAATGATTATTTACATAGTCTCCAGTGTCAGGTACATACATTTAAATTGTCTATTTATTTACGTATGTTAGTTTGAAGAATTAACTTACGCTACATTTATTGTTTTACTTCATATAACTATATTATTATGTCAATTTCTTTTTTTAGTTCATATTTCACCTAGAACATTTTACTTATTGCTAAGATTTACTGTATATATTTAAATATTTCAGAAATATACTGTACAAAGTGAACATAATACTCCCTATCTAACAGTTTATGCTTTGGCGGTGGCCATGTGTCACCTTTTCTAACTACTGCTGGCATTAATACTGTCCTGGCAGGGTACAAACTCATGCAACTCTACAGCAGATGGTCGACAGTCTGTGGAGTTGTGGTGTGTGTATGTATGTGGGTGGGTGTGTATCCAAAAGTTTGTGTAGACGCTACAGTTGAAAATCATTAATGAATCCAATTAATATTTTACACAAAACTGAACCTCATAGTCTAGATGTGTTGTACAGTTTGGGAGCAATTATGCATAATATTGAAGGTCACTTTGTTGACCAAACTGTGTTTTTAGGCGTTTTTTTCTCTTAAACTACTAATTCTAGAGTCTTGAAATTTTTGCATTATCTTTGAGGTCACAAAGGCCTCATAACTTGTTTTTTTTAAAAAAAAGTAATAATTTGTGAACAAGAAATTAATAAAGTTTTGACTAATCATTCAATCTGATAAGCCATGCTGTTTGACAGATCAGAACAAAATTATACCTAAATAGACCATTTTTTTGTGGGATGAGTAGAGGTTAATCTTTTCAACGGAGAAGATTAGTTTAGGTTAATTTTATGTTTTCAGAAAAAAAATTTTGACGCTAAATGGCTTGTTAAAGAACAGTGACATTTTAATATACTTTATAAAATAACAATAATATACAATTATGTGTTTATTTGATAATGAATTCAGTGAGAGTATATCACATATCTGTTTTAATACGTGTTTGCTATATCAACTGTTGTTTTTAACAACTCTTAGTCGTATGACTGTTTTAATCAAAGTATAAGTGTATATATATGTCTTATTCTAGTAAAAATCTTTGTAAAAGTCAACCAACAATAGAAAAACTAAATGAAAAGTATTTTTGTCAGTTAGTTTTTTTAAACATTACCATTTGTCGCAGTAACAATATATTTTCTAAAAAAATTGTTGTTTATTTTATTAACATTTGTAAATGAATGAAGAAATTTCATTAGAATGATAGGTTATGTTAAAAAAGGATTTGGATAGGAGTAAAAATATTTGGGGTATGCATTGATTTGGTAGGTATGGAGATGTTTTAAAGACGACGTTTTGTGAGAGAGGACTGTGCTGACTACTGAAGGAGTTCGCTGGAGACTTGAACCAGTCAATGAGACAATAGCTCGGCTTTCAAAGGTCCTTCTGAATCGTGGCAATTAAGTTTCGCTCTGCTCTCATTAAGGCGATATCTCCTCCTTCGGTAGGATTACTCTCAAAGCCTGGGAACCCCAAGTGCCACGGCTCCATCCATTCCTTAGCTATAATAACACACTTCTTATGTTTTCCTTCAACTTCTTTTTGTTTTGTATTTTCTTTTTTTTTTTCTAGAAATCGTGAGTTATTTCTGCTCACTGAAAATTAATCCTCTATTTTTGGTTATCATTTGAGAATATCTACTTTCAGATTTACTACTGATAAGACCCATAGCAGTGATACCAATATAACATTTTACATTGTAGTCCTTCTACCATTCATCTTCACACAATAACAATTATATTTCAAACTCAATTATAACAATGGCCAACTACTAAAGCATTATTGTTATGGTGGCTAAGACTTTTAACAGATTTTACCCAATTTAAGAGCCAATTGATTCCAGAAATGCTGTCGTTTTTTGTCTATCAGGTTTAGTCTTTCTGCTGTGCTATACCCGTCTCTGTGGAAATGCTATAACTACAGTAAATACAGGGAAATTGAAGAAACAATATTTTTATTTAACTTTAAGACATAAATTGATTAATCAGACCAAAATATATGCAAAATGTATGCAATACATTTGGATTTCAACTTATATTCCCTGCAGATATAACCAAATACATTTCCTTTGTTTAAGGAATGTCTAGGATAGAATGTTGCCATGCTTGATTTTTATTCCAAAAATCTGCAACGCAAGTAAAAGATGTAAGGTTTGTGTTGTCATAATCATTTAACATTGATCACAATAACAACGTACAATTGTAAATATGACGCTAGAAAGTATTTAGAACTATGCCTAATTTTAAAGTATAAAAGTTATGAATAGCAAATATCTCAATAACTGACCTGATGAGAAAAATTAGTATGATTGTCGGAATCAACACCTCTAAATTAATTTAAATCCGCTGAGAAACCTTGGGACCAAAAAATGTACCAGTCCAGTATTGATAAAAAAAATGACCAGTGTAAACATTATAATAAAAATTTAAGAATCATGTTTTGCTTAAACACACAATTCTTCGATATCACTGAAATCTTCTGCTAAATGGTATTGAAGATTTCGTGTCGTATTGAATATCCATGTTCTAAACGGTAAGATCGTTGGCTTAGGCCAAAAAGCTAGTAAGTTCTGACTTATAACTACTAGTAGTTTCTGACTATCAGTAGTTTTAATGTTACGTTTCGTAGTGTAAATTGTTAACTAAGTATGATGTTAATAACTGGAGTTGCTAACACATCAACAAACATCAGACAAGGAATAACAAAAAAGTATAATGCAAAATAACAGAAGACATATTTACTAATGTCTAATATTTTTTTTAAATAGAAGAAGGTTCGATTTACAAAAAAATGTTTTGTACTTGTAAGGTTTTTTCTTAGGTTGTATCGGATATTTTGAGTCTCTTTTCATTTTTTCTTCATCTCAACAGCTTATTTTGAACAAGAACTACGTATTTTATACGCCTGTTTTTTTATAGGTGTGACATTTTTTTTATTATCCTATGCTAAAAAAAATGCTGAAAATTTGTCATAATAACAAAAAAAAAAAACTTAAATAGAAAACTATTGCCAAATAAATTTTTAATTCTAGCTTGTAAGTTAAGATAGCTCGATTACATGTATTCAACATGGGATTGCGTTCTGTTTGAACAATTAGCAGTTTGATTATAGTGGAAGTTTTGGTCTGTTGTCTTAGCTTTGCTGAAATATACTTAATAGATATTTGTTTACCTTGTCATGTTGTTCTATTTAGAGAGATGATACTTGTGATGTTTCTGTTGGCTGCTGTTTACATTACGATATAATATATTTTATTTCGATTATTTTATATTATATTTTATATAATAATTATTATTATTATATTATTAATTATTATTATTACAATAAAAATATATATACCTTATTATATATTTTTTTTACAACGCTACTGACAAAAAATTGAATTAAATTGTGTTAGTAAGCATTGTTTCAGTCTTCATTATCTTTAAACATACAGTCTTTGGTATTATAAACAGCTGCGTTAGTTTTAGGTAATACTGGAGTTTGGGAAAGGTACATTATCGTATTTTATGTTAAAATGGATACTAATATTATCGTAATATTTTGATATTCTAGAAACTTTCATGTTTGTTTTAAGTATTGACTTAATATGAATATTGTGGGACCAGGGGTTCAATACCAACCTGGCCCTTGATTTATTCACTTGGGAGGTGAATTAATCTGACCACGTAGTCCCTCGGAGAGGACATTAAGCCCTACTTTACGTTTGTACGTTAAAAATCCCTACTCAAAGAACATTTGATTTAGGCACTATTTAGGACTCCCAATGTAGAATCGTCGTGTGGTATCACAAAGAGCCAATGTTTGGCCTATATGTTTTCCCTTGTGGGACTGCCACTACAACCTAAACTAACCTAATATGAATATTGCTTGAGAAATGTTTCACAAAATTTGAATTTAAAGGAAGCAAAAAAAAAGTCATTTATACAATTATGATGTAGTAATTATTGCATTTTTGTTATAATGTAAATAATTTAGATAAGTGGTTGAAAAGAAAAGAACTAAGTAATGTGGTCAGGAATGAGTTTGATAAAAGTTTTACTTGTTGGGTAATCTGAGATATGCTTAGATGCTTTAGCAAGAATGGTAGCCAAGCCATTTGTTCAGTAATCTAAGTTTAAAAGCTCAATATTAAGGTCAAACTAAATGGCTGCATTGACAGGTGATATGAAATGGTGCTGTGAAATTCATAGGGAAGATGGTTACTCTGGGGATTAGGGCATCACGTAACGGTCTTGTCTGCTGCTCCGTGAGATTGCCAGCAGCCGCCCGCTCCACTGGAGGAGCCCAATAAGGAACAGCTCCTTGTGGGGGAGTCAGAGTCAAAGGCCGTGACGCTGCACAATTTCTCCACTGACCATAGCCTCTGGCTTTACGTAAGGCAAGTTACACACAGCTCACGCTAGTTATTGAATAAGTATTGATCATTGCAATTAAGAAACTGGAAAGTCAACGGGCGTGCTTCGCTTTGAACATGTAAAGAAGAAATACTTGGGTATTTCTAATATACTATAAGTACAATAGAATAATCACGAGAAAATTGATATACAGTTTTTGACAAATTCCACCCTTATCCATTATAGCAGTTTTTTTTTTTTTTTCAGTGAGATATCTATGTATGCTCTTAACGATCCATGCCTGCCTTGACTAGGTGCATAGATATTTGATAAACATATAGTGCATGGTGTCAGGAAGAGCCCAATAGATATGGGTCGTATTAAAGCGCGGGAAATGTACATTATCGTATTTTATATTTCAACTTATTCTAATTATTATACAACTTATTCAACCTGCTCTTCTGATCATCCTAGAAACCTTAATGTTTGCAACAACAATATTACTGGAGAAAATTTCGAATGGAAAGAAGGCAACTATTAAGTTTTATCTGTAGTGACCTTTAACACTGTGCTGTAATAATGGTTACATTTCCATTTACAGTGTACAATTTAAATAGCTACTTCAAAGTAAACCACAATAAAATCACAATCATGTGAATAATTTGATTCTGAATGAACTTGATACTAAGTTTACTTATATTAAAGTTTATTTTACACCACTCCAGATACTTTTTAAAGAGATAATAATCTACTAACCAAAACAGTATTTTCTTTCTAAAAATTAACCGAAATTAAAATTGAAGGATTACTATTAGAATTTTATTAGTAATAGTAATTGAAATACAGTTACATACTGTTCTTGGCTGTATTTGCTAATTTGACCCATTTTTAAAATACCACCGTATGGCACGTGCTAGCTTCTTTTTATAGTGGAAAAATTGTAATTACTTTGAAATGCCTACCACTATGTGCTAAACACTATGACCCCATTTAATGCCTCTTTAAACTAATAGCGCTTAAAAGTTTGATAAGAAAATCAGGTTCCTGACAAGGCGTTTATGTTATTCCAATAATAAAGACCACGCGTTTTCTATCGTCATTATTCATTTATTAACTGGTGCAAAAGTTATCAAGTTGAACTGTGTACTTTGATACTGTGTTTTTCTGATTCAAAACGGTAATTCCCATAGAGTACTTGACTTGATGGTAACATAGATTTTCCATTTACCTTTCTATATACGTGCTATTTTAAAAGCACTTGAATAGACGCTATGTGTTTTTTATGGATTTCCTTGAGTCTATGAACATATTTGTTTTTCCTTTGATTCTATGGTTTTCAAGATGTAGTGAGATTTTCAAATGGTCACCTGATTACAGTCACTGCGTTATAAGTATAGAGATTACCGTCTTTTTCCGAAAATAACACTCGGCCTTACTTTATTCTTAGGTCAAAAATCCGTACTAGGGCTTATTTTCGGGGGAGGGCTTCAAGTACATTTAGTAGATTTACAAATTTTTGTTTAATATTTATTTTATACAGACATCTAAATTTATTCGACTACAGTCATGTGATCTTCTGGAACGTCATAAATTATTAAAATTTTAAATTCCGTTCTCATTTTCTTTCAAATCTATTTCTTGTAGAATCATTGGTCTGAATCTTGCAATATAGCTCTGGTTTAATTAATACTTCTTGTGTAAGTAGCGTCCTTAAAACGGACTTTAGAGGTAAACAAGGAATTTCTTGGAATATTTTGTTCCAAAGAATTCCCTCAAATATTACGATAGCTAGAGACATCTACTACATTCAATAGCTTTTTAATATAATAACCAATTATATTTTTCACATTATCTTAACTAGGGCCTATTTTCAGGGGAGGGTTTACAGTCCAAAACGTCTCGAAAATCATGCTAGGACTTATTTTCAGTGGATGTCTTTTTTTCGGAAAAAGACGGTAGGCACCATTGGTTTTCAAGATATGTAATCCATGACCCAGTGTCTTTTTCAGTCTTATTTGAAGATGAACACTGTTCGATATCGGTCGAACAACTTAACTATATTACACATTGGTATGACCGTATCATCTATAAATGTATTTCATTTTACTTGAATATTAATACCGTTTAATATATTACATATTATATGATATTACATAAATTTATTATATTCTATGTTCGATAATATATAATAATAATGATAATAATATTGTTAAGATAGTTCAATTTGAAATGCCTATTCACGAACTATACTTGTGTGGTATTTATTAATGATATTGAAGAAAATATATTACTTTTTCACTACAAGGAATTTATTTTACGATGCATTTCGAACACTTAGTATTCATCATCAGGTACATCTACATTATGAAGACATTTTTTTTTTGAAGTTATATAAAGGAACCAAAATGTTAGCTAAATGAAACAAAAGGATTTCCATACATTTTGTCTTTATATTGTAGATGTGCCTGATGATGAACACTAAGTGTTCGAAACATGTCGTAAAATAAATTCCTACGGACATTAACATTCCTTAATTTAATAACATTATATACAAATAAAGTAAAGTAAAATTGAATAAATAAACAAGTATTATAAACTAATGAAACCATTGTATTGAAACCATTAATAATACTTGTATTATGGTGAAGCCGTAATATATTTTCCTCACTAAAATACATATTTTCTACTCTCATTCTGGAGTTATACCTGTGAGATATGTCTCAATGGAAAAAAGAATGATGACAATATCAAAATGTAAATTAATGCGGATATGAGTAAAGTTAACATTTGGTTGATATGAGGAGAGGGAAGATAATCAAAACATACCCCAGCTCTCGGTGTAATCCAGCCGTTGGTTTGCTTTTCCTTTCAACTGCGCTTTCCTGCATCAAACCAAAAGTCTCGGACTTTTTTTTTATTATATACTGTGTTGTTTATTGAATATATATTAATAAAAACAAATATTTGTACTAACAAAGTTGAACCCTTTTTCACTGTTTATAATATATTATTTATGTTTCAGGTGAGAATTGTGCTAGATTATGATTGGCCTTAACTGAATGACGCCTCTGTGAGTTTTTAAATATTTTATTAAAACCAGTTATAAATGTAATTTATATTTCTTCTTATAAATTTAATATTTATTAAAATGGGCTAGTTAAATGGCTTGTTCAATTTCATAATTTTTGATTTATATTAGAAATAGGTAAAACCGTCATACCTCGTAAGATGATCCTGGAGTTGGAGCGCTTTCGGACGTTGTCAATCTTCGATCGCAACAAACCTACTGTTGTTTGTTGCTACTGTGGAGTAGGTTTGTTGCGATCGAAGATAGACAACGTCCGAAAGCGCTCCAACTCCAGGATCATCTTACAAGGTATGACGGTTTTACCTATTTCTGATATAAATCATACTAACCTCAGTGGTATTAACAATATGCATGTATTCATAATCTTTATTTAGAACAATGTTCAATTTTATTTTAGTTTAATAATTATCGTTATTAAAACTATAATTATTTTGATTATACTTACAGAAATTAACACAGGAAAATTAGGGGATGTTAATTTATTAATAAATAATAAACACAACTCGCTCAAAGGTTTCTGTCAGGATTGTTTCAGTGTTAGGTTCGGTTCGGTTGCAGTGGCAGTCCCACAAGGGAACACACATAAACCGAACATTGGCTCGTTGTGATTGATTCTACATTGAGAGTTGTAAATTTGGCCTAACTCAAGTGTATTTAGAGTTAAGGGTCTTAAACGAGTACCTGATATTGTACAGGTTCCGAACTGACGACTTCTGTGGGATGATGTGTTCAGATTTATTTATCTCCCAATAAATAATTGAATAAATAAGTAGATAAATCAAGGACGAGATTGGGAAATTGAGCAGTTGTTTCTAAAACTACACCGAAATATGGAATCTTTTTAATCTGTTGATTCCATCATAGAATATGTGCTTTATAATGTACCAAAGGATAAGTTAAATGCTATTATAAATCATTTTTACCGTTGATGTTATTGAGCAATTAAGAAATCGGCTTAAAACACCTGCCCAGTTTTTATTTAGGCATAGTTCGAGTACTATTGCATAACAGACCTAACTCAATAACATTATATGCAAAATATACATAAAATATGCAAAATATATTACTTTATT
The DNA here is from genome assembly GCA_026182355.1 of Hermatobates lingyangjiaoensis. Lineage (NCBI taxonomy): Eukaryota > Metazoa > Arthropoda > Insecta > Hemiptera > Hermatobatidae > Hermatobates > Hermatobates lingyangjiaoensis. The sequence continues at coordinate 896,599 of JAPFBL010000059.1, forward strand.
TAAAATAAAGTAAAATAGAATAAATACAACAAGTATTATAGGCTAATGAAATTTAGCATTCTATTGAAACTAGTTATCATTACTACTTGTGTTATAATTGTGGATATACAATTATCATATGCATGAAAAAAAGAGTGAGAATAGACATTTCTGATGTATTTAATAATTTAATTAAACATAAACATAAATTAAATAATTAGGGGGCCAGGGTAACTTCTCTGAGGATACGTCTCGCCTCCGACTGGTGGTTCTGGGGTTCAACACCCACTCTGGCTCTCAATTTATTCACGTGGGAGGTTGATAAATCTAAGCAAGCCGTCCCTCGGAGAGGACATTAAGCCGTCGGTCCCGAGCATAGACGTTGTCAGGGACTCGTTAATGATCGCTATTCTAAATACACTTGAGTTAGCCAAAATTGAGGATTCCCGATTTAGAATGTGGTACCACAAAAGGTCAATGTGAGTTGCCTAGTGAACTGCCACTACAACCTAATCTAATTAAAAACTAATTACATTTTATATTTAATTAATTTAGGCTTTAACATCGTTAATGTAATTAAGCCTTTGGAGTGGGTATGGTAGCATTTGATGGGCATGGTTCCAATGAAACATTTCAAAATATTTGAAAAAAAAGACGATTGTCGTTCAAGGTGTTTTTAATTTGCTTATAAAATGTTTCAAAGAATACATTATTGTTAGATTTAATGTAACGCTTTTGAAAACGGTGTTCCATTATTACGATATTATGGTTTATCATCAGTAGTTAAACCGAATTAATCAGTATGTGCATTTATAGTCTCCCCAAGTTGAGTCACCCATACCAAGACTTTTGTGCTGTATTAGTCCATATGTTTTACAATAATTCTTAAATTATTTCTTTAAATTGACCATAATATTATGGAAATACATAATCATCATAATTTGACTGATTTAGGAACTCTTCTATTATCAATTACAACCTGAATGTTATCCTAGTTTCATTCTCGTCAGTTGTTTTAAAGATAATAAATAATTTAGAAAACAAAATCGTATTCAGTTTGTTACTGGTAATAGAAGGGTTCCGAAAGTGACATAAGACGGTTTGTTTTTCATACAGTGTTATAATGTTACTTTTTTTGAAAAGAGCTCCATTTTGTTTTGAGCTGTTCATGCTCATGCCAGATTGTGTGCAAACCTATATGAACCATGTGTGTCTCTTGATTATCTGATAACTCTGCTTCGTTAAGTAGATGATCAATATCATAAGCGTTACACCAGTATGTCGCAATCGACAGACTGGAGAGGAGAATCTTTCGCTCCTGTGCAGTGGAGGTGTGTTTGTAACAAGTCGTGAGTGGCAATCCCAGATTAACAATCAAGTATTTGCGGAGAATGATGAAGGGAACTTCTCATTTCTCATAGCCTGCTTAAATCGTTTTTGCTATATGTGAGGTCAAACAGTTCCATCTGTTCTACGCCAGTGTCAAGGCTGTACAATGTTGTGGCTATCAGATACTTGGTAAATATGACGACTCTAGATAAATATCTGTATAAAGTATTAGAACTGACGAACAACCTGTACTCGTGAATATTAAAGAGAGACCATTGCAGCCTGCTTGTCTTTTAGGTGACCTACAATCCTATTTGTTCTGTACAGGGCATGCAAAAAGTGTACTGTGGTGGCCTTTAAGTGACTTCCCTTTTCTACGGTTAGATTAAGTTTGCCTACTGATTTGTACAAGGTTATTTAATAGGGTCCATTTGTAGTCTGTTTGTCTGGTCAGAAATGTCCCATATATTCAGTGTTATTGTACAGGGTTAGCTAAAGGGTCCATTGGTGACCTGGTATTTTGGTCCATTTGCCCTCAGCTATTGCACAGAGGTAGCTAAACGGGTCCATTCGTGGCCTCTTCGTTTGGTCAATGACCTTCCCTTTGGCTGCTGCTACCGTACGAAAGTAGGGTAAATGGATCCATTGGTGACCTTTTCGTCTAATCATTGACCTTTCATTTGCCTACTGCTATTGTACATATGTAGCTAAACGGTTTCATTAGTGATGTCTTCGTTTGGTCAATGACCCTCCCTTTCCCATTTACTACAGTACGAAGCTAGTTAAAAGGGACCATTGGTGAACTTTTTGTCTAATCGTCGACCTTTCATTTGCCCTCAGCTATTGCACAGGGGTAGCTAAACGGGTCCATTCATGGCCTCTTCGTTTGCCACGAATGTGGTCAATGACTTTCCCATTGGCTGCTGCTACCGTACGAAGCTAGGGTAAATGGGTCCATTGGTGATCTTTTCGTCTAATCATTGACCTTTCTTTTGTCTACTGATATTGTACATATGTAGCTGAACGGTTCCATTGGTGTGTCTTCGTTTGGTCAATGACCCTCCCTTTCCCATTTACTACATACCAAGCTAGTTAAAAGGGACCATTGGTGACCTTTTTGTCTAATTGTTGACCTTTCATTTGTCAAGTGATGTTATCACTTTGGTGGTCTCTTTGTCTTGTTAGACCTACCTATTCATCCTCCATTATAGAGAACTGGCAGTATAACAAGTGGTGTCTCCTCTTCTGGTCAATGACCTCTCTCTATACTTTACTACTGTACAAAGCTGGTAAAAGTTCATCGATGGGTAGCCAGTCGGCTGGTTTCTCTGACAGGCAATGAATGCTCTTCTCGGTGGGTTGTCGAGGCTGTTTGAGTTGAGAGCTGTCTGACGGAGTGGCTGGTGACTCTCCAAGTGGCTAAGCTTGCCCGCTCTGTGGGCGTCCCAGCCCATTGTTGTTGTCTAGCGCTCCCATAAAACCGTTGGATCTACAGTAATTACACTAACAGCTGATGCCGCTTCCCATTGTCCGACGCGACAACTCCTTATACAGCGCTTCAACTCTCAGCTCCGATACCGCATCTGCTTCAAAAACATTTCCTTATTATACTTAATAGTGCATCAACACTACAAATACAAAGAAACACTGATAGTCAACTTCGTAATCTACAATATTTTGACCATCTTTCGTTTTATTGAACATTCCAGCTGTGAATAAGTCATTATAAATAAGTGGTTTTAAGCAAACAAACATAAACGATTATAATCTATGTGTTATTAAATGCACAACTCCAAGTGGTTATTATATGTGCTTTTAAATAGAGAACTTCACGTGATAACAATCTTTCTTATATAATACAACAAATTAATTGATTACAACCTGTGTTCTTTAAAACATTGCAAATTGATTATAACTCGACTATATTTCATCAAAGAAAAAATAAAAAAAACAAATCAGGTTTTTACATCTTACAACTTAGATTAGATTAAGCACAAACATAAGTGGTTATTACAACCAATTATAAAAGTTATTTTCAAATAATTAAAATATTTACAAACTTATTTTATTTTGAAATATTAAAAATTAAATAATTATATTTTTTACTAAATTTTTCTTTCTTTTAGAACTTATTATATTAATCTTAGTGGATTTATGGATTTTTTTTTCAAAGAGGTCTATGAAGCGAAGAAGGTTCAGAATACCTACCAATAACCTAATACCTTTTAGAAAGACGAAATGGTTAGACAATTTTGTTTATGAATGTCAAATTATTTTCAAGGAATTTTTTATATTAAGTTAGAACGGAAACAAGGTAACTTTGACGCAGCCCAGCCCGTTAGACTTCTAATCCAAAGGACGTGGGTTCGATTCCCAAAGGGTTCTATATTATTTATTCAGTTCAGAGCGTGTTCAAATCAAGCAATAACGATCAACAGATTTTTATAGGTGATGAATAGAGAAACAAGTAATTAAACTTATTCAAATATGATCATATTATGGTCCTTTTTATTTATTCTATTTTTTAAATAATAATGAAAGTGGTATGTCCAAATTCCAGCCAATGGTGGTAGATAAGTTGAATTCAGCGGTTCCCGTTTGTATCGGGTATTGTCCTTTTGCATGGGTATCAGCATGTACAGTGGTCGCACCCTGTATTGTGGCTATCCCATGAGTTTTGTGGTTATCCTATTTTTTATTTTTGCTGATGATAAAACGAGCCACTCTTTTACCCCTTGTACTGCCAGAAAGGTGTTAAGCCACTGTAATGTTAGGGGTTGAACTGTAAAAACTGTATCAGAAAAAGTTAGAGGAACACTGCGCTAGATAGAAATCTCTTAAATCTGGCTAACCTGAATACTATTAACTTCAAAGATTATAGATTGGTAACATTGTAAGTTATTTCTACTTTATCAGTGGACAAATAGAACACTTCATAATATTTCAATGACTATAAAATAGCTATAAAATATAAACACTAATTGTATTAATGGTTATATTCTGCAAAAAAAGTTTAGTTTCAAAGAATGCATTATACGTTTTAAAATAATTAAAACAAGTTTTCGTAGATTGTTTCAGTTCAGTAGTTTGAAAATCCCTGATTCTTCTTATTCAATGCAAGTTTTGTTTTATTTTGTTTTGAAAAACCAAACTTCATCATAATAAACAACTTAATAAACATTTATTCATTGACCTTAATTAGAACAAATACAAAACCTGAATAAAGATCAGTTTATTTAAACAACTCCACTACTTCCGTAGACCTCTCTCTTAGCTCGTCTATGCATTGATTCTTCGCTTGATTGATTTTGAATTGTAAACAAACTACGATAACTTGGATAAATAGGTATTTGTTTAACCGAATAAACGAAGAATCCTTAAAAGCATTTGCTTTTAGGAATTATTATTATTATTACTATTTCGTATATTATATAGCAAAAAGATCCTGTATTCTTATTTCTATAAATAAAAATACCATAAGTAAATCTATAAGCAATAATTAAGTTATTTAATTTTTTCCAACCTGTTTACTACATTCAGCGAACTGTGTTGAACATAATAATAAAAATTATAGTTTGGAACAACTAGTGAAACTTATGAATGAATGTTATTGAACAACGAAAAGAAACTGGTAAAATTAGCATCAACGTAAATATTACGATGCGGCGAAAAATATTTTCTAAATAATAAGTTAGATTTATAGCAGTCATTGAAATATGCTAGTAAGTGGTGTCTGTTTGGAAGGACTGGTATCAGCAGTTGAAAGTCATGTAAATTATATCAGTTTGATTCTGTATGGCACTTGTGTACATGTCAAAACAGAATCTAATTTATTCACATCATATGGAATGTCAAATCCGCTGCTTCTATAAATAAAGATTCTTCTTCTATCTTACAAGATAATTAAAAATTTTAAGAAAAAACATTGTTGACAAAGAGCTCAAAAATATACTTTTGTATAAGGGTCACAGCTCTTGGTAATATGTTCAGGTTTAGGTATTTTATTACAGTTTTGTTTTCGTTATTAATAATTTGTTGATTTTAACTTGTGTAATTTAATATAACATTTGGAATTTGTTAGTTCTTCAAGTTAATGTATGTTTTAAGCTAATCTAATGTAATAAATTACCCGTGTTATTTCTATTATCATTCGACCAATATGTAAATAATACAACTAGTGAGATCTGCACCATTGGAAGGTTAAGATTTGCAGCTTTTATATTTCTCTAAAGGGAAGCCAAGTAATCATGAAAAATTAGTTTCTAATTAAAAAGTATTTATAAATATCTATAAATGATAACTGTATCACCATATAATAGTGTAAATTAAAGCCTATTTACTAGAAAGGGGTGATTTTGCAGGTTCAAATCACATTAGTAAAGCCGGTGTAGTGGTTTTATTAATAACTCTTTTTGCCGGCCTACAGTATGAAAGGAAATATGGAGAATGGCATAGCAAATGTGAAATATAGCGAATCATATAGCAAATGTGAAATATAGTGAATTAGGAAGTACAGAGATAGCAAAAGATACAATGTTACAACTTTTTTGTTTGTTCGTTTTTGTTTAAACTGATCCTCTAGCAGATGATAACGTCAGCTCTTCACCGGTTTTTTGTTTGATCAGTCATTCTACATATTCTACATTGGAAGTCTAAATTTTGCCTAGCTCAAGTGCATTTCGAGTGGGAGTCTTTAACGAGTAGCTGACATCGTACAGGCTCGGGACCGACGGTTTAATGTCCTCTCCAAGGGACGAAGTACTCAGATTTATTCACCTCCTGCGTGAATAAATCGAGGGCCAGATGGGGATCGAACTCCAGACTACCAGCCCAGAGGCGAGTACGTTAACGAGTGATCTAAGCTGGCCCCAATAACATATAGAATGTTACAAAAATAATCTCTGAGTAAATATGTGAGAAAATTTACAGAAGGAGGACGATTCTCAATTGAAAAACAATGACTATTACATTAAGAGTTTAAAATGAATAAAAACTTTTGTTTGAATACAATTCAGTCTTTCAGTCGTATCTTGTTTTGTATAGTTTTTGTATTTTTTCTCGGACATTCACTGCGGCGTGAGACCGTCTTTTGCGGTATTCCGTTATTATTCATTGTTTGGATCTCAATGTTATTTTTCAATAAGAAGCCACAATGAAAAAAGATATATTACTTATTTGGTCGGGTATCAATCTCCGTTCATCCTCTGTCAGGATACTCTTGATGAGTCACGAGTCTCTGATTAATAATTATCGAAAATAATGTATTAACAATAACAACTTCTGATTTGGTCACCTCTGTAATAGGATTCGCGTATCAAGCGTACCTGAACATGTCATTGAAAGGACAAATTAGCCATCAATGAACTTATTTGCCTGCTCTTTATTCAAGCAGTAGGAAGAGGGTCATTAGTAGACCAGGAAATAAGTGGACTTATTTACCAGGTAATCCTGTCAACCGTCTATATAATTGTTTTGGAGTCTCACGTCTACCGGTAGGAGTCAACTTTCCTTTAGTACTTGAAGTAGTAAAAAGTTCATACCTTGTTAGGCCTTCGAATAAAGTTGCTATCTTGAGCCTGTGCTATGTCAATTCCTAATAAAAAATAGTTACTTAATTTAGATAATAAGTTTATTAGTATCTAATAAACTTAAATGAGGTAAAAGTTTGTAGCCCTGATGCAGTATGTACCTTTGGTTTTGATTTGCAAGTTTTGAACTCCTCTGAATCATTTGGAATGAATGAATGCCTAAGTGTCTGTTGAGGTTTTCTAACCTCTCCACAAGTCACATCGTTTGACAGATCTCAACAAATCTTGTCCTTAATGTGCAATATGCCCTACTGTTTTGTGGGTATTATTACATCATGTAGAAGGTACTTTGTAGTACTTTATATCAAAACAAGTAGTATTCCACTCTCTGATCATTCTAGGAAATGAAATTTATAATTACCTCCATATGGGTAATAAATGATAAGAACATCATGTTTGGTTTATTATGAAGATAGTTATTAAGCTTTCACCTGCATTTACTTATCAGACTTGTTTACTTTCACCTTATTAAAAATAAATTATTTTTATTAACTTCTAGTGTTTCATATATCTAATTCATTAGAAGTATTTGTTTCAAATCGAAATATCAATTATCAATTGAAATAATTCATTTTTTATTTATTTAATTTTTTTTTAATAAATAACAACCTAACAATGTTAATGTTAGTTAACGTGTATTGTACAAGTAAGCGTAATTAATTATGATTTACGTAAAAGAAATAAAAATTATTTGTTATTTCGGGTCAAATTAACCAAATGTAACAAGTAAATGCAGGTGGAACTAAAATAATTGTTTTTGTAAAATACAATTAATTAATATTTACTTGTTAAATTTATTATTGCTTTATTAATTTATATTAATTAAATTTATTATATTTTATATTATATTAGAAAATTTACTATTTATTATTACTGATTTTATTTTTGTATACCTGCTTACCCAATTTTTAGGCCTGGCTATCCCTTCTGCCAATGACAAGAAACTACAAAATAACAATTTTTTTTTAGATTTGTGTTTAAGTTAAAAAATCTTTACTTCTAAAAATATATTAGCTATAATTAGCTGGAAAGGTGCTTTGCGTCTGCGGGCTATTAAAATTAAGAAGTTGTTTAAGTATCACGTTGTTTGGCATGTTTCGTCTCATCTGTCTCAACACACAGGTGACTGTTATCAGGAGATAAGGTGTTATCTGTGAGCCCACCCAGTCTCACGGTGCTCGACAGTCCGCCAATATGAACATCGCCCAGTGTTGCTGGCGGCCCTTCGTCAGCTGGCTGTACAGACTACTTGATCCCTGCTTTCACTGCCAGTCCTCTTCCAGTGCCACGTAATATCTCACACTCAAAAGCCATATTGCCAACCTTAAATTGTTTCCCTTTACTTCCCGTCTTTATCTTATCTTTCATTATCATTATATAACTCTTATTCACCGATTTAATCCCAAATTCAATTTTTTTTTGCAATTTTTTCGTTACTATTACAACATCGATTTTTTCTTTTCTTTTTTTAAATAATTAGCAACCTAACAATGTTAATTATTTTTCAGTTTGAAAAATTTAGGTATTAATATTCTTTAAAATCACTTTTTTTTGGAATCTGCTCCGACTATGAAGGTAAGATTTTTGTCAACTCCTGCCTTAAAGGTAATATTCGAATCAAAATCGTGTATAAGTTCAAAGATTAATATAACATATCTATAATATAACATAAAACATTGGGATTAACACGTGCATGTTTCTTTCCAACGCCAGTACTTACATACAGGCTTTGGCATGTTACATTGTTTGGCAGGCTTCTTCTTTCAGTCTTTTTGTACAGACAGTAAATGTGGCTTAATTGTTATTTGGCGCTCCTATAAAAGCGTAAGCAATTATGATTTAACATTTATATTGTACGTAAAAAAAAATAAATTATTTATTATTTGTATTAAAGTCAAAGGAACCATATGTAACAAGTGATTCCAGGTTAAGAATTAAAATTAAAATAGTTATATTTTTAATAATCCAAAAATTATGAAATTCCTATCATTTATTACTTACACGGAGACAATGTTAAATATTAAGTTTCTAGGATGACCATCGGAGATATAGTTGTTTTGATATAAAGTACAATGAAGTACCTTTTACATGATGTAATAGTACCAAAAAACAGTAGGGTGCATTCCACACCTAGAAAAAATTTGTGATGTGTCAAATTGTGTGACTTGTGAAGGTTGATTGACCGGGTTGATTGTTTATCAGAACTTCAAAATTTTACCTTATTTGGGTTTCTTGAAGAGGGATTTTTAACAAAGACCTGACCTAACATTATATAGACTTTGGATCAATGGCTTTAAATCCTCACTGATGGATGGCGAGGTCATGGATATCAGTATTCGCCATGAAAAAGTTCTTACTGTTACTATAATTATGCATCGGCCCTTCAGTGCTATCGACCTGCGGAAGTGACGTGCACGGTGTATGATCTGGCATGCCTTTCCTTTACTTCACATAGCAATTTGTAATGTCCTTTGCGAACCTGCTGTATACTCTACCTTCTCCTGAATAATCAGGATATAAGAATCCGTGAATATACAGAAACTGCTACAACTTTCAAGAGAATGTGCTTGAGCGGAGATCTCCTGCTAGCATGTACCTATATGCATAATTAAAGCAGTTGGCTTTCGTCTTCTCGCCTCTCAACTTCCTTTCCTGAAGACGACCGTCAGAAGGGTCGAAATATTGAATGTGAGTCTTAATATATTTTTTTCATTCGTGTTTCTCACAGTTTTCAAAGTATATATATATATCATATATATATATATATATATATATATATATATATACTTTCTCGATGAAAATACGATCCGAAATGGACAAATACAGTTCAATGTTCAATGTACAGTTCAATCCGTCGTCATCGCGAAGAAGTGTGTAGTACTCTCGTTGAGAAGCAAACTGCTACTCAACTACAGCCACAGCTACAGCTACTGCTACAGTAGCAGTTTGCTTCTCAACGCGAGTACTTCGCACTCCTTCCCGAAGTCGACGGATGTCGAAATATCGAAGTGATTTCTGCAGTAACTTTCTGTGTTCGTTCCTATGTGCTAAAGTTTTTATTGTCAACACTGACCTTTCATTATATATTTTCTTTTGTCCTGACTCCGTGGTTTTGTTTTATTTTTCTCCCTCGTAGCAGCACTGCTTTAGCCCTCACCCAGTGAGTTCTTTAGTTGACTGTTGTTCCTCTGTTAATTCACGTCTTCTCCTGAGAACAACCGCCATAGTGGTCGAATATTGAAAAGTGAGTCTTTGTTATGTTTCTTTCTATGTGTCACAGTTTATTTATTATATATATATATATATATATATATATATTCGATGAAAAGGTGGTCCGAAACGGACAAACATAGTTCAATATAGATAAAAAGAAGGAAAAAAAATTAAAAGCACACACTTACGGACTCTAATTTTTGATTTGAACAAAAAATTAGAGACTGTGAGTGAGTGTTTTTAATTTCTCTATCTTTCCTTATCTACATTGAACTTTATATATGTATATATATATCGGAATAGTCTCCATAAATAAAGAAAAAGCGTCACTTGTAGAAAATTACCGAGCAGCTATTTTTATACTGTGTTCAAAGTAAAATGAAAGGTCATAGTGATGCTTCATGATATTTATTTCGATTTCTCTGTGTACCATACTTCATATATAAAGGGTCAAACGGGACTTACTTTTAGATTCAGGTAATTTCATATCATCCATGATATCACACCATGAATGCCCATAATATATAATGGCACGACAGAACACGAGGTTTCCGTGCATTTCGTAAATGTTTGTTGATTGGACTTGTCTCGTCATGGTTAGCAGTGATTCTATCTTAGGATGCTTCAGAACTATTTTAGCCATGAGTCACTATGTGATTAGTAGTTATCATCTCGAAAGGTAACCTATATCAAAAGAAAAGGAGTTGGAGACCTTGACCTCTTCTAGGAGGTAAGGAACTACTTTCTGGGGGACTATTTGTACTCATCTTGTATGCTGTGCTCCAGAGCAACTGACAATTTCAGATTTATGTAGAAATAGTAGAACACTGGGTTCCCATTTATTTTCAAATAAAAGTAAAGTTATTCTCCTATCCAATAATGTATTAAGAATATCAATTCATTTAGTAAGATCCAATCACAGTTATTTTAATTTATTAGCTTCATACAATCAAACTAAACCTTTTTGGCATTACCTTTCTAATATCCTAAAGATATTTTAAAAAACTTCATTCAATGTAAAACTATATTTTCATATTCTATTTCACACAAATGTAAAAGCTGTCATAATTGGTAGAGGAAGTGACTTGCTATATTTCACGATGTAGGAAAACATTATATAACCCTCATAAAATAAAGTTCTTCATATTAAACAACAGAACAATCGTAAAGCTGAGATGTTATTTTCATGTTTATGTGGCCAAACAGGTGTTCTCAACTTGCAAGTTAATGTGTTTCTGAGAGGTAATGAGTTGTTACTAAGTTGTAATGGTCTTGTTCATCTTTCGATTGATTTATTAAGAGAGTTAACATCAATGGTACGTCCAAAGTTTGCTTGTCTTCTTCCTAAGGTTTGACCTTGACATTTACCACTTTTAATACATTCTTGGTATTTGGTACATTAGTCATTTAGTCTGCTGCTATGTCCCTTCGTCAGTGGTATTATTTAAACTAATAATGGACAGCTGGCATTCTGTATCAGTTATGCTCCATTTGTTCTCCTTCAGTGTTTTAACTTCCTTAGACATGCTATGTTTTCAGACCTTGATATTTAAACGTCGCAGCGAAATTTTACTATTCACCTTAACAACTGACCACAAATATTGTTCGCTGTTATGAGTTATTTTGTTTTATCTTTTTTTTTTTTTGGTGAAATGCCTAACGACTAAAGCCTTTTGCATAAATTACTTTAGGTTATAGTAAGAAAAAAGTAAAACTGAAAAGCGTGTTTCTGAAAGGACAGACAGAAATGTAACCGGTCGTGCCTTTCCATCTTATTAGCAAGAATAACTGCCTTATGGTCTGAACACCGTGACAACCTCAATCATAAGACAAATCTAAACGTATGCTGCAAAAAGTAAACAGAAAGGGATTCATTCATTTTATCACCTCCGGTGTCATAAACAGTTCTAACGATCTGACATATTCGTCTATATAACATAAGGGGGGGATTAGTGGCTTGGATGCTTCTGTGTTAGTAGATCCCTGGTTCGATTTTCACTCTGGCGCTCGATTTTTTCACACAGAAGGTGGAAAAATGAGAGCACATCATCCCTCGGAGAGGACGTTAATCCGTCGGTTCCTAGCCTATACAATACTGAGTTGTGCAAAATTTAGGAATCCCAATGTAGATTCATTAGGAAGATACAATATTCTTTTGTAGCTATACCGTGTTTAGTTGTTAAAGACAGCAGAATCTTAAGATTTAGCATAGTATACTACTAGGTACTGAATTTTGAACTTTTATTTCTTACAACAGTTATGTGTAGCCGTTTTGTTATTTCAGATACCATAACTTATTATAATAGGTTTGTAAGCCCCTTAGCGAACAGGAGGTTAGCGAAGAAATAAGTATAAGTCTTTATATAGCTGATTATTCTGTTTAGCGTATTAATATGAATATTTTAAATAATACCAACAATGATAATAATATAAATTATACCATTTATAGTTTACTGGGAGCTTTTTTTTTTCTGTAAAGGGCTGACTTTGACAAAGTGAACCGCCCTCCGATGCATCTACCATTGATTCTACATTGTGAGTCCTAAAGATTCCCTAACTCAAGTGTATTTAGAGTAGGGATTTTTAACGAGTACCTGACATTGTCCAGGCTCGCGACCAAGGGCTTAAAGTCCTCTCCGAGGGACGACATAACTTGATTTATTCACCTCCTATGTGAATAAATCGAGGCCAGAGTAGGCATTGAACCCTGGATCTAACAGTTCAGAGGCGAGTACGTTACCACTGAGCTAACCTGGCTATTTACTGGGAGCATAGTTGGTAAGGTCATTCGCTTACCTCTATCACAAAGACATGAGCTCGATTCCCTTAAAACCTTAGTAATTTATATTGTCCAGAGTATATTTCCTTTACTAGGTTTCATTAATAACTGTCAAAGTTGATATACATGATCTAGGTAAAATGACTGCAAAAGTTATCTATTATTGCTTGACTCTTCTAATATTTCTTTGATTGTAGAGTCATATTTCATTTTACGACCTATCATTATACTTAGGCTTCTTATCGTATAATTTTTTGTTATGACTATTTGCCTCAAAAACAATAAAACTAGATTTAGTATATCACTAAATCCCTCCAAAAATAGTTTTAGTGCTCCAGAAAAGAATTTCAGTGTGGTATTCTCGTTTTGGTTTGTTGAAGTTGAGGTTAGCCCTGAATCTGTTTATTGGGAAGGAACACAATGCTAAATACTTCCAAAGTCCATTATCCCTCCGGTCAGTGTGATTGTCCGGCCTGCACCTCTTCCGGCCAACTCGACCCTCCCTGACCCACTTAGTCATCCACCCCTCTACTTTCTCTCACCACGCCCATCTACTTTCTTCCTTTCTATAGCTATCAAGCACTCAGCTCTCTTGCCGCCAATCCCGGTCATTTGAACTTCTTCAAAGTACCCGAAGGAAAAATTGGGCAGACATGAAATCATGTTCAAGTCCTCACGTTATCTAGACTTTCAACTTCAATTACTTGTTTTCGTTTTCACTTTGAAAGGAGTTTAAAGTGAACCTTTACCAAACTTGGCTTTAAATGACATATACCAGTTATTTGACATCTTTGGTAGTTATTAGTGTAATTTCTTCTACTTCTTCTTCTTCATGATGACTGTCATCTTCTAGTGATACTGGTAACCAAATGTCTTTCAAATACCATTACCACCAACATTTGTTTTTCTTTTTTTTTTACATGTTTTAACTCCCTTCCCCTCTTTTTCTTCTTCATTTATCAATTTCTTCTGTTCTTGGTTTATTGCTGCAAATTTTAAAACCAAATCTTCCAGTAAATCTTCTAGACCTCAAACTCGACTGGTGTAGAGTTTATCAAGGTATTTTTTTTATTGCTTAAATCATTGTCGTTTCTTCCGAAACGATATGTAAACATGAGTCATTATTTATAGTAAAATTAAATTCTTAACATTTTAGAAAGTACAGAAGAAAAAAAGATATCTGTCTACTAAGTTACTGCAGTTATACCTTTCCTTTTTTTTTTGAATTCCCAAAAAATGGTGAAAACCTTTTATTATATTATTCCCTTCTCGAAGATTGAGTGCTTGCTAAAACTTAATTTTTAAATCTAGGTGAATTTTTTTTCTTTGCCAGATGTAAAGATGCTTCCATAATAATTAAACCTTTTATGAAACAAAATTTGATGCTTCACATTCAGGTTGACAGGTTTGTCTCCTGGATCAAACGTCAGCAGATTGTTGTATTCTTCAATTAGGCCCTATAATGGACAAATATGTTTTCATTAAGTCTAAACCACTGTTACAAATCAGAAGACTAGGTCTTTGTCAAAGTTGTTGAATTTCTTAGTCTGATTTCTTCCTGTGGTTTAGATGTTGATTTTTTATTTCACCCGTTTATTCTGAAATCTTGTTATATACGTTTCCAGATGTTCTGTTAAGATTGAAAAAGTTAGCTTCATGAAAAAAATATTTAAATGATTGTGAACCTTTGATATCTCATTTGTTGACAGAATATCATCTTCTGTGTTAGAGATCAAACATCGTATGGAAGGTTCTTTGAAGCCGTAAACAACCATTTTTCTAATTAATCTAAATGCAGATACCTTTGTCTTATAAAGATGTGTAAATAGATGGTTATCTATCCACAACTACGTTTCATTCCTTCCTTAAAAAATTCTTATACAATTCGTTAATTGAACCAACGAGCGCTGCAATTGGCAAGTGGTGCATCCATGTATTATCACTAATCCACTCTTAGTTTCTGTAAAATTAGGGTTTTATCTATTTAGTTTCACGGCAGTAAACAGGATCAAGATCTAAGAGATCACGTTAGCTTTACGTAGAGCTTCTGAGAGACCATCGCGAAGAGATTTAATCAAACCCCTCAAAGTGCCAGTCATTATCTCCAAGGGCCTTGAAGAAGACCTTGCAATTAGCACATCCTTATTTAATAGGTCCTACTTTTTTTTTTAAATTTAAATTATTCTACTCTTGAAAGTAGATGAGTTACATCTGATTTGTGACTTCTTATTCACAATAGCATAATTGACTTCATCTCTTTCTTTATCATTTTAATCATGACTCCTCATTTTGTGTTCCCTTTTACTCATAATGAACATATATTTCAACTTTTAATAAAATTCTAAAATAAGTCATTTAGTGGATTCTTTTAATATCACATTAAACAAGAATATCATTCAAATAAATATCTGTTTATGTAGATTTATTTTCTAAATAATATATAGTAATCTTTTTCTCTTTCTTTGTGTTCCCAATTTTTCAAAGTTTTATTCATTATTTAATTTTTCTTATAACTATTTTTATTGATTTTCAAGTCAAATGATTTTCACTTTATCAAATCAAATTCACCGTTTTACAAATAAATTAATCATTTTGCATGTTAAGTTCATCCTTTTTAAAATCAAGTTCAACAGTTTGGAACTTGTTGAGCATCCAATACATTTATATATATGTATCAATGATCAAACCACAATAAGAAATGGGAAAACAAGACTAAGATCTTTCAACCGTAACAAGCGGTCTTCGTCAGAGTCAAAAACCCAACTGAACACTAGATGCAGAAAACATCTGGTGAGGAGTTGAGAAGAGTGGGAGGGAAGAGTGGTATTTTAAAAGGTGAAAGCACAGGAAAGGACTAATGTCCAGAAAGGGATGTTTGGGGAAACAAAGGAGTACAGTAAGAAAAAGTAAAAAACTATCCGCTAGCTGTCAACCCTCTTTGAAGAGGCTATTGCCCTCGTGACGAAAGTATCAAGTTTGAAGAGACCGTTACTAATGTTTATAATATTAGACCTATTAAATTTAATTAGAGACGATTCAATAATATTTCTTAACAACATTGATTTTTCATAGGTAATAAATTTAGCTCCTGTCCAATCAATATGATGATTTTCATTTTTTATATGCAAGAATAAGGCACTACTGTTTTCCTGTCTACTTACGTTATATTGGTGTTGTTTTACACGTGTTTTTAATGATTTACCAGTTTGACCAATATAAATTTTATGGCAATTTTTGCACGGAATTTTATAAATACCAGCGGACTCCAATTCGCTGGGAGAGTTTTTTATTAACATATTACCCACGTTATTACGATTAGAAAACACTATATTAAAATCAAGTTGTTTGGCTAATCTTGGAAGGGGGTCCAATGATTCGTGGTATGGCAAAACTATAGAATTTGATAATAAAAGGGGCTCTTTTGAAGTATTAGAGAAAGTTTTTTTAGCACCCTTCAAAGCTAAATCGATATAAGAAGAGGGGTATTTTAATGAAAGGGCAATTGACCTAATGTTATTAATCTCTTCATTAAGAAATTCTGGGGAGCAAACTCTAAACGCCCTCAAAAACATATTTCTAAATATTATTGAATCGTCTCTAATTAAATTTAATAGGTCTAATATTATAAACATTAGTAACGGTCTCTTCAAACTTGATACTTTCGTCACGAGGGCAATAGCCTCTTCAAAGAGGGTTGACAGCTAGCGGATAGTTTTTTACTTTTTCTTACTGTACTCCTTTGTTTCCCCAAACATCCCTTTCTGGACATTAGTCCTTTCCTGTGCTTTCACCTTTTAAAATACCACTCTTCCCTCCCACTCTTCTCAACTCCTCACCAGATGTTTTCTGCATCTAGTGTTCAGTTGGGTTTTTGACTCTGACGAAGACCGCTTGTTACGGTTGAAAGATCTTAGTCTTTCTTGTTTTCCCATTTCTTATTGTGGTTTGATCATTGATTGTTGTTTCACGTGTTTATGTGAAATCTTTTTATATATATGTATATAAAGATTTCATATAAATACGTGAAATAACAATCGATGATCAAAACACATTATGAAACAAAACTAAGATCTTTTAACAGTAACAAGCGATCTTCGTCAGAGTCAAAAATCCAACTGAGTTTTTTTTTTTATGAGATTATTAACCCAAGTCAGTTGAGTTTTTGACTCTGACGAAGACCGCTTGTTACGGTTGAAAGATCTTAGTCTTGTTTTCCCATTTCATATTGTGGTTTGATCATTGATTTATACCAGTGGTTCCCAAAGTGCGCAATACCACCCCCCTGGGGTCGGTGCTTTAATATCGGGGGGAGCTAAAGCAAAAAGGAGTGAGGATTGCAAAAAGTATATTCTCATCTAAGTTTCTTTTATTGTGTATTAATTCTTTTGCATAAATATACTATGAAACAATACATATATTGGAATATCTATGGTGATATTCCATATTGAGTTCGCTCGAAAAAGTTTGGGACACACTGATTTATACCATATTGGTATATATATATATATATATATATATTATACATAAACATGGAATGCAATTTAATTTCTGCGATAACAAATTTTTAATTATAGAAGATGTAACATTATACATTTATTTGTGATTATTTAACATCTCATTAAACTATTTTACATAAAATTAATGTATTAAAATATAATTAATGGGTTATATTATACATAATTTCAATTTTATAGAAAACATTAATTATATATTTGCACATTTTATATGTATTTTTTTAATGAGTTATTAATTATAATAAATAAATTTATTATGTATTATAAATATTATTTATTATAAACTTATTATTGTTAATTTATTTGATATAAAAAAGTAATATTACAGTTTGTTGTAATAACATATTTGTAATCCTACTAATTAATTTAATTTTTTATTTTTTTTAGGTAAAAATAAATTTATGATTACTGATTTCCAAAAATTTCAAGAGGTTTATTTTGTTTTGCAAAATGATAACATTGATTTAAAAAAGTGTAAATACAATTTACAAAAACCATATAATTATAATCAAAACATTGGTACTTGTTTTTCGACTTTTCTGGCCCTGTTTTGTGTGTTTTTGTGAAATTTCAACATTTTCTTCTAATCATGACAGCTTCCGAAATAAAGCAGAATTGGAAGCTTCCGACAGGTGTTACTCTATTTTAGTCTACAGAATTGAGGTACGAGTGTTGTTGAATTTTTGTACGATTTCTATATATAATATAGAAATTATAAATATAGGAAGGATTTATTATCATTAGTTTTGGTTATTTTAACGGTTTGAATTTGTTTTTTAATATATATTTCTAGGCCTACACATTTTAATAATAATTATTTTTTAATAGTTATTTTTTTAATAATTTTTCTTTCTTTTTATTTTTTTTCTATACATATTTTTATGTTTTATATTTTTTTTGAGGCTAGACTTATTCCTACTTTAATTATAATTTTTGTTTGAGGTTATCAGCCTGAGCGCCTTTCTGGATTTTATTTACTTTTTTATTCTCTTTTCGGTTCTTTGCCTTTATTATTAGGAATTTTTTATATTTGTGATAAATCTAGTAGATCTTTTTTTTTAAAATAAATTTTAATTTTAATTTTTATATTTACCTTGGATTAATTTTAGCTTTTTTAATTAAAATACCAATATTTTTTTTCATTTCTGGCTTCCTAAGACTCATGTCGAGGCTCCTATTGCAGGTTCGATGATTTTCAAATCATTATATTATAATATAATATATTATACATATATATTAAATGTCCCCCAAAGGAATGGGTATAAAAAACAAGCAGGTATTGAGACCATAGTGACACTCTAAAAAAAAAACAGTTTCTCTGAACAAGTGGATTTTTCAAAGAATAGTTTTGATGTGTGAGGAGTTAAAGCCTACCCCCTCGATAACTAGTATCAATGACGTCTATTAGTCAGCAGGCCCCCATTGTCTGTCACAACACCTCTGCTCTTTCACGCTTATCATTCTCTTTCATTCGTACTCCACAAACAGAAGCAGTATCCTCGCAACCAATTTACGCAACCTCCCCTCGCCATTTCCTCTTGCACCATCCTCATAGATTCTCTAAAGTGGTCAATCCAATACTGTTCAGAATTTATCTTACACGCCCTCATAAATCATTTTTGCTAGGAGAAAAAAAAAACAAGAACAAAAGAAAATTGCGAGAAAAATATAAAATAAATCTTTTTTTATTTATAGCTTCAAAATTAATTCATATTTATCATCCAGACAATTGCTTTACCCTTGAATGATTCTTGAAATGGGAAAATGGAATCAATCAAAAGTTGAAGATCAAGTGAGACGCCTGTCGACTTTTATTTATCTGACTGTCTCTCCCAGACATCCTGCATGTCAATAATAATAATTAAGTAAAAGAAAGTTAAATTGTCATTAAGCGTGCTTAGTTGCTGTTTACCAGCTCCTTCGTCTTCTCCTGATGATGGCGAGATCGAAATATTGAAGTGAGTTGTGTCTTGTTTCTACATGTTCTTTTCTTTAAATCGTTTTGATACCATAATAATTAAGTTCATAGCCTTTTATTGTTTAGCCTTTTTTGTCATTATAGTACAATTCAAATTACTTCACACAGAGGGTAGCCAATTTTAAGTAAATTGAAGATTGTTGTAACCAATCTATAAATAAAAAAGAAAATAATTCATTCTAGACAAAAGGCTTTTTTATGAATATATGATTTTATGCATGAAGTAAGAGTAAACATTTCTAGCAATTATTATTATTGGGAAAAATTGGAACAACTGAAACATAATCTATAATTAATGTAAAAATGAATTAATTCTTTCTTTGATTCTTGACCAGGAATTTTTAATTAGAATAATGATTATTAACCCTAATAATTTCCACATTATAAATAACAAAATTCACTGAAATTAGATAAATAATAAATTATTCCACACAACATTTAGGCACAATTGATGTTTGCATCTGAATAAAGCTTTCATACCTCGTCACTACGAGCGCTGCTTAGTAAAGTCAAATTCCCGCCTTGTTATTCACGAACAAATGTTTCTAATTTTGCACTCAAGGTTCAAGGAATTCCGAACAAACTTCATATTTGTATCTAAATATTTTCTATACCTTGTTTATTAATATCTATATAAATGTAATCTGAGAACAATTATGAATCATTTAAACCTGTTCCAGAATATTTTTTTAGACTTTCGGCGATTATACAAAATTGTTTTGAAAGTTGTTTTCACAAATCCTAAAAAAAATTGGTTTTTCCCATAAAAAGTATCATTTAAAAAATCGCTTTAGCGGCAATGATGACTTGCTATTTCGTCTTATGACTAAAATGAAATTAAATACGAAATTCTTGAATTTTGAGATGTACTGGATAATTAAAAATTGTACCAAATTAATTTAAATCATTGTTGCAGAGGAACAAATATTGTTATAATAATGCATTATATTGCATTTTTTTTAATATTAGATGACCCTGTATCATCTAACGATAGATATACATTATAGATATTACATAGATACATAGACATTTTACTTAGATATTACATTATATCTAAACAGGAGGCAGTTTTCAATGAAATATAATGAATACGTTTTTGCAATATATCGGTTTTTAATTTTTTGTATACTTAACTAATAGATAAATGTTATATTACTCTTATTACATCAGAAGATATTACTAACAATTAAAAGAAGAATGCATCATTTAACGTAGGAATTTTCTTCTACACTGGACCCCCAAGTTGAATTTTGTAGAGTAGTACTGTTAAAAGTTGAAGCGATTGTCCGAAACCGATCCAATGAAGAAAAAAATTTACTGTGTAGGACGGTAGATTCTAGTTTAGAAGTTATATTCATTATCTTTATCCCATTATGTGGTGTGCGTTTCAAGGATAAAGCCCAATAGGAATTATATGATATGTTAAATGGCTTTTATAAAAACAATAGTTTCGAAATAATAATTATAGTAGCTCTGACTGTGATTGGCTATAGAATCGACTATAGTTAGCTATTAAGTTGTTGAATAGCACTTTTGTAAAGTTAATAAAAGAACGCTGGATTTAGATTACAATTTAGTTGTTTATCAAACAAAGCTTGGTGATTAGGATATCGTTTACAAGAAACAGAAGTCCTATCTAATCAAAGAGGGATAGTGTTCAGACAATCGCACTTTCGCCATGTCATGAGAGCAGGGATTCTCAACATGGTTCACATGGACCCCCCAGGGGCCATGGAGCATTAAGTGGGAGGGGGGGGGGGGACTCGTGAGTCGTAATTTGAGGGTCCTTGCTAAATTTATGTACATATATCAGTAACAAGATTTCATAATATACACGTTAAATAAAAACCAACGTCTCTATCACGAACCCCTGAAACAGGTTTCATTTTAGAAATTTCTTTATGTAGCTTAGATAAATACACATATCATATATGATATCCAAATATATATCGCCAACCTAGCAAGTTGGCTATAAGCTGATACAAATATTATCATTAAAACATCAGAAGGAATTTTATAATTAATTCTACATACGGTTGTCATAATGTCGTAATTGTTGCGTTGATTTACTATTCATATAGATATGAAAGGGCATAATTTTGAAAACTACCTTTCAATAGTGATACAGGTTTTGAAATTCTCTGAGTTCAATAAAATAAGTTTGCAAGTTGGAAAGTCTATCTTTTTTGTTTGAAGGAAGTCTCAAAAATGAAAAGAGCTGTCTAAAAATTGGAAAATCAAGAAATTTTATAAGTTTCCGGAGCTAAGTAACAAAATTTTACTATTTTTAGGGGTATACGTAAAATATCGTTTTTTTTTGTTATGTTTGAAACTTGTTCAAACGATTTTGATTAAAATCACGTTTTTTGGGGGTTTTTCTTATAATGATTTCTCAGTGAATATTGTATCACCGTAGTGAATTTACATTGCCAGCCCTAAATTTTGCCCAACCACAAGTGTATTTAATGTAGTAATCTAAATGGCAGGACAGTTATAATATATTATAAATATTGATAGAAGTATCGACCGTGAAGTGGAAACAAAATAAAAGTTTATCAAGACTCGGTCAGTTCTTGAGGTTTAAATTAAACTCTCATTGCGAACATTTCGGTTTTTATTGGAAAACTTTTTCATAAGGAAACTTATAAAATTTTTGAAAGAGAAAAACTAAATATTACATAAGAGATTATTTTACAGTGATATCAAATTTTGTGGATTTCAGAAAGAGATATCTAGTTTGATTGAACACGTGACACTGAAAAACCGAAACGTTGGCAATGAGAGTTTAATTTGAACCTCAAGAACTGACCGAGTCCTGATAAACTTTTATTATTATTATTATATATATAATGTATTTAAACTAACTACACATGAAATGTCCTCAAACTGAACGTTTTGACTTCTAATCAGTAAGAACTGTCCACTGTTATTAACTCTGACCATCATTTAAAGTCCATCAACAAACTCAATTACTCTATTGACCGTGATATCGCCTGCACTTTCATCAGGTCTGTTAATGGTTTAGAATTACATTACATGTCACTTATTCTACATAGGCTTGCGTCTTCATGTGAATGGTCAAGGTCAAAGTAATTTTTTGATCAACACAGCAACCCCTTGCTAACTTCTATTAACCCCCTCCTCTCATCTTAATTAAAGTTTCATATTCACAGACAGGCTCCAGAGGTGTTTTTCCTATTTCAAGTGCCTCTCAAGAGCTTTATATTTATCCCTTCAGTACTTGATCAGTCTCGCTTTAATTTGGTCCTATAATTATTTATATTTTTGATTATTTATCCATCTACATTCCCTTTTGAATTATTTTTTCGTTCTACGTTTTCATTTTTTACATTTTCTACGCTAGTCATTCTCTATTTTTTTTATATGCATATTATCTTTTCTAAAGATCTCTGGTAAAAAAGTTAATGAAATATTATCTACGTATAGTAGTTCAATAATATAAACAACCATTTATATTATTAAATTACCAAAGATTTTTATGCGTTGGACCATAGGCAATCATCCTTGGTTTTACGCCTGAAGAAGAACACTATGTGTTCGAAGGGCGTTGTTCATATTATTAAACTTCTATATGTGGAGAATGTTTCATTAAATTTTTTACTATACTATGTTTTTACCCTACAATGAGTATATACCACGTAATAACTGATTGCATTACCTTAGAATGTTAATATTTATTTCCATCTTTCTTAGTTACGACCTCCAACTTATTTCTTCCTTCTATATTAAATTTAAACATATTCGAAATATCAGTAAAAAACACAATTCCAATATTGTTTGACAGTCAGCCTGATTACTCTCCGGCAAATGGTGAAACATCAAAGTGAGTTTTTGCCTGTAGTTTTCTCCTTTCGATAATAAACTCTTGTTTCAAATCGATCCCAGTATTTGATCCATTTTGCTTCCTGTTTTATGTTTAACAATATAACTAACATGAAACTAACATAAAGATAATAAAACTAACATAAAGACAATAACCAAGCCAACAGAGAAAAAAAACACATTTATTGAAACAACACGCAGTACTTGGCTTTACAGATTTGCAACGACAGTACACCATACTGTTTTGATTTGCTTTATTCACTAAGTCTAGTGAATGACTTTGTATATTATCTAAATTGATTGTCATCTTGCATTGGCATTTTAGTGTGAGGTAACTACAAAGTTGATCATTTTCCTTTTACTGAGTCAGCGTGGTCAACCTTTACAATAATCTGGAAGAAAGTTCTGTTTCACTTTCCTTTTCTTACTCTGTCAATTTTAATATTAATTTATAGCTTTCCTTAATAATCAATTTTATTGTAGACATATGATCTGTTACTGATAATTTTCATACTTCTTATTAATCCCTTATGAGCTGAATGATTTCTTTTTTATTTATTTTAAGTTAAAAAAGGATTCATTGCTATTTCTATTGATTTGGGGAAAAAATACAGTTTCCGAGAGAATTCAAAGTTATTTAACGGTTTCTTCAAGATAATAAATTATTAGTAGATTAAGATGGAAGATTTACTTAATACCACAAAAGAATGTATGAGATTAGCTGTGTGTTATCACATTACCTGTTAATTGAGTAACTTCATGAAGGTCCATACAGTTTATGTGGCCTTTCATTCTAGTGTCTGACAGTATGTTAGATATTACTTGCCCATTTAAAGCCTTTATATAGAAGCTTTTGGAAAAACTAGAGCAGCTCGTCTTATTATTCATTATAATAGCTTCCTTCTGTATAAAGGATGTATACAGACTCCCTTTTAACCTTCCACGTCCCCAGTAATGCACTCATACAACTCACGAGTTATGCAACCATATATTATATGGTATTTACTCCCGATTAGAACAAGGCAAAGAAACATTAAGTCTACGTCCAAAGTCGATATGTTTCGAACACTGATTGTTCATCCTCAGGTTCCATCTATTTAATTCATACAATTCATATTTTAAATTGTAGGTGTAACCTGAGGATGATACTCAGTGTTTGAAACGCGACGATATTAGATAACACTTACTGCATCTTTCCCTTATCATACGCACTCATATATGTTTCAAAATCTGAAGAATTTTGTAAGCGAGGTAATAATAACCTATTTGTTGGATCATTTTAACTTGCAAATAGATTCAGAAATATGAAACAAACAAATCAAAGAACAAACTAATTGATACAAATTCAAAATTAATTCAGTTTTAAGGACCAGCATACCTTAAAATAACTTATAATGGGAATTTCAAAAAATTACTTCTCCACATAAGTTTAATATGGAAACTAACAGTGCCTTTCGAGTACTTAGTGTTCTTCTTCAGGTTTACATCTAAAAAAAGGTTATTTTATTTAACCTTTAATAATAAGGTGTGACTTCATCTAATATAAGTGTCACTTAACCTGTGAGCTTTAAGAGCATCAGTTAGTTTTCATGTTAAACTTTTTTTGTGTGGAGACGTAATTTTTTTAAATTCCCGGTATGAGTAAATACAACACTATAACAGATCGCATAAGTAATGAATTAAAATAATTTTTTAATAAACTGGTAAATGGGAGCAGATATTGCTATATTGTTATTCAAATTATTCTATTGTGTATATTTTTTTGACCAAATGTATTTTGTGTTAAAGTTTGTAGTTTTTATAACTGAATAAGGATAGCTATGAACTTGTATGATAATTGTATCTTATCAATTGAAGATTGTGAATTTCTTAAAAATAATTTTGCATTGAATTATAGTGTGGATAAGCAGAAAACAGTATATATTTCAGCTGTGGATCCAAAGGTACCCAGTGTGATGTGGAATACTGTATCAAAAATAATCACAAAAACACTTAATACGAAATTGAAAACAAACAAAGTTGTGATTGGTTATAGGGGAGGCCTATAGGGAGGGGGCCTTGGGAGCTGATACAAGTGTTTTGACAGTAAGGAAGTCGCAGAGAAAGAGAAAATAAAAAAAACAAGAAATACACAAATAGTGTGTTCTTTATACACTCACTTTTATGAGGTTTCTCCTTTAGTTCTGTTCTAGAGGCGGAAATTGTTTCATTACATTACATTCCGCAATCATTTTAGTTTTGGGTAAACCACATTGGGAGACCTAAATTGTACTCCATAAAGTATATTAGAATAAAGAATTTTAAAAAGAGTACATAGTCATACTAAATGCTTGAGAATATCGGTTTTTTGTCCTTTCTAAGAAACGGCTTGAACGTCGGAGAGGATGTTGGCCCCCAATCTGTACTATGGCAGGTACTCGTAAAGGTCTATACTCTAAATACACTAGAATTAGGCAAAATTAAGACTCTAATGTAGAATCAATTGGTTATGTGGCTCGCCCAACACGAAAATGGGTATCAAATAATAAATGAGCCACAATTTCCACACCCTAGAGAAGCCCTAAAAGGTGAAATCCGGATAAGTGTTGGTGTTGGAAAACAAACAAAGAAATATTTTTTCTATTTTCTGGAGGAAAGTAATTATTAATTATAAATCATGGTCCATACTTGAAACTTCAATCTTTAGTATTAAATCAAGTATGCTTCCTCGTATCCACAAAAAAAAAGGACAAATAAAAGAAAGGCGAAACTAAATTTAGCACTAAGATTGCAGAAAGCAATGCAAGTAAAGGAATCATAATCGACATTGTAATATCCCAACATTTAGTACGCCCAACTTGTGCTAAGAGAAGATAATGTATTGATGAAGAAGTGCGATATAAATTCTTAGCTGAACCGTATTTCTATAAAATAAGGAAATATGAAGAGCCTGCTATACATATTTCAGGCAAAATTTGAAATCGAGCATTCTATAAAATCCCAAATGGAATGTCTAGGCATGTATACAATGACCAAAATTACCGGCAATATGAAACGATTTATATTTCACACATTCCCTGGGCATTCTGTTGAATGCAAAATGAGAAACTGGAAAAATATAAAATACATAGCTATTCCTGGCGTCTACAAGGGGCCTGATGATTCGCGCAATGTTCTGGCAGCTGTAATGAGCGTGACAGAGGATGGTTTTTATCGACTTTGAACGTTTAAAGGAAATTTAAAACAAGTATATGCGAAATCACAATTCACTTTATGCCTTAAAAGCTTGCTTAGAATTGAAGATATTTCAGACCACGAAATTTCTTTCGTCAGTTTCAATTACTCAGACAGTGGTTGTGGCTAAAGATTCGTCAAATGTATGTGTAAAACAAAATACCAAAATATGAAATATCTTTGTATCAAAAATGAAATTAAATATGCCATTCAAGCCTGCTATGTAGCAAAAAGTAGGTTATTTTCTTATTTTTTACGAAAATGTTTCCCTTAATAAGAAAGGCATAAATTATATTTTGTACATTTTTCATTGTTCTTTAGACATTTACAATATATTTTTTTAATATCTCTCTTATTATTATTTCTACAGAATAACTTTTTTATATTTTGAGAAATGTAAATTATTTACGTAATAACCTCATCAGGACGTTTTTCTATACTTTTCCAAAATAACATTTGTTATTTTATATTATTTTATATTCATATATTTATATATTTTATTTTATATTTATAGAATACTTAGGTATTATATAGAATGCCTAGAGAAAGTATGTAATACTTGTCATATTTCACACCTTGCTTAAATAAATCCAGCATTATATGCAATGAGGCAGTGTTTCATACTCGTACTTTGCAGGTAGCATATATAAAGTGCTTGGGTCTAGAAGTATATGATATATTGTTACTTTAAAACACCGAGGCGAGCAGGGGTATAAGGTGATTAGGAGAAATGAAATAAACACCTCGACGACTTGATATTAATTACGATCTTTCTTGTAATTAGCACCAAGTTGTTTAACTTTTTTTCTTTTTTTTTTTTAAATAGACGACAAGTGAAAATTAAGAGGAGAAAGTGGAAAGTAATTAGCTGTAAAGAAGTAGAGTCAAATAAATTAGGGCGCGTCAAGGGTAGTTTAATTAGCTTCAAGTTCCTCTTGCAGTACCAGCCGAAGCTTGCATTTTTTTTTTTTTTTTCTTAAGGACGCCCAATTTACGAGAGCTTCATTCGCATAAACTGACGAATAATTGCACTTTTTAAAGAAAAAAAAGTTTTGCGTTTAGGTTTTGCTTTTGTTTGCATCGTTTGGTTGTTGTTGGATGGATATTTAACTCATCTATTATTCGACCATCTTATTCTAATATTATACGGATGTATGACAGTTTAAAAATCAAGCTATTTAATGGTAATTTATCTCTTGATTTGGTAGGAGTTTCCTAATTTAAATTATATGGTATAATATATATATATATGTTTGTAAATTTTAGCAGCAGTCCTTCCTTTAAGACGTATTAAAAAAAATATGACAATAGTTTGCGGAAACTTGCTTCTTGATTAAGTTTCTCTGTTGAGTTAATCTTCCTTATATTGACTCTATTTCATTTCCTCCGTAATCCTCTATTTTGCCTATAAAAGTAAAAACATTTGAGAATCATTCTCATCCCGAAGATCTTATTGTGGTTTGATCATTGATGGTTGTTTTGCGTGTTTATGTGAAATCTTTTTATATATATATATACACTTTTTTAATGAAAATACGATCCGAAATGGACAAATACAGTTCAATGTACATAAAGAAACGTAGAGAAATTGATGAAAATACGATCCGAAATGGACAAATACAGTTAATACTGTAAGTGTGTGTTTTTAATTGCTCTACGTTTCTTTATGTACATTGAACTATATATATATATATATATATATATATATAACACTATTTTTCATTTTTATTGAGGTTTGGTCTAACGTCAAACAAAACTATACCTTTAAGCCGATGTTTCATCTATATTTGTAGACATGTTCAAGGTTACATTAATACAGTATTTAATTACAGGAACATGAAAAAATGTTGTGCTTTCCTCTCCATTCCTCGGAGAAGTAAAGCAAACTGTCTCGAGTTCTTAGCTGAGAGGTACTTGTTAAAGATGGCTACTCGAATAAACTAAAGGAAGGCTAAAGTGATTATACTTATCAGAAATCACTAATATTGGTTTAGTATTTCTGTTCTGGGTAATACTGCATTGTAGTAGATAACAGTTTTCTATCAGGCAAGGTTAAACTTGAAGAAGAATAGTAAGATTTCGCAGTTGCTGTGTAGTGAATTGCTATGTTTAGACAGTTTCTTCTTGGTTATTCTCCTGTAATAGATATTTCTTTAATTGCTCTAGATCACATGGTTTGGATGTCTGCTAACTTTAAGATTGCATTAATGAATATCCTTTTGGAATGATGACAAACATTGTACACTAGTCATGGAATAAATGCATATCTGAGATGTATCTCTGAGAGCATGGCTATGAAGAAGAAAAAAAATGGGGAAATTCTTAATGATAATGCAATTGGTCAGGGTCTCAGATGATGACGCCAACATTAGCCAATCATATGGTGTTTATACGAATGAGTTGTGAAGCTGGAAGACCCTGAGGCAAGTGTAATTGAACCCACCGACCCTCTCGTCTCGCCGGATGTTACGTGACTAGGCAAGAGTTGTGGCGCGGCTTGGGGCGCCAAGGCCTTTGGCTTTCCTCGCGACAGTTCAAACATGCCTGCTCCTCAGTCACGTATCCTCAAGTCATTTGCCAGCTTAGAATGTCATATAACTTAAGTATTTGCCAATGAGCTCTGAAGAAACCAATACAACAAGTTTATTTTACTTTTTCAAGAGAAACCAATGTCAAAAGTATTCCCAGCACTGTGTATTTCGTGAGATTCTCAATCACTTCTTATATTCTTCTTATAAGAACTTACAAAGCCTTACACAGTAGCTCCATTGGCCAGTTTCAAATGAATTGTGTATTCACAAACCAAATACTTAGACATATATGCCTAATACATAGGTAATGTATGCCTAATCAAATAGACATCAAATAAGTTGATTGGAGCTATCTGAAAAAAAAATTCCGTATTGTACAAAAAGTAAAAGAAATGTTGCTTGGCTGTTTCGTACAACTCAACAGAAAGACATTTTCTGATAGTCAGAGAAAAATGCAATTCACTATTTTTAAATATTATTTGGGCTACATGTAGTTGAACATTTTCTGTCATAATGGGTACACAGTTTTAGAAATAGTCCAGGATCTGCAATAATTTAAAATAAAACGACATTACATCGTTCAATTGGTTATTACGTGCAGCGTCCTATTGGTTAGAACAGCAGCGAGGACTTAACTGAACCTGTGTTTGGAGACTACTGGCGTATTTATTACAAACTTGATAAAATTATAAACTTTCTCTTTACACACTTCAAATGTAAAGTTGTGTGTAACTAGGAGTTACCAACGAGTTCTTGAATCCGTACAAGCTTTACGTTCTTTTCAGAGGTCCACTTCCCATGATCCTTATCGCCTACGTGAAATATCTACAGTCATTCATTGGTTCCCAGCTACCGCAGTAGCTAATTTTAGCAAGTTTTCTAACTACCAATAACCAATTTCCATATTAACAAAAAAAAGCAAGCCATATAGATATATTTTTAATTTTAAATACAATTTGATGTTTTTAATTGCTAAAATTTGATAAAAATTGAATTATATATATTAATATTCCACTATTTATTTTATATTTTCAGTTCCACACATCGTATTATATTTCACAAAATAGACTTTTATTTTATAACCAGTTGATATGATATATGTAGAACAGATACAACTTTTAGGATCACGTTTCATGTCAACTCTGTAAGAGACATGACCTCTAACCGACTGAGCTGGTGAAGCTTATGTTAAAGTCTTAGTTAGGTCTCAGGTTAGAGCTACATGGCTCGAGCAAACATTCAATGTTATTCCAAGTTAGCTAAGGTTCAACAGAAATCTAGCACTTTTAGTATCAACTTGAATATCAACTGTGTTAGAGGCACGATGGTCTCAAAGCTACTGAGATGATGATGGTCCACATGGTCTAACAAAACATTACATAATATTCAATTAAATGTTATATTTCAAACAGACTTCCGTTTAACCTTGGCTACTTTGGAATATTATTTTTAGTTAACACCTGTTAGATTCATATGGTTTTCATCATCTCAATCGATTTGAACTCGTCATGTCTGTTACAAAGTTTCTATGAAAATTGACTCTAAAAGTTATAGTTATGAATCGGTGGCTTCTAGATTACAGATTGACTTTGGTTAAATTGAAATAACATTGAATTTTTTGTAGAGATAGTGTGCCCAACACAATCTGTGTTTCAATCAACTCAGGTGGTGAAGGTCACATACAGAACATTCAGTGGTATCCAAAGTTAGCCTATGATACAAGAGAGCACTCAGTTGCGATGAAAAGAAACCATTGGATGAGAGAAAAAAGAAACAAATAGCTAGACGCTTTCAAATAGATTCAGATGGAAAGCTATTTATCAGTGCTTCTACACTAGACCTAGGCAAATTACGGCCCGCGGGCCATATCCGGCTCTTTGTATATCCCTGTTAGTGGACGTGCCCTACCCGTCCCCCCGTTGTGGCCCCCTGTAAAAATGAATTGTTCACCTCTGTTCTACACCAACAGGTAAAATGCAACCATTATTATATTAGCGAGTTTATATGAAGGATGTTTTAGTATCAAATTTTTCAAAGTTTTGCTCAAAAATCGTGCTGTTGTGTATTTTACTTTGGTTCACTCTATTTTTGATACCATATCTTTTTCTAAAACAAACATATATGTAATCATTGTATAAGTTATTTGTTCTACGTACCAAAGAATTTGATGTTTTACAACTCAATTACTAACTTAATTGTTTTTATGAACAAAACAAATCGATCACTACAGTTCTATTTCTAGAAAGCTCTTTAATCAAGTGTTTTCTGATGAAATCGAAGAGATATCTAAAAATAAATCCGAGCGAAATTGGATGTAAAAATAACATTGACTTTTAGAATTTCTCCTCATTCCAGTTTTATTTGCGGCTCTGTTTGCTTCGTATACTATTGATTAATGACTTGGTTAGTTTTGCATTAATGCATTAATCATGGGGGTTCTTCCGTAAAGCAAACAATGCTCCAGACCGTAATTTAGCATTCAAATGGTCTTATCCAAATTCAGCTTTCCTCATTTAAGAACGGTCTTTCATGGGTGCTTTAAACTGCTTATATTTCAGTAATTAACCAAATATTCGTCACTATAGGTTGTGGCTGCTTAAAAAACAAAAATATTGATGAAAACACATTTTGTTTAATACATAAGAGTTCAGTTGATGGATATATAGCAAGATTTCACAGTAAACACATGAAATAAAACGGCACGTCTAAACCAGAGAAATCACAAAATTAACGAACATCTTTCAACTAAAACAAGCGGTCTTCGTCAGAATCACATGAACTATGGTGAAGGCTGCTTGTTTTCGTTAAAAGATCTTAGTCACTTTTCTGTGGTTTAGACGGTCCCCTTTTATTTCACATGTTTACTGTGAAATCTTCTTATATATCCATCCACTAAACTCTCATGTTGGTAACCTAGAAAAGTTACTAGAACAAGGATTCAAAAAGAATTTAATAAAATATGTATAAAGTTTTGGGGGTTTTTGACTCTGACGAAGACCGTAATAAACACCATTGACCATCTTCAGGATATGGTAAAACATTATTACGAGTATTGTATATAAAACTAGTTTAATAAGACGAGTATTGAATATAAAACATTTGGACAATTGTTATTCGATATACCAGAAATATATCAATGGATATGTTTTTCTTTGTTTCGAAAAGACAGAGAACATAGAATATTACAAAATATTTACTACAATTAGTATTTTTATTACAGTATTTTAACTACTGTGTTTTAGAGCTATAGTTTGTTTTCGGGAATGGATTTACAAAGGAATATGAAGAGGATTTTATCTTCAATAAAAGATTTTTCGTTTCACGACAAACAGTAGGTTGGTGCTGCAAACCACGCCCTCCTGTCACGCGATACACGAAATCTGTCAATGTAAGAATAGTAAAGTCACATAGATCGAACTAGAGAAAATAATCCAATAAAAATATCAATATAGGCAAAAAGTAAATTATTTAGTATCATCAGATGCAATATCATTGAACCTTAAATGGATATATATGTAAGTGGAAACTACGGCTTCAAAGGTAACAAAAAAATATTACAACGCCTGTCGAAATATAGTAGTGAGACTTGTATGCCTGTGTTCATGTTTTTCACTTTTCGTTATTTAGTTATATATATATATAACCAGAAGTGTACCAATAAACACACATGACTCCATAATAGGGAAAATCACCACTAAAAGTAGTAAAAGAAATAGAAAAAGTTTTAAACGTTTTCAAACGTTTTAACGTTTCCCCATCTTCAAGGAACTGAGTATTCATTTTCTTTATTGGTGGTTATTTACTACCTTTAGTGGTGATTTCGTTTATATATATATATATATATATATATATATAATAATAGAAGACAGATAGCCAGTAGTTATTTGTCTTCGTAGCGACTCACGTCTCTCTTCTTGATGACGAGGCCATTGAAATATAGTAGCGAGTTTCTGTTTGTTTAGTTTATATGTATATGAGTTGCTTTCTGCCACTCAAAGGGACTACTTCTGCCCGATGACGACGAATGTCGAAATATCGTTGTGAGTCTTTTTTGTGTGTCCTTTTGTAGTTCTTTCAATGTATGTCATCAGAGAGCAAATAATGTATAAAATAAGAAAGTCGCATAAAAGTTATGCCAAAGAATGGTAACAAAACGACGAGTTACCTTTTGTTACCTTCCTTTGGCATAACTTCTATGCTACCTTCTTATTTTCTACCTTGTTTACTCTTTGATAGTGTAAATTGAAAGGCCTCAGATCATTTATTTCTATTGTCTTTCCTTTTTTCTTGTAGTTTCAACTTCATATATATATATATATATATATATATATGATCAAACCACAATATGAAATGGGAAAACAAGGCTCAGATCATTCAACCGTAATAAGCAGTCTTCGTCTGAAAACTGAGTTGGGTTTTTGACTCTGACGAAGACCACTTGTTACGATTAAAAGATCTTAGTCTTGTTTTCCAATTTCATATTGCGGTTTGATCATTGATTGTTATTTCACGTGTTTATGCGAAATCTTTATATATATAAATATTCTGAGGTAAAATGGATAAACAAACAAAAGTCTCCACACAAATGAAGAGTGTGTGAGGCCATTTCAATGGCCTCGTCAGCAGTCCTCCACACACTCCTTCATTTGTGTGGAGACTTTTGTTTGTTTATCCATTTTACCTCAGAATGAGTAAATACCACACAATTGGATTGCACAACTAATGATATATATAACATTAGTGTTTTTCTTGCAGACTGTTCCCAATTTTCTTACTATTTTTTGCTGTGTTGGCAGTAACTTCCATATTAAGATGGCCAGAAACTATTTATTTTATTCTCTATCACTATACACTGTAATTGAAAGTAGAAGGGCAGACAGTAATGCATTAAAAAACTATAAAACTTAACAATACCAGTGTAAGACCTTCGGCCTTCAAAGGTAATTTACTTCAAAACTCCACTTATAAGCTATATAGTTATGTTATTTCAAGTTTGACTAGTTAACTTCAAGTTCTGTTAGTCAAAGCCTGCAGATCGTCTGCGAAACCTAAGATCTCGTTTATTAGTTGTGTTATTTCAAGTTTCTAGCGAACTTCAAGTGCTGTTAGTCAAAGCCTGCAGGTGGTGTGTGAAAACCTAAGATCTCGTATATTAGTTGTGTTATTTCAAGTTTGACTAGTGAACTTCAAGTACTGTTAGTCAAAGCCTGCAGGTGGTGTGCGAAAACCTAAGATCTCGTATATTAGTTGTGTTATTTCAAGTTTGACTAGCGAACTTCAAGTACTGTTAGTCAAAGCCTGCAGATGGTCTGCGAAAACCTAAGATCTAGTATATTTTGTGTTATTTCCCGGTATGAAAATTCGTCAGTACTGTTTCATATAATAAAGGTACGAAATCAACTGTTGCAAAATAACTTTAAAGTTTAGTGTATTAAGTGGGAGTCACAGCTTGAACAAACCATCACTGAGTATATTGGCCTAAGATGTGAATTGTTAAATAATGTCGAACGCGGTCTTTACAAATACCAGATGACTCATTCAAGATAACCAGTTCAAACTGGCCCTGCTTGATCGCATTCCCTCAGCAAGCAGTATTACTTTTCATTATAAAACAGCGATAATCTTGAAGTTCAACAACTTGGGCTTCTGAAGCCACCCTATGTGCCGGCGCGGGAGTTACGAACTCTAACCTGCAGACCCTTGGAATCATTTAATCATCTGCCCAACGCTCAAGTCCTAAAAAACCCTAGATGCAAACGTATATTTTTGAAATCAGTTATTTATCAGAAGGGAAATAAAAGAATTACCTTAATAAACCAATATTATTATATTCAAAACATTATTTAAAAAAAAATATTTTTTAAAACACAAAAGAAATATCTCATATTCATACCTTTTAAAAAATTAAAAAAAAAAACAGTTTTCAACATAAATGTTGGTATGTTGAATAGGACGTTAAAGTACCAGGAAATTGAACAAAAGCAGTGCAAAGCAAGTCAGTGTAAAAAAAAAGAGTTATGCCTCAGCAAGTGGAATATAAATAGAGTTATTTAGAGATTTCTTTATTATTGATCTGTTGTGTGTCCATTAAGTTTTAGAGAATGCAAAAGGAAATAGCAACAGTTTGAGAAATTTTCATAGAATATTAAATAAAACAAAAAAAAACATTTCTGATGATACTAAAACTTTTTAATGTTACTAGTTAATTAACCACGTAAGACAGTTTGCATATCTGTCACTTCTAACAACTCTTTGCGGAGTTCCTAGCAGGTCGAAAGCTTTGCCTCCCTTGGGAAGAAGCTGCAGCTCTCCAGGGCACAGTGTCAGAATCTTTGGAAACCGCCAGAGGAAATTGTTCATAGTTTAGCGTTGTTATTCAGCAACATTTCCGTCCTTGCTTCTCAGTTATGTTAATTTCTGACAATAAACTTAGTTATTGTTGAACAGCATTACTTCGTATTTTCCTTTTATATTCGAGGAGATTTCTGTAGGAATGCTAAGTGAAAGTATTCTTATACTTCTACATTTTTCCATTGATATGGTGCTGATTTCTTTGATTTTAGAGTCGTTTTTTTTTTGTTTCATTTCTATACTTCTAAATTCCAGCTTTTTATAGTTGAATGGAATTGTGTCAGTGTGATTCTTCTGTTATAGATCAACGATATCCAATCTTAGGCAAGACACTTTTAGTATTTCTTCTACTTGAATTAGTATTTCCTCTAATATTCCCCACTTATTGTGCTCTATAGCTTTATCTATGTTTAAAGTTCACATATTTGATAACTGCAGCAGTTTTATTTAGACAACTGTGAATTCAAATAAGACTTTTTAAATGATCGACAGTGACATATATTCTAGATATTTTGATAACCAATGCTCTTACAAAAACCAAAACCGCCGTTTTATTAATTTCCACCAACTTAAGTTTAAGGTGGATTACATTATTTGATTGATTTCATGTTGGAAATCCTTTTCTCTAAAAAATTTTGCTAGAAGTGAATGCCGACTATTCTGAATTTAAATTTAGTCAGAAACCCTATATTTTACATTAGGATTAATGAAATTTTTTCCCCTTTATTTTCACTCTCTGAACCGTTTGGTTGTTTCCTACATCTTTGTTGGTACATATGTATTTGTTATTACTGGTCAATAATTCTTCCTTTGATTGACCAGTCTCAGGTATCCGCAGTATTATATTGCAATGATTTTTCTTTTCTTTTTGATCGTCAATTAAATGTCAACCAAAAGGAACCAATATCTTTACAATTAGCAAATAATACAATAATTCAAAGTAATATTTTGTCAAATTGTATAAGAAATGTATATTAAAAATCTCCATTTATAAAAGTAATAAATGAATTTTAGTTCCTTTACAATATGTTAAAATTGTTGTATCTTTAGAATAAAACGGAAAGTAATTAACTTATAATTAGGAAAACTCTTTTTATAATTAATTTCTAAGCTATAAAATTAATCTATCTTGAAAAATAAGATTATTTGTTATAAAGTGTAGGGAATGAGAAAGTACGATGACGGTGAAGTCATTATTTAGTAAAGGTATGAGGAAACCATTTCGAAAACACAAAATCTTGGAAAATCAAATGAACTACTGTTTTAGTTTGAAGATCATCTATTGATTATCAGTCTATCAAACTTATTTACTTCTGAAGAAGTGAAAGTATTGTGAGTGAAATAAATGTTTGTTAGGAGAACTTCTCTGAAGATTGTAAGTAGAAAGCGGTCTGATTTAATAAGAAGATGTCATATTGCTGTTGATAAATGAAGGAAATATTGCCGTTCTTAGAGCGAAGCCAAGACACCCTTCACTGTGACAATAGTGTGACGGCAGTTTAATGCTTCCAGAAGGGCACCCTGGCAGTCCACGCCGGTTGTCAGAGAGGCACGTCCTGATTGGTTGATCCGTTATCTCTTCTATTGTCAAATCCCGTCCCTCATGCAACAGTTAGGAATCTCTTTGAAGAACCATCCTCTTCAGTCCTTCAGCTTCCCCTGTCCTCTCTGTAAACTTAATATATCTCCTTTTACTTTCAACAATGCTATAGTAGCACTGGCGTAGCAACTATTTTTGCCGCCCTAAGCAGCCGTAAGGTCCCACCCCTCCAGTACTGGCACTTGACAATCCGTTGACCTTCAAAATTCCATAAAGTCTTCAAATTATTTATTTACATGGAATTACAATCAAAGATATAATTTTAGACTATTGTTATTAACCCCTGACTTTCATCTTATTACAGTACTCATATACATATAGTCGTCATTAAAGAATATCAACGACTTTTCAAAACAAAAACGTATAATCAAATCATAAAAACATTGATTAGTTAAATTAACTGGCTACGCAAAAAATATAATCAAATTTTAAGCCCTTTATAAAATTAGTTTTGAAAATTTAAAATAAATATTTATTTCGCAAATATTCCAGTTGAAAACTCCGTTTGAAAACAGTATTGCATACATAAAACATAAATACAATGACGACCTGAAAAACTCATTTCAGTTGTTTGTTACCTTTTTATTATTTTATTTTTTTTCCTATTTATACCTCCACAAAATGTCGCCCCTTGGCGCATGCCCCCGGGTTGGACTGACCCCCCCCCCCCCTCCTCTTACCACGAACTGTATAGTGGATAAGTGTTCGGTTAACTTGGTCCAGGATAATGCGTATTGTTAATCGTAGAAAACCTTTAGAAATTTATGTTTAAGCATTATAGTGTAGGTTTTTAACCTCTAATGTTATCACTTTATTTTAAACCTTTAAATTAATGGTAAAATTAATTTAAAGGTTTATAATTAAGCTTTTATGTTAAATAATTATTAACATAATTATATATTTTAACATAATTAAAACAACTTAATTATTTTCCATTTTTAAAATCAGTCTTTGAAAAAGGTTTAAAAAATAAACAACGAAAGGTTAATTTTTGAGGTTGGATTTCCATCTTGAAAACTGACCGATTCTTGAGAATTATTTTTATTCCCCGGCCCATAGCTCTATTAATTTATGCACATAAATATTAACATACCTACCGAAGCAAAATTAAAAAATGTATCGTTGATCCTCTTGTACATAAATAGTCATGCAAAAACTTTTGAAGTAGCCATTTTAGGGTAAAAAAAATACGATATATACAGATCTACTTACAAAAACATTACAATATCACTTACTCTATGAAAACAGTTTTACAAATATTATCATACTATATATAACTAAAAAAATTGTTTTACTAACGTTATAAAGCAAAATTTTGAGAGATTTACTTTTTAGATTGACGTTGTTGTTTTTAAGCATATTATGTAGTGCCTAAAAAGATTTTTCTTTCTTATCGAACTTAATTTCAAATGCCTTCAATGACAATAGAATGGCGGTAACTTCCCTATTTAAAAGTGATTCATGTTTCTCAGATTCCTTCTTTCTATTCAGGATGGCCTTCCCAGGCAATTGTGGAAACACAAGGTCGCTTAGCAGTCCTGATTGAAATCCATTGTTGATGGAACAGATAAAGCCTTCACCGTACTTCTCACATGAATTATATTATACTAATTATCCCCCTATTATATATATATATATATATATAGTTAAAAATTAAACTATATTTAGCTGAAACTTGCTTTTTCATAAGTTTCTAGAGTTTCCGGAATAACGATCTTGTTACTGTATCCACAGAATATAGTAAGTTACCAATCGATATGTTTATGCTACCATATATATATATAATCAAACCACAATAAGAAATGGGAAAACAAGACTAAGATCTTTCAACCGTAACAAGCGGTCTTCGTCAGAGTCAAAAACCCAACTGAACACGTCAGTTGGGTTTTTGACTCTGACGAAGACAGCTTGTTACGGTTGAAAGATCTTAGTCTTGTTTTCCCATTTCATATTGTGGTTTGATCATTGATTGTTATTTCACGTTTTTTGTGAAATCTTTATATATATATATATATATATAAATGATCAAACCACAATAAGAAATGGGAAAACAAGACTAAGATCTTTCAACCGTAACAAGCGGTCTTCGTCAGAGTCAAAAACCCAACTGAACACTAGATGCAGAAAACATCTGGTGAGGAGTTGAGAAGAGTGGGAGGGAAGAGTGGTATTTTAAAAGGGTGAAAGCACAGGAAAGGACTAATGTCCAGAAAGGGATGTTTGGGGAAACAAAGGAGTACAGTAAGAAAAAGTAAAAAACTATCCGCTAGCTGTCAACCCTCTTTGAAGAGGCTATTGCCCTCGTGACAAAAGTATCAAGTTTGAAGAGACCGTTACTAATGTTTATAATATTAGATCTATTAAATTTAATAGATGTATTAAATTAATAGATCTATTAAATAATAGATTTTTCTTCTCAACTCCTCACCAGATGTTTTCTGCATCTAGTGTTCAGTTGGGTTTTTGACTCTGACGAAGACCGCTTGTTACGGTTGAAAGATCTTAGTCTTGTTTTCCCATTTCTTATTGTGGTTTGATCATTGATTGTTGTTTCACGTGTTTATGTGAAATCGTTTTATATATATATATATATATATATATATATATAAAGGTTCAAACCACAATAAGAAATGAGAAAAAAGACTTATCTCTTTCGTCCGTAACAGTCTTCACCAGAGTCAACTTTCAACAGTCGGGGTTTGACTCTGACGAAATCGCTTGTTACTGCTGAATGATCTTAGTATTTTTTTCTCATTTCTTATTGTAGTTTGAACGTTGATTGTTATTTTCTAATTGACTCTACTTTGCCTTTATAAAAAGTAAAACATTTGAGAATCATTCTCGTCCCGAAGATGGCTCTAGGAAAGAGTAGAAACATATTGACTGTAGGAAGTATGTTATTTAGTTTAGATGCAAAAACGAAGTCGTTATTTAGGAAGGCAGAAAAACTTAACAAGAAACAAGTTACCGGAAAGGATGGGTACATTTCTAATTATATATATATATATATATATATATATATATATATGTGTTCAAAATTCAAAAGAGTAAGACACAGAAAAAAGAAACACACTTACAAACTCAAATTTTCGGGCAATCTTTAGGAGAAAAGAGAAAGGGAGACCAAGCACGTTGTAGAACTATCATCTACTTCAGTTTATTGATGCGTAATAATTAAATATTAACCTCTGGAGTGGTCTACGTCAATATTTATATATAGACATACT
Organism: Hermatobates lingyangjiaoensis; assembly: GCA_026182355.1. Taxonomy (NCBI): domain Eukaryota; kingdom Metazoa; phylum Arthropoda; class Insecta; order Hemiptera; family Hermatobatidae; genus Hermatobates; species Hermatobates lingyangjiaoensis. Next base: position 936,744 of record JAPFBL010000059.1, read on the forward strand.
AATTTAAAATTGCTTAATTCTTTTTAATGATTTATTTTAATAAATTTATCACTATTTTATCGATTAAGAGAAATGTAATAACGTTAAGGACTTTGGGAACATAAGGGCTCTATTCATTATCATTTTCAATGAAAAAATAAAATCTTTAATATTTTAGGTATTTATTAAATTTGTTAAAAAAATTGTATCTAACATAATTTTTATGACCTTGTCAAAAAGTTTCTATAACCTTTATATCTGTTGTTATATGAAAGGTATGGCAACATATTTCAGTATTTTTCATGTTTTATTAAGGTTCAGTATTAATTAAGTCATTTTTGATATTAATTCCCCATGTTAAAAACCTCAATGGTGCATTTGAACATTCATATATTAAATTGAATTTCAAATAATTCACCCTGATGTTCTTAAAGTTCACAGATATGTTTATTTTTTTAGATGTAAATCTGAACAAGTACACTGAGTATTAGAAACGAAATTTTTGTACGGAGACGTATTTTGTGAAATCCCCCCATAATGGTTTGAATAATTCCATTCATGTCATTTTTGCCCCATTAATATGTGAAAATAAAGGGACAATGGTGGTGGTGTTGAAAGGGTAAAGGCTGGGTTCATTGTTTGGAATTGGTTTGGCTGGTGGGGCTTGATGAAGGCGTACGTACGCTGATTAGAGAGGTATGCGCGAGAGGTAAGACGGGACGCTGAAGGTGGTGCCTTGGAAGGAGTGGGCAAGCGACCTTGGCCGTGTCACTCGGCTGGACATGCGCGCCTTGTAGGAGAGCCTCCGAGACTCTGGTAACAACAGAGCTTCTTCTCTCACTTCAACCGAATCTCCATTCCATTGCTTTGGTAATAGAAACAAAATGGGGAAACTTAATCGCAATCCTTTTCTACAGCAATACCCTGCCACAGTATGTTTTAAAGTAATCTTCATCTAGCATGTTAATCAGTGGCGTAGCACCATGTTTGCCCCTCCCCCCCTTACTGACTGTTGATGGTCCATTAACCATATCAAAATTCCAGAAAATCCTCTAAATATTTATTTTCATGAAATTACAACCTATGATCAAATTATAGATTGCTGTTATTAGCCCCAGACTTTCTCCTTATTGCAGTGCTTGTATACATATACTAGTACAATATGTACTGTTGGGTTTTTGACTCTGACGAAGACCGTTTATTACGGTTGAAAGATCTTAGTCTTGTTTTCCCATTTCTTATTGTGGTTTGATCATTGATTGTTATTTCACGTGTTTATGTGAAATCTTTTTATTTATATACTAGTACATTCATCATAAAAGAAGACCATAGATTTCAAAACAAAAACGAATAATTCAAACGGGGGAGGGGGGAGGGATCGTAAGATTTCCCGATGATAGTGCGTTAACTTTAAAATTCCTGAAAGCCCTCAAAATATTTATTGTCATGGAATTCAGTACATGATCTAATTTTAGACTGCCATTATTAGCCTCAGACTTTCACATTATCATAATACTCGTATACATATCCGGTCATCATCAAAGAAAACCAAAGATTTTTTAAAACAAAAACGTATAAATCAAATCATATAAAATGGTTAAATTAAATTAACTAGCTACGCAAACAAGTATAATAAACTTTCAACCATTTTAGAAAAATTAGTTTTGAAAAATTTAAAATACATATATTTTTAATATTCAAATAATAAGTACAAATATTAACACACACAAAATAAAAATAATTACGACCTTAAAAACTAATTTTTGTAAAAAATTTCAGAGCTTTTGTTAGCTTTTTATTTTGTTTAATTTTTTTTTCTATTATTTTCTATTTTTACCCCCTCAAAATGCTGCCCCCGCCAGGGTGGACCACCTCCTCCCCCCCCCCCCATTGTCACGCATTGTTACTGTCAATGTAAGTCAGTTCATAATTTCAAGAAATAACAAAGAAGCCTTTGACTCCTGACCCACCAGCATCTGGTACCAGAAAGGTTTAGCCCAATAAGCCTTTTCTTTAGGATTTCCTTTAAGTAACGCCTAGTACGAGTAAAACACTACTTTATTTTAATTAATATAGCAACCACTTGTATATTTCAATTTAATTCAGGACTGTCGTAAACTTTTTGTGAAAAGTTAGTTTTACTTCAGAGGAGATATCAAATAACTTCAGAGAAGACATCAAATCTAATTTACTTCTGACTTGTCAGAGCTGTAATGAATTAACATATTTTCAAATTCAAGTTTACTGATAGAATTCTAGAATTATGATTGAATTTATTTCAAACATAGCCTGGTTAAGTCATTAATGAAGCAACCTTCAGTGCAATTATAGGTCATATCGTTTTATTTATGAAGTAATCTTATCCAATTCTGTTGTTATGTGAAGTGATGTTCTGGGGATGGAGTGAGTGGTTTATTTCTTATTCGGCATCAATTTCATTTATGGGCAAGCCACATTAAAGAACTTTATTCTATGACAGAAGTCCTAAATTTTACCTTTCTCAGGATTATTCAAATAGAGATATTTGGAAAGTAACTTGTTTAACACTCGATTGGGACTAACTATTGTACTAGCTCTTCGTGAAACGGAGTGCCCATGATTTTTTATCGCCTACAAAAAATACATAATTTTAAAATACATTTTATTTTCAAATGTTACAGTTCAAAATCCGTTTAAAAACAGTATTTCACACATAAAATGTAAAAATAATTACGAGCTTAAAAACTCATTTTTATATAAATTTTCAGATTTTTATTACCTTTTTATTACATTCATTTTTTTATATTTTCTATTTTTACCACCTTAAAATGCCGCCCTCTGCCACGCACCGCAGGAGGCGGACCCCCCCCCCCAACCTGCTACACCACTATTGTTAATGTAGCTAGGTTCATAATTTCAAGAACACATCATCACTGTTTGATGATATGATTATCAGTGTGATGATCTGATAATTCACATCACTGACTGTAATTTTAAGCCCACATCATCAGTACAAAACGTGAGTACGCTACCTCTGAGGCACTCCTGACCCAAAGTGTTTAATCAATTCCAAAAAAAAATAGTATTTGAGTCCTACTATTGTAGTTCATTCTTTTCCAGGACAATTATGAAAGACTGTTATAAAGGTTAATTTACCTAATGTGATAAGATATTGCTGTTCCCGTTTGGAACTATGCAATTAAAGTACAAAATTATAATTGCTGAAGTACCTCTAAAAAAAGTGTTTTCTATATGTTATACTGTTCTCTTAGATTCCCAATAAACCTGAATAAATGTATCCATCTGTTATCTCTTTTATACTCCAGGGTAGTGGACATATATCATAAGTTTGTTTGAGAGTTCATTTATCACTACATCATTCGGCTTACTACAAATTAGAGTAGTCAGGATGTCCCAGTGCCTTACGTGCCAGTCTCAAGACTGGTAGATCGGTGGTTCAATACCCACTCTGGCCCTCAATTTATTCACATGGGGACGTGAAAAAAGGAGGACGTCAAGCCGTTGGTCCAGCGCTTGTACGATTATAGGTATACGTTAATAATCTTTAATCTAAATACATTCGGGTTAGCCAAAATTTTGGACTCTCCATATGGAATGTTTACTGTGTGGTTTTATAAATAGTCAATTTTTGGCATATGTGTGTTCCTTGAAGGATGCCCACTGTAACCGTGCCCAGCCTGAGCTACCACTAATGAAGACAAAACTCACCTACCCATCCAAATCTGCTCTTCAATGTGGTTTATCAAAGAGTCGATCACACCCAATCCCTTTATTCTATAGAATCTTATCCTCCTTCTTGATTTTTTTTAAGACATCTGAATGCTAGTACATGCCCCATTTTATAACACCTAACCTATGAGACCAAAAGAGCACGTCAACTTTCACATCATAGACTGATCGTTTACTTAACAATAGTTCTGACCCAATCACGTATACTAGCACAATAATTCAGCATTTTGGGTGACTGGTACGCAACTGCTAATTACTACGTGCTTAGTGCACAAAAATATTCCTTAGTCATGAGTAAACACCCATACGATCTCTTCTAAGTGGCCATATTTTAAAATATGCATGCATTAGATATTTCAAGGACTCCACTTCCTCTGGTTGAGAAGTGATCTAGCAATCAAGGCTCTTTGGATATCATCATAAAAACAAAGAAAAAAATCTGACCATGGAGATTTTAGCTTTTATTCGGCCAATCTAAAGACTCATTCTTCTTTTATAGTCCTTATTCAGAGCGACAAATAATCTAGAATCTATCTTTTCACAGTATTTTTTCCAACATTTTCTCTCAAACTATTAATTAAAAAATAATTCTTTTGTTAAACTTTTAAGTTAAATTATTTTGACTTCAAGAGTTTTGTTACTGAAAAACCACTTTGATAAACTTTTTCTACTTTGAATTTCATTAACGTCATAGATAAAATTGAATTGTGCCATCTTCTAATTGAATTTAAAGTCAGCAGACCGTTATTTTTTCAAGTTTTATCCTCTTGTTTGGTTTCTTAATTCTTGATCAATTAAAATTAAATAAAAAAAATAATAAACGCATTATTTTCTTTGCATTTATTTTTTAAATTATTTTAACTATTTAATTTGTTATCAAATAACTTTTTATCTTTTATTATTCAATTATGTTTTTATTTACGTTTTTTTTTTAGTTTTAATTGTTATTAAAACTTAGTTCTTTTCTTTTACTTTTGTTTATTTTTGTATCACTTCCTTTTTTCATCTCTCTTCCTCTTATTTATTCCTTTTTCCTATTCCCCATAGGACATTTCAGTTTAAATTGATTCTTGCCTACCTTATTATTTGTGACTCGGCACGTGTCGTTTCGTTTCCCTCTCTTTTCTCTCCTAATGATGGGTCAAATCGAAAATTAGAGATTGTAACTGTGTGTTTTTTAATTTCTCTATATTTTTTTATCCTCATCGAACTATATTTGTCCGTTTCAGATCGCCTTTTTATCGATAAAGTATATATATCGATATCAATGATCAACCAAGAAGACCGCTTGTTGCGGTTGAAAGATCTTAGTCTTGTTTTCCTATTTCTTATTGTGGTTTGATCATTGATTGTTATTTCACGTGGTTGTGTGAAATCTTTTTATATATCGATATATATATATATATATATATATATATATATATATATATGTGCCAGAAATACGAGTAGGTATCGCACATGGTATTCATCGATAAAAAGATTTCACATAAACTCCTGAAATAATAATTAATGATCAAACCACAATAAGAAATGGGAAAACAAAACTAAGATCTTTCAACCGTAACAAGCGGTCTTCGTCAGAGTCAAAAACCCAACTGGGTTTCTGGAAACCCAGTTGGGTTTTTGACTCTGACGAAGACCGCTTGTTACGGTTGAAAGATCTTAGTTTTGTTTTCCCATTTCTTATTGTGGTTTTATCATATATATATATATATATATATATATATATATATATATATATAAATTATTAAAAATTATGCCAATTTTAACTTTTGTTCTTTTCCGAGTTAATTTTTCAAGTTTTCTCACTATGGATTTCCACCTTTCTGGTAAAATGTAAAGTAATTCACCAAAAGATTTATTCTTGACTTCCATTTTATTAACTAACAAGTTTTAACTATAACAAACAAATTAACCTTACATACAAATTATATACGACGTTTCGGTCAGCTCTGACCATCTTCAGGCACTAATAACAATTCATAACAGAACTCAAATACAAAAATAAGAACTATCTAAATTAATAACACAATTATTAACATCCTAACAGAATAAGAAATATTTACATGAATTGAGTGGGAGGTTATACAGGTTATAACGGTCCTCAGGGTTGCTATTAATTAAAAGTACTAACGAATTTGAAAATAATCAGGGATTGAACTTAATATTATCCTACGTTCCTGCATGCAGTTTTAATATTCTTGAGAAGCTCGTGGTCTGGTTGTTCAGGTTCGGCTTCTTTTCTCTTATGCACAGCGCTTCCAGAATGTGTAGCCTTCTCAGGTCATTTTCTTGATAAAGTAATGTGATATTTTTATTCAATTCTTCCCTGGTTAGCTTGAGGCTATGGGTGCTCTGCGTATGTTCTTTCGGGGCACCTGCAGTCAGGTGCATTGTTAATCTCCTGGATAATGTTGTTGCTGTAGAACCAATGTAGCATGATTTAAGGAACTCACAGTTTCCTATGGTACAATTGTATTGGTATACCACATTGGTCTTTTGCAAGAGTGGTTTTTGCAGTAAATTATTCTTGACTATTAAGTGTGTTGTGCAAAAACTTCTATAGTAAATTCTAATCTTCAGTTGGTCTCCAGAATTGTTGCACTTCGTATTGTTTTTAATAATGGTCTTCAGTATTCTTTCATCGGTTTTGTAATGATTGGAAAATTGGTTTCTATAGTGATATAGTGATATTTTGAATAAAAATATCACATTACTTTATCAAGAAAATGACCTGAGAAGGCTACACATTCTGGAAGCGCTGTGCATAAGAGAAAAGAAGCCGAACCTGAACAACCAGACCACGAGCTTCTCAAGAATATTAAAACTGCATGCAGGAACGTAGGATAATATTAAGTTCAATCCCTGATTATTTTCAAATTCGTTAGTACTTTTAATTAATAGCAACCCTGAGGACCGTTATAACCTGTATAACCTCCCACTCAATTCATGTAAATATTTCTTATTCTGTTAGGATGTTAATAATTGTGTTATTAATTTAGATAGTTCTTATTTTTGTATTTGAGTTCTGTTATGAATTGTTATTAGTGCCTGAAGATGGTCAGAGCTGACCGAAACGTCGTATATAATTTGTATGTAAGGTTAATTTGTTTGTTATAGTTAAAACTTGTTAGTTAATAAAATGGAAGTCAAGAATAAATCTTTTGGTGAATTACTTTACATTTTACCAGAAAGGTGGAAATCCATAGTGAGAAAACTTGAAAAATTAACTCGGAAAAGAACAAAAGTTAAAATTGGCATAATTTTTAATAAAACATGTTTGATTGAAGGTCTGCTCCCAAAATACACAAATATATATATATGCATTTATGAGTTGGGTTTTTGACTCTGACGAATACCGCATGTTAATTAGACTGCTTGTTAATGAAAGATCTTAATCTTTTTTTTTCCTTTTCATATTGTGGTTTGATCATTTATATATCTAAATCATTTTAGATTTTATAAATAATAGGTTTTATTTTGATGATTATATTTCGTAATGGACAATTTAGACGACTTGTTTTTAAAATTTGACCTTGACACTGTTATCAGTTGTCTGTTCATAGCTCAAACAGGTGATAACTAGCAGCCAATTAGTGGTGAATTTGCACCTAGTTAGCTTTCAATCTCCTGCAATGAGTGGTATTCTTTTGATATAGGTCATGGAGCCAGACCGCTTAGAGCTACATCTTAGCTGAAATCTTCAGATATTACTGATTTGTATCTTTTCTGACTGACCAAAACCCTGATCAAATGTAATCCAAAAACATTGGCCAATTGATAATCACATCAGAGTTTATTAGACTATATTATTCTTATTAAATTCCAAATAAGAATAATATAGTATTAAAGATACTATATTATTATCCAATCTTAAAACTATTTTCTCGCAGTATTTCTAAGCCTTTTCTTCTGGATGCCAACTCAGTGATCACTGGACTATTGTGGCCCCTATCACTTGACTTACAACAAATAAAGATAAAAACTGACCTGCCTATCAAAATAGAACATTCCTTTTCGAATATAGAATATGAGTTATTGATTATAAGTTCGTAAAACAAACTCTTTCACATGACAGACGTAATATACTATTCGCCTTACTTTCTGACTCGCCCACTTACAGCAAAATATAAAGAGTTTCTGGTATGGAACTGCTAATATCCTATGACCACAAATATATTCGTTAGTTGTTGGTTGATATTTGATTCATCACTAATTATTATAATCATCATAATAATAACACTAAAATTATAATTATTTTGGAAAAACGAAACCTTTCTCCATTGAGTTTTTAGTGAATATGGAATTACTTAAGTGATGACTTTAGTATAAATTAATAAATTAAACTTTAAAATTGTCAACAATAGACAAAATGGAATACTATACTGTATAGAAAAAGGTTGGTTAAGGGATGGTAAGCTAAGCAGACTTGTCGGCGATTAGAGCAGTGATCATGAGTAATGGTGCAGAGAGGATTGTTGGGCGGGGAGGCAGGCAGAGGCAGGCCTGCGTTGAGAGGTATTATTCTTCAAGGCTCAATCTTTGAATATTCATACTTGTCTGTTGTCCTTGCTTGGGTTCACTTCAAACCGATTAGTACCTAATTGTTTGAACACGTTTTGTCTTCAATTTATTATCAACAACTTGACATTAGTGTAGTCAAAAAAAGATATAAACTTAATTATATATTTATAAAGCAAATATACACTTTGTAAAATACAAAACTTGTTTCTTAATGACAATACTGAGCTTACTTCAGAACAGTTTTTATTATTTTTATAAATATATCTGATTGTATATTCATTAGTACTACAGAAATGATCAAATGACATCTAATTTGAAAGAGACGTGTATCATTTGCTTTTATATCTTCCCAGGGGCCAGAGTAGCCCAGTGAAAGCATGCTCGCCTCTGCAATAGTAGATCTGGCAGCTGTTAAAAGTTAACAGTTCTCACACAAGAAAGAATAATGTCAGAATTTCTCATATTATTTGTAAAGTGAAAATGTATTTCCTAATGTGTCAATGCATTTTTAACTAGTAAATATCCAACCATTATTGACAGTGAGTTTAGATGTATAGAGCCTGCAAAAAAAGAAGTTAATATATTTATTAAGATTATATGTTGAGATAATAACTTTATTTGCCAACCTAACTTCGAGAATTTCAGAATTAACACTTATTTTTCTCTGGAAGATAGATTTACTCCTCGCCTTAATTTCAACATTTAGTTACCTTTATTAGGACTTATTTATTTTTTTTAAACAAATATGTTTTTTATTTCGTTTGTTTTGTATTAATTTTTAACATTATCTTTATTTTAAAATTTCTTTATAAAACTTTAGATATGTTTGCTTTTATTTATTTTTTCTTCTCACCCCTCCGTTTTTAAGCTGGCAACACTGATTGAGTGTTTCTTGAATGAGACACACATCAGTCCTTTACTTGTCATCAGAGTGACTGTCGATTATCTTTCTGTCTTATGACGACATAATCGAAATACTGTAGTAGTGATTTTTTTTATCACTAGTATGTTTTTTCTTTCTGCGAATTTCATTTCTAGATTAATTTTGTATAATTGCAACTAATATCTTTCAATTAATACAACTCGAAATATTAAAGGAGTTGTGCATTGTTTCTCGTGTTCTTTTCTTGTAATCATTTCATATGTTGTACTAACGGATTATTTCATATTCTGAATTATATTAAGTTTAATATATATCGATCATCTGATAGAATCGTAATAACAAAATTGGGTCTAAGTTGGTTTTCTGCGTTTTGATTAAACTCTCAAATGACAAAATTTCAGGTTTTCTATAAAACCCTTTTCATAGGCAAATGTAAAAATTTATTGATTATTAGATTAAAGGGAAAAACACTAAGTCACGTCACATAAGATGTTATTCAACGTTGAAGCTTTTCAAACACTTAGTGTTCATCATCAGGTTACTAAATCTGCCTTAGTAAGGTGATTTTGAGTGTTGAAGGAGTCATGGGGTAATCAAAGTGTTCTAAGTGTTCCAAAGGTGATGTAACCTGAGGATGAACAATAACCGTTCGAAACCTGTCTATGTTGGATAAGATCTTTTGTGTGGAGACTTATTGCTTCTTTCCCTCGTTCTAATCATGAGTAAATACCACACAATAAATGGTTGCATAGCTTTTTGTATAAGAAAACCTATGAATTACATTATTGTCTTAGATTGCATCAGGTCTAACGTTGTTAATAATACTAAACATTTTATTAAGTTAGTTGCGTATAAGGTTTACTACTGTTAATATTGATGGTTCTAAAGTTATTGTTTGTTTTTTTCCAACGCCCACACTTATAAGGCTTTCACATTTTACTGCAGTTCTAGGGTCGGAAATTGTGGCTCATTTATTATTTGGCACTCATTTTAGTAATGGGCGAGCCACATTACCTGTTTATACTGCATTGGGAGTCCTAAATTTTCCCTAACTCATATGTATTTAGAGTAGGCATCTTTAAAGAGTAGCTCGCAACTTATAGGCCAACGTTATCTCCGAGGGACAACCTCTCAGATTCATTCACCTCCCCCGTGTCTAAATCGAGGGCCAGGTGGGTATCAAACACCACCAGTTCAGAGGCGAGTACGTTAACCACTGAGCTAACCTGACACCCCTGATAGTTTAAAATAATATAAAAGTTGATGGCTGTTCCTTATTCAAGAAATTCTAACTCTATGAAAAAGGTTTTAAATAAATAAAAAGGAAACATTTGCATTTGAGAGTTTGATTTCTTCCTAAAAAACTGTTTGAACTGAAAAGCTCCAAAACATCTATTTAAAAAATAGTTGAATTGACTTCAATTCAACTAGACTAATTTAAATTACTTGAACCAAACCATCTCTCTTGAAGATAGTTTGACTTTATGGAACAGTTTTTTTTTAGGGTTGTTTGATTCCTGGAAAGGTACAAAAAGATCTCGCAAACACTGCAACAAAACTAGCTTTTTTATTGTCGTGACTTTAATAACATTGCAGTTCCTACAGGATTTTTCTTAACAAATAAAACTATTTGTTTTATTACTGGAAACAGAACTCTTGCCTTGTGACGGGCTCACTTGTTAGTCAGAGCTTAATAAATGATTAATGATTTTTATTTGTTCCCCAATTTGTTCAAATTTGGTCATTACTGAGATTCTATCCAACATTGTTCTATTTAATGGCAATTATATTAGGTGATCAATTCTGCATTGTCACTGAGTGTGATATATACCCGCAAATCACCTGTTAGCTTCTCACAACTAATGGCATTCGTAAACAATAAACAACAATTGTTTATTGACCATTCATTCATGTTTATATTTAAAGTAAAGCTATTAATAATGTCATATTTAATAGTTAGTCTGCTCTAAGCTTTGTCAGTATTGCTATATTAATTAGCTGGACAATTTTCAGTTAATACTGCTTAGCTGATTGATTTATTTTGTCCACTTGCTAACTTACAATTATAGAAATTGTTCTTATCCGACTGGTTTTGTTTCGATATTTTAAAAAGGTATTGTTTTTTAAGTAAATTAATAATTAAGGAATTGATGTGACAGGACAATCAAAGAAGAAATAGTGTTATAAGGAATCATGGACTTTTTCGTATTTGATATTTCAATAATCTTCTTTATTAACAAAGTGTAAATTGAAACTAATTGAACACATCCAAGTAATTAGACATTGTTTCTTTTATTTAAAACTGGATTAAGGTGATTTTTTTCTTATAATGATTTCATTGCTTAGAAATAGAAAAAAAAAAACGGAATAAATTTCCATGTGGAACTTTGAAGTGAATTTATTTGTTGTTTACAATTCAAAAGTTGGATTAAACGACGACGTAAGAAATTTCTTATAATCTCAAAACGATTCATTTAAAATACTAACCTTTGACCTTTGGGGTGCAGTTTACCCTACCCTTTAGTAAACATGTGAAATAAAAAGCAATGTATATGAATTCTGAGGTAAAATGGATAAACAAACAAAAGTCTCCACACAAATGAAGTTTTATTCAACGCGTTTCGAACGTTGAACGCGTTTCGAACATCAGGAAGCGTTTCATCTTCCTGATGATGAACACAAAGTGTTCGGAACGCGTTGAATATAACTTCATTTGTGTGGAGACTTTTGTTGGTTTATCCATTTTACCTCAGAATGAGTAAATACCACACAATTACGGATTGCACAACTAATGATTTAATGTATATGAAATAGATTTTATTTGATAAATAAATGTCTGCTTGGAAAGTTTCAAATGAACTGAAATATATATACATTTTTTTTTATTTTCCTTGCCGTAATATATTTTCCACGTTAAATATATAAAGTAAAATACCACAAGAAAACAGAAAACATAAATAGCAAATAAAAATATTTATTTTTCTTTTCCGTTTTGGTATTTTACTTCATAGATTACACCACGATTTCTTATGACTATTCAGCATACTTGTATGGTGTCTAAACGATAGTAGGAAATTGGGAAATGAACCTGAGATCTTTGGTTCAAATTATCTGGTTCACGCTGTTCTCACTTGATTCTAAGGTAGTAGAATAAATTGTTATGGGGTACTCATTGTAGGGTAAATAGTTAATTAACATTCTCCACATATAGAAGATAATAGTAATAGGCTTCTATATGTGGAAACTATTTTATTAAGTTTTTTTAGCTTACATTTCTCACTTCAATTATTATTTTGGTCGATAGGTCTTGGTTATATTTCTGAATTTCTTACTGTCTTTTACACGTTAATTTTTATTTAACTTTTTTATATTCACTTGAATTATAGTATAAGTGTGTATATGTTTATATTTTTATAATTTACAGTTTAAACCCTATAAATTTTAATATCCATCCTTCTGTCAAATATCATTGTTTTAATCATTCAGTCTTGTAGTCGCTTATGACTCAGTTTCAGTGATTGATTTCAAGTATTGGTTTTACATGAAATTGTAGTCGAAGTATCAAGGAAAAAAAAAAGTATTGGTTTTGTGATGTTTTGTTTTTGTGATCTAACGGTGTTATGTGATGCTGTTTCTATACTATACTGCTAACTAATTCAGAGCGCAGGCTATTATTGAATAATGACAAACAAAGATAGGTAATATCTGATATAAACAGAATAATTTTAAAAAAATTGAAATCCAATCCATTACATATTTAGAAGAAGTAGGAAAAGATGAAGATTTACTCAGGTTTCTATAGAATTATAATGATCCAAGAGGGATTTTTTAAATTTAATAAAAAAAGTTACAATTTTTTTAATTTTAATGTGTCATATACGAAATATACTTTTAGCTTTTTTTCTAATTGGTATTGGAAATACCAATTAGAAAGTGACAACCCTGCTTTATTATAATGTAATTGTAATGCATGCGATACATTGTGTGGTATGTTCAGACAAATCGTCTGCTGCTTTATACACTAGTGTGTTCTGAGAAAGTGTGGAACACCCTTCACAGCAAAAGCAGTTGTTATATAACTGAATGTAGGAGTTACTGACTTTCAGGTAATTAAGAGTTATGTTCGGATGGTATTGATATAGCCTTAATGTGTTTGTGTGTGATACAAGAGCAGTCAATTTAGCGGTGTGCATGCTATGCTCCCTGAAGAAGACACAGCTAGGAAAGCGAGCAGGTGTTAGCGTGCGCACGCCGTGCCCTAAATGATAAACAGAGCGTGAGCTCATGTAAGATACAGGAGATAAAGTTTTGTTTCTCGTCGTATGTCATCTCAGTCGATGCCAGTTTCATCAACAGTGTCATTTAAATGTCGTTACCTGCCTAACTCCCATTATAGACACCTGCTTCCATTCATATTGTTTTTCTTCAATCTGCTTCATCTGCAGTATAATGTAGCAGATTGCTTCAATCTGCAGTTTTTCATTCCATCATTTTAAAAAAAAATTATTTAACTCTAATGGTTTAATATGAATTTCAATAACAATAGTTTTACACTAACTACAACCACCTTATAAAACCTTGCATCAATAAACAGCCAGTGCAGTTTGTCTATATTGTTGACAAAGCTGCAATCTTCCTCTTAAATTTAAATAGAAGGTATTTTGAAGGTGAATAGACTCTGTAACTGAATGTTTTATTTCGCCCGGGATATCAAACTGGTTTTGGTTTACAGATAGAGTGAATTGAATTGGTCTAGAAAGTTTACTTATTTGAGTCTTACGTTGAAATAGATAGTTTTTTTAAGCAAAAAAAATCCTTTTAGTTTCTTTGACAGAATCTGTTTAGTTCCTTTTACAGTATCCTTTTAGTTCCTTTTACAGTATCCTTTTAGTTCCTTTTACAGTATCCTTTTAGTTTCTTTTACAGTATCCTTTTAGTTCCTTTTACAGTATCCTTTTAGTTCCTTTTACAGTATCCTTTTAGTTCCTTTTACAGTATCCTTTTAGTTCCTTTTACAGTATCCTTTTAGTTCCTTTACAGCATCTTTATAGTTACTGTGATAGTATCCTTTTAATTTCTTTGACAGTTCTATTTTAGGTTCTTTGGCAGTACTTTTTAGTTTCCTTGACAGAATCTGTTTAGTTCCTTTTACAGTATCCTTTTAGTTTCTTTGAGAGACAAAGCACGTAGTAGACACAACGGCAAGTAACCCACTGGTTATTTTTCTTCTGTAGACGGATTACCCGAAAATTTGAGTCTGTAAGTGTATTACCTTACTCTGTGTGTTACTCTTCTTGAATTTTGAACTCGTGTATATATATATATATATATATATTATATCTTATATTAACAACATTATATTTTGTCAAGAATAATACTTATTTTCTTAAAAACATTTTAGGTTTTCGAATATATTTCTGCCATCTATGCTACAATCTTTAAGCTATAAAATTTAACAATCCTTATTTCAATCGACTTAAATCATTATCAGTTTTAAAGATATAGGACTTAATATGAAAAAGAATATAAGATTTGAAAAAAACAGGTTATGACAAAAAGGTTTACTCCAGGATTGTGCAATTATTTGTACACCATACTGGTTTACGGCCTTCACATAAAGAATAGAATGGATTGCTAAGGTTGAATAATTTATTACTACAGCGTGTGGATTTTTTCAGTAAAGCACCCTAGTGCAGTAAGGTTACCGTTTTTGTGCCACAGTTCAGACTATATAAATTGTTGGTCCAGATTTGCTTCCAGGTATATTGTTTTTGCGGTTATAGTAGGGCGTGAAAGACATATGTCCTTGTTCTGCAAACTCTCTCCTTCCTTCTAGCATCCCATCCAACGTCACACCTACTTCCTTGTGAATAAGAAAAAATACACCCATGTTATTAATATATATATAAATGAATTATTTAATAAACTAGATTCACAGAAAGAACACACATAAAAGAATCACAGAAACTGACTACAATATTTCGATTACCTCGTCATCATTAAGATAGATGTGAGTCGCTTCACAGACAGATGTTGACTGAAGAATGAATGGCTGCAGAGCTACTCACATTTATCTTCCTGAAGACGAAGCAATCGAATTGGTCTTTTATTTTCGGTTAAATTATCATCTGGAGAGAAAAGCAACAGGGGCCAAGATGGCAAACTCCAAATGTTTTTTTTTTCTGCTGCATTTGATTTCCCTTTATTTTAGAGAATATTAGATTTTTAAATAAAATCTCTAATTTTATTTAGAAAATTAGAGAATAATTGCGTGCACCAGTTTCCTCTTTATCTATAGCTTACATATGAGTAATTACATTTGTATATTATGTTGAAATGTATATATATATATATAATATCAATGATCAAACCAAAATATGAAATGGGGAAACAAGACCAAGACCCCTCGACCGTAACAAGCGGTCTTGGTCTTGTTTTCCCATTTCATATTATGGTTTGTTCATTGATTGTTATTTCACGTGTTTAAGTGAAATATTTATATATATATATATATATATAATGTTATGTATATATGTATAATGATTATATATGTATGTTATGATGTACTCGTATGTATCAGTATGTATAAATAAATATATATAACTGAGTTGAGTTTGACTCTGACAAAGGCCGCTTTTTACGGTTTTCTCATTTCTTATCGTGGTTTGATGTTGATTGTTATTTCACGAGTTTATTGTGAAATCTTGTTATATATGTATATTATAACCTTAAAAAGCACTTTTATTCGGTATTGACTAGTTTTCTAGAATACGTCAAATTTGTGTAATACTTTTTTCGGTATTTGCAGTTATCTATAACGTACAGTATTGGTACGAAATACAAAGATTTTGGGTTGGAGACTAAGAAACCGAAAATGTGTAAACAACTATGTTAATTAAGGCTATACTCGTAGGTCATTCTTAAACAGGAGACTTATTCTTGTTCTCAGACCTATTAGACATCAACTGACAGTTGTGTTGGTATCAAGCTAAGAGTTGTGTGGGTTTGGACATCTTTTTTACCTGACTTTTTTATATTAAATACTTACATCATAAATGAAAGAGGGCAGTTTATCGTTTTTTGGTTGAGGTCTTTAAAACAAAACTAAAGTTATATTTTAAGCGAAAGAAGTTTCAAAAATAACATGACACATTCACAGGCCATGAATTTTTCCCCCTCCGTGTGGGGCGCTCTCTTGAGCAAGAAGCAGGAATTTGGCTGTGTCCTTGAGGGGAAGTGCGCAGGCGCCGCATTCCCGCACTGTCACTGCCCGTGTGACAGTATCGTCTTACCCAAACAAAAAGCTATCACTTTCCCTCCTTCTGATATATGGAAATGAACATGTCAACACTCCTGTATTCAATAGAACTTAATTATATCTCGAAATTATATTAAATCTATCTAGACAGAGCTGTTTGCTTAAGTGTATGTTAGTGCCTCATACGAATTGTCACCGTTTAATAGATTTTGTTAATATTTTGAGTATCCTTAATTCCAAGGAGAAAAACCATACACATGTTTCAATTCAAATGAGGTAACTCGTGCAAGAATGTTGCACTTTGAAACGTCAACTGGCATATTATTTACACCACCTGTTGGATCTGAATTAATTACGAAACTAGCACAAACTTTAATTGATAGCATTTCTTGATTGGACAGCAAAACAATAACAAGGCTATCAAGTGTCTGTGTTTACTTGATCTTGCCTCTCTCTCAACACAGTAAAAGAATAAAAAAAGTTCTTGTTATAATGTTATATTCATCAAAAAGAGTTGCCTGTAATTATTTATTTATATTCAATAACAATAAAATAACAAAAATACAAAACATAGATGTATGTTATGATAATTTAAACAAACAGTTCATAATATTCTTGAAAGAATATTACTACTATAGCGACATGTTTGTTAATCGCTCTTAACCAACAAAAGAACGAATGAATCATTTTCAGCTGCTTCCCTAACTTTCTGATTGCCTGATCATTACGCTAAGAAAAAGTGTACGAAAGGAGTGGATGAGCGGTAACACATGTTCTGTTTGCATACAGTGAATATTTCTCTGTGCCAATCGGTTTTGATTCATGTAGCCAAGAATGATCAGGTAAAATAAAAAAAGCCGGTAGCTGTCAACCGGGTGGGTTTTCTTTAAATCTGAAAAGCAACCCAGTTGCAGTGCACTGCTGGGCAGTCCTTTATAATGTTCAGGGCCGTCAGCTTTACGTTCCTTCTGTAATATGAAAAAAAAAACTAAAAACTTATTTCTTTTAGCTAACGAAAATAACGGTAGCGCAAACAATTCTCGACATACGTTTAGTTACGTTCCGAACAGCCGAAAGTAAGTTAGAAATCAACGTTAAGTTGTTATTGTACGTTCTAGTAATGTATACTGTTCATATTGTACTATAATACATTAATTAAATTACCGTATCTTATAAAACACCTCTAAATCATATATTATAAATATAAGATTATAAAATAATAAAATGTAATTTCAAAGACGTAAATTAAATTCAAGAAATATACATGTATTTTGTAATTTAAATTAAACAAGTTTTATTCAAAGTTAGTTACGTTTGGTACTCAAAGCATATATAAATTCAAATTAACGAACATAAAAATTTTGTTTTATAATTCGGAAAGTTAAATTTATTTTTTTGGCATTTTTATATTAACATTTTGAACGTTAAATAAAAAAAACGTAAATGAATTGATTCATTTACAAATTTACGTATTTATGAATACGTAAGTCAAGGATTGTCTATATATGTACACACAGTAATGAGATACCATGTAAGATGTAATCGTGCATGGTAGTATTTGAATTCACAGTTATGAGATACCATGTAACATGTAATCGTGCATGGTACAATATAGACACACAGTAATGAGATACGATGTAAGATGTAATCGTGTATGGTACTATATGGGCACACAGTAATGAGACACGATGTAATATGTAATGGTATGTGGCTCCTTGACAGTTCCGGAATAACAACATAAATGAAAAAATACTGATGAATACCATATGTAATGGTATTGTGGCCCTACAGTTGTTGAATTATCAGATAATGAGATAACCGAATGTAATATGTAAATTGGTAATGTGGCCTACTACATTGGATATTACAAAGTAACTTGAGATACCATGTGAGATGTAATTGTTTATGGTATATATGGATTATCACAGTTATTATGAATTAACCAATGTAAAGATGTAATAGTAAGGGTGGTGTGCACCATTAACATGGATACACAGTAATGAGATACGACTGTTAAGAAGTTTCGGTAATCGTGTAATCGTGTAATGGTTACTAATAAATGGGCACACTAGTAATGAGACACGATGTAATATGATAATGGAAATATGTGACCCTACATGGATACACAGTAATGAGATACGATTGTAATATGTAATGGTATGTAGAAAAGACCCTACATGGATACACAGTAATGAGACATCGATGTAATATTGATAAAATGTGTATGTGGCCCTACATGGATACACAGATAATGAGACTAAGATGTACATATGTAAATGGTAGTGTGTTTTCCCTACATGGATATACAGTAATGAGATACCATGTGAGATGTATTATTGATATATATGGTAGTATATGATACACAGTATATGAGATACCATGTAAGATTGTATAAGTATGTGAGCCCTACAATGAGATAACACAAGTAATGAGATACGATGTAAGATGTACAGCAGTGTAATCGTGTAATGAAAAGTAACCTATATGGGCATTTCACAGTTTAATGAGACACCGATGTAATATGTATATGGTAATGTTGTTGCCCTACATTTAGTGATACACAGTAATGAGACACGATGTAATATGTAATGGTATGTGGCCCTACATGGATACACAGTAATGAGATACGATGTAATATGTAATGGTATGTGGCCCTACATGGATATACAGTAATGAGATACCATGTGAGATGTAATTGTTTATGGTAGTATATGGATACACAGTAATGAGATACCATGTAAGATGTAATCGTGCGTGGTACTATATGGATACACAGTAATGAGATACCATGTAAGATGTAATAGTATGTGGCCCTACATGGATACACAGTAATGAGATACAATGTAAGACAATTAATGTATTATTCTTACACTTGAGGAAAGGTTTCCCAGGAATATTAAACAACATAAACTGAAACAACAAAGCTTCTTTCTGAAAACCCATCATTAAGCTGGTCATTGTGTAAGGTTTGTTTGAATTATCGTAGAAAGATCGAAATCAGAATCCTCGAAACTGAGTACAACAGTTGACACTTTGTAAATGCTACCATAAAGTTATCATTTTATCATTACAAAAGAAACTTTAGAAATCTATTAAAATTTATTTATTTATTATATATTATTTATTCATTAGTTTATTTATTAAACTTTAGAAGACAATCTAATAGATATGTAATAATAAAGGCGGGTGGTGATTCGTACAACACAAGTTTTAAACATGAGGTTGTCAGCAAGCTTCTCACAGTCGTTTTCAAGAAAGGTTTTTCCGGTATTCGCTAACGTCCTAACATTTTTATAATTATAATCAACTTGATATAGTCTCTTCAGAACTGCAAACATGGAAACACTGAGAAAAAAAAACCAAAAAAGTTACGTCAGAGCCAAAAACACGAACACCATATATTACTGCAACTTCTTTCTTCAAGTTTTTAAGTCATCTACCTGGTGTAAAACTTCATGTAAATATGTGTAACAACTAGTTTCGTTTGTCCATCCGACATTTTCAAGTTCAAATTAACCCTTAAAAAATTACCTTTTTTTTTCTTTTACACCGGATAGATGACTTAAATGTTATAAAGAAGTGTTGCTAGTATGAAAAAAACTTGAAGAAAGAAGTTGCAGCAAAATATGGCGTTCTTTTTAATGAGGCATGTATTAAAGAAGAACTGTTGCCTAAATTCACAGATATTTATATATATTGAAAGTATGAAAACCTCAAGTTAGCAAAATTATAAAAAAAGGATCCAAATCAAAGTTAAACTTTTTAATAGAATGATATAAATGCTAATAGAAAGCAGTCTTTAATTACCTGGCTGTTCAGTGTAAAATGTTATTGAATAAGGCAACATTGATTTCAACTAAAATTTGGTTTTGTTATAAGGAGGTCAATGGGAGAAGTACTATTTGGAAAGGGAATGAAGCGTAAATAGTATGTTTAGTGAATGATAAAGGTGCGCTTTGATTTAATTACTCTAATGGAATGAGAGAGAGGTGTTGGCAGAGAATGCCCTCCGCTCCCACGTGCTCCACAATGGGCCTTCCCAGTCTCCGGAATTAGCCTTAAACAGATCTTCGCCCATCCATAACCTTTCCAAACAATATTAAACCGTCTCTTTGTTCTTCTAAAATGCTTAACGATTTTATCCCTCTATCCTTTCTCCTCTTTTTCTTCCTTTCAATTAAATTAACTAAAGAGAAATGGCAATAAAGAGTTTCATTGTGGGTTTTATTCAATTTAGAATTCGAATAATATAACTGTCTTGTATAAAAAGTCAAAGTTTGTTGTATATCAGTCTTATGGTGTTTATTAGTATATATATTATATGATTTTATATGCTTCAAATAAAATTATCTAGAATATTTTGATGTAGATTTGTCTGAGAAGTCAACTTTATTTGCAAAACAGTACAGAAAACCGCACACTAACCAACGGGTCGCTAACTAATTAACAAACAATAACAGTCATTCCACTTACCGCTTGCTCTGCGCTATTTTTATCTTGTTATCTGTTTAACTTGTCTATTCCTCTTCCAGTGTCTTAGATCTTTCCTCACACTAATTTGTAAAGTAGGGATCTGTAAGTGCCTTACATGCGACAAGCCGGGTCTGATGGTCATACCACGTATATTCTTTCAGATGGGTATACAAGATTTTCAATATTCTACTTAAAAAAAACAAATAGATTAATTACTGGATTTGAATTCCGAATTTGTTGGCTACATCAATAAGCGACCTTCTAGAACTCACCTGATGCCTAGCAGAGAAAACAAAACTGCAACTATATAAGTTGCTAACTGATCGAATTGACCTGACTCTGAGTATATAACGTATGAATATTCAATATGAGCACTGACTGAGGGTTTAGATCAATGAAGGCAATGCTATGGTCAGAAAGTAGAGAAAGTCAAAGAGAAATGGTCTGTTGACAGAAAATAAAACATAATGTCTGTTTTACAGTTACACTTGTTAGGTATGTATACCTTACCTTCGAACATGTCCATCTTCACAGCAAAGGCGCACTGAATTTGTACAATTTTTATAAATTATATCTTAGTAGCTTAGATTGTCCAGTATCATTTATCAGCTACAGTATGGGTGCTCATTAGGGGTGAAATTCACCCCCAGGGGTTAATTTTGGGTTTTCAGGTGATGAATTGTGACCTAGGTTAGCTTACAGAGTGAGGAAAACAATATAGGTTTTGATTTATTAATTTTAAATTATAAATATTATTTTGATTTAATAGTACATTTAATCATAACTATTTTTAATCACATTTAATTTAAAAAAATCTATGATAAACATATTCAATGTAAAGTTATACATTATATATATATATATATTTGTAAAATTTGGAAGCAGTCCTTCTTTTAAGCATATTTCGTTGAACATGTCGGTTATAACTTAATTAACATTCTCCAACGTTTGATAAGAAGAAGAAGTATTCAGAAAACTTGATAAAACTATGATAGAAAATGACATCAGCGATAATACGGTCATTTCAAGAATATATCATATGATAATAATATATATATATATATATATATATATCAATGATAAACCCCAAAAGTAAAATGATTTTTAGCGATATTTGCATATTATTTAGAATGCTTTTTAAAGAAGGGGGAGGGGGGGATGACATTGTGTCAAATGCAAGAGAGGAGTGGATTGGCCAAGCAAGACTGAAAAATCCCAGGCTACAGGGCCTTGTGTTCTAATCCATTAAACGTTCGTTGTTTGGGGCACCCAAATTTTGATACTATTCCAAATGAACAAAAGATTTTTTTAAGAAAGGAAATAATGAAGGAATCATTTGTTTTTAGGAGCAGCAGAGGGGTGGAGGAGGAGACCAAGGAACGTCTGGGGGAGGACCTGGTGATCGGCATGGAGAACGGGCCGCACCGGGAGATGCCCATCGATGTGCCCGACTCCTTTCTGCCGAGTACAAAGACACCGCCTCGCTACCCGCCTCCCAGACCTCAGGTACTTTACTCAGTCAAACTTACTCTGTCTCAATGCAGTGGCGTAGAAGCGGGAGGGGGGGGGGGTCTGCACCGGGCGGCACTCTCAGGGTGGGCATATTGAAGAAGGGTGTAAAAATAGAAAATAAAAAAAATTAAAATCTGAAATGTATACGAAAATGAGTTTTTGAGGTCGTAATTGTTTTTATATTTTATGTGTCTAATTCTGTTTTTAAACGGATTTTTCAACTTATTTGTAAATTAAATAGTCCTTAGACGTGGGGTGATTTCTCTGCCTTCGACCTCTCTTCTAGTCTTCTCCTGAAGACGAATAACAGTTCGAAATATTAAATTCAGTAAGTGCACATTTTATCGTTTTCTGTGTCCTGTTTTATGTAAATTAAAAATAAAATATTTTGAATTTTTCAAAACTATTTTTTAATGTGGATGAAAGTTTATTATATTTGTTCTGCATTTTCCGTTAATTTAATTAACAATTTTGTTTATGATTCTAATTAAACGTTTTTGTTTTGAACAATCTTCGGTATTGTTTGATGATGACTATACGAGTGTATGTATACGAATACTGTAATAAGATGAAAGTCTGGCGCTAATAACAGCAGTCTATAATTAGATGATTATAATTTTACGAAAATAAATATTTTGAGGATTTTCTTCAATTTTATAACGGATTATCAACGGCCAGCTTTGTGAGGGTGGGGTGGGGGGATTCTATGACTGTCCGGGCGGCAAAAATAGTTGCTGCATCACTGCCTCAATAGAAGGCATTCTAAAGACATACTCGTTCAAAATTATCCTTTCTATCAAATTTATGATTTCATCATTATTTCTGCAAATTCTTGAACACCATCTATCTTTCACTGCGTCCCAAAGTTATAGGAAACAGTGTAGACGTGTTAGTTATTATAAGAGACTCTGAAGAGTAGTTATTTTTATGAAGTTGTCAACACTGCTTAAGTAGTTAACTTTTTAAGTAGCGTACTTCTCGTATTCCTTCCAAGTTCCTGCTTAGAGTTTGATTCACCGGACTTAGTTTCTAACAGGTCTAATTCAACAAAAATGTAACTTACTAAATTATAGTGAATAAATAATAACTTTTTATTGGTATCGAAATGATATTTACAATCAAATATTATTTGATTTCGATATAATATAATGTAATTAATTGATACATAATATAATGTAAAAATAAAAAACTGTTGTCTTGCTAGATGAAATCAAATAGGAAAAGCTGAATTTATTGGTTCGATAGTATATAAGCAGAGAGAATTACTTTATTCCAGTTTTAGTCCTTTATAATAGTTGTAAATACATTGAGTTCTCCATATTATCTTATTTTAATCCATTTTTATTAAATGATTGCCAACATTAGAATTAGTAAACGAACAAACTACCCATGGGGCAGACTGCTTGTTTAAGCAATTCACGGGCGTTAAGAATAAACCTAGCGACTGACGAGGGTGATTCATGATGATAGAGAATGTAAAATATTAAAAGTGATATAAATATATATATAAATAAACTAGATTCATAAAAAGGACACACATAAAAGATATCACTGAAACTCACTACTATATTTCGATCGCGACGTCATCAGGTAGAGAGATAAAGAAGTAAGTCGCTCCGAAGAGAAGTGACGACATAAATCATGATACATAGAAAGAAACGTAACGAAGGACCCACTTTTCAATATTTTGGCCGCTATAACGTTCGAAATATTGAAAACGTGATTCCTTTGTTGCTTTTTTTCTATATGTGATAGCTTATTTTAAGTGTATAAGTCCTTTTTAATTGGATTTTGATTATATATATACTTAAAATAAACTGTGATACATAGAAAGAAACATAACAAAGAGTCACTTTCAATAAATCGACCGCTACAACGGTTGAAATATTGAAAAGTAAGTCTTTGCTATATTTCTTTCTATGTGGCACAGTTTACTTTAAGTGTTATCTGTCCTGGCGGACCGTTTTTCGTTTATCATGGTATATCGTTTATCATATATGTATAACATTAAATTACAAAAAACACGACACAGAAAAAAGATCAAATACACACTTACAAAATTCAATATTTCGAACTGTTGTTCGTCATCAGAAAAAGGCTAGAAGAGAGGATAAGGTGAGATAGATCTCCCCATGTCAAAGGATGGAACGCGAGTCATTGCGTCCTTCGACATGGGGAGATCTCTCACTTCGACCTCTCTTCTAGTCTTCTCCTGAAGACGAATAACAGTTCGAAATATTAAATTCAGTAAGTGCACATTTTATCGTTTTTCTGTGTCCTGTTTTATGTAATTTAAATTTTATAGTCCGTGTGGACCGTTTATTCAATTTAGTAAACGCATACTTGTATTCTTTATATAAAGTATATATAATACGTGGAATGACAATCGATAATCAAACCACAATATGAAATGAAAAAAAAAAGACTACGATCTGTCAACCGTAACAAGCGGTCTTCGTCAGAGTCAAAAACCCAACTGAGGTCATAAAGTATATATATTTATATATATAATATATATATATATATATATATATATTATATATATTATATATATATATAGTTTTCTATGGGTTGTCCGGGAAAGGAATATGATTCGATGCGATGTTGACCAATGGGAGTAGAGTTACAGGTCCAAGCGTAAGGTCCCAGTTGCCCGCTGCTCTATACCTATTGGCAGAACGCAAAGGCTTTTTGCTGAGCAGCGGCAACTGGGACCTTACGCTTGGACCTGTAACTCTACTCCCATTGGTCAACATCGCATCGAATCATATATATATATATATATATATATATATACTTTAATGATGAAAATGGTCAATTAATTTATAGAAACAAATATACATTGATAAATGAAGGACACACACCTACAGTTTCTAATTTTTGGTTTTTACCGTCATCAGGAGAGTAAAGAGGAACTAAAAAGAGATGTTGGAGACAGACTCTGCACCAGTCTGCTTGGCTTCCTTCTCCCTTCTATCTTGATGACGGTTCAAACCAAAAATTAGAGACAAAAAGTATGTGTTTTTCAATTATCAATGTATCTTTGTTTATATTGAACTTTTTCTACTTAGAGTCGTATTTGATAGTTAAAGTATATTACATATATTTTATAAAGAGTGAAATAAAGAATAATTGTTGTGCTTTATTCTAAGAAAAAACAAACTCTTAAAAATAATCTTTGTATATTAATGTTAAATTAACTATAAATATTATGAATAGCTAATTTATTTCATTTTATAATTGTTGCAGTGAATTTATAGTTTCTATGTGATTTGAATAGTTAAGTCACTTTTTGTACTTAAGTAATTATCTTGAAATTTGAATCTATTGATTATTGATTGTTGTCATAATTTTGAAAATAGATGTAATTCATTCTTACATCAATTGATGCTAACTAAATTAAGTTAAATAATCAGATTGAATACAAGTTACTCTTGCATGTATTATATTCCCTCTCTCTTCGACCTCTCTTCTAGTCTTCTCCTGTAGACGAATAACAGTTCGAAATATTAAATTCAGTAAGTGCACATTTTATCGTTTTCCTGTGTCTTGTTTTATGTAATTTAAATTTTATAGTCCGTATGGACCATAAAATTTATTTACATTACAATTAATTACATTAATTCCCATATTAATGCAATTAAATGCGTTTATTTTTAATTTTTAGAATGAGCAAACTTTGTAGAAGTTGATAGTTAGTATTTTTTTTACACTATTATTAAAAAGAGGCAAATTAAGTACGATAAAAAATCGTACGATAAAGTATGACAATGTACCTTGCTGGTCATTCAATAGTGTGAAAAAAATAGGTTTATTTTTCACAATAAAAGAAATATATTTATCAACTTTTATTAAGGTAGATCTGATGGTGAGACTTACATCGTGTTTACAAAGTTATGGATACACACCCGTACATAATCAGTCTTTATAAGGGAAATATCAAAGAATCAAAGTCTAAAAATTATTTCGTTTTACAATGGCATAATCTGCTGAAAACAGCAAATGATTATAGAGGAAAACAATATGAATTGATGAGTACATAATTAAATCAACGATGTGGTTAAGGTGATAGGGTCCTTCCACGTAGCAGATGCCTCTGGAGAGCCGATTAGAATAATGTATAACTGGTTGAAATTTGTTGAAAGTTTGCCAGGATTCTTTGTGAAATGCTATATTATTTAAGGGTTGTCTGTCAAAGGGATTTAAGATTTAAATGATTATTAAGTTGACCGAGTGGAGCTGACGCCCTTTTAGTCAAGTTTGATTCAGCCTTTGTTTCTCAATCCATTGTTATTATTACAGACTATCGAGGCAGTCCTTGGATTAGTCTCCGGCCAACAAGAAGGCCTCATTGTTTCTTCATATCCTCCTACTTAATTTATCAGAAGTCATTTAAATAATTTAATAATCATTCTTGTTTCAGGCTACATTAAGCGAACTTTAATTTAAAACGCAGTTAGTATACCGTCTACTGTTCGCCACTAGTAATTAGTCATAACATAGCGACTAATAATGCGAGACTAATCAGAATAGTTTATATTCATCTTAATAGGTAACTTTAATTATCTCTACTGAACAAAGAACTGCGCATACTTTATCCTAAATCTCAGCAATATGTGTATCGTGTGTCAATCTGTATGTCTAGCTCTTTTAATGAAAGCATCTGGTTTGTAGAAGAATCTTTGGGGACATTTGTTAACAAGGATAACTTAAGAAAAAGACATTATGAGTAACATAAAGTTGAGGAACCAAGGTAGCCCAGTGACAACTCCTCTCTTACTGCTCGAAGATCAGGGGTTCAATACCTACTCTGGTCCTCAGATGAAATAATCCGAGCATTTAACCTCAGAGGTGACGTTAAGCCGTCGTTGCGATGTCTTGTACCCGTTAGAGATCCCATCTCTAAATTCAATTAAGTTAGGCAAAATTCAGGAGTCCCAATATTGAATGTTCATTGTGTGCTATGATAAAAAGCCAATGTTCGGCCTGTGTGTATTCTCTTGTGATAGTATCACTGTAACCTTACATGCAATTCAGGGTGAACGGATAGAAAGAAGTATTTGTCTTTATAAGAGAGAGTATATGCTTTTGAGACGTTTACTTATCAAGAAGCACATACATTCAATTCCATTCACATATTAAGTATGACAGTATTGATTATGATGAACACACCATATTCATGTGCTTAGTTTAAAGTTATAACCGAAAAAACCTCAAGTTCTAGCTACGGTCGTACTATCATGTCAGAATGAAATGAATATCTGATTGTATTAACGTTATACAAAAACGAATCAATAATAAATTCAGTACTTCTTACCAGAATGACTAATGTTACTTTGGTACTTTGGTTTGTGGACTTTGCTACTTAGCATTTTGATTGGCTCATTCTCAGGTTATCTTGCATACTGGCATCCAGGTACGGATGCCTCCGTACAATATTTGTGAGTATTTTTTACTAAATATTTTTAGTAAATCATTTTTTAGGTATGGAAAAAAATGACCTTCATTGAATTGTCAAATAAATGATATGTTCGTTATTCCAAGTTTAAGAATATGTTAACGCTAGATTTAAAATAGAGTGATTTCGTTAGTTCTACAACTGAGCGCTAGTGGCGCAAGTAAGTTGTATCCCTTTTCCATATCACCTGTTATCAGTGCATAGTTTTAGTTAGCCTTGTTTTCAATACTTATTGAATGCAGTACTTGTTTATTCTTCTTATTGTATTTAGATTATAATCCTGTTGATGGCCAGTGAGGACGAAAGCTTGATTTAAATTAATAAATGTGTTTTAAATTTTAAAGTTATAAATATGCCTTGGGTGAATTACTGAATCAGTTAACAGTGCAACATCGTAAAATGTTTGGGAAAAGAACATTTACTTAAAAGGATCTTCAATAGAGAAGCCACTCTGGTTTTCAATATGTATATCTTATAACCAATAGGAAAAAGACCAAAAGACAGCTGAGAGGTGAACAAAGAAGATGGAGGAAGTAAAAAATGAATGTGAAATATGCATAATATATAGCATCTTATTTATTTATATCTTATGGAAACAAGTGAAGTAATCAAATGTTTATGAGTGCAATAGAGAATTAAATATCTAATAGAAAGAATCAATACGGAGCTATAAAGATAGGATAAACAACTGAAAGTTATCTTTTTTACTCTGGAAGATGGATGACATCCCAAATAGTTTGGGTGGATTACAAGGTAAGAAAATTATGAGGCTATGTATTATAAGGAAGGAAAGATAATATTATTAATTAAAATGCATTTTTAATTGTTACTAACAACTTCTGTGATACAAAGAATAATATTATTGCTCCATTTTTTTTAATACATATCTTATTGCTTTGATTTAAACTTTTCAAGAGTGTACTAGTTAGAGTCAGTTCTACAGTTTGCAGCCACTTGCAGTATCACACACTACAAGTATCATATGTATAACACTGACTTAAAGTTTGCCTCAAAGTATTTGACAAATGTGAAAATTAAATTCGGCAACTCATATTCTTTATATGCACACAAAAGAATCCATATTGCCATATAAATGTGTTTTAAATTTTAAAGTGTTATACATGCTCTGGGTGAGTTACTGTATCAGTTAATGTTACTACATCGTAAGGTTTTTGGAAGAAAAAGGCCATATTGTTCGTATGCCTTATTGATACAACAAAATGAATATTCTACTTTGGAAGTCATATATTTTCCTCTCGAGTCTACTTAGAGTAGGGATCTTTAACTGACATGGTAAAGGCTCGGGACCGACAGTTAAGCATTCTTTCCGAAGGACGATCCATAGTACTATCAACGACCTTTTATTAAGGCATGTATTTTTTGTTCCTTGTTTTGTACGATGAACTCTTCAGCTGATAAGGTAGCTGTAACCTTTATCAGCAATACCTGTAGAAGTGTGTTATGCTATATCTATCTCTGTATTACTTTCGTCATAACTTCTATCTAACGTCCTATGAGTTTTTCATTTTATATATATATATATATATTATATATATATATATATATATATATATATAGAAAAGACCCTCGGGAAACCTCACCTTGTCACTACCTGTTGATAACTTCCGTTGTTATGTTTACGTGCAATTGACTTTGCGAATAGTTTATTTGAGTTTTTTCAGTTTAAAATTATATTACTTTTTTTTTTTAAGTAAATTGTGAAACTACGATTCTAAATAACATCCTTGATAATGGTCGATGAAGACCGAAACATGTCGATATACAGAAATAAAAATTTTGGAGAACTGATTTATCTTGTCCCAAACTTATGGAAGCCAGAGGTAAGAAAATTTGAAAAATTAATTCGAAAATGTGTCGAAATTGAAATAGGCATAGGTTTTAATAGAACACACACACACACACACACACACATATATATATCAATGATCAAACTACAATATGAAATGAGAAAACAAGACTTAAGATCTTTCAACCGTAACAAGCGGTCTTCGTCAGAGTCAGTTGGGTTTTTGGCTTGACGAAGACCGCTTGTTACGGTTGAAATATCTTAGTCTTGTTTTCCCATTTCATATTGTGGTTTGATCATTGATTATTATTACACGTGTTTATGTGAAATCTTTATATATATTTGCATAATGTTATGCAAACGTATGTATGTATGTATGTTTTTGACTGTGAATATATAAATTGCCTTAATTTTTTTCGTGTCTGTATAGCACTGCCTGGTTTGTTAGCAAAATGAAGTTTCATCGTCTTTTAGAGAACTAATATTGTTTTTAATAATTAAATCTGAGATGGTGGTCAGGAAACAGGCTGGACTTCCTGCATGCCAGGACTCTATTAGTAGTCGACGGGAGTCCCTTAAATAGTTCCTCTCACCTTGAAGTCATTCATTATTATTAATTTAATTCTTCAACTATTAATAGAATCAATAAACTGCCCACGATTGTTTCTTTAGCACGCTCTCGCTGGTGCCTCTTTGCTATAAACCATAGCTAGTGCACGCCAGAACGCTTTATATTTCAACAAAAATCAGAGGCAAATAATGATATTTATTTTATGAGAAGTACTCCTTATGTTAATATCTACACACCGCTGTAGTATAAATAATCTGTAAATATTAAAAAAAAAGTTTGCGAGAGAGAAGCCCTGGCCCCACCCGACCCGAAATTCGGACTGGTTCGGGCTCTGACTCTGGTTTAAGATGTTATCTCTAGTACTGCCTCGGTAAGGTGATGGGTAAATAACTCTTTTAAGTTTATATTTTGGTTTTTTATCTGTAATCAGTTCAACATTTTCTATTTATATTTTATATTATAGTTGTAACCGACTTTTATATTAAGTTGAACACAAAGTGAGCTCGTCGACGTTATAGAAAATCTTTTATGTGGAGACTTAGTGTCCCCCTTGTTATAACCATAATCATGTAATGTGATTTCTTTATTTGTACGTGGGTTGACATGATATGACACAAAGACAGTAACTGGTCCAGAGTACTGTGCTTGTGGACCACTGTAGTAGCCCAAGTCAAGGTGTCCAGCAAAAAAATAGTTTCTGTTTCATTATTTATGAAATTCGTATAAATAAGTAAGTTATAAATTAAGTTTATAACAAAAAACAGGTGGTTGACTCCTGCTAAGTTATAAGTTTGAGGACTTTACTGATATCCATATGGATTCGGTCGTTCCTCCGAAAGAGAAGTGCCTATTTTCGTGAAACCTGAACTCACTTCCAGAGTGAATACCAGTTTTCAAGTCCACCTGCCAAGCGATTCACCTTATCCAATGGTAAAGACCGAAGGTCTAGCTCCCTCTTGTTGCTACGCCAGGAACCTTCCGAGAAGAAGTCAGTCCTTCCTGGGTGAGGAACTACAGCCACCACGAGTCCAACACCAATGACAAAAAAAAGTAGAAATTTAATAAAAATGTAATATTATTAGATATTAAAAGAAGCAGTTGAAAATAATATTATAACTTCAGCTGTCATAAATAATTTTTCTTTTCAAAAACATCATATGCAAATTTTAATTGAGAAATTAATTTTTTCCACGATTTTTTAGAGCCTATTATGTAGTTTAATAAAATTCAAGATAATCTTTTTTTGTAAGCAATGATGATCATTTTTTTGTATGTTTTGTCAATACTAGTTCTTATTATTTCATAATTATTATAAAATTCCAAATGAATGGCTTTGTTCATTCATCTCAAGTCATGATGGCTTCAAATTATGAACCTCTTTATATAATAATATTTTATTATATATATATACCATGATGAACGAAAAAAGGTCCAGCAGGACAGATAACACTTAAAATAAACAGTGACACATAGACTGAAAAATTGAGTCTTTTGTTATGTTTCAGTCTATGTGTCACTGTTTATTTTAAGTGTTATATATATATATATATATATATATATAAGTAATGCCGGCCCGCGAGAGACGCCGGCCCGCGAGAGACTAGAGGGTTGAAGTCCGTATCAACATTGCCTCTCCTATAAACAGAAGGAGCTGACTAATAAAACTCGATTCTTGTCTTCAATCACGTGCGAGCTAGTTTATTTAAATTCCTTTTTTTTAAAAACCTATTCATTACCCGGACACGCGTAACTGGTGCCGAAACCCGGGATCATTCGCCAACTGTTTAATAGTGTAGTGTTGTGTCCAGTGTAGAAACCAACATGACGAGTAAACAGACAACAGGAGCCGATGTTAGGCTCGCAGTGAAAATAGAACAAGCGAGAGTAGCAAAAGCAGGGTACCTGATGAACCTATTAGATTCGATAAAGAGGTTCGAGGGTGATGCTCGAGAGTTGGACTTGTTCATAGAGAGAATGGACTCCATCAACGAGCAGTTAGTCACAACTCAACTAGACCCAGCTACAGACAAGAACATCAAGACCTACTTCCTCGCCAGGGTCAGCCTTACGGTGATGCTGGAGTTAGGACTTACGTTTTGTGCGGAGTGGAGTGCGGTGCGAGCAGCCCTTAAGGACAGATATGCTGGAGCCGCAAAGCCTGTAGCTAGAAGTGCGCTAAAAATTTTTGAAATGCGGAAGGAGAATGGTGAGACCTGCGCTGAGTTCGGGCGCAGATTGGGGGATGCGACAAGGAAATTAACTATGAAGATAAATGAAAAGTGCACAGACAGTCAAGAAGCGAAATGGAGAACGACGATATATGAAGAGATAGCCAGTGAAATTCTCCTCAAGGCAGCTCCAGAACGAGTGAGAATGGCCCTCCGTATCATGAAGCCCACTAGTCTCGAGGAGACAATTAATGCCATCCGGGAGGAAGAAATGGACCGAGAAGATAACGGTGTTATATACAGAGGGAAGTCAGAAGGAGGATGGGCAGTTGTGACCAGGAGGAGAGTACCTCAGGATAGGCAATTCAGAGCAAGAGCCTATGAGGATCGAGGACAAGGGAGGTATTCACAGGAGAGGAAGCCACGGGGACGTTTGAAGAGAGAAGATCTCAAGCCAGGAGGAACAGCTATGAGGCAGTGGGAGGCTACACGCGAAGAGAGAAGCCAGTAAGAAGAGGATGTTGGGAGTGTGGTGAACTCGGTCACTTCGCGCGAGAGTGTCCGTATTTATATCGCAAGGAGAGACCACGAACGACACAGTATAGACCAACACCAAGAGATGAGCCCATGGAAGTTAACACAACCCGGCGGGAGAAGATGTGGGGCAGGAGAAGACAAAAAGGGGAAGGCTCTTCAGAGGACGGGAGCTCATCAGAGTCAACAGGGTCGGAGCAAGAGACATCGATAGAACGACACGAGCGCTGGTACGAGCGAGGGAAGTGGCCTTCACTGGAAGAGACTCGTGGTGGGAGGATCGCTAGTCGAGAGAAGAGGAAGAAGGATTGAAGGTTAGGCGAGAGGTATATAGGCGAGCAACAGAGGAATAGCATAAGAGGTAAGCTCCCTATATTTTTTTTTCCCAAATGGAAGACTAAGTGTTTGGTAGATACAGGGTCAGATAGCACAATTATGGACAATGAAGTGGCAAAAAGGATGGACAATTATTCAGGGCTGACACCGTGCAACTGCACCTTGGTCACCATGGCAGGAAGGAAGAGCCTGGTAGGCGAATTACAGGTAGAGATGGGAGAATTAATAGGAGAGACCTTGGAGATGAAAGTGCATGTGACCCACTTAGAGACCCAGAAATATGGAGTTATTCTAGGGTGCGACTTTTTGGAGAGAATCAATGCAAAACCTGAGTGTAAAAGAGGGAAGTGGGACATTAAACTAGGAAAAAGGAAATACTTCGTGGAAGGGAGAGTTAAACCAGGGAAGAGAATAACGGTAAACTGTGGAAAAGTGATACCAGGAGAACATCAGGTGAGTGAATTAATGAAAGAATTTGAAAAAGTATTCTATAGTGAAGGACAGAGGTTATCAGCTACAGGTAGGGTCAAACACCAAATAGAACTCCCTGAAGGTACAGTTGTTTACGTGAAACCTAGAAGGTACCCACACCAATTGAAAAAGATAATGCAGGAGCAAATAAAGGAAATGCTGGACCAGGGCATAATACAGAGGTCTAAGTCGCAATTTTCGAGCCCTATTTGGCTGGTCCCGAAAAAGGTCGAGGAGGGTAAACCCCCTAAATACCGGTTGGTAGTAGATTTTAGAGAGTTAAATAAGTACACTAAGCTTGAAAGATACCCTCTGCCAAGGATAGAAGACATACTCGACCATATGGCAGGAGCAACTGTATTCAGTACCTTCGACCTCAAGGCCGGGTATCACCAGATTAGGATGCACCCGAGAGATGTCGAGAAGACGGCCTTTACGTTCGATAGAGGCCACTTCGAATTTTTGAGGATGCCCTTTGGCCTAAAGAATGCGCCTTCCACGTTCCAACGCCTCATGGATGAACTGCTTGAAGGACTGGGAGAAGACTTTACGCAAATCTACATGGATGACATCATAGTGTTCAGTAAGTCAATAGAAGAGCATAAGGAACATGTTACAAGGGTGCTGAAAAGAATAAGGGACTTTGGCTTAAAGGTAGCGATGGATAAAACCCGCTTATATCAAAAAGAGGTTAGATTTATGGGGCACCTTATCTCAGGTGAAGGAGTAAGACCCGACCCTAAGAAGGTTGAAGCAATAGATCGATTACCCTATCCAAAGGGACCCAAAGACATCAGGGCTTTTCTAGGTATGATAGGTTTCTATAGAAGGTACGTAAAGGACTTTGCAGCAATCACGAACCCCTTGACGGACAGTTTAAAGAAAGGAAAGAAGTTTATACAAACAGAAGATCTAAGAGAAGCAGTGGAGCAGTGTAAGAAGGCGTTGCGGGGCCCACTGTTGCTCCAATTTCCTGACCTAAACAAACCATTCATTGTAATGACAGATGCCAGTCAAGAAGCTATCGGGGGAGTCTTGATGCAGGAAACTATCCAGGGAGAGCGACCAATAGCCTACGCCAGCAGAAAATTATCACCAGCAGAAAAAAGGTATAGCACAATAGAAAGGGAAATGTTAGGCATAGTGTGGACTGTAGAACATTTCCGACCCTACCTTTTTGCGGCTGAGTTCACTATTAGAACAGATCATAGGCCCCTAATGTGGATCGGGAATTTAAAGGAGACGTCAGCCCGGATAGCAAAGTGGAAAGAAAGGATAGCTGCATACAACTTCAGGGTCCAGCACGTAAAGGGCGTTGATAATCAAGTAGCCGACTGTTTGTCCAGAAACGTCAACGTCATTACGAGAAGTAGTACGAGAGAGCCAAGTACCTCCAGGGACATGCGAGAGTTCTTCGCCAACTGGACACCAGACGCAGATGAAGACCAAGAACAACGAAATGGACCGGAAGCTGAGATTAGTCAGGATATAATAAACAACAAGAGAAATCAAATAATTATAAAAGACGACACAGAAGAAATAATAAACACCCAATTGCACAAATATGGCCACTTAAAAATAAATATTATTACAGGAGGAACGAAAGCGAACAACGAACAATTAAGTACAGTCATAAACCAACTAACAGTGCCAGGAAAGGTATACCATTTCTTTATAGAATCACAAGAACTTGAAAATAGACTACTCCGACTAATTCAGGAAAGAGAGCTGAGACAAGGAGCTCATTTCATAATCTGTAAGAACCAGGTAGAAACGGTAGAAGACGAAGAGCAGCAGAAAGAGGTCATCCTAAATTATCACAGGGGAAAAACCAACCATCGTGGTGTCACAGAGACCCTTAAACATCTACAGAGGTCGCATTACTGGCTCCAAATGGGCAAGAGGATAGCCCAAGTGATAAAGGACTGTGAAATATGCAAAAGGAGGAAGTATGAAAGAGTACCACTTGTACCTCCATTATTACAAAGTCAGACGCCCGAGGGACCCTTTGAGGAGCTAGAAATTGATATATTTACATACGACGGAAACAAATATTTAACAACAATAGATAGACTAACGAAGTTAGCCTCAGCATGGCCACTAACAAGTAAATCAAGTGAAAGTACAGAAGAGGCATTGCTGTCGTATTTGGCCACGTTTGACTGCCCGAGAACGATCTATATGGACAGAGGGCGAGAGTTCAACAACGTTAAAATAAAAACCCTGTTAAAAGAATTCAATATAAACCCCCATTGGTGTACACCGGGTCATCCAAGGTCCCACGGAGCAATAGAGAGACTACATAACACTCTAACGGAACACTTGCAGTTATTGGCTGATGCAAAAAACATAAAGGGTCATGTGGCAATGGCCAGAGCGGTCCTAGCATACAACAGTAGTATTCACTCGACCACAGAGGCAACACCATTTGAATTGCGGAAAAAGGAAGCGGATCCACAAAGGTTACATAATAGAGTCAAAGCAGCAAAAGAAAGATGGACCAAGCAATATAATCAAAGGAAAGCAGAAGAAACAGTAGGGTTGATACAAGAAGGGGACTTCGTATATAAACTGAATAGGCAGAAGCGAAGGAAATCGGACCCGAGATACGTAGGGCCATACGAAGTACTCGCAACGTTACCACGGTACAGAGCACAGATATGGAGGATAGGAACGGACACCCTGAAACAAGAAATAGTTCATTTTCAGGAACTGCGACGGGTGAGAAGGAAAATCCCACCAATGGTGCGAACGATATAGTGTAGTTATGTGTGTTTACCTTTGTTAATTTTGTTATTTTTGTTTTGTACAAATAATCATAGAAGTTCATCTTTTGTTATTTCTGTAATTTCTATAAACAATGTTAATTCAGTTACTTGTGTGGACGTCATTTTATTTTTGAATGTTAAAACATTATATTCATTTCTTATGTTTAGAGTCAAGTTTTGTTTTGTTATTTTATGATATAACTCAGACACTTGTACGGAGAGCATTGTTGATAGGACTGGGAGGGGGCAGTAATGCCGGCCCGCGAGAGACGCCGGCCCGCGAGAGACTAGAGGGTTGAAGTCCGTATCAACATTGCCTCTCCTATAAACAGAAGGAGCTGACTAATAAAACTCGATTCTTGTCTTCAATCACGTGCGAGCTAGTTTATTTAAATTCCTTTTTTTTAAAAACCTATTCATTACCCGGACACGCGTAACTTATATATACGAGTAGAAAATTGTCACAATAACACGTGATATAAATATTCAGGTAACTCACCAAAAATTAGAGAAGATAGTCGCTCTAAGGCCTTTCGTTTTCACGTCGTCAGAGAGCAAGTGAATACCTTTTTTCGTTCATCATGGTATATATATATATATATATATATATATAATAAAATATTATTATATAAAGAGGTTCATAATTTGAAACCATTCACTTGCTCTCTGACGACGTAAAAACGAAAGGCCTTAGAGCGACTATCTTCTCTAATTTGTGGTGAGTTACCTGAATATATATAATATATATATATATATATATATATACAAAACAGTAATGAATTGTCGACCGTGAGACAGATAAGTAACATAAAAAGGATAAATCGGGATATGGTCAGTTTCTTCCACTTCCAATCAAACTCTCATTGCCGACGTATCAGTTTTATTCAAAATCTTTTTCAAAGGCCTACAATACAAAGGAAATGAAGAACTTAAATACGTACATTTTTAACATAAACAAAAAGAAGTACATGATTAAAAATCAAACACAATCATGAGTATTAGGATAGCAATGAAAACAAAATAAAAAAAAGAAAAAAAAATTTCCAGATAGGTTTCTTCATTTTATTTTATTTTCATTGCTACCCTAATACTCATGATTGAATTTGATTTTTAATCATGTACTTCTTTTTGTTTGTGTTGAAAATGTACGTATTTAAGTGTTTCATTTCCTTTGTATTGTAGGCCTTAGAAAAAGATTTTGAATAAAATCGAAACGTCGGCAATGAGAGTTTGATTGGAAGTGGAAGAAACTGACCATATCCCGATTTATCCTTTTTATGTTATACTATATATATATATATATATATATACGAGTTCGAGATTAATAAAGAGCAACACACAAAGTAGGGAAACACACTTACAGACTCACTGGCATTGCACTGGCGGTTGCCGGGTTGGTTACTTGCCGTTGCGCCTACAACGTGCTTGGTCTCCCATTCTCTTTTCTCCTGAAGACGGATTACCCGAAAATTTGAGTCTGTAAGTGTGTTTCCCTACTTTGTGTGTTGCTCTTTGTTAATCTCGAACTCGTATTGTGTCCAGTTTGGATCGTATTTCGTTTTATCAGTGAATATATATATATATATATATATACATTATTATTATTATTATTATTATTATTATTATTATTATTAAAAAGTATGCCGATTTTCATTTTTATTCTTTTTCTGTTTAATTTCTCCAGTTTTCTAAACTTGGTTTTGAACTCTTCTGGTAAAATGTACATAAATTCTCCAAATGATTTATTACTGAAATCCATAACAGTAATCCAAGCTATAATAAATCTAACATAAAGTACACAATAAATTGTTCCGACGTTTCAGTCATCATGATGATGTTAGATTTATAGTTTATTATTATTGCTTGGATTACTGTTATGGATTTCAGTAATAAATCATTTGGAGAATTAATGTACATTTTACCAGAAGGGTTGAAAACCAAGTTTAGAAAACTGGAGAAATTAAACAGAAAAAGAGCATAAATGAAAATCGGCATACTTTTTAATAAAATATGTTTAAATGAAGGTCTGCTTCCAAAATATACTAATATATATATATAATATAATGCTATTATCATAAAAGTTGTTAATATTATTATTATACAAATCTCCCGTCTTATTTTGTACGTTTTCCTCACGTTTCAATCAGTTTGAAACCATTGTCGACCTCTCAAAACTGAGAGAAAAGCTCAAAGTTTTCTCAAGTCAAGATATGAAGAATTGCATTCCAGATATTGAAGTAATATTGGGGGATTTAAAAAATTACATCTCCACAAAAAAAAAAATTAATATGAAAACTAAGAATGGGTTTCGAACACTTAGTGTTCTTCTTCAGGTTAACATTTAAAAAAATATACATATCTGTGAGTTTTTAGAACATCGGAGTGAATTATTTGAAATTGAATACAATATATGAATGTTCAATTGCCCATTTTTAAAATCCCTACAATATGAGTAAATACCACACTATAACACATTGTACAAGTTATGAATCGCAGTAAGTAAAGTGGTAGAGTTTTATAATAATTTTAGTTATATGGTATGCAATTTTATTATGTATCTCATCCCAGAAAAAAATCATATTTCTGTCTTCTCGTAAAAGTAAAATTCTAGTAAATTGGAATTCTAACCATAATGTTAAATAAAGTAACCTCAGTTTTGGTTAGCTTAATGTTGTCATGTTTCCATCATGCTGCTATTTTCCCTTATGTATAAATTTATATCAACATATTTTAGGTGGGAGTTAATGGAGTGAGACCAGTTCCACCACCTCGGCTAGAGCCTGCCCCAAGACAGCCGCCTCCGCGTATCGAACCTGCCCCCAGGCAACCTCCCTCGCCAGCCGCCCCCAACAACGCAGAGCCGCCGACCTCCCAGCAGCTCGAGTCTATCAAAAAATACCAGGTATGTCCTCCCACTTTTATATATATAGGTGTGTTATCTAATCGGGATTCGGTCAAATTTTCTAGGTTTAAAAATCAAACTATCATTGCCGACGTTTCGGTTTTATTTTAAAACCTTTTTCATAGGCAGAAGTAAGAATTTTTTTAAACTAAGAAAATGAATTTTACATTATTTAAAGGAATAACAATCTTAACCGGACAAAACCTTCGACTAGACTGTTCAAATTTTTTTGAACCTAGAAAATTTGACCGAATCCCGATTACATAACACACCTATTCTATCAAACGGTCGATATATTATTGAATCTGTTGTATATATATATATATATATAATATATATATTGATGACGAACAACAGTTAGAAATATTGAATTCTGTAAGTATTCTTTGTATTGTCTTTTCTGTGTCGTGCTTTGTGTAATTTAAAGTTATATATATATATATATATATGTCTGTTTTTTTATCAATAAAAAGATTAAACCGTGCTAAATACAATAACTTTCTTATTTATTTCAGGTACTTGATTTAAATAAAACATCAAATATTTACAACATCCAATCCCATTTGTAAATTCTAAGGAAATCAATCAACAATAATTTAATGTAATAAATAATCACCATAATCAAGGTATTTATGAAAGTCACCATAATTATAAAACATTATTTTTAAATGTGAAATCTGTACGTCATTGTGATGACACTTAATTCTTTTCTCCAGCTAATGCAGAGATAGACAGGCAAGACACTCGTGTAGGTGGCATGAGTGGGCAAACTTTTAGTGCGAACGCTACAGACTAAATTTTACACTTTTATGTAAATTCTACAGTATATTAATTAAAGCATATAATTTTTGAAATAGTTAATTAAAGAAAGGATATACATTACTACTTAATAGGCTATAGCAAAAACTTTATCGTAAAATACTTTTAAAAATAAAATTATTGTATTATATAGTAGAACAATTTGAATAAGAATTATTTATTATTATATTGCAACTACCATTACTGGGGTCACAAATAATAGTGATACATGCTATACAAAAAATGAAATAAAAGAGAAAACTACCGAAACCACCTTCTGGTGGGCACTCGATGAGAATAAGGGTGACTCATTTTACTGCACTTATTTACTAGTTAACGAAAATATAATGTTTTTTGTCTTGATCACTAAAAACTAAATCTGTGAAATTTCATTTATACATTGATCTGTCTACTTTCATAATGTAGAAAGAATAGCCATAAATTTCATTTATGAAAGTCTAGTGTATGAAAAATTAACAGTGGATACGTCTTATCTATGTGGTATATCGAACACGAGGCTAAAGTAGGTGAATGTAATATTTTGGGAACTAATATAATCGACATACATTTTTATCTGGAATCTTATACTACTTTTTTTTGGAAATTCACAATCATTTTGCCCAGAAATAAGATTATTTTGTGACTAGTTTAACGCAGGGCATGAGGAAACATTTCTCGAGGAAGTTGTGAATCCAGCAATGGTCCGAACTAGCGGTCGCCAATCGTCAGAGCTTCATGCACCACTAAATGTATCATTTTTTATTTGGCGGACCACTAATATAGATTTGTAAAAAAAAAGTACCCAAAATAGTACCAAAATTACTTTATGGTATGTCGAAAAGATATTAGAATTTTTTTCACATAAAATATATTTATTGAGAGCCACAAATAATGATTCAAAGAGCGGTATGTGCCCAGGAGCCGCAGCTTGGCCACCCCTTATGATAAAAAGCATCTTTTATTTGATTTGTAAAAATGGGTAATATCTATACAATAATATTCAGAAAAGTGTTAGTATAATTAATAAGAAATACGCACATTAAATTAAAAAAAAATATACAGTAATTATTTAAATAAGAAGACAAAAAATTGAAGATTAGTAAAGTATGAGATTAGTAATATCAATATGTGGGAGGTCAGTTTCAATGTCACTGCAAGACCAAGAGCTGCATCTATTTCAAGCAGAGAGGGATACCGAGTTTAAATTACTGTCACAGATGAAAATGTTTTTGCACATAAATGTATAGATGAAAATTGAATCAAAAATCATGAAATATAAAAAAAAGTCCCATATTTCATAATGACCCCTTTTTTTCGTGGACCACCTAAATGTTTTCAAGGACCACGGATTGGCGACCGCTTAATTAAAATATAACTAATTAAAATATTCTCTACCCATAAGCAAACCAACCTATTAAATTGTTGTCTCAATTAAAAACTCATTCCTGTTACCAAAGAAGGTAAACAAGAATGATTTGTCTTTTGAATCCGGGATGACTGTACAACTCTTATTTACTAAAGGCCGGTGCATGAAAAGTTGATAGTCATATATAAATGGTTTGATATGAGGCCCAATTAGGTCAATATAATGTTTTATTGACATTCGGTAACATTAAAAAAAAAGAAAATTCTTATATGTATTAGTATTTTGTTAAGATAAAAAATCGTATAAGACGATAATTATGAGGATTTAAGAAAAAAATGGCTGATCACTGTACCAGTGTTTACAACTCGGATATATTTACCTATTTCATGAAAAAATAATTTAAATAGAAAGAGTTTTCTACAATTTGTTCAATCAAATAAAAAACTATTTAATTATTATAATAATATTAATAATCACTTAATTATGCATTAATAATAAAAATAACACATTAACCTTGTTAATATTGTTTTTAATTCAAACAGAGCTGGAATGAAATAATTCAGATAGCACTGATGACTGGGCATACTACTAATTGCGCCGCCATTTTCAAGTCTGTTCCGCGTCGGTACTGCGTTTTAAATAATATTTTAAGAAGTCACGTCTCTTAAAATATGCAATACTATCAACAATTACTTCAAAGATGTAAGTACAAATTTATTCACAATTATTTCTATGTTGATAAAATAGCCAGGCTTTGCAAACTAATACATTTTAATACCAATGTTTGTGTGAAACAACTTAATGTATAATTTTCTTTTTCATATAAATCTACTATAAAAATATTGTTTGTTTTATAAAGCTTTCGTTTTTTATTGTTGTTCTAGAGGCGAAAATTGTGGCTAATTTATGCAACCATCAAAATAAATAGACATCAACGGATGTATTATATACAATAGTTACATATGAATATTTGCATTTTAAAATAGTTACTTATTTATAAATAAATAAATTTTTAAAACTAAATCTGTGAGAATTGATATGTTCTTTGACTATTTAACTTTTTTTATAGACGAAGAAAATCTACATCTTTTATTTTCTAAAGACTATTATATAAAAAGTTGACAATGTAGAAATGTTGTCTATATCAGATATCCAACAAGACGGGGGCTACTATTGTAGTAGAATTAC
The DNA here is from genome assembly GCA_026182355.1 of Hermatobates lingyangjiaoensis. Taxonomy (NCBI): domain Eukaryota; kingdom Metazoa; phylum Arthropoda; class Insecta; order Hemiptera; family Hermatobatidae; genus Hermatobates; species Hermatobates lingyangjiaoensis. The sequence goes on from JAPFBL010000059.1 coordinate 979,469, forward strand.
ATAAAACAATATAATTATTGTTATGTAAGTATTGTTATGTTTATTTTTTTAATACATCAATAAACTATTACGAGTTTGGTTATAAACTCGTTAAGGGTTTATAACCAAACTACAGATGGTTTAGTAAAGACCATTATGAGTCTTTTATTTTACTTTATAAATCTACAAGTCAAATTATACGAAAGGGTCCTTTCGTAACACCTACATTATTGAAAATAACACAATACTTAGCTGATAGCTGTATCCTAACAATGTTTTCAAACCATTAATCTCGAGCTGCTGTGTCATAACTTTTGATATTTGTATATATTGGTAATAGTTTTTCATTAAGAACGACATTATTAAAATAAAAGTTATTTCTTATGATTGGGCAACTTGTTAGCATGCAGGTGTCAGCTAACTGGGTTGTTATTTTTTATAGTATACTTATATAAGTATATAAAATGAACATTTACACATGTATGAATATTTTCTAGGCTTAGCTGAAATATGCTGCAGATGTACTGAACCTCAGTTATAAAATACTAGTCATATGCCTAGATAATTCAGTTGAACTATATTATATGTTCTGAGTAATAAAGAATCTTATTCAAAGATTTGTAGATTTATAAAGTCAAACAAAAGACTCATAGATGGTTTACATTTTATTAACATTATAAATCAAAAATGATTAATAACTTGATGGACTTTTAAGTAATCTTAGTAGAAAATTGATTTCTTTCTTTATTACAATATTTAATGATTAAATGAGTATAGAGGTTTCTCAGTATCCAAAAATATTAGATAAATCTATAACTCTATTACTAATAATAGAAAGACAAGAATTTAGTCCCTGTATTTTTACTATGTGGATCAATGATAAACATAAAAATAATTTCAAACATGCTTGAAATGTAAAAAAAATTGAAACCAAATTTACCCTTTTTAATTTTTAGTTAGTGTATTATATACTAACCAATAGTAGTCCCATCATGTTGGATATCTGATATAGACAACATTTGTGCATTATCAACTATTTATGTACTAGTATTTAGAAAATAAAAAATGTAAGATTTTCTTCGTTTATGATAAAAGTTAAATAGTAAAAGAATATTTCAATTCTCACAGATTTAGTTTTAAAGATCATGATACCTTTTTGTTAATCAACTAGTTAATAACCACATTTATATTAATATTTTAAGTAAAATATACCGTCTTACCTCGTTAATGGTTAGTACGTTTGTCGTTGTCGTTCAAACTGAGTCATAATCTTAGCCAAACTGGCTGTGTTAAATTCATGCATATTATTAATACCACTGAGATTAGTATTGTTAGTTAAATATTAATCATACTAACATCAGTGTTATTAATAATATGCATGTATTTAATATGCATAATAATATGCATATTATTAGTACCACAGACGTTTAGTAAAGAAAACATTATTATAAACCTCCGTCATACCTGGTATATCGCCGGTGGAGTTTCCCGACCTTTTCACAAAGGCTGAATCATCAATGGGACCATGTGAATCCTATTTGTAATTCTTGTAGTATTAAGTATATACTCAGTATAAGTATCAATGAGGGAAAACTCAGTTGGGTTTTTGACTCTGACGAAGATCGCTTGTTACGGTTGAAAGATCTTAGTCTTGTTTTGACATTTCTTATTGTGGTTTGATCATTGATTGTTATTTCACGTGTTTATGTGAAATCTTTATATATAGTATAGCATGAAGTATATTATTATGGTAAATAAGTGCAATCAAATGAGCTTCTCCTAATGAAACTGTCCTACAATTTAACAGATCCATTTTATTTTTAAAAGTATTTTACGATAACTTTATGCTTTACCCTATTAATTAGCCATATATTTTATTTCTTCAATTGACTATTTGAAATCTTAATTATTATAATGAATACACTATAAAAGTGTAAAGTTTTGTCTGTGTCCTTCAGAGTGAAAAGTTTGCCACCCCTGTTCTTGGATCTAGAAGTGTGTATGTCTATCATTTTCAGCAGTAACTGAAGGTGGAAATGTGTCTACAATATTAATGAGGTACGGATATCACGATTAATAATAACGTTTGTATAATTTATCAGTTTGAATAATACTATAATTTGAGTGTTTATTTTTAAGTCATGTTTCTGAAATAAATGAGAAAAGTTTATGTTTCATGGTGAGGGTTGTCACATATCACAGGGTTGCTATGACACACACAAATACCCTCCTCATCTCCATTTGCAAATTTATTGGGAGTTTGATTGATTAACGAGTTTAATTTAAGCTGACAGTTATCTACTGAATCTACATACAGCTATATCAATGGCAATAGGTCCATATAGTATTATAACGTTCACTATTGTAAGGAAGATTTATTCATTGCGTGTTTGTTTCAGAAAGTAAATACTATTGGCATAGCGTACGTATGCCCCGCCGACAAATGGAATGCATACCAATGAGCAGTCAAAGCTCTATCGTTAACTCAATATTAAGGATTCTAGAAAAGGTCCAATACTGAAAATCAACCATGCTTTTCTTCACAATTCAACCTATTTCGCCTTCAAATGATATTTCACACTACTATCCATAAGGAAATTCAACAATGCTTTTTATTATCAACAATGATATAATACGATAAAACACACATTAACAATCTTTATACGTTGTATGTCTAAAAAATAGCACGCGCTCTCAAATTTTATTGGATTCAATTTCTTGTTCAGTGTAAGTTGTTTTTTTTTGAAGCTGTACTCTCCTATGAGTAGCGACACCCGGTGAGTGGGGGGGGACTCCGTGGTGAACTCGGGAATAAATAGGGTATGAATCAGAAGAAGAAATATAAGAAAATAGCATATTATATATTTATTGAACTTCAACTATGAATTAAAATATGTAGTTTTCGTGTTTAATTGCTGTAAAAAAAGTAATACCAGTAAAACCAATGCCTCTTTAAAAATAATATAATGATTGATCATTAATTAATTAATTAATAATTTATTTATTAATGAGTTCATTAAGTAATTGATTATTATTAAAATTAATTCATTTTCTATTAACACTTACTTTTTATAAAGTAATAATCTGTTTCTGGATTATAATAGTAGTATATCCTGCTAATATTATAAATATACTGCTAAAAAATTTAGTATTCTCAGTTCATTAATTAATTAATAATATATATTAATATATTATTATATACAGCCAATAAAAGTTTAGCACTTCGATTATAAGAATTTCAAAATTTGTTCAGCAGAAAAATGTTGCGCAGACAGGTAGTTATCTTGAAATTATTAATGATTTTAGAACGTTTTTTCTTTGTAATGTTTGGTTTTTTTATTTATTATTACTACTGTTAGTATTTTTATTACATATTGCTCTGAGTATCAGAAAGCTAAGCTAGGTTATAGACAGGGTCTTTCTTTTTAAAATCTCAGTCAATAAAACAAATCAACTAAAAGTAGGTCACAAAGAGGTTGCGATTATTGTAAGATAATTCTTCATTTTTCGAATCCAGATGGAAAATGCCCAAACGCCAGTCCTTGGGACTCTTGTATTTACAGCTGTTCGTATTTATCAAAAGTCCTTTTCTTAAAAGTCTGTTCAACTTGTACAATAATTCTCTTTTTCAGACAGGGAGGGAGAAGTGGAGCAGAGAGGGGTAGAAATGGGAAAAGTTTCCGCGACTTGCACTATTTCTAATTCCTGCTGGTCTGAGCCCGCTTTGTGAAGTTCTCTCCTTCTCTGTCCTTATTACACACACACACACACACACACACACACACCATCACTTGACTTTCTCTATTACTCACTCGCCTTTCAGCCATTCACTACCTTATCTAAGGCAGTAAGTAAGCCTTAAGAACGAACATCGCACTGAACAAAACTCGTCCCTTTTCGAGATGAGGGCCCAAATGCCAATGTTTATTTCACCTCCTCTTCTTATCCCTATCTATCTCTCTCTCTCTCTCTCTCATAAACTTTTTCTTTTCTTTCTCCTTTCCCTAATTTGAAAAACTTGCAATACTTTCCTTACGGCGATTTTCTCCATACAATTCAATGAGTTCTGCACGTTATATACTTTTCACATATATATTCTTTTTTTAAATGAAATATTTTCTTGATCGAACTTTTCTCAGAAGTAAAATTGAATTGGTGTTTGCCAAAGTTTACCAGTAGATCATCACTCTCTTAAGAAATAATTCAGTTTGTAAATAAACTAGTATACTGTCATATGATGTTCAGATAATTAGCACAAACCCAGAGAATGATAACTAACTCTAATCAACTTCACCATAATCACACCGACTCATAGGAGATCATTTGATTTCGTCATAAACTAGCCAGTGATATATCAACTAGAGACAAGTAACAGAACCCCAAAGATCACTAAATCTAATCAACATCTCCAAAATCATGCCATCTCATAATAGAATAATGAAGAATAGTTACTAATAAATGAAATATCATTGCAGAGGTAATTGTGATTATAGCTATAGTGAAGAAAACGAAACGAAATTATTTAAACAAAGTATGACAATTTATTTATTTATTTTATTTTATTTTTTTTTTTTTTTTGGAAAGAACTGTGACATATAATACATACAAGTTTAAAATTGAAGAACAATAACATACAGAGTAAAGAAACACACTTACAAACTCAAATTTTTGAAAAATCCGTCTTCAGGAGAAAAGAGAGAAAGAAAGACCATGCAAGTAAAGGGCAATGGGTTATTTGCTGTTGCATGTACAGCGTGCTTAATCATCTCACTTTTCTCTTCAGGATGAATTGCCTGAAAATTTAAGTTTGTAAGTGTGTTTCTTTATTCTGTATGTTACTTTTCTTCGATTTTGAACTTGCATTTTTCCAGTTTGGATTTTATAGTAAGCTTAAAATATATTTGTATAACAATAAACACGTGTTTATTTTGTATTTCAAAATAAAATTGACCCTGTTGTGGAAGTTGATACTGCGGTAATCGTTAATGAACTATATATTATTTTATAAAGAGAGCTAATTTAAGTAAGAGAAATACAATTGAAGGACACAAGCATAGAACAATTGAAGCATTGTGAATATCTTGACTCTGAGGTAAAGGTATCTGGCTAAGGAAAACTACGCGTCCAAAACAGTCGTGCATTGTTGGTTTTGTATCATCCAGGCACTAACCATATGCTTGGGTTTCTTATTAGGCAGTCGCTTTTAATGCTCTTCTATGGCCATACAGTGTGACTTCGCACAGCATTACGTTAAAACTTACAACCCTAGGCATTCAGTTTGTTAATGTTCATCTCACAAGGAGATGATACCCCCTGAGCAGGTGGTTACAGACTTTTAAATAGACAGTTTATAATGGCAAATGGAACGAATTCAAGTATGTCTGAATCCACTCTGCAAATAATTACATGGTTAACACATACTTTATAGGTGTGTGCTCCTTTATGTTATTACTCTTGTTTATCAAAAGTTCTTTAAGACCCTATAATATGAAAATTTAAAACAAATGAATGACTACAATTTCATCCAGTATCGTTTCCCATGATCTGCTCTTATTCCTACATTCATTTAAGTTTTTGGAGATACAAGATCATTAATTGGAGTACCTCCAAAAACTGTGTTTACCGCTTGGAGTGTACCTAGTGTGATGTGTTCGTGTGATGTGTTCTACGTAGGTCTGGCATATACCAAGCTTTGCCTTGATATATGAACGGTTATAGAGCTTCCTTCAACAAACATCAACCCGTCGCCATCTATGTTAACAACCATAGACTTTCCTTTAATGATTGCTACAGGTAGCAGATACTACAAGTTCCCCCAGAGAGTAAAACTTAACGCGCATCCGAGGACGCACATATCTGGTTTTTGAATGCTCGTTGTAAACCAGGTCTAAATTTAAAAAGATCGGGCAGTTTCAAGTAGTTACAGATTTTATTTCTTTGATTTTATTTATTTTTCATATATATTTTTTCTCTTTGTTATTTTTTATTATTTTTTCTATTTAATTTCTTTATCTTAGTTTCCAATTTTATTATTATTTTAGTGTATATAGTATATTATTATTTTATTTTTCATTATTTAGTATTCATTTATTTTTATAATTATTTTTATATTTGATTTATTTTGTATAAAAAAAGTTTATACAACTTCAGTTTTAAGTTATAATTTATTCTAATCATCTTTATTATTATTATTTAAATATTTAATAATTAATTTTTCTTTTTTAAGGACGACCGTTAAAAGAGTCGAAATATTGAATGTGATTCTTAGTATAAATATAAATAAATATGAACAAATTTTATATTTCTGCCATTAACACGTGTTCTTTCAAACGTTATCCACAGACTATTATACTTTGTAAAATAATTATTCATGTAATACTTAATTTTTCTGTTTCAAAATTTTACACTTCTTCCTATGAAAAATTGGTAATGAGAGTTTATTTGAACCTGAAGAACTAATCGAGTCCTGATGAACTTAAATTTTGTATGTATATATAAAATGATTTCACACGTGAATTAACAATCAATGATCAAACCACAATATGAAATGGGAAAACAAGACTAAGGCCTTTCAGCGTAACAAGCGTTCTTCGTCAGAGTCAAAACTAAACTGAGACACTAGAGATGCAGAAAACATCTGGTGAGGGGTAGAGAAGAGTGGGAGAGAAGAGTGGTATTTTAAAAGAGTGTAAGTGCAGGAAAGGACAAATGTCCAGAAAGGGATGTTGGGAGAAACAAAAGAGTACAGTAAGGAAGAGTAAAAAACTATCCGCTAGCTGTCAACCCTCTTAGAAGAGCCTATTGCCCTCGTAACGAAAGTATCAAGTTTGAAGAAACCGTTACTAATAATGTTTATAATATTTGATCTATTAAATTTAATTAAAGACGATTCAATAATATTTTTTAACAAGTCTTGTTTTCCCATTTCATATGTGGTTTGATTATTGATATATATGTTTATATACGAGTATAAACTCTAATTTTATTGACATCTTCATTCAAAACACATACTCTCTCTCTCTCTCTCTCTCTCTCTCTCTCTCTCCTCTCTCTCTCTCCACACACACACACACACACACACACACACACTTCCACGAACTAAATAAACTATATTAACTCAAAGAACACTCAGAAATGAAACAGAAACTCACTACTATATTTCTATATTTCGATGTCCTCGTCATCAGTCGTTGTCTGCTTGCGGAGCGACTCGTTTCTATGTTCCTGATGGCGAGGACATCGAAATATAGAAATATAGTAGTGAGTTTCTGTTTCATTTCTGAGTTTCTTTTTTGTTAATATAGTTTATATATACGTACGTAACATTATTTCAGAATAAATACTTGAAATAACATTATTTCAGAGTCATTTGGGTTTTTTACTCTGATGAAGACGCTTGTTACAGTTGAAAGATCTTAGTTGTTTTTTCCCCATTTCTAATTGTGGTTTGAACATGTATGTATAATATTATATATGAGTTGACTGTCGTCCCTCCGTCAATTCACTTCTTCTTCTGAGGACGACCGCCATTACGGTCGAAATATTGAAAAGTGATTCTTTCGTTATGTTTCAGTCTATGTGTCACTGTTTATTTTAAGTGTTATCTGTCCTGCCGGACCGTTTTTCGTTTATTATGGTATGTATATATATATATATATATATATATATATATATATATATATATATTAAACTACATTTACAAAGAGAACACACAAATGAAACAGAAACCGACTGCTATTTTTCGATGCCCTCGTCATCAGGTAGATAGAAGTGAATCGCTCCTAAGATTGGCTTCAATTGAAGTCAAGAACTCAATTGAGTCGTTGCCAATCTTTGGAGCGATTCACTTCTATTTACCTGATGACGAGGCCATCGAAATATACTAGTGAGTCTCTGTTTCATTTGTGTGCTCTCTTTGTGAATGTCGTTTATTTAGTTCGTGGAATAGTTTCATTTAATTGTGTTTATATATACCTTACATTTTTACCGATTCATTGTATAAGAAATAATTACAGAGTTATGATTTTTATAAATGCTCATCGACTGAAATGATGGACATGTGTGGGTACCTAGTGTATGAATAGTGCATCTCGTACTCTGCCCATAGTGTTTTGACTGATGCTCCACACGGACGAGTGCGCTCGCCTCGCTGCCACGCTAGCAGATGCTGCAGTCTTTCGCTCTCCTCACACTCCTTCAAAGACAACTATTCAGTTCCGCCTCTTCTTTCCTCACGGCCCAATCGACTTTTTGTCCGTTCCAGGACAGCGTTACTAATCCCTCCTTCTTGCCTCTAGTCGATGTCCAAATCCATCCAAGGTTACTGCCGTTCTTCCGCGCACTATCGCTTTTTTTTCTTCCTGATTCTGATGAATTCTCGATCGATTCTATACAATGTTATTTCCTTATGCAAATCAGAATCTTATAAATAATATATTGAATTTCATAACTTAGCACTAACTCATATAATGTAATGGTTTTTAAAAAATCTGTTTTATATTTGAATGCCATACAGTCAGTCATAATATGCCACAATGTCGCTTTGTAACAGTTTGTAAACTATTTTGTATATTCACCTTTCCTCATTCTTCATTTTTCCTGAAGGCGGCGTATTTTGAAGTTATTGGATATTAAGAGAGTTTACCTCCTTTTGTTTCTGACATTGAAGTTTTAGATTCACAACACACACACACTCATACTCAAGAAAACTATCCACAAAGGACAACAATCGTTTTATAGTAAATTATAGGTACACAGAAAATACAAAAACATACTTGCAGTCTCTAAATTTCAGTTGAACTCCTACGGTTGGGTTTCCAACCGTCGCTTCGCAAGTGCTCTTGGTATCCATATCTCTCTCTCTTCTCTCTCTCTCTCTCTCTCTCTCCTTATGACGAGTAAACCAAAATTGGAGGCTTCTTCTACCTATTCTTTTCTTGTAATCATTTGATATGTTACCGAACGGACCGTTTTATATATATATTACTAGCCGTTGCGTCTACAACGTGCTTGGTCTCCCTTTTTCTTTTCTCCTGAAGACGGATTACCCGAAAATTTGTGTGAGTAAGTGGCTTTCCCTACTCTGTGTGTTACTTTTCTTGAATTTTGCAACTCGTTTATATATATTATATTTATATAAATATATAATATTAGTGTATTAGGTATCAAATCTCTTGGACAAATTGTATTAAGTTTTGCAGGGGCTTCGACATTAGCTAACTTATTGTTGGTTTCCTACAATTTGCGTACTATCTTACGCTGGGTTGGTTCTAATGTCAATATTAAATTGTCCAGAGACATCTCAATGCACTATCATTGAACATTTCTCTTTAATCCAAAGGTGGGAGGTGGATAACACTCAACTATAATTACCTAAAAAACTGTATTTTTAACCATTATAACTTAATTTAAAGATTATAAGTTCTCTAGAACTTATTTCATTATTCACAAATGAGAATGCTAATACAAATTGATATTCCAGTCTAATAGTTATAAAACACTACCTTATGGTAAATATACATAGTGTGATGAACATAAAGGATAATTAGATCGTACTATTGAGTGAAATAATTGTGATATATGGGCTTAATTAGTTCTTCATACATTCTCAGTTAATAAACTTTACAAGACTTTCTCATTTTCTTAAACAGGTGCGATGCATTTACTCATGTTGCCCCCCCCCCCCCTCTTCCTTCTGTATAAGAACGTATACTGTAATGTTTATTATTTAAATAATTACTATTTGCTTATTGATTATTCAATAAAAAATTAATATTCTAATTAGTTAATCTTATTATAATGAGTATAGTAAAAGAAACGATCCTGCAATTTTATTTATACTAATTTTTCTTTACCTAAGAAATTAATTACTGTTTCATTATGAAAAAAATATTTAGAATTCACTACCAGATCGCTTTGTTTACTCAATTTTTTCCTTTTTAATTGATTAATGTTTGTAAAGGAAGAGTTTTTATCTGAATGTGTTATAATTAAAAAAAAAAATTATTCATTGGATTGTAAATAAGTCTGATAGGAAAATAGCTTGTATTTTATAACGTGGAATAGGATTTGAGTCAGAACGAGAACAAAGGTGAACGCCCTAGAAAGTTGAAATTCTTTTTATATTCAACTAAAAATATTCATATTACAGATGAATTTTAATATTTCAGTAGAAAATTATACTGTCTTTTTTGAAAATAATTTGTAAAATATAGATTACTATTTGTAGTAAATAAGTTATAGCAATTATGTTTTGGCTGTGTCATCTGTTTGTTTTTGTCTCTTTCACAAGATAAGGCATTTAGTCAAGGGTGAAAGTGAAGACATTCTGATGTGGGTTTGAGTTGTGGCCGGTAGGAGGCAGCACCGAACGGGTTGCCCATAACCTCCAGTATTGGTCTAACTTCTTCTATTTCTTTTTGAATTTATAGAACTAAATAACATACAATATCTTCGAATTACTTTATTCAAAATAATAACAATACAATGTTTAATGAATTCATATATGGTATGCTTTGGTGTTTCTATGGACTGAATAACCATTGAAATATTAACATGCTTTAAACAGAGCCTCTAGTAATCTCCACTAATGTCTTATAAATAACTTTATTATCGGACTTTTGGATAACGATTACAGTGAGTTGGATTAGTAAAATGTGATAGGAAAAATTCTATCAATTATAATGGAAATTTATGGAATAGTTTCGGCTTCTAATAATGTTTAATTATGAATGGGGCCTTACTCCTATTAGACGATCACAGCATCTTCGGAAGAAGAAAAAACATATCTAGAAGGTCATACCCGTTATATTATTCTAACATTTTGAGAAGATAAAAGAAGGGAAGATAAGACCGCCATAGCTGGTATATTCCTGTTGTTATCCTCGATAGCGTCTGAAACTAGTATAGTTTACAGTATAAACAACAGTATACAAGGCAAACAGTACTTTTAAACCTCTGTGGTTCTAACAAAACTCAGTTTTAGTATATGGCACAAAAGAAGTAAAATCGTTACTGAAGCCTCCGCCTATATTTGATAATTTCAGCATCTTCAGAAGAAGAATAACCATGTCTGGAAGCTCATAACCATCGTATTATTGTAATATTTTATGAAGATAAATGAAGGAAGGATAATAGCGTTATGCATGGTATACTCCTGTTGTTAGCCTGGATAGCGTATGAAACTAGTATAGCTTAAAAAAAACAACAGTATACAAAGTAAACATTACCTTTAATATAACTAACACTAACCTCTGCCGTACTGGAGGTTAATATTATAAGTTTCATCTTATTCAAATGCATAAATCAATATAGGCTTCTTTGTTACTTCTATCACCGTACTTATAAACTTTAATCTTCCATGTTTTATAAGAGCAGAAACATGTAGCTCATTTGTTATTCGGCACCCACTTTTAGTTATTCTTGAGCCACATTATTGAGTTTACTTATCGGGAGTACCTCCTTTCACCGTATTCAAGTTTAAATACCGTATCTTGTTTGACGGACCGGTTTAAAATAGGCTGCAACATCGAATGGAACTGTTCATAATTATAGAGTCCAGGGATACACTACAAAAACCAATAGCTCCAATCTGTGCCTAAATTTCCTATCTTTTTTTTTTAATTTTATTTATTATGTTTGTATTGTCATGTTTATTATGGCTTGACTACTCTATCTGTTTTGTTGTTTGTTTATTAGTTTATCATGCATAGTCAAAATATGCTAACCTTTTATTCAAACTATGCCAAACATGAACCAGATTATTCAAAAACAGAACAAAAAGGGAAAGAGATTGAATATAATAGAAGAAATGAAAATGTATAAGCATATAAACACAGATAAGCTAATAAATAAACAAATCAACCAGACGGGTATTATATTCCTACCAATAATAAGAATGGAATACGACAGGATGGGCATAACAACCTGAACTTCAATTATATAAGGATAAAAACAGATTAAAAATAAATTAAGGAATATTAAAGATAAAGAATTTAGGCAAGATAAGCATGACTGGATTTAGTAGATATTTATATTCCTGGATGCCGTAAGCACGATTAGTCTCATTCTATGAAGCAGCCTATGCGAAACAAACCGGTCGAACGACTCTACCAACAGGATATGAGGTATGATAGAAATCTGTAATAATATTATTCATGTTTATTGGATTAGGGATTCCTCACAAGTACCTAAGTAGTTCTGGTACCAAGTGACGGTGTGTACAAGATTTGCTTGTGCTTCTAAATTTATTACCATAATTAGAACATTCAATCATTAGGAGTAAAGACAAGCGTAGTAGGCAACTCTTTATGCGTCAACATTAAATTTGAAAATGAAACAGAGGTTATGAAGGGTAAATTTATATTTAAAAGTTGTGCATTATTGAAATTTATTAAAGGAGAATAGATAGAATTATAATTGAAACATTAAAATAAAGTAGTTTTTTTTGGGTGAAGAAGAGACAAGTATACTTGTTTAGAACACTCGATTTAACACTCAGTTAAGATAAAAAGCGAATCAAATGAATCTATTACCCAACATTTCGCAACTTGAAGTGAACTGAATATTCAGAGGAATGGGTGAGTAGTTATCCAAATGTTTGTCAACACGTTACAGATCATGCTGTTGGATACATATTTCATATTACATTCAAATTATAGTGTAGATCAACTGTTTAGCTTTTGCAAAATATCGCTTAGTTGGAAATCCATTTTATTACCCATCGTGTGATTCTAGACACATTTTTCTTCTCCTAAATGAACAACTATAAATTTTTTTTTGCATTTATTATGGTCTCAAATTACCCTTAACTAAGAAAAAAAAAGTCATTACTTTTAAATTAAAGAAAAGGTAATTTTGCTTAAAAATGTAAACATGTTGACTTCTGATAGAATCTAAAAACTTGTGAATATGATAGTGGTCGCACCGTTTGATTTGACCATATTGAAATTAAACACAAAAGTAGGCCTTTTGTATAAGAGTCGTAGTTCTGGTAAACTTGCTTCAAAGAAAAATGTTATTTTAGGACTCTTTTTTTATTTAAGAAAATGTTTTTTGTCACTAAACTACAAATATTGAAATATTAAAAATTTTGCGCGTAGTAGCCAATTAAAGTTATATTTCATTAATTTCAATATGCTAGAAAAGGCCTAAAATTGTTTGAAGTGAAACTTCGACCTACGTATTGAATTAGTTTACATTTACTTGGATATTTCTATATCATAATTCAAATGTGTTTATTAAAATTTAAATTTGTTTCGTATGTAAAATTAAAAAAAAAATTATATCTGTTAAAGGGAATACTACGTGGAGTATGCATTTCGATGTGTTATATCTGATCGTAAATGTTGTTAGGCAGTTACATTATATTAGTTCCTGTTTAGGTGAATATGATACTACTCGCTTTGTGAATAGTATCACATTCACTAAACAAAAGGGGTTTTGCTACTGTCTATAAACCATACAGTCTTTACTGTAAATATGAGAACAATCTGGTAAAATATTGCAGTATAATTACAAGTATTTATGATAGTGGATCTAGTTATAAAGTTTTAATTTGAATTACAAGTACATTATAAGAATCAGATGATCTACAATCATGGTTCAAAATATAATTTTTGTAGTGAGGAAGATATACTACATCTTCATCACAGGAATTTATTTTACTACGCCTTTCGAAAATTAGTGTTCATCATGAGTTACATCAGCAATATAAGAACAAAATGTTTGAACCAGTGGGTTTCGTTCTTTTCTCATGTGCATCAAAGTTATTGTGTAATTTCTTACTACATATACTTGCTATGCAAAATATACGTAGTTGTATATTTTTATACGCAATGTATACGCAAAAATATAAGTATATTTTTTTTAAGTTATGTAAAGGAACCAAAGTTTTACCTAAAATAAAACAAAAGGAGTTACATACCTGTCTCAGAAGGGGTGTTCGATTGAGGAGTTAACAGACACTATTTGAAAACAAGATCAATTAAGGGAGTGGGGCTTGCTTAATTGATTTTGTTTTAAAATAGTGTCTGTTAATTCCTCAACTGAACAACTCTTTTGAGGAAGCTGTACCTGATGATGAAAACTAAGTGTTCGAAACGGGTCGTAAAATAAATTCCTTGTGCTAAAGACGTAATATATTTTCCTCACTATCTTGAATAAATACCGTACAATAACTGCTCACATAGTTGGTGACTATAATTTTTCCACTAATATGTTTGGAGGATGCTTTTTCCATCTTAACATGTAAATCAACTTTCTTTTTTTAGTTGGTTACTATGAACTATTGGTCACCAATTTATACATTTTGAAGTTAACATAACCAGTGGTTGTGTGGCTGGGTGGATGTCTATTGAACATTTTTTTAAACGCTCCAAGTTTATTATATCATAATGATATTTGAAAGACATTTATTTGTAAATGTTCAGAAAATATTTTGTTTTCACTAAATTAACACTGAATTTCTAAAATTTTTTGGTAAATAACCTTATTGTTTTTGATAATATTGAAACATCGAAAATGAAATACACTTATACCTCGGTTCAACGGACCTCCTTTAAACGGATTTGGGATGCAATGGACAAAATCTGGAGCTTCAGGCTCGTCCGGATAGGCCAGATGCTCGGTCCGATGTTTCCGCACTTGACCGCCAGATGACCTGTGGCTTTGTTCACAACTGTCCTGGACTACTTGTACCTGTTTTGGTTCAACCTTTTTGGCCTGTTTTCTTTTCATTCTTCAGTCCTTTTTGACGTAATCATCAAAATAGAGTAGAATCGGAAACTTCGAACAATCGGGATTTCGGTCTTCTTTCATATTTCTTTATTGTTGAAGGACAAGAGTTTAATTTTATCCGCAGAAATCTTGAAATTATTACATAAACATGATATTTTATTGCTACTTTAAAATGAATCAAGTAATGTAATTGATTGACAATTAGATGGATAATACGTTTACTTATGGTAAAGCAGAGTGTATTCCACACCAATTTTTCTTTAATATCACTAAAATCATAGAGTATATATTACAAACTATCGAAAAAAGTGGCCTCTTTTTATTGCATTTTTAACAAAGTTGCATAAAAAAAATTATTTTAACTTCAGTAAATTTTAGTAAACACCTTTTCTTTTTCTTTTTTTTTATACAGTCATAACGGTATTAGTGTAAGTTTGGGGGCATGTGGGTGGTATATATTCAAATTGTTTGGAAAACCAAAGAGATAAGGTTAGAAGTAAAATTGGAGAAGAATGACAGGAGGAGTTGAAATTAGAAAGAAGAAAATGTGGCTATGATAGCAAAAGCCTTGATCTGGTGTCAGACCTTTGGTATCGCTTGAAGATGCACCCTGTTACCTGTTTTGGTATAACGAAGTGTACCTTTGAATTTTGACGACACTGAACATTATGACAAGCCAGGTCAATACCTTTTTTACGTGAAAGCTCTTTTACAGCATCCCAGAAGCATCAATCACCTAGAGCAGGGATAATTACGCCCAAGCTGGACCTCGTGGAGATGAACGTCCACGGTCCCACAGGTACCCAATATTGCCCGTGGGAAGAAAACTTGTAACTATGACTAGAAGCTATAGTAAAACTTAAAATGCAAAGTGGGTTTCTTGAGAATTTGGTCCAAAGAATTACCGACTCCTGATTATAAGTTAATTCTTTGGACTAATCCTCAACAAACCCAGTTTGACTTTCAAGAATCAGTGGTCGAGAAGCTATATCAATTCTAAAACTTAAATATGTTAAGGTACTTTATGACTAAATGTTCCCGAAGTAATATAATATTCCCCCACGCTAGATAACTAAAAAAAAAATTTAAATTATATTAAAATTAAAGTAACTGACGTTTCCATAGGGTATGAAGTTAGAAGTTGAGAAGTAAAAATGAAGAACAGCAGGAGTTCAAATGAGAAAGAAGAAAATGTGGCCATGCAAGCAAAGGCATTGGTCTGGTGTCAGACCTTTGGTATTTCATGAAGATGGAATACCAAATATTATTCAGCTGTTACCTAAATTATTCAGTCTATTTCCCCGAGTAATAAACTGAATCCAGGACTACACAGGCAATGGACATATAAATTAGACACAAAAAACAAGGAGATCGAACCGTACCCAGATTTTAAAAAGTAATTCAGTTGCTTTTTAGGCGTAACTCGTTTTTTTTTCTGAAGTAAACTAGATTAGTTTTAAAGAGTAGCTCAGTTGGTTTGGAGGAGTTCAATGTTTAGAGGACCCACTCTATGCTCCGAGTGCAGGGTGTTCGGTGGAGAGAGGTTAAACTGCTGGCGGAACTGCCCTTCCTGGCCATCATTTCCGTCCTGCTTCCGCACTCAAAGACACCAGTATTCCTCATCACACGGTTATACTACCAGTGCATATCAAACAGACCTTTCGTTTTCTATTAAGTTGTCTCTAGAGTTTCTTCCATCTAATATATATATATATATATATATATATATATATATATATATATATAACAGATTCAATAATATATCGACCGTTTGATAGAATAGGTGTGTTCTTTAATCGGGGTTTGGTCAATTTTCCAGGATAAAAAATCAAACTCTCGTTGCCAACGTTTCGGTTTTATTTAAAACCTTTTTCATAGGCAGAAGTAAGAATTTTGTAACTAAGAAAATGAAATTTACATTATTTAAAGGAACAACAATGTAAATTTCATTTTCTTAGTTAAAAAATTCTTACTTCTGCCTATGAAAAAGGTTTTAAATAAAACCGAAACGTTGGCAACGAGAGTTTGATTTTTTATCCTGGAAAATTGACCGAACCCCGATTAAAGAGCACACCTATATATATATTCTGATTTCTTAATGCGGTTTACAGGCTGATATATATATATATATATATATATAATAAAAGTATCGACCGTGGAATAGAAACAAAACTAAGGTTTATCGGGACTCGGTCAGTTCTTCAGGTTCAAATTAAACTCTCATTGCCAATTTCTGTTTCAAAATGTATACTAAAGCCTATGAAAAAGGTTTTAAACAAAAACCGAATCGTTGGCAATGAGAGTTTAATTTGAACCTGAAAAACTGACCTAGCCCCGATAAACTTTAGTCTTATATATATATATATATATATATATATATATATATAAAACTATTTGCGACCCCGTTTACGATGCTTTTATAAATGGCTTTATTCATCATTATAAAATTTTACATGTTAGCTCAGGTTGATCCACTTTAGATTTAATTAACACTACATTTAAGTAAATGTACTTAAATAAATTAAATTAAATTTACTTAATTTAAGTAAACCTTGAAAATGATCTCTGGGTGTTCATGTTACACTTTTTCTCTTTGTTCAATTACACTTTTAATATTTTATGTGTTTTGTGTAATAAAAGGTTGCAACTCTGAAACATAGGTTATTGTATATTGTAATATATCGTTACATTGGTAATAAAGAATTACTGTATTTATTCCTGAAAAATGGAAGGCAGTTATTTAAAATTTTTGAAAAATATCTAGAAAGTCTGTTAAGATGAAAATTAGTAAGGTTTTCAATGAAACTTGCATAAATGATGGTCTACTCCTTACATGTTATGCCTTGAGAGTGTGTTACATAAGAGGCTTTTGTGTCAATATTTCCAGTGAGATGTGTTTAGCAGGTTCTTGAATCAGGATTTTTGAGAACCCTGTGAGATATCAAAATTCTGCCCAGTTGTATTTAGTTGTTTTTTTTTTTTTTTTTTAGATTTGCTAATGAAAATGTTAAAAGGGTAGTTTTGAAAGTGCTAGACTGGAGAGGAGGGAAGTGCTAACAGGATTCAGATTAGGGTTTAATCCCTACAACAAGGTCCACAACCCTCCGCCAATTTCGTTCACTACAGATCCAGTTATTACACTGCGAATTGGGGTGGGGGTGTAACTGAATAATTAAACTCTCTCTCTCTCTCTCTCTCTCTCTCTCTCTCCCACCCTAAACGGCTTAAGATTCGGAATTTAAATTTTGCAGAAATTCAATTAAGTAACAAACTGGTAAGCCGGCTGAGACGCAGGTAATTACTTTATAGTTCTCCTGTCTTGCGAGAGCTGGCTTGTGTTTTGTAGGTGTGAGTCTGACACAAATTTTCCTTATACATTTGCCGCTTCAATGCCAACATAACATCATATTCCAGTTTCTACAATCCCCCAGAAAACATTACGCCTTTATTAATGATATTATTAATGCAAATTTTGTTTGCTGAAAATCAGTTTCTCTTGTTAACTAATACAACTTTTAAAAGATCCATATCTTTGTTATTAAGGCAACATCGCTTTTTACAAGTTTTTTCAGTGGTTTATTTTACTCATAGATAGTACGAACGACAATTAGTCTTAATAATATTGTTATAAAAGTCGGTGACATAGTCGCACAACCGTTTCTCTAGTTGTACATCTTTAAGTGGTACTGATGATGCAGAACGGACAAAACCGGTTGGGCAACCATAAAACTAATTGACGACGTAAGACGAACTTTTCTAACAATATGATGTTTACTAACCTCTGTGGTACGAAAAATTTGCGAAAATCAGTCATAAGTTCTCTATTCATCCTGACAATGTAACTTTTAGTTTAAGGAAATAACTATTTTTTACTATCTAAATATGGTCCAGCGTCAAACAATTCTCAAAAAAAAAATTGATTCAACCTTTCATCTCTATCTTTAGACATCTACATGGACTAGCAATTCTGGTTTTCTGAAAGACTTGTACATTATTAAGTTCTATTTTCTTATTTGTTAATATTTCTGAAGATGTCTAGACATATAGACGAAACGTTGACTTAATTTTTTTTTGTGAATTGTTTATAAAGAAACTACGATCATTGAGCCATCAAGATCTTCATTAGACTCTGATTGCTTTCTCACGAAGACGGTTACTCATCAAAATATTGTACTACCTCTTTATCCTTTCAACTGATTTATGAACTTATATTTATTAACTTAAAATTAAAATAAGAAAAAACACTTATAATGATTCAATTTCATATTTCGATATCCGTCATCATCAAGACAAAATGTTAATGGCTTTAGAGGCAATCTAAGACTGATATTGTGCAGGCAGAATTCATCGTATAACTCTAATTTTTTACTGTGGTTTAGACTTTCATTTTTTTATGTGTATTGAGAAAGGTTATATATATATATATATATATATATATATATATATATAGCATATAAAATACAACTCTGAACATACGAAGTGGAATCAGAAAGTAATGACACTTTTTTTGAATTTCGCGCGTTCTACACATTCTAATATAAAAATTTTTGGTTGTAGTGTTGGTACAGTTGCCGCGATCATATGATCGCAGTTTTGACTATATAGCATGTTGTTTTCATGTGAGATGCATAAAAGTTACTCGTGTTTGAGTGCTCGGTGATTTTTTGATGTTGAAAACATAATTTCCTGTGGAATAACTTACACCTCCTATAAACATTTTATTTTTGCTCAAATTGACTCACCGTACCCAACTTTCAACATTTCAAGAGTTTTTGAGCACTTAATACCATATTTTACTCAAAGATTAATACAATCTCTCTTCTCCATTATTTTCAACAGTACAAAATTGCCGAAAACACAAACAAGCATCTAACCTCGTCTAGCCTCTCACATAAAAAGAACACATGATATATAATCAAAACTGTCTCATTATTTTATGATAATAAGTATTTATTATTTATTATCCTTTCTTAGTCGTTATCATCGTGACTAGTGTATCTATTCCAAAAAAAAAAATTAGAAAGTGGAGTGTACGTCTTTACTTTTTGGTTACACCCCGTATAGTTCTAAACCCACTGGATAAATTTCATGATATTATCACAGACATTATAGGCAGGAGAACAATGGTGGTGTCGGACATGGTAACTATTGAAATTCAATGTAAAAGAGAAAAAACAATTAGGGTTATAATTATTATTATAATTAGGGTTATAATGTGTGCATTTATGATTAAAATGTGTTCTTATGGACGCAGTAAATAAAACTCATCCCCGTACAACAGTTTGAAATTCTGAAGTGAGAATAAGATCTTTCTATCACTAACGGGTTTTCAAAGCAGCTACACATTCATTCCTTTTGTGATTCCAACTATATCTGTTTGTGTTCCAATTATAAAGGGTTCGTACATAATAAATCTATTGTTTAAATAATACATAAGTTTATATAAATATATTCTTTTAGGCATGAAAAGGTCTTTTACTAGAATTAAACTACCATTCTTCTCATCATTGTACCTGAAATATGTCGAATTATTCTGTGAAAGGAAACTGTTTTGTAAGGAAAGGCATGGAAACATTATAAATTGTGACAATGCTGTGTCAAATGACTGCATTAACCTTCATCAAAAGACATTATTTCTAATGGTTAGTTTATCATAGCAGTGGGTTCAAAGCCCCTATTACAGTAACGCGACCTGTTTGCTTAGTTAGGCTGTCAATCGAGTTTAATAAGTAATTTAAATCTTATGCATTCTCCTAAACAAATTTAACCATTGCACTGAAGGAATAATAACTTGGAATACTTGTATATATATGATCAAACCACAATATGAAATGGGAAAACAGGCGGTCTTCGTCAGAGTCAAAAACCCAACTGCTGGGTTTTTTACTCTGACGAAGACCGCTTGTTACGGTTGAAAGATCTTAGTCTTGTTTTCCCATTTCATATTGTGGTTTGATCATTGATTGCTATTTCCCGTGTTTATGTGATATATATAACTTTAAATTACACAAAGCACGACACAGAAAAAAGAATAAAGAGAACACTTACAGAAGTAAGTGTTCTTTTTTTTCTGTGTCGTGCTTTGTGTAATTTAAAGTTTTATAGTCCTTGTGGACCGTTTTTTATATTTAGTACATATTTATATATATATATATATATATATAATCAATGATCAAACTACAGTATTAAATGGGAAAACAAGCCTAAGATCTTTCAACCATAACAAGTGGTCTTTGTCAAAGTCAAAAACCTGACTGTAATACATTTTTTTTGTGAAATACACATTTTGTCGTATGAAGTTGATGTAATAATATATTATATATAATTCATAGTATATATTTACATAATATATATAGCAATAATATTAATAATAACAGATAATATATACATAAAATGTCTTTCGATTAAAATATTTTTAAATTTTCAAACTGTACAAAAATTTGGACAAATTCTTGGTTACATTGTTTTGCGATTAATGAGGAAGGCCATTCCTAATCACAAAGTAAAACTTTCCGAATGAGAGCCAGTCTTAGTGGTTCACTCATAGACCAAGTGTCCAGGAGATTGGTGTGTCTCCGCGTTACATGTACATGATCGACTAGCAGCTATTTCTAACTTTTCAGGTATTCTTTAAATGTCCTATGTCCAATCATATATCGGGATAATTTATAATTCATTTTGAAAATAGTGCAATGTTATTTTAAATTTGATATTTGGTGCATTACAATTTTACAAAGTTCACACTATTTACCTCGATTAGAGGTACTTCAACTCATTTTGGAGACATCGGAACTAGTGTATCTGCAGCAGAACTTTTTGTCTAATTTCTGATTCTAAAATAAAAATGCATAATACTTAGTGATTTTACATAATATTTACATTCTTAATTCTTCAATTATACATTAGGTAGATTAATAACATATTACTTTTTTCCAGTAGTTGATATAAGTATAAATAACTTCGTTTTGTTAATATCAACTGTAAAAAAAATTACTGTCAGCTCCTCTTAAATATTTCGAAAATGAAAGGAATTTCAGCTTTAGAGGGAGCACTTACTCACCGAAAAGAAACAGATTGCATACTAAAACAGGAGAAATGCTTATATTTCTTCATTTCTTAGAATTCTGTGTTTGAAATATGATAAATGTTAGTCAAAGACTCATAATGAAAATATATTTCTTCTTCTTCTTATTTTTTTTTAATTAAAGTGTCAAAGAAAGAAATGCTATTTTATTACCAACATATGTTATACCGAAAAGGTATTTTTTTTTAATTGGAGACTATGAATTGCATAAAATAAATGAGCATTCATCAGTATTATCACTCAACAGTGCAGTAAACGGATCATGATTAAAAACTAGTCGACTATACTTATAAAATATATACTATATATATATATATATATATATATATATAAAGAAACATAGATAAATTAAAACTACAGACTTACAGTCTCTAATTTTCGGTTTGAATCGTCTTCAGGAGAGATAAGAGAGGAAAGCAAGTGTACTGGTTCAGAGACGGTTGGAGACCGTTGGTCCAACCGTCTCTGAACCAGTGCGCTTGGTTTCCCTCTCTTATCTCTCTTGAAGACGGTTCAAACCGAAAATTAGAGACTGTAAGTCTGTAGTTTTAATTTATCTATGTTTTTTATGTACATTGAACTACATTTGTCCGTTTCGTATCGAAAAGTTAATATATCTATAAAGTTCAAAGAAAACTTTCTTGAGGATTTTGGTCTAAAGAAAATTAAACTCCTGTTTATACACCGGCGTTTCACCAAAAATTATTTCGTATTTTTAAGGCTTGTTTTTGAGGAAAAAACTATTGAGCATTACACGCCTCTATCTACCAGCATCGTAACAGATACGATCTGTTATAACTACGTATAACATCGTATTTGATATGAAGCTGGTAGATAGAGGCGTGTAATAATAAATAGTTTTTTCCACAAAAACAAGCCTTAAAAATACGAAACAATTTTTGGTGAAACGTCGGAGTATAAACAGGAGTTCATTTTCTTTAGACTAAAATCCTCAAGAAAATCTTCTTTGAACTTTAGAAATCAGTGGTCGAGAGACTATATATATACAAATATTTTAGTGTCAGATAGTATCTATATCGACTATACGGCTTAAAAATTTGGTATCATCCTATCCTTATATCATATAATGTTATAAAAAACAAACTCATATTTTGTTTTTATTGTCTAAGTGCTTCATCTTGACCTGTAGTCATTAAAACTGACTTTCGTTATTTGTTTATAACAAACAGAATGTATAAACAACAAATATTTCCGACACAGTCGAAGAAAAAATAACAGTAGCCACAAAATAACAACAAAATTAGATAAAAGAAAAATAAAATCCATGATATAGGCTTCAAGAGGTGACTGATTACAAGCTAAGACTGATGATAATTTACCTGTAGTTAATGGTAACTGTCGAACTAATTTATGAAATATCGCTGTACAGACCTGCAGTGTCAATCATTTGACTATTGACAGAGAGCGTATCACAGGAACAGCAAGATTTTTATAGTACAGAAGAACCTCGTAGTACGAGTGCCTCCTTGTACGAGCAATTGGCTTTATCTCTTTCGTGCCGAGCTAAATTTTGAAATTCCGTATCATAAGTAAATATCACACATAATAGATTGTAGTTATATTATCATCCCAACTCATACTATAGTTACAGTTGTTTTATCATCTAAATGTTTATCATAGTTATATTTGTTTTATCTATTGAAATGCAATGCATCCCTGATCATCGTGGCATTTTAGGGATTGAAAAGACTGATTTGGACAAGCAAAAGAATGAAATCGCTAATTAAATGAGTTGTTAACACTGGAACTGATAGGAAATGACTAAGCAAAATATACGGACAGAAAGAGATGGAAAGTGCAGAGCCAGTAATAATGAGACCTTTATTCATCCGATTAAGTATACCCTATAACATGAACCTGCAAGTGCAGACTAAACATATTTGAAAGTTCATTGTCACCTTTTGCTACTTTTACAAATGGAGCAAATATTCACTTGAAATGACACCACCATATAATTCCTATTCATATGTTTTTAAAAAGATTTCACATAAACTCGTGAAATAACAATCAATGATCAAACCACAATAAGAAATGCGAAAGATCTTAGTCTTGTTTTCCCATTTCTTATTGTGGTTTGATCATTGATATGTTTTTAAATAGAACCAATACAGTAAACTTCTCTTGTATAATTGAAAATTAAGGAGTGTAATTAGAAATACTTTATCATAAAAAATGGTTTGATTAGAACTTGAGACCATTCGTTTTAACACTTACGTAAGTTAATTCATTCTTGATTGAGGCAATCCGGGATTCAGTTAATATATTCAGTGTGCATCACCAGTCGCTTATTGCATTCATAAGCTGTTTTCTGCTTTATTTGTTAAGTTGTTGATTATGACTAACTGAGAAACCACTTTAAATAACATATAAGCCTTTGCCCAAATAGTCCAAAGTAGTGATTTTGTCATTCTTATTATTGTATAACTTTTGATAAAATATACTCTAGTTTTGCAGGACAGTAGTCCCTAACTTTCAGAACATGCTATCCATGTTCTTTTGGAGATGCAGACTTCTGCCAAACTTGTTTTCAATTGACCCTTTGGGAACATACAAAGGCCAAATATTGACCCGTTGTGATACCACACAATGAAGATTGATTCTACATTGAGAGTCCTAAATTTTGCCTTACTCAAGTGTAATTAGAGTAGGGATCTTTAACGAGTACCTGACATCGTACAGTTTGAGGATCAACGGCTTAAGTCTACTACAAGGGCCAGCGTGTTTAGATATATTAACCTCCCACTTGAATAGATTCACGTTTTCTTGTATTTCATCATTTTTAATTGTTCCCACCAATTCTGCTTACCTTTGCACAACACGTTCCCGCTTTCCTTACATACCCAGTAATATCAAGTGAATTTCCCGTCACTTAATGTTACATTAGTATTGCAAAGTCTTCAGAGGGCCAGAGTGGGTATTGAACCCCGTACCTACCAGTCGATAGGCGAGCAGTTGCCCCTAGACTAACCTGGCCCCCAAAATTCTCATAATTTGGCATATTGTATGTTGTATTGAAGCATTATGTTCCCCTGATCACAAAAAGCTTGCTAACCATGGGAATCTTGAAAGGTTTCTAACTATATTTTATTTAACAAGGTTAATGTAAAATTGTTTTAGAAATTTCTATTAGGTATAGTTGCTAGATGTAGGATTTAGTTCTGTTAATTTAAAATTGTATTTATGATTAAATTCACAATCAGAATAGTAAATTATTATTATAAACACTTTTATTATTGTATCATTATTATTTTATCGTTTATTTTGAATTCTGTTTCAAACTTTTCATCACTCTATTATATAATATGGCCTATTTATGTTTCATTCTTTTCATTTTTATATCCTTATGCCTCTATCTGTCGCACCTATGTTTTAATCTTTTTATTTTCATTACTTTATGTTTCGATCTTGTCATGTCATATTCCAATCTTTCCCACTTATGTTTCGACCTTTTCATTTCCATTACTTTGTTTCAACCGGTTGAACTTGTTTCAAACTTGTCTATTACACCTAACACCAGAATCACACAGTTAATGAAATATTGAGGGATTTCAAAAACTACATCTCCACACAAAAAAAGTTTTATATGGAAACTGACATAGCGTTTCAAACACTTAAAGTTCTTCTTCAGGTTTACATCTTGCTCAACAGTCCTTCCTAGGTCATTCCCGTACATCTCAACAGTAGAGATGTAAACCAGGAGAAGATGCTAAGTGTTCGAAACACGCTGTTAGTTTTTATATTTAACTTTTTTATGTGAAACGTAATTTATAAATTCCCCATTTTGAGTAAATACCACACTATAACAGATTGCACAAGGAATCAGTTAAAAGTAGATAAAGGATTACGGGTTTTCGAAAAGGGAAGGTGGGGGCTTAACAGAAAACCTTCGGAAGGACTGCGTTAATGGCACTGTTGCGAGAGTGAAATGAACTGGCTGATTGTCCGTTTGAAGAGGGACACTTTTCACACCTCTGCTGCTCATCGGCACTCCTGGCTGAGAAGCCCTACACTCGAGCATAGAGCACCCTTGACCTCCTGGCGACCTGTTGCACGGCCGTTACGGCTGAAGAAGGGCTCAGGTTGCCTTTCCCAGGGTGGAATGCCTGCGCGATATGGCCGGCTTCACACCGGCCCGTTACATCGACTCCGCTAACTGATTCGTGCGAACTGATGCCATTCACGCTGCTCCACCCACAATCTGTCCCCTCTGCCTACACCTCCTTCCTTAATCCCCTTCAAACATTCCCCAAGCCTACCCTCTCATTCATTTCGACGTAAATCTCCTTCAGACATCGTCTTTTCAATTACTCTTTATCTCTCGCTCACATACATTAACCTTCTTTCACATTTTCTTTTCATCCTCCATTCGGAACGAATTTCATATTAACAAGAAAATATTTGCAATGATCCTGTTTATGTTCTGTGAATGTTTCACACGTTTAGTTCTTGCATTTCATCATTTTTAATTGTTACCACCAATGCTGCTTACCTTTGCATAATACATTCCCACTTCCCGTACATACCCAGTAATATCGAGTGACTTGCCCATCAGTTAAACTAGCATTAGTACTAGTAAGTTTTTACCATTGCCTAGAAAGCTTTAAGTGTAGCATGCTGATTTCGAGGCCAGACAGTTTGTTAGTTTCACTTATCGCTAGTCAGGTGACCTTCAAATTGGGTAACTTTGCTTCTAATCAAGTAAAGTGCTTTTAACTTGTTCACATGCAAAAGAATCTTTATCGATTTCTTTACTTTAGAACTTTATATTTGATTCATTAAATATGTTTAAACATACATTTTCTTTCATATACTGGATTTTGTAGAAATAAATACATAAATGGAAATCATATTAGACTGACTAGTGGTATATTGGATGTATTTTATATGGCTTAATGCATGGTAGCCTAATAGAATAATACATAAATGGTAGCCTAATGGTATAATTGATAAATTAAATAATAATGCATGGAAGCCTAATGGTTTAATGCACGGTAGCCTAATGGTATGATTGATAAATGGTATAACGCAGAGAAGTCTTATAGTATTCTTTTATGTTTTCATCACTAGTAGTAACCCTACCATGAGGCAGTTATTTTTTTTTGTAACCTGTTCTCATTCAGACAACAGGCTTATTCTTACTATACACATTTTTCTATAGACTACATTATTTAATTATAAGAGGCATTTTGTATATTACATAATGCACTTATGTATGTATTAAGCCTAATAGTATGATGAATCAATGGTATATTGTACGAGTACAATGAAAGTACTCGAATGGTATATTGCATAAACGGTTTGTTGGGAGACTGCGACGCAAAGGGCAATCTTTTGCAGGTCTTGTTTGTTGTTGCTGACAGAGTCAAGTGGTTTTGACTTTTGATGATGTTTGTTCGATTCCCCGATAGAAGCTGCTCCAGTGTACTGGCACAGCCGTGGGAGTGGGGCAGTTGGAGGTCGGCCGAATGGTTGACAGGTATTGCACGTCAGCCGGCCAGTTGTTTCCAGTTCGTGCTCTTATCGCCCTCCCGTGTATAGCCACCCGCCTCGCCATGTGCCCACCCTACTTGATATTCATTGGCTTCCTTGTCTCTTAGGGCTTCTATTTTATCCGCCCTCATTGAATTTTCTCCACCTTCAAAACATACAATCTCCGTAAAACATTCCCGCCCGCCTTTAACTTAATCTACCTTAAACGTTCTTCATTTAAATCTCTTAGTGCCACCCAATCTTCTACATTCATTTCAACAATCTTATATTTATAAGCAATTTAAACTTATTTCTTAATATGTAATAACCCTCAAACAAATATTTTCTGTTCTATACTTCAAATCATCAGATAACAGTCAGTATACATAATTTTCAACTAAAAACAAAATTAATTTATTAAAATAAGCCATTTAAATAAAATGGAAGAGAAAGTGGTTTTCCTTTAAGAAATATCGTTGTTTATCCAATGATTTCTTCAAGGTCTCCAGTCACCCATTAGCATTTCTTTTCTTTGAAAAGTAAAATATTTTGTCGGCTGCCTTTTAGATAACAGCCTGGAGACCTTGACGTGGCAAATATTTCTCTTTTCTCTCCTAACTCCTCTTTACTAAGTACTTCTTTCATTTCATTCAAACTTATAACCATTGCAACTTTATATTACCTTTTAAAAATCTTTAGATTTGCAAAAAAAAAACATTCCAAGGATTCCCTTTATGTGGTAAAGTTCAAATTCACTTACAAACTAATTTTGTTTTTTTTTTTTGTCACTCATATATTACACGTAAAGATTAATTTATAAACTTTTAATATTTTATATCAATTATAGCTAATTATATAAATGAATTCTATTTCAATGAAAGAATTTAAATTATCTCAGTGTTTCTAATGTTGGTGACAAACAAAAAATACACCAAATATTGAACGACTCTTAATTTTTATTTATGAACATATTAACAATATTAAAACAAAAATTACTACTATTTGAAGTAAATTCTCAAATAAA
This sequence comes from Hermatobates lingyangjiaoensis, assembly GCA_026182355.1. Classification (NCBI taxonomy): domain Eukaryota; kingdom Metazoa; phylum Arthropoda; class Insecta; order Hemiptera; family Hermatobatidae; genus Hermatobates; species Hermatobates lingyangjiaoensis. Next base: position 1,007,782 of record JAPFBL010000059.1, read on the forward strand.
AAACCCATTTCGTTTTAAACAATTTCTTTAATTAGCAGAAGGCAGTTTCATTTATAAAACATTAATAAAATTTGCTATAATTAAAATCTCTATAATTAAAAAAAAAACAACTTTTTCAAAAAAAGAAAGAATTTAAAGCTTTGACTTTTTGATAAAGCTAATTACTTTTCTGATTTCGTGCTGTAATTAGACAATTAAAGCTAATTTTTAAGTATCATTAATTCTTAACACGCTTTGTAATATTGTTATTTTCAAAGAATATTTCTTTTAATTTCGCTTTAACTCTTGTAACTTTATCATTAAATCCCTTGCTCATATTAAAAAGTATTTCAATAAATTATTTTCATCCAAATACAATTCTTCAATTTTAAAATTCTAAATTTATATGACATTTGTTTTAAAGAAGTCAAAACGGTTCTAGTCTAAATAAAAGCATATTTTTTTTCTTTCTAAATCAATTATTCTTCAGTCGTTATTTAAATCAATTTGTTATAAAACAACCATTATAAATAATTCCATAATATATTGTAATAACTTTTTTGATTGTTATAAGTTTTGAGTTGAATCCAGTTTTTTTTTTATTTTAAAAGTTTTAAACGTTTTTCTAATCAGTAAGAAGTAATTTTCTCTTCATCGGTAAAAAGGAAAAGACATTTTCCTCAAACGATAAGAAAATTATCAATTCATTACATATATTGCAATTGTTAAACTTTTCATAAGGTTTACCTTGTTTCAGTAATTCATTTTTTGCTTTATAAGAAGTGTTTTATGATTAAATAGCCATGGCCTTGTAAATAACATAAAAAAAATCACTAAATTTTTACAATGTTAACTTTTACAACCATAATTATACCTTTTACAACATTACAGCATCTTGAAATATAATATTTTTTATAATATAAATATGTTATAATGAATTAAATTAAATTAATATTTATAACAAAATATATAATATATTGTAATAAATGTTAACTAAATAATGCTACTACCGACAAAAATTGTAAGACTATATAAATTATTTATAAATGGGTTACAATTAGAGAAATAGAAGTTGATATAAAAGAAAAATAACTCCTCTCCTTTTAATAAATACCCTTCAATATTTAATGTCATCAGATTACTTAGAATGTCCATTTGAATTATTTCATCTTTCATCTTCTAGAAAGCTTTGATATTTATTTATCTTGTTTTTTTTTGCAGTTATTGTAATCACTTAAAATCCTTTCTGGCTATCAAAAATCCTAAAACATTCACTTTTTTAAGAAAACATTATTATTTTTAATGGTTTAATAGATTGATGATTACATTTCGCATTATACAAATATGACGTAATGTGTATTTAAGCGCTCACTCTTCCAGGAACGCTATTGAACTAATAGGTAATACTAAGGTTATAATGCCATTGATTTCTATATTTAGAATGTCATCTTCATTTGCTGCATATTCAAAATCATTCATTATCTTTATCCTTGAACTAAATCATTCAGTACGTTTAAAAAGCTCTTAAATTTAATTGATATTTTAGCATCAACGTCTTTTATTATTTGTAATTGATAGTCTTAAATTGTCTTTTGAGGTAAAAAAAAACTTACCAATTAAACTGAAACATTTACTGAAAATATTTAATGAATTTGATTGTAAAGGGCTAAAATGTTTAAACATAAACCGACAATATTTTCTTTTCTTTAGTGTTTAACAGTATTTATATCTCTTATTAATATTTCTAAAGATACCTTCTTATAGAAATACTAAATTATTTCTTATTACCTGATCTAATTAAACACTAGAAATGATTTTTTAAAAAATTGTTAATTATTTTGTTGTAAAAAAAAAGAAATAACCAGAATTGACGTATTCTTTTATTCCTTTCAGTATAAATATATAAAAGTTGATATACCGAAGCCAAAAGTTAAAAGAGAATTATTCTTTTTGAGACAATGAAGTTATATTTAGTGAAGTTGTGGAATTTAGATTCTTCGGTTTTTGGCAAAATGTTAGAACTGTTTTAATTTATTGCCTTCATAAGCCATGGTTCGCATTATTGACGGAGACACCTGCGTGGAGAATCTTCCATTTTTCAATGTAAGTAATGCCCTTTTCTCTTAATTCATGTTCTTGATACATTAAAATTTTATTACGATAATATCATAATGTAATTCAAACCATTTGCTTAGAATATGTTTACAGCAGCTTTTCTATATATATATATATGAATGATTAAACCACAATAAGAATGGGAAAACAAGACTAAGATCTTTCAACCGTAACAAGCGGTCTTCGTCAGAGTCAAAAACCCAACTGAACACTAGATGCAGAAAACATCTGGTGAGGAGTTGAGAAGAGTGGGAGGGAAGAGTGGTATTTTAAAAGGGTGAAAGCACAGGAAAGGACTAATGTCCAGAAAGGGATGTTTGGGGAAACAAAGGAGTACAGTAAGAAAAAGTAAAAAACTATCCGCTAGCTGTCAACCCTCTTTGAAGAGGCTGTTGCCCTCGTGACGAAAGTATCAAGTTTGAAGAGACCGTTACTAATGTTTATAATATTAGATCTATTAAATTTAATTAGAGACGATTCAATAATATTTCTTAACAACAATGTTGTTAAGTTTTTCAGCAAAACTCCGGTTGGCCATCACTATTTATTAACTAACATTTGACATGTTTCGGTTCTCTCCAACTATCTTCAGAAATAAAATTGTTATCAATCGAACAAGTATGTAAACATAACAGTAAGCTAAATAAAATTTTCACTAAAATAATAAATTTCACTATGTCTAATACTAGATAACATTAGGGTTTCAAAATATTACAAGGATAGATAAAAAGATAAATTAAGGTTAGGATGGGGGGATTGTTCAGCCTAGTAGTTTGAGCTGACGTGTGCTGCCTGTGTGCTGTTGGTTTAATTTAGGTTTATTATCCAGAATCAGAAGTGCTTCCAATAATTGTAACCTCTTTTGATCTTGTTCAAGTCTGAGTATTTTGGTGTTTTCCGTGAGCATCTTCCTAGAGAGTTGTTGATTGTGCATTATAGTTGTGTTTTCGCGTATTGCTCCAGCTCCAAGGTGCATAGTTAGACGGCAGGATAAAGTAGTGGTCGTCATTCCTATGTACGAATGCTTTTGGACTTCACAGTTTCCAATAGGGCATAAACAATCATTTATCAACAATGGTTACAGCAACAGGCACTTCGACAGAATTCTTCAAATTTATTTAATGAATCTAAATACAAGATCTAATGAAACCCACATTGACCAAAATACAGGCCCTAATCACAGGATCTATTACAAAAATCAATACTCCCAACTATACAAAGTAGATGAAAGAATTTGAAAAACAATCATAAAAAACAATACACCTTGTACTAACCCTCAGGATAAACTTAACATTATAATATATTACAAAAGCTCCACCATATGCAACCTCATCGTGAAAAACCAAGAGACGACATTGGACCAATTAAAGAAAACCAATCTTGTGTACGAATACACTTGCCCTTTATATATATATAAAAAAGATTTCACATAAACACGTGAAAAAACAATCAATGATCAAACCACAATATGAAATTATGAAATGGGAAAACAAGACTGAGATCTTTCAACCGTAACGCGCGTTCTTCGTCTGACTCTGATGAAGACCGCTTGTTACGGTTGAAAGATCTTAGTCTTGTTTTCCCATTTCATATTGCGGTTTGATCATTTATATATATATATATATATATATATATATATATATATATAAAAAGATTTCACATAAACACGTGAAACAACAATCAATGATCAAACCACAATAAGAAATGGGAAAACAAGACTAAGATCTTTCAACCGTAACAAGCGGTCTTCGTTGGGTTTTTGACTCTGACGAAGACCGCTTGTTACGGTTGAAAGATCTTAGTCTTGTTTTCCCATTTCTTATTGTGGTTTGATCATTGATATATATATATATATAAAAAGCAATTGCCTCGATTAATTGAGGGACTCAATGGATTTAGTGCCTTCAAGTAACTATAGAAACTCTAATGTAAAACCTGAAATCCTAGAACCTTCCAACACTATGTAACCTTCCAGGCATACTCAATGTAATTAATTGTCTATTATTTCAATGTAGTGTTAGTAATTAAAATTGTTATAGTTATTTATTGTTAGTTTTTATTTAGTTATTCATCTATAATATCCCTGAAGATGGTCAAAGTTGACTGAAACATCGGAAATACAATTGTGCATAAAATTATTAAAAGAGAAACAATAATATAATATAATAATATAATACAATAATATAATAAAGTACATAAATATATATATATATATATATATATATATATATCACAATTACCTCTACAATTATATTTCATTTATAAGTAAATGAAATATAATTGTAGAGGTAATTGTGATTATAATTATAGTTAAGAAAACAAAACGAAAGTACTGAAACAAAATATGACCCAATTTATTTATTTTTTTTAGAAGGAACTTGTATATACCCGTTTCGATCGTCTTTCCGATTATAAAGTGTATCTACTGTATTAGTAGTGTATAGTACTGCACAATCGTAAAGAAATTTGACTGCTTCTATAGCTACCCAAAAAAAAGTAGCTTCTTTTTTTCAGGTTTAACTGAACCTGTGTTTAGTATATATTTTCATTTTTAAGGTTCATTTGCAAAGGAATTTGAAAATTTTCTGTACTTCTTTTGTAGTTACTTCCAAATTGCAAGCCAAATTTTTATTTTTTCAGCTATATTTCAAACTAAAATAGCACATATTTTTCTGTAAATTATGGGGCATTTATAAAAAAAAAATAAGACTTCTATGAAATTTTTATATCATCACTGGGATAAGTATCTATATTTTTAATATAGTTTGTCCACCTGTCGTAAGTTATTCAATTAAATATTCTATTGAAACACCCTTAGAATACCCCTGAATTGTTTCAGGAACAACTGAAGAAGCGCAAAGAAGAGGAGGAGCTGTTCAACAGATCTGTTGGCGGTTCAAAGAAGCTGCAGGCACTCGAGAGTGGTGCTCGAGGCCTCGAGAATGGCGGGTTTTCTGCCGAAGAGCCTTCGCCTCTCCACGTCGCCGTCGGTAAGTCCTTGTTATGTAGATACCACTTCAGTCGTGCTTTCTTGACTCTCTCTTGTCACCAAAAACTTCTCGTTTCTTCAGATAACAATTGCCATTAAGATTTTATAGTAATACTAGGCGTTGCCGGAGTGGTAGAGCCCAAAAAAGGGCCCGGATCAAAATCACTACTAACCGTAATTAGTTCCCCCAAAACGGTTATATCATATCCTTATGTTTTTTTGTATCTAAATGTCTCCAGTTTTATTTCTATAGTGGACAGACAAACTTTGTATTTAAATATATAGATTGCTCTTCCATGGCTTGAGATTATAAAAATTGTATGTTTATTGAATCACTCACCTATCATAACTTTGATTACTCGAGTACTCAGTAAATCCTCCGCAACTAAAGCCACAATTGTGTCAACTGTCTCGAAACAGTAAAGACTGGTCGCATTTTCAGTGATAGATCCTTTGCTTATACTATTTTCTCAGTTAGATTGTTATTTCCATTCTGTCGTTTATAGATTAATGGATGTTTATATTAGAGTTCATTCAATTGATTCTAAAGGGTGTCATAAAAAGCTCCCTCTTTCCTAGAAGTCGCTCAGAGTGATTTCTTTAAGACTTAAGGGTTTTTCTAGGGGCACCAGGTTAGCTCAGTGGTTAACGTACTCGCCTCTGGGGTGATAGTCCGGGGTTCGATCCCTCGATATATTCACCCGGGAGGTGAATCAATCTGAGTACGTGGTCCCTCGGAGAGGACATTACGCCGTCGGTTCCGAGCCTGTATGATGTCAGGTAATCTTTAAAGTTTACTACTCGAAATGCTCTTGAGTTAGGCAAAACTTAGGACTCCCTATGGAGAATCACCGATCAAACAAAGTAAACGGCTGACATTATCACCCGCTGCGGGATAGGTTTAAAAAATAAAGGGTTTTTCTACTTTGTTAACCAACAATTTTCTGAGCTTAGTCTGTTAATTAGTTCTTCTGATAGGTATGTTGTTTCTTATAAACAAGCTTATTTACTAAAAGTTTCACATTTTAATATTCAAAGGTTATGAAATACTAACAGAAGACTCGATGCGACATTTGAAATTGAGTGAATCTCCATAAAATTAGTAGCCAAATTGTTATAAAGAACGAAACCAAAAGTACTTTCTCATCGTTTAATATTAAGAATAATAAGGCTCTTGAACAAACTAAGAACAATATACCTGACATGTTTCCGAATCAATCAGAAGTCAAAACTTTTACATTTCTTTGCACAGCATATCTTTTTGTTTATTGAGAAATTCTGAAATGCTCTCGTCTTATGGCAGTTAGTTTCATAATAATGTCAAAATTTTAACAGTCTACTGTTAATTGTTTAGGTGAAAAAAGTGCCTAAAATTACATTTTGGGCACAAAATAATTTTTAAAAAGTGACTTACCTATCATGAAACACTGCACAAAATAAATAATAGGACACATCTACCCTATAGGAAAAATTTTTGTATAAAATATTCCTTTGATACATGAAATGATGTGACCTATAGCGTGTTGCTCAGGAACGTTTTGGTCATGAAAATACGTGAAATAACAATCAATGATCAAACCACATTGGTTTGAAAACCACGTTGAAATGGGAAAAAAGACTAAGATTTTTCCAACCACAACAAGTGGTTGTCAGAATCAAAAAATTCTGCATTTATACATAAAAATGTATGTATTCATACATAAATACACGTGGTACTATTATTTTAGTATAACTTTACTGTTGTATACACTTTGTACCCTTTGTCATACGTGAGAAGATAAATGAACTCCCACACAAGAGGGTTCCCTTCCGTCATCATCGAAAATTCTTCAAAAAAGGACTTCAAAGACCTTAAAACATGTAAATCCGTCGAAATCGAATTTTTAATGGTCCCTATACTTTACATATTCAATATTCTTCAATCGAACTTTCCGTCGAAAAACATAGTTTACTATAAGTAAACTATGGTTAGTGATGTTTAAAAAAAAAATCGATTTTGGTATTTATACTGGTTTACATATTTTAAGGGTCTTAACGGTTTTTTTTTGGCGTTTTTCAATTAGGTCTGTGTGCCTTCGTAAGTTTATATCGAAATATTAAAAATATCGAATAATAATTAATAAAATCAAAAATATTGATTGTATGAGTGGTTTATCTGTTAGAATTCGATTCAGTTTATCTGCTTGAGTTAACGAAGTTTTTAAATCATTTCAATCCTAAATTAATTTTCTTTATATTCGATTGTAATTATTTATTTATTCTAATTCTCTTTGTTTCTCATTTCTAGTAACTTAATATTCCTGGTAGTATTCTAGGGAGTTCGTGGCATTAATAACGCTGAGAAGTTTGTTTTTCATATTTTATACATGACATTAACAATGAATTAATACGGTATACTATTTATTACCTCGTAGCACATTCCTATCATAAACACTAAATTTGAATATAGTGATGAAACAAAATTAAAAATGACAACTGAAGGTTTTTAAACTTTAAATATGAATCCTTTATTTCCTACTCAGTGGTAGAGTTCTCATAAATCTTCTGATATCTTACTGTCATTTCCAGAGAACCATTCTTTTGAATAAAACCCAGTTTGAAATTCAAATCTACTATAAGGTGGCTCCCCATGTGGCCATTGTTCCAACTATTAGTTATAACCCTGCAGTGCTTATCTCCTCATCTTGGTTTTATTCCTCCTCTTTGTTCTAATCCACCAATGGAATTGTAAAATTTCTATTATATTTTACTCTCACCAACCTTTTATTTGAAATCTAGTCATTCAAGCCAGTCCCACTACAATGCAAATAATATAACTCATCGTGTTTGTAAAAATTCCATTGTCTCTAAAACATGCAGTTGGTTCTGTTAAATTTTTATTTTATACGAGTGTTATATAGCTGTTATGATGTCTGCATGTACTTCTTTCAAATAATTTATTTCTGAGGCCACAAGATATTCTAAGTAACAATCAAATAAATTCAATACATTACTACTTCATTCATTACTTGTGCAATCTGTTATAGTGTCGTATTTAATCATATCGGAGAATTTCAAAAAATTACGTGTCCACTCAAAAAAAAAGTTTAACAAAGCGTTTTGAACACTTAGTGTTCTTCTTCAAGTTTACATCTGTACTCTTGAGACTTTAATTTATGAAACTGACCTAGGAAAGCTCTGTAGATATTTAAACCTGAAGAAGAACACTAGGTGTTCGAAACGCGTTGTTAGTTTCCGTATTAAACTTTTTTTTTGTGTGGAGAGTAATTTCTTAAAATTAATTTTAAGTACAAATGTAGGGTGAAATTCACTAAAGGATATTTATCTGATTTCTGTATTGGAATCAGTACACGCCTGAAGCTAAGTGAATAAAAAAAAAAACTCCATCTTCGTGTTCAGTTACCTTCAATGACCTTACCTTCTGTTAAGTTGTGTCTATTTGGATACTTCAAAATACTGTTTTTGTAATGAAAATTTGTATAAAACAATAGAAATTTAAGTATCTAAATCGAGAAATATTCAATGTATCAGAACGTCAAGTCTGTATTTTCTTTTTTTGTAATATAAAAATAATAAGTAATAATGTATGTTCACATAAATAATTAAAGTTATAACTAGAAAACACAAAAAGAGACTAACACCCACGATTTTTAATTATTTCGGCTTGGGCTTTATATTTCGTCTGTATATTTCATATAGATAATGTAACATTTTTTTTCAAGTTATTATAATTAATTTCTGAATTGATGTAACGATGAAGATGTCTACGAATATAGATGAAACGTCGGCTTAAGTGTGGTTTATTGTGTGACTCTGGACCAAACCACGTAACAGAAAAGTAGTGTTATATTCATATTATACATAATGGCATATTCGTTAATTAAAAGACGAAATCAGTTTTATGTAATCTATCTACAGAAATATTAAAGTAAAATGAAGAATGTTAGTCTTGTATGTAGTCAGGTTTAAATGCAGTTTGATAGCATATTATCTCAGTTAACATGTCTACCCAACGAGGACGTTACGTACTTAATTTGAAGTAAAATTCAAATAAGAAAAAAAATTGATCGAAAGCCTTGGAAATGATTCCCTTGAAGTGGGGTTGTTTTTGTTTTATGTCACATTATATTAGATCCTCCTTGAATGTACATTCAAAAAGAAAAACTGGAAATTGTATGTACATGTGTTATAATGTAGTATTTTATATATTTAATTCAAAGATGTGGTATGCACGCAATTTTCACAAGAGCCATCTGTAAGAAGAGTTAAAAGAAATGCTAAGTTGAGTGCCTGAAGAGGTTATGATGCTACTTGAACTTTAAGCAGACGCGCTTAGCTCCCTCTTAGTATTGTCTGCATGATAGTGCAGAGCTTTGAGGGGACTTAGTGTCGCCTCTTTCAATAAGGATGTCTGCTTTCAATTGTCTTTGTTTTATATTATTCTGACTTATTTAGAAAGCAACCTTGAGCCATAATCCTGAGCAGGAGCTTACATTTCAATAGGTTAAGATAAAGCTTAATCTATTCTTTATTTTTAGCCTTTACATTTCTCAGAAAATAAAAGTCTATTATCAATAAAAAATATGTGGTTCTGATAATGAAATAAATTTATTGAAAAATATCTCTTTACCCTCATTGTAAATTACAGCTAATTTAGGTTTTTACTACCAAAAAGGTCGGATGTCGTCTAACAGTGCTCTTGGTGATAGGTGTTGGTTGATTGTATAGCTGACCTTAGATGTCTGTATTGCACTTATTTATGTTCTATGTATTGTAGTTTGTATATAGATATGTAAACTACGTATCTAGTCTATGTAGACAGAGAGGCCGTCGTGGTCTTGGCAATGATAATATAATTTGCATGATTCCTCCTTAGAAAGGTATCTTGACACTAAATTTGAATCACGTAGAGACTCCATAGAGTATTTTTTTTTTGCTCGTGTTAATAGCAAGGTCATACAATTTATGTTTCTGACTATATGGTTGAAAGTTAGATTCTATTCTCTGTTAATATACCAAATTTAAAGAGGGACTGTGCAACCTCAATGCAGGGGGCCAGGTTAACTCAGTGGTTAATGTGCTTGCCTCTGAACTAGTAGGTCCTGGGTTTTATACCCACTCTTGACCTCGATTTATTCATGTGGGAGGTGAATAAATTTGAGCACGTTGTCCCTCGGAGAGGACTTTAAACCGTCCGTAACGAGCGTTTACGATGTCAGGTACTCGTTAAAGATCCCTAAAGTGTAATTAAAAATACACTTGAGTTTAGCAAAATTAGGACTCCCAATGTAGTATCAACATTTGTGTGTTTCACAAAGGGTCATTGCTCGGCCTACATGTGTTTACGTGTGGGACTGGCACTGCAGCTTAACCTGACCTCAATGTACATTGGCACAAAAACCGTGGTTTGTCAGCATAGGGTATTACTGGGTTCTTTTTCAAGGGCAGCAAATCTCCAATACGACTGTATTTCCACTGGTTACTACTCAACTAATCATATATTCTACTTCAGATAATTGGTTGAAACTACATGTTTATTGGGCTCTTAAAAGTAAACTCTCAAATTTTCAAAATAAAATTGAGAACAATACGTTTGAATGCGATTCAGTTTCCAATTGAGGGATAGGTCAATAGGTTGGTATTATTATTGAGTAAACGGTTTGTCACGGTTTCAAGAATCTGTTGTCGATTTTCGCAAAAACCAATGATGCTTTGGGGTGGCCACAATTAAGCCAGTGATTGGTGAAAGCCTTCTGATTGGATTGGTCAATTTAAATTCAATTCCACGGGGAATAATTCAGTCAACTTGCTTCAGACAAACCGATAACTTCCTGCTTCAACCAAGATCATTTTTCTTCCCCATTGCTGATCCTTCTTTCTTTTTTTTTTTCAGTGTTATTTTCTTGTTTCTATTTATTAAGTAACTTCAGAAAAATAAATAATATATTTATTGTAATTAATCTTTCGTTTATTGTTTAAAGTAAATTGTTAATCTTTTATAGAGGACTCGTAAACTAGATTTAGGGGACCAGGTTAGCTCAGTGGTTAACGTGCTCGTCTCTGAACTGGTAGGTCCGGGGTTTGATACCCAATGTGGTCCTGGATTTATTCTCGTGGAGGTAAATAAATTTGAGCACTTCGTCCCTCAGAGAAGGACGTTAAACCGTCGGTCCCGAGCCTGTACGATATCAGTTACTCATTAAAGATCCCTGCTCTAAATGCTCTCAGTTTTCTCTGCAGAGAGAGAAGGTTCCTAAACCAGTCCTACGAGGAAGGAAATATACAAGCCATTATAGTCTCCTTTAATTGTTACAAGAACCTCTTAAATCCAGAAAAGTAGTATTTATTCCTTCTTTTAGCTGTTGATTTGATCTTCTTAACGTTTATAACAAATTCAGTCAGAAGTTCAGGATCAAAATACCTTTCATTTAATGTTAAAGAAAATTATTCTTTTTTTATGTATTGATTTATTCTTAAAGAATATTTCTGATTACACTAATAAAGTTTAATATGGATAAAAAGATATTTTATTTATTATAAATTATTATTAGTCTTTCATCTTTTGTGAGAACGTTGTGGGAAATTCAATTAAAGATAAAAACTTCAAAAGGTCAAAGCTAAAATAAATGTATCCTTAAAGACACTTAGAGACCGCATTTGCTTCATGAGGCGGTATGCTTTAAGGTGAAGTTTTAAATTAATAATTACGCGGAAGCTGCTCGGTTCTATTAAATCATAAAAGTAAAGTATTTTCTAAATGTGCCTAGTAGCAGTAAAGTCTTCTTATTGCGACTTTCCAGTTCTCAGTCATTTCTTTTTACCACCATTTCCAACAATTGTATATCTTTGAATCGTCAAATTATGTTTTTATTTGTTGATTGCTTCCTCTTCAAGTCTAGTGAATTATTTGTGGGGGGTTGTAAATCCATAGTGCCTATACACAATAATAACTTCCTTATTATTTGTATTAGAAAGAACAACTAAAAGAGATTACCAACAAGAGGGGACTTGTAGTATTTCCTTATCTATGTTTTAATTTTTTTTACTATAATTTATTATTATAACTATGGTAGTAATTTAAAATAATAATTAAGGAACTATTTATTAAGGGGCTTTGGCCAATGTATAAACTGCAGTATGTTGAAAACTGCATCCCCCTCTCAAAGCAAACTGTATCCATCTTTGCATAACATTTGAAATACAATACATATTACCGTGACAGATAAAGAACAACTTTGTAATTCTGTAAAAACAATTGAAAAGTGATTGGCCTTACAATTTTAGACACTCGCCATTATCAGAATAAGTAGTTAATGCCTTGAAAATAATATGTTAATTATACTTAAAACGAGGTGTATTAAGCTTTCTTTCATCTTTTATTATTTTTTTCTGTTAATGTACTTTATGCCATTAGCATGAGCTGTGTTTAGGAATGCTTTAATAAGAGTTGGTGGCATTAACTTTTAAATAGATTAGATTGGTTGGATTTAAAGATGTTTTGAAAGCATGCAGTCGTTGCGGATTGCCCTTTTTTCAAAATAAGACTACTAATGGGTGTAGGTTGCGGAAAGACACACGGCGTCGTGGGGTCGTTGCGGCCGACTGTTCGGCTGATTGAACAGTCAAGTGGGACGTGAGAACTCCTGTCTCTCGGCTCCCACAGCTCTGTCTGTTTTTCCATCATCAACTACTGCTTCTCCATCCCATAGTCAGTCTTCACTATTAGCATTCAGAATTTTTTCTCCTCTTTTAAAAACCTTCTTTCTAAGGTAACCAATTTTTTTGAGCCCGAACTCTACTAGACCATAAAATTGTTATTGTTAATACTATAGAAGTTGCTAGTAAATCTTAAACAAGAATGTATCATCCAACCTTGAACATTTCCATCGTTATTTGACCAGTTTCGTAAAACGTCCATTTTCTACAGTGGATAAGGTTGTCCTAATATATATATATAATAATGAAATTATTAAACAGTCCAAACCGGACAGAAATTGACTAAAAAATAACCCACAAAGAACGAAAACACTTACTGGTATCAATATTTTGAAACAAAGTTCTGCTACAGGAAGATAGGGGAAGGTGACCTTCCATACGCAGTCTGGAACAAACTTACCACTTCTTCTTCCATTCTACTCTCTCCCTCAAGACGAACTTCGTTTCCAAAATATAAATATATATAAAACAACATTTCACTTAAACACGTGAAAAAACTAAAGTTTATCATCGGGACTCGGTCAGTTCTTCAGGTTCAAATTAAACTCTTATTGCCAACGTTTCGGTCTTTATTTAAAACCTTTTTCACAGGCAGAAGTATAAATTTTGAAACAGAGAAGAGCACTAAGTACTCGTACATTAGCAAATTACTTTTGTAATGAGAGTTTCAATTTGATCCTGTTGAGAACTGACTTCGAGTTCCGATAATATCGACTTTAAGTTTTGTCTTCTATTCACGTTGTTGTACTTTTATGATTATATATATATATAAACAAAATAAAAGTTTATCAAGACTCAGTCAGTTCCCCAGGTACAAATAAACACCCATTTCCAACATTTCCGTTTTTATTTAAAACCTTTTTGATAGGCAAAAGTTTTTTTGAAACAGAAAAACTAAGTTTAATTGAGAGTTAATCTCATTAGTTTCCCATGAAATTAAGAGTTTCATTTGAACTTGACAATCTGACCGAGTCAGACACTTTTATGTTTTATTTTGATACTTTTTTAGTTTATTTCTACTTCACCTCTTAGTACGAGTGCTTCATTGTATAAGCAGCCATTTGTAAGAATTCCTGTCTCATAGGACGAGTAGAAATCGTAGTACAAGCGACCGTCTCCTCACGCCCACATTAGCCTCCACCTTTCACTGTATAATTAAAAAAAAAATTTTTTTTTGCTCTTTACAATAGGCAGAAAATCTTGTTTTAAACACATATTGTTGGCGTTCTTAAGTCCTTCAGCATTGTTTAATATTATTGGACTATCATTTTTTAAAAAAAATGTATCATGGATTTAAAATCACAAATAATACTACCTTACTTATCAGTAACAATGTCCACCTTTTGATATTTCTAGCTCATTGTCGGGATTACAGTACTAAATGAGTTATTTTATGCATGTTGTTTATTTGTTTTACGTATAAATTCATAAAAGAAATTTACTATCGTCAGGATGTGATTAATATTGCTAGAACCATTAATAATTTGTGAGTCAAAACATTCCTATAGTCAGTCGGCTTAAGTTTTATTGCGATGAACAGCATTTTTATGTTGTTTTTTTTTTAAAGCGATTCGTTCCTTTGATAAGTAGGAGGTAGCAGGTCTCTAGTAATTCGTTAATAATCGATTATAGGAATAAAAAATTAAGAAATACTTGTCGTAAAAAAGTTAACATAACAACAAATTACAAAATAGTTTTTGAGGATTAGGTCCAAAAATTAATTACACCCGATTACAACCCAACGTTTCGTCAACAATTTTTTGGATTTTTTAGGAGGAAACTATTTACGCATTTAGTACATCTCGTGTTTTTTTTTGTACTATATATATTGTAAAAAATAAATTTAATTGACATGTAACTTTGTTATATCAAGGATCACACATAATAACAATAACAATTACTCCAGGTTACAAACGTCGGCTTGTAATCTGGAGTAATTCATTTTTGGACCATCCTGAATAACCTATTTTGTATTTGAAGAATCAGTGGTTGATAAGCTTATTCAATATAAAAACAAAATATCAACATAAAGTGATAAAATTAAAATAAAAGAAGAGAGCCAGGTTAGCTCAGTGGTTAACGTACTCGCCTGTGGGCTGGTAGTTCGGGGTTCATTCCCTATCTGGCCCACGATTTATTCACGCGGGAGATGAATAAATCTGAGTACGTCCTTCCTTGGAGAGGACTTTAAGCCGTCGGGTCCGAGCTTCTACGATGTCAGGTACTAGTTAAAGATCTCTACTCGAAATGCACTTGATTTCGGCAAAATTTAGGACTCCCAATGTAGAATCAGTAGAATCACGGATCAAACAAAAAGCCGGTAAACGGCTGACGTTATCACGTCGGTTTAAACAAAAAAAAATATTAAAAAAATGAAAGAAAAACTTCGCTCAAGAGTAACGGGAACCAGTACATTAGAAACTAAGACAAGTTAAAATAGTAACTAATAGTAACTCTTACGTTAGTTTATTAAATTTCGTTTTATACGCCTCAAGTCCCAAGGATCAGAGAATCTCAGTCATTTGAACAAATATGACTGTGATTTATCATTTAATAGCTCCCTTTTTACATGATTCTTAAATAAAAAGGGAAAAAATATGATATATAAACTCTTTGTTTCTCTTGATATTTTACTGATTTGTATTTTCATTTACCTTTATAATGTAAATCTACACTATAGGCAACTATTGCGTCTTGAGTGGTTAGTGGTCGGGTGTTCTCCTCTTGACACCCCCTCTAAAGTTGGCATATAATAGGCAAGGCTCTCTGAAGAGATCCTGCGGATGCAGAGGATTGGCTTTAGCTGACTAGAGAAGCCTGCGGTCGCCCAACGGATTCCCTAATTGCCGGCTTTTCGAGAGGTCAAGGGTGCCTCCCACGCCTAACGGTCATCCTTCAAGCACGCTACAAATAACCCATTGAAAGTATTAAATTACAAATTCTTCTTGTCTATCTTTTTAAATATCAACTAACTTGAAAAGGAGAACGAAAATTATTATTTAACATCTAGTTGATTACTCCTTTATTATTATAGTACATAATTATATGCAAGTGAAAAAATAACATATTATCTCCTTTAGTAATCAAAAATACATCTATCTTATAACAGTTAATCAAATTTAAAGCCAAACATTAGTAGTTCCTGAAGACTTAATGGCTATATTATTTTTCTAAAGTATTGGCCTTATTTCTATTTATTGAAAATCTTTAATAATATCTAAAACTGTTGTTTATTTTTACCAAAACTTTAGCAATGTCCTCTATCAGAACATGTCTGTTCTCAAGAGAACACACCTAAACAGTTATAATTAAAACGATTTCAATAACTAAAAAACTGAAAGAGCACACTTAAAAGATATCATGAAAACTCACTACTACAATATAGTAATGAGTTGTGATCACTTTCGTGCGTGTTTTTACTGTTTATTTAGTATATATATATATATATATGTTTTGTTGAACACGAATGAATATTTTCTATAAATAAGTTTCTTTTCATTAACTTCAGAAAATATTCAGTCGTGTTCAACAAAACGTGCATATCAGAGGGACTGCTACCAAAGTATACTTATATATATATATATATATATATATATAGTCAAAGTATTAATACAAGAAAGATTTATTGTTTATATACTCGTACATATATGACGGTCTCCAACCATCGCTTCGCAAGTGCGCTTCGTATGGCTATCTCTTCTCTCCTGATGATGGCTAAACCAAAAATTAGAGACTGTTGTTTGTTTCTCTATTTACTGTGTACCTATAGTTTACTTTAAAAAGTTTGCTCCTTTTTGGATCGTTTTCTTGATGATAGTATATATATATATATATATATATATATATATATAAGTAAAGGTTGGCAGCAAATCTTCTTGGAGGCAAATTTAGAAATTACCACCTTCTATTTGTAAGACTGTCAGAAGACTGGAACAGCTTAGTTTGAAAGTCGTAAATGCCGAAGCTGCGGTACATTTCAACTATATGTATAAGGTATTGTTTTCTTGACTACAATTTACTAATAAACACTTTTTCTTCTTCTTGGAGTTTGGTCAGGGTTAATATATGGAATCACCTTTTCGCCAATGTTTCGTCTTTATTTTATTTTACAAATTAAGTAATTTTTAATTAAAGAAATTAAAACTTTAATTAAAGAAAGAATATGACAAATGTCCATTGTTTTTTGTTAGTTTATAGCCCTGAGGATGTCTTAAAATAAAGCGAAACGTTGGCGAAAAGGTGATTCCGTATATTAACCCTGACCAAACTCCAAGAAGAAGAAAAAGTGTTTATATATATATATTAAAACGGATAAAACCCTAAAGGACTGAAATAGCTTACAGCGACTAAATATGTAGCGAATATACTACATATATTGGAAATAACAAAAGTATATGATAAAAATAACTACAGAGAGGAGAAATAATACACTGAATAACCGTTTATGATATAAAAAAAATTGTAAGAAAAAATGAACAGAAACAGAAAAGTTCTAAGACATGACGTATCTAGGCCATACACAACAGTATGTAATTTGTAGAAGATGCGAAGCAAAGATACAGCGAGAGAGGTGTCTCAGACGGGCGTATCATATATTTTTATTCCTTTGTCTAGCTTTATTTTGATTTGTCATATGTTCTATTTTTTCTGGTTCACTTTTTTATCTTTCTCTTTCTTTTAATATTATGACTCTTGTTTACTGCTTCTTCATGTGCTTCACAATATTGCCGTTTACTTCGCTCAGTGACTGTTTTGTGAACCACTCTGCTTCTTCACTCTTCTGAATTCAAGTAGCGTCTTATCGAAATTATTGAGAATCATCAGTGTTTGTCAGTTTCTTTTCTTGTTTCAGTTTTAGTTATAAATATAAACAGAACAGAAAAACTCACTATTATAGTTCCATCTCCTCGAGCCGCTCTGAAGGCAAGTGATGACTGTGTTTTGTCACTATGAGACGTTACTTGTTTTGGAGTGACTCACATCCTTCTACCTGATGATAAGGCATATATAATTGTGCAATGAAAAAACGATCTAAAAGTACAAATGAAGTTCAATATAGATAAAAAAACATAGATATGATAAGAGAGGAAAACCAAGCGTACTGGTGCAGAGATGGTTGAAGATCTCTTTTATCCCTCCTGATAACGGTTTGCTGAGAAAATTAGAGACGGTAAGTGTGTATTTTTAATAAAATATTTATGAGGACTCGGTCAATATTTCGATCTTTTTAACAGTCTTGCTCAGGAAAGAAACGAGCTCCAGGAGATGATGAAAACTAACTGAACAGCTTCTCAAAATATGCACTGGTTGGCCACAATGAAAACGTGAGTACTATAAATAACTGAAGAAACTGAAAAAAAATAATAAAATAAATTTAAAAAGCATTTAATAAAAAATATCAATATGAATTAATAAAATTAAATATAATGAAAAAATTTAAAATAAATTTAAATCGTAATTAAGTTAATTAAAAAAAAGAGAAATAAATATATAACCATAATTTAATAACCTCAGAATACAACTTAACGGTTTGGATTGATACCTGGACATATATAAACGAGCTCCTATGAGTCCATATACATGCATTAAAAGATGTATCATATATCTTTTTATTATTGTGGTTTCACCAACTACATCTACATCATTCTACATACTTTGGGAATGTATATTACTGCTGTCCTTCTTATTTTTATATAATCTCCTCTTTTCAGTCGCAAATTCAAGTTAAGTTTTTCATCTGTATTGTTTGCACATCCTCAACTTGTTGAAATAATAATACACAGAGATGATATCTTTGACTGTACAGTTAAAATCGCGTGGTATTTGCTGTGACATTGCTCTATATTTATAAGATATCAAAAGAAAACGAACGTTTGTTTGAAGCATTGGTGCGTGTCACACTAGCCTGGAGAATAGACGCTGTTATAGGTGCCGGAAGACTTCCCCATGTCTTTGCCACCTCCTGGTGGCCGGTAGCCTGGAGGGGAGTGTTGTGCTGGAGCCATAGCTACCCAGTCTTCGTCGCGCATCAGTCAGTGCATTACCTTCCACCAGTGCCGTTTCTCAACAACCGGTACGAATATACCTTTCACAGTCCAATCCACCGCACTTGGTTTCAATTGTGCTTCAATCACCATTTGAGTGCACCGTACTTCCAATTTGATATCAATAGATGTTCTGTTTTCTAACTTCTTATATACTGCTAAAAGTTCTTTACCTTCTTCAAATATATTGGTGATTATAATGATAGTGCAAAGGAATATTATACATGTATCATACTCTGATATGTGCTGTTAAGTTTTTTTAATCATATATTTGAATGGAACTGCCAATGGATTGCTACGGCTTTTACGGTTCCAATCACAAACTGAATACTGTTTTTATGTTCATCATATTTTACTAATAATATCATTTAACTAAGGACATAAAAAGTAATAACAGGATTATTACTGAATGATTCAAATTACTTGTTTACTATCCTCAATTTGTTTTTACCTATCTTCAATTTTGAACTGTTTTATATATATATATATATATATATATATATAATATATTACAACATTTAGGAAGCAGTCCTTCATTTAAGCAGGTTCCATTAAATATTACGCCATATTTACGATTAATTAGTTTCCTCGTGTACTTTTCAAGGGATCGGAATAATCTTCTTGCGTCTTCGTTTAAATTGTGCAGAACATTTCGAATGGCTCCATTGTCTTCAAATCTTTTATTTCCATTAATATCACTACTGCAACTACTACTACCATATGTCAATAGTAGTAGTAATAATAAAGTTATAGTAGTTGTAATGACAGTTAAACTGAGTTGAGTTTTGACTCTGACGAAGACCGCTTGTTACGGTTGAAAGATATTAGTATTTGTTTTTATTTCTTATTGTTCTTTAGCGTCTCCTTATCTCCAAACTAATTTCTTTTTTCTTCTGATCAATTCAATTTGTTGATTCAAGAATAAATGATTGGTCGAAAAATCTCAAGTTCATTTAATAATCATGTGATGGTTTAGGTCGAGTTTTATTTCACATGTTTTTCTATCAGTAACATGTACTGCTAATTAGCAACTGGATGTATTGGCCTTAGTTTGCTTGGTATCAATTTGATTCAATTCGGTTTGATTTGACATTCTGTTTTCAATTATATTTTAATTCGACATATAAACAATATTTGTTAACCATCTAACATATGAGTAGAACCTGATGTTTTTTTGTATTGCAATATATACTATATGACACCAAAGTATAAAACAGAATGAGAAATTTTAAAGTGAAATTAAAATCATTGGAGCAAACAACAGCTCTTGTCAGAGATAGCAAGTTGAATGAATCAGCAGAAAACAGATATGTGTGGGGATGAGACCTTGGATAAGAAAGAAAATTCAAAAAGGTATAACAAATAACGTGACGAAAAAAAGGTCGAGTTGACAAACGGACCAGAAAAAAATCACACTTCAGCAAACACCTTTATACGAATTTATCGTTCTAATTAGATACGAATTCTCTTTTATTGGCTATTTTTTTATTAGTACTAAATGAATATACAAAGAAAAAAAAATAGAAATAGTATAATAGTATGAGTAATTAAAGTATAATATATATAGTAAGCAGATAGTTATAAATATATTTTTTTGCACATCTTTTAAATTCGTATTTCTTTACGGCTCGCGAAACATTTCAAATTTTGAAAAATGGCTCGGACTGCGAAAGAACTTTGCCATATCTGGTATATGAAGTAAGTACTATAGTTATAATGAATTACACCCCATACCAACGTGAGCAGTAGCTTAATATGGCAACCTTGACTAAGTTGATAAATACTGTTTTTCATTTGTTTCTCGATGTTCACGTTGAGGTTCAATCATTTCCTTTCTCGGTTCCTATCTTTTAATTTTTGAATTATCTCTTTTACTTTATCCTTTCACCTCAAAATACATCACTCATTCTTCTGATCCATTAAAATTTATTATTTCTGACGACGATCAAATTCTTGGTTGAAAAGTGTCAATCATATTTTAGTATTTCTTATACTAGTTTATATGTTAATTTGTATTTAATGTATTCATTGCCAAAAGCCTGTCATGTGCAGTATATTCATTTTTGACAACTGAAATCGAAAAACTTTAAATAAATAATTTGAAACAAGAATAGATAAATCGATGAAGGCTACGCTAGATATTTCTGATTTATTTGACACTTATTTCTTTTACTGGTTCTGATATAATATACTAGTATAAAGTCACTCCAAAAAACGAATTCTATTCTGTAAACATATATTATAAACAATGATACAAATAAACATGCTTCCACAGTTACGGTTTCTTTTTCATACCGTGAAATTTTCAACAAAACAATCATTCTCTTTTATTGGCCTCCCTAATTTCCCTCTGTGGTTGCTTTCTCCTTCAGTGTAGATGTTCCAGAAACAACTGCTGCGTACATTAACTACTGTTCCACTATAAGTATGTAATATAGTAACACTATGTTTTTTTTTTGATTTTTTCAGAAATATCAGTAATCTTAAAAATACTGATTTAAAGAATTATATTTATATCTAGTAGAATAGTATGAAATCACGTTTTGAGTATACAACTTTTCTTTCACTACTCTAAGAGAATAATTTGTATGTATGCTTCTAACACACAAATTATTACGACAAATGAACAACCCAGCTCAGTTCGATATTTAGAATCAGTCCACGAGGACCGATTTTTCATTCAAGTTTAGTAGTCTATAGATATTTCGACTTTGATGAATTCAGCTTTTTTTTTTATTTTGATTTTGGTAAATTAATTTTTTATTAATAAGTAACATCAAACAATAGGATAAAAGGTTTTGTTTTTAATATTAAGGTTTAATGTTTCAGGGATGGAAACCCTAAGAATTAAAATACCCCAATAGAATGTTGCAACAGTCCCTAAGTTTATTAAGGAAGGCTTATTTAAAGAGTACCAATCATCGTAAACATTTGGAAACAAATGCTTTAGACATTTTTTTAAGATGCGGTTTTATATTTACTATGCAGTGCATTAATTCGACACTCAGTGGAATCACAACTCATATTATGTTAACAGTAAACCATATCACAGCCCGATTTTTTTTTAAATTCTTAACTTTATAAACAAAGTCGAACTAAGTTTGTTCAACATTTAAAATGAAATAAATTGGTTGTTCCCTTTATTGCCGGTTTATATCATATTTCATTTAAATTCTATTCTTTATTTTCATTTTGATGGCTAGTATTGATCTTTTCGTGGTAGCTATGTTTCCGTGTACTGTAATCATACTGTGCAATGAAAGCCTTCATTAAAGAATAATGAACTTCGGTATTTGTTCTGACAAGTAAACGTTGGGAAGTGAGAATGAATGTTATTTTCCTTAAATTTGTTTAAAATGGAGCCAAATTCATTTTAGCAATATCTGCTAAAATATATGCTTTGGGCTTCTCATATCATTATAAAATTTATAATGAAATCGATACCCCATGATGAAAATACCAATTATATTATCTATAATCCAAATCTGAATTCTATATATAAGTATTCTTATATCATTATAGAATTTATATTGATCTCATTATCTGATGATGAAATACTTTCATATAAATATTGTTATACCATTATAGATTTTATTGAACTCGATACCTGATTATGAAAATACCAATTAAAATCTGTGGTTAGACTGATTCTTGGGTGTTCCTTATAAGCATATATTTATAATAATATATTATTATAAGCATATTTATTCTTGTATCGTGGTACATCTTTTATTCTAAACATATTTCCTGTTTGAGATTGATTTATTGTACACAATATATGGGATTTCTCCAATTATTATAAAGGTGTAATGTACCGTGATTTTGTTCATTATACTAACTGAGACTTATTATTTTCGTTAATTCACTATAAAGTTGGAAAGATGATCCAAACTTCAAAATTGATTGTGTCCAAAATGAACACCTTACAAACTCAAATTTTCGGGCATTCTGTCTTCAAGAGAGTATTTTCTTTCCTTTACTGATTTCCTTCTTTCACGAAAATGCCCCGAAACATTTATACTCGTTAATACTTATAGTTTGTTTAGTTTCTTTACTACAAGAGTATTACGTTTTGCGTCAAACAGTATGATTTTTTTTGTTTAAGCTGCTCTTAAGTGGGATGCGTGTGAAGCGGTAGAAAGTAAAGCACTCTTATAGAACTTGCTTAGACAATAGAGCACTTCCCGCTTCTAACTTGATTAGATAACTGTGCAGCTGAATGCAACATCCTCATTCTCCTACAGACGTTTTGTTTTTTCAAACTTAAAAGCTCATAAAGAACGATATTCTAAATAAATATAAAAGTCTAGACCAGTTGAGTTCTCAATAAACAGTAGGTTATTTTTAATTCTATTCTATTACGTAAGCTATCCTTCACCTAGTTAAAGAAATATTATTTTAGGAAGAAAAATACGAAACTCATCCGATTGTTTGCGCTAAATATTTTCTTTTAATAAAAAATATTATACAGGTGCAAAACAATTCGATTTTTGATAGGTATGTACACTTAATATAAAATTCAAAATATATTTCTTCAGGATTTGGTTCAAACAATTAACTACTCCTGATTATAAGCAGACGTTTCGCTAAGAATTGTTTGGCATTTTCAAAGCTAAAAACAATTTATTGAAAACATAAGTAACGATAACAAATACATCCACAGAATATTAACCAACAGAAAACAAAAATCACTATAAGCAACAAACAAAGTAAAAGAAAACAAAAAATATGCAGTGTTACTGTTTTTTAATAGAACAAATGTGTTGTTTAAACAGAATTACTTTTGTTAATTATAAAGGCAACCAAAATTTGAAACATATAAGTAATTTTGCAAAATAACTCTACAAAAATACCTCCACAGAACATTTGAGGGAAGAGAAAACAAAAAGCGTAATAAAAAAAAGTATAAACATTACAAAGAAATTAAGGGGAAAACAAAAATGTACGAAGTTATTACTTTTTTTTTTTTTTTTTTGAAGAAAAAATATTGTTTTCAGTACTTATGCTTTCAATAAATTGTTTTTAGGCTTCAAAATACCGAGCAATTTTTGGCGAAACGTTGCCTTATAATCAGAAGTAGTTAATTCTTTGGACCCAATCCTTAAGAATCCTATTTTGAATTTTGAGTGATCGAGAAGCTATATCAGTACTACTTAATATATAGGCCATTGATAAAACAAAATCAATTGGACTAATGACGGTGAAATGCTATTCACGTCAGTAAAAAGATGACAGTATGACTGAATATGAGTATTAGTCAGAAAAAGAAAACAATACGACTTACGGTAGAATATAAACTATATAATGGAAGCCACCAAACGATATGGAATGCAAAAAGAGGAGATACCGCCACTGAGTTCATATTTCAAACACAGGAAAATCCATTAGCCAAAGAAAGACTCTTAGAAGCAAACACAAATCAATTTTATACATATCTAGGGAAAATATTTATAAAGTGTTGGGTTCAATGATGACGGGTCATTCATCATTGATGATTGATAACGAATCCTGAGTATGGATCATCAATTACAGTCTTTTTAATTAGAAGATACTTTCTTTTTTTTATAGCAGAGATTGTGAATGTATTATAAAACTTTTAGAATAAATGTCAAAGGACTTGTCAATGTATGTCTTAAATAAAACATACTGTTTTTTAAAAAAAAGTTATCTATTATTACAGGAAGGGACCAAAAGTAAACACACTCTTAGGTAATTATGAAATCACTGTTAAAACAAATTGAAGTTTACGACTTTAATCACGTCTGCAGATATTTTATGTTTTTGTTTTTAATATATGATGTCAAATGGACATCTGTTCTTGTCCAACTATTATCTATATCTCAAAGAAATGAAATCAGAAATATATGAATTACTTTTCGTGAATGCATTTTCCTCAATGACTGATTACACGTCTTAGTAATCAATTTTTTATTTATATTATAAGATGTCAAATTGACGTCTGTTCTGGTCAGACTATTACCTATATCTGAAACAAATGAAATCACAAATGCATGGATTCATTTTTCGTATAATCTGTGTGCATATTCTAAAAGTGATTGATTACACGTCTATTTAATTTTTATATATGATGTCAAATTGATATCTGTTCAGATACCGAGTAAGAGTAAAGCTTATATCTCAAATAAATGAAATCACAAATATATGGATTCATTTTTTGTCTTATCTGTGTGCATTTTCTTCAGTGATTGATCACACGTCTATGTAATCAACAATTTTATTTTTTAATGTAATCAATATTGAATGTTATTTTAATTTTGATATACGATTTCATATTGACATCTGTTCTGATCCGAGTATTTCTTATAGTCGCCCTGCATTACACGGCTGTGTAATAAATAATTTTAGTCTTCTAAGTATTCCAATAAAAATAGTTTATTGGTGTGAGATCCATCAACTATGAGACGATACTATGAATCCTCTGCATTCTGTTCTTCTGTTAGGAATGAACTCATCAAAACAGGATAGTGGGGCTCACTCTGTCAGCAGCATTGACACTCAATCAATAAAGCATATGCTTGAAGCCTTGACTTTGTACAGAAACCATGAAACATTTTCAGAGACCTGAAAGAGGAGGAATGAAACATAGATTACGGAATGTCTTCAGAGTCATTTGATGGTACTAGACTCAGACAAAATTCAACCGTCAACTGTTACGTAATTACTTAAATAAAATAGCATGCAGCATAGTGTATCGGGGTAGGCTGCCTCGCCTAAATCCGCCTTTGAATATCATAAAAAACATAAAAATCTCGTGAAACAGGGAAATCTGTTTTGCTTTGTTACACAGTATGACGGAAAGGCTAGAATGATTTTTGTTTAATAAAACACTTGTGCTCCTATACGCTGAAAGTTAAACTAATTAAAAACTACCGCTATTAAGTATTCAATTATGTTGTAAGTTAGTGAATTGTGCTCCAACCATTGCACACAAAAGCTAAACGTATCAGCCTTTTAGCGATTCCATTCATTTGCTCTGACAGTAGTGGCCGAGTAGAGAAAAAAGAACAAAAAAAATACAGTTAAAGAATAGATATAAGTAATAATCTGTCTTCCTTCTAATATATTAATAATAATGTATAAGACAGATATAATCAAAGAATAACATTAATTGAAACAAGTTTGACTCACACACATTTTTAGTGATTATAAATGTTCAAAACTATATTTTTTCTTTTACAATAATTTATAGAATATATTTATTAAAACATGGCGTTCTACTGACCAAGTATCTTCCCAAAATTGTTCATTAAAAAGACTTAATGATTCTGAATTAAGTATATAAGTTAATCATAGTAATGAGTATGTAGATACAATCAAGTTTTTAGTCTTTTTTTTTTATTAAATAATAATGGGAGTTGTTTCGACGTATTGCTTCAGCCTTGATGACCACCCTCCCAAAGTTTGCGCATCTCTGAGCAATTTGACTGTCTGAAGTGAAATCTGATTAAATATCTTGAACAACACAAAAAGGTGTAATTCGGATATTTCTTTAAAGCTGGCATCAGTATGAAAACGAGTTAATGAAACTCTGAGAAACTCGACGTTGGAACTTCTCTTTGATTTCTTTTAAGAGGTTTTTTTTTTCTTTAATTCTCAATTCGTTTTGTGGTAGATGAACGTTGACTGATTTCTGCCTTTGAGTACACCACACCAAAGCTCGTTGAACGATTTATTTCAAAGGTTGGGGAAGATGAAAGCTCTAATGGCATTCCTTTGCTAACAACCTCGCCAGTATTAACGATGCCTTCATTTACGATTTTTTTTTCTCTCTCTCTATATATATATACTGAATATGTAGTTCCTTGTCAATGGCTTTTATTTCGTTTTGATGTATTCTTCAGTCTCTAATTCGAAACGTCATTACACTTCAATAGTTTCATTTCTTTCTCATGTTTTAATGTTATCTCCTTCTTTCTCTTTCATACTGCACTCGTTCATCCTATATCTCTTCCCTCTCCCGTCTTCTCTCCCCCTCTTAAAAGCATAACACAGCCCATAAATGTTATTAATATTGAAGTCGTATGGTATTTTACTGTTTTTCTTTTATATAAAAATATCTTTAAAACCCTAAGAATATTAACTATATATATGTATAGAAAATACGCAACTCTCGTGATGAATGTAATTACCTTTGACACTAGTTTTTCATTTGATTTATGAAGTGATGTAATAATTAGTTTTGTGAAGCTTACTTTAATTATAGTCCTCCTTCTTTCTCGGTGTCTCTCTCTCTCTCACACAACACCTCTGTCTCTCTCCCCCTCTACTCTCAGCCTCTGTTTTTCTCTTTTTAGAAAATAGATGTGAAACGGACACCAAGTTCTTTATAAGGACAAATACACAAATACGGAAAAACTAACTCTAACTGATTAAAAATTTTGGTTTCGACCATCATAAGAAGAATAAATTGAACAAAATAATGGGGCGAGACCGAATGCTTGTGTGATTGTTTTTCTTTATTTGTGTGTATGTATTTACTCATATTGAACTGGTCCGTTTCATAAGGTGTCTGTTTTTGAAACAGAAATATCAAAAAAAGAAATAGTTGGCATGAGTGTGATAATTTAATTACTATTAGTTCGTCTCTATGGACTTGATGATAATAGTGGGTACAACAGGTACTTTTATAAGGTCGCTAGAATACGTACTATTACCATGTGCTGCTTGATGATTCCTGTTTTGAAGTGTGTATGTATGAATGAACCAGTTTGTATGGTATCAGAAAATGACCATTCTCTTGTTTCGTGATTCTCTGCTTTTAACAGGCGCGTTATTCAAACCTTGCTAAGAATCATTCAAATCCAAGGCATCGTTTTAGCTGGTAGATAAGGCTGTTGTGTTTATTAAAATACGAGGATTACTGGCGAAAGGTAACTGAGTGGACAAGACAAGTTTTCTGCAGGAGGGAGTGCGTGAGCGGAGAGCGTGAAGTTAAAGAGAGGGCATAACGCCCAGCTGTCAGTTCAAACACTGCCCGTCCCAGGCCACCTGCCTCGGGCTTTCCTCAATCCCTTCCCAAAACAGATCCTGCTGCAAGTACCTCGCCCAGTCGTGCACAACTAACGGCTCTTTAACGTTATGATGTCAGATAATTAAATTGATTCAACGGGTCTTCCATGTTCGCGTTATCCCACCAACCAAAGGTTTGAACTCAAGTAAAGAAAAGAAATACTTATCCACTCCAATAAAATTGACCAATATATTGACAAGAGATATGACAATACAGCAGTTACAGCACAGTATATCTCATAATTAAGAACAATTTACAACAAAAAACACAACTACAGAAAACGAATGTAGTGTACAGATACAACTGCATCAAGCTATTTTGGTTCTACGACTACAAGGCTTTCACGTATACGTACAATGCACCTCGCAGCCGGAGCACCGAAAGAACATACAATGAAATCCATAAAATAAAGTTAAATAGGAAAACACTAGAAGACAATATTGAAATATCATATTAAGAAAATGACCACAGGAAGCTACATATTATTGAATCGTTAAGTATATAGTATAAGTGAAGAAGCCAAACCTTTAAAGAGATGTATAAAAGAGGAGAAGTGGTTTAAGGAAAACCTGATTAAAACAAACCTGTTGACACAAAGTTATGTTTAGTTTTGATGTAAATTCTAGACTTTTAATTTTAATTCGTTTTAATAATGGTTATAAGTTAATGTTACTGTGAATTAGATTAGTTTATAATTTTCCTTGATAATTTTTGTATTGCACACTGAAACGTCGGATCCTTTGTAAATATCAAATATAAATCATTTGGTGAATGGTTTACATGTTGCCAATGAAATGGAAGACTCATATAATTAGAAAAGGTATGTATGAGACATACAAGGTTAGAAATAAGCAAGGCATTTAACGAAATGTGTTATAAAAGGTCTGCTTCCAAAGTATACTAATATGTATTTATATATGCATACGAAAAAGACAATTCAAGTGGACTTCAAAGTATTAAAATAAATTGCTCCAGTGTATTGGTTTGAATTACCAGAAAAATTACCATAGTATCAATAGAATACTGACAAATAAAAACATTCATCTCCAAAGAATGCCAATGAACCTTCCCATCTTTCTTCTGAAGACGGATTTTCCCAAAATTAGAGTTAGTAAATGTGTTTTTTTTACCCTTTGAGTCACCTTTCATTCGTATTTATGTATTATTTTTTCTGAATTTAGAATGTATATATAAACTAAATTAATAAAAAGAATACCTATTTTTTATTTGACAGAAAAATGTGAGTCACTCAGAGCCAAGTGACGACAGACATCTTCCTACCTGATGACGAGGCAGTCGAGTTTTTGTGATCCCTTTTATATCTGTTCTTTCAGTGAATTGGGTTTATGAAAACAATAAAACGTTTTATTTATTTGTTATATATGTCAAAAGAATAAATCACGATGAAAACGAAAACCGATTAACATCCAGAAATCGCACAATAAATGCACGTAACTTTGTTAAAAGAATTTAGATCTATTATGCTTGAAGATGTTGAAAACGTTTAAGGCTTTTAGATTGCTTTTTGTTAACTAAGTAAATATATTTTTTGATAACGAAGCATACATTTCAATGACTTCTCTAACATAATGAATCCGAATGGCTTGATTAACTGGAAACAAGCCATGGATATTATTTGGAAGATCTGAAATGCTATGCTGACATTATTGAAGCCCAATCTATTCAAATAAAGAGATCTAACGAAATAGCTCTCCCATTTCCTTTTCTTAAATTAAAGGTAATTTTTGATAATTTCGTAAATATTAGTATCGTTGTTTGCACTAGACTAATTGTAACCCGATTCAAGTAGCCATTAAGATAGGAGGGCATTCTTGTAATTTAGGATACTTCAGTCTTAGTTCATCTTGTTTATAATCTTCTTTAAGCTTGTTTTTTTAAATAGATCTATTGAACATGAAATAACATTAAATTTTCTTTCTTTTCCTTCTAGGAATATTTTCAAATAGACACAATAGGTTAACAACCTCTTGTAGTTGATACAGCCCTACTGGTCTGGATGTCCGTACCTTCCCAATTAAAATTAGTCTGTCATTGTTAGCAGATATTAAAATAATATGGGATGAAATATTAAAACAAAAAGATTTTAAAAATTATAATGATAAATTTTTAAGAATCCATTTACAAAGTGACTCTCATTACATGACTCCTTGAGAAATAACCACCTTCTCCGAATCTTTAATATAATTAATAGTAAAGGTGTATTTCATTAACAAAAATTTCCACCTCAAATTTTTTTTAAATAAATATATGAGAGTCGTGTTCAGAAAACGCATAAACATTGTAATCCTGTAGGCTTACATTAAAATCTTGAACTGCTAGTTCCAAGGGTAAATATTCTTTTTCAATGGTACTAAGTTGTCCTTGGTTGGCGTTAAATTGTGTTGAAAAGTTAAAAAATAAGATTACCAGTACTAGTTCATTCATTGTGCAACAAAAAAAACGCTGATGTTCTATCTCACTTGGACCTTTTGCAAATTTAAAAGGCGTGTCAAAATAAAGAGGCAACCATAAGTGATTTTGGGTTAATATGAGTTTTAGATTGTTGAACCAAAATTTGGCATTACAAATACCAAATTCAAATTTATTATTACCCTCGAAATATTTATTACCGCTTTTACTGCTAAGGGAGCCAAGTTAAAACAGTCTCAACGTGTTTGCCTATGGACTGGTAGATCCCGAGTTCGATACCCAGTCTATCCATTGATTTATTTACGCAGAAGGTGAATAAATGTGAGCACGAAGAGGTTGTAAGCTGTCAGCCCCGAACCTGTACGGTTTCAGGTACTCGTTAATGTTTTCTACTCAAAATACACTTATATTAGGCAAAATTTAGAGCTCCTAATGTGGAATCAGTCTTCATTGTATGGTGTCACAAAGTACCAGTGTTCCTTCATGGGAGTACCACTGCTACCTAACTTAAGCTCTCCTACTCTACCGCTTTTACAAAGGTTGAAATATTTTTACAAGTTATCTAATAATATTGAAACAACTTATAAAATCACAATATGAGTGTTTAAAATAAACACCTCATTTAGCTGAGTATTTGATAGTGGTTTGGGTAAATTATAGGTGTTTAAAGTTAAATTGCATGCTCAATGTTAGATTAGGGAATATTTGAATGGAAGTTGTAAAGCGGCTAGAATCAGATATTGTTACTAATTAATCTCGATGACTTTGGATTAGAGAACTTCATGTTGTTACTAATATTCACATAATACGCATAACTGTGAACTACCTGGAATCAAGTGTCAAAGGACTTGTAAGTAATTTCAAGTTAGTAGTTTGTAGTAGTTCATGGATAGGCTTCAGGCCTGCTTTCGCACTTTGATTATCTTCTGAGTCGCTATTATTACTGTTTGCTTCTGAATATATTTCCTGTCAAGTCCTTACTCTCATTCTGTCTGCACAATTTTTCTTTTCTATATTTTAGTTTATTATAAATAAAGTATAGCCTTCATGAAAAAAAATCTATGTCAACATTTTGACAGATTTACATGCTTTGAGGTCCCCTGAATCTATTTTTGAAGTTTTCTTGTAAGATGTCTGTATAATTGTTTGTTTGTGTGTTCGTGGGCGTGCGTGTATGTTTCTAATGCTTGTGTATTAGATCCAAATTCTCGTGCAATGTATCAAATTAATGTCATATCAAAACAAATTTTGGATATGACGAATTTTTAGATGATGCGTGTAATTTTGTTCCTCCAAAATTGTAAACTCTACAGAGTTGAACATTTTCAGATATTATAAACCTGATATTGCTATTAAATTCATCGTTTTAAAAATTGTCGATAATTGAAATTTACGTAAAAGTATAAACATTTTCGTTTACGATTATATCTGAGAGCTTGTGAACGCCACTGGTCTCAGGGTTTCACAAAAAATTAATGTAATTAAACTCAAAAATAGCCCTTTATAATTGAATGGGCTGTTTAGCTTACTGTCAACATTGCAACATAAGAAAGGTGCATTGTAGTACAATTTGTGAATTCAAATTTTGTTTGCTAAATTACAAACACTTTAATATTAAAATATTGCTGGTGGCATCTACCTACAATTAGTATGTTACTTAAAAATCCGCAACAATTTTGGACATTCAACAAGACAGAACGAGGTGAAATGTGAAACTGTCCCTGGAACAAGGTTAACCGTAACTTAGAAATTTGCCATAACAATCCAACCAGGGAATTTATTTATTAAACTTTAAACGATTGTGATTGAAATTTCGAAATACTAAAAATATATTATTTTAATATCAAAATGTTTTAAGCTATTAAGGCGAATGGTATGTGGACGTATATTTCTTACAGCATCATATATCATGTACATCTAATATATATATATATATATATATATATATATATATATATATATATATATAAAAAATATATATATATATATATATTATATATATATATATATATATATATATAATATATATATATATATATAATATATATATATATATATATATATATATATATATAATATATATATATATATATATATCAATGATCAAACGTCAATAAGAAATGGGAAAACAAGGCTAAGATCTTGGGTTTTTGGTTTCAGTTGGGTTTTTGACTCTGACGAAGAACGCTTGTTACGGTTGAAAGATCTTAGTCTTGTTTTCCCATTTCTGATTGTGGTTTGATCATTGATTGTTGTTTCACGTGTTTATGTGAAATCTTTTTTTATATATATATATATGGATATAAGTTTGATGTGTAAGTATAAAATTAGGAAAAATATGGAAAACAGAATATTTTAATTTATTTAATTTTTTGTCTTCTTAAATGCTTATGCTCCTTTTTTTGTTGCCCCAATAAATTAACGTTTTGTAACAAATACATTTGTGATTATTTGCGAATTCAAAGTTTCGAGGGTCAGTAAATTCATTTTTCATTATGTGTTTTCTACTGGAATCAGTCAGTTTTTATGGTTACTTTTCTAAACTCTATAGAAGTAAAACTTTAGGTTTGGTAAAACATGGCATTTTTTGTTTAGTAAATTTGTAACATGGGTAAGTTCATGCTTTAAAATCCTGAAACAGCTGCTAATTTTAATCCATTCTTCTGGTGATTACAGAAACTTAAATATCATTTTAATTAAATTTCTATATTTAAATTCTTAAATGTAATTTATCTTTATATGAATAATACATTATGAACATTTGGATGAACCTTACTGGAAGAACAAACATTACTCCAAAAAAATAATTATTACTTTCCCATGCGCGGTATTTTAACATACAGTATAGATTAGATGTTAATGATTATAAATGGAGATTAAAATAATGTAATAAGTTATAGAAATTTATATTTGTGTTTATTTAATAGTAGTGCCAAAACACATATGTGAATGTTCCATTTAAACGAAGCGAAAACATTATTGTTGAAACATGTTTGGGGTGGGTAAAAAGTAAATTATCGCGTGGGCAAAGGTAAATCTGGAATACGAGAAAATCAAATCAACTGGCTCCGTGATATAGAGGATGGTTATAATGAGATTTTATTGCACCGAATTGTCGTAAATTGGTAAAATATTCACCATTAAAATGTTTTAAGTGCGTACTTCATCCCTTGATTCATCTACCCCTTTTATTTTCCACTTATAAGTGATAACGAAAACCCAGACAATTTATTCTACTATTGTTACAAATTTATTGATTTAACTTCATCATGCAAATGTGTGTTTCATTACAAAGCTTTTATATGAAATGCTTTTTGTATTTGTACTGGTTTCCTAGATACTAGTTCATTAATGTTCAACAAGTAAATTCTATTGGGAGTCCATTACTGGAAAGGAATAGCAGTAATAATAACAGTAATTCTTTATTGACATCCAAAATTAACAAAAGCCCTCTGTTAGAAGGCAATAATACTCACTTAAGTTGCAATATATTTGTATATTTAGGTTATGCACCTCTTGTTGAAATTTATGCATATTTTCAATTTGATCCCTTTTCTACCAAGTCTCTCAATCTTTCTCACATAGGTTCTTCTATTTTGGAGAAGTAGAGAAAAAATTTTGGTTGATTAATCCATCTTGTTCCACAAACATGGATGAAGTATATTACAGAAATTAAGAGACTCAGTAAAAAAATTTTGAAATTAAAAATAGCCATACAATTTAACAAGACATATATATAACAAGATTTCAGTATAAACACAGTACGGTTTTTGACTCTGACGAAGAACGCTTGTTACGGTTGAATGATCTTAGCCTTTTTTCCCCCATTTATTTTTATTGTGGTTTGAACAGGGATATATATATATATAATATATATATATACTATATTCACAAATAGAACACAGAAACACACCATATTTCGATGGCCTCGTCATCAAGAAGATAGATATTGTAAGAGAGCTTCTGTTTTTTTTTTTGTTTTTTTTTTTATATATATTAAGATAAATTTCATTTTCTTATTAATAAAATTTTTACTTCTGCTTATAAAAAAGGTTTTGAAATGAAACTGAAATGTCGGCAATGAGAGTTTGATTTTGAACCTGGAAAATTGACTAAATCCCGATTACATAACACACCTATATATATCAATTTCCAAACCACAATGAAAAATAACATGTTTGTCGTAAGGGTGGTAGACATTGGCAGCTGGAGGGTGCATGGATACCGAAGGACAGGGAGGTGGTGAATGAACGAAGGCGTGTCATTCACCCCTCCGCCCGCCGTGACTATCTTGCCGTGGGGCCGCCAGCACCGCTTCATACCTGTCCCATCTGCAAGGTCCTAGCATGTCATTTGCTCAGCCCTGTCACGTGCTCCCACCAATCATAGAGATCAGACAATGGAAACGCTCGACGTCAACCTCACACAGATGGCTATCTTGCACTCGGGGGTCCCACATAACCAGCTTTCGACTGTAAGAAATGTGCTACATTTTCATAATCCCAAACAGTGCTTGAAATCGAGCTAGTTGTAAACTGAGATTTTACTAATTCCAACTCGATCAAACTCATTCTTCCGTGACCCACACACGCTTTTTCTTTTCACAGTGTGTCTTCAGAGTGAACTACTCTGATTCATACTGTATCACATAATAACAGACCTGCTCATTTACCGAAATGTACTTCTTCAACAAATCTTCTAAAAACATATTCAGTAAAAAACTGCTATTTTTAAACAAATTTAGAATATTTGAAAGAATGTAAACAATTAATAATTTTATACAAAAAGATAACTAAAAATTCTCGACACTTATGTTGCCTCTAACATTTCATCAAATTTATTTTTGGATTCAAATTTAATAAGTCATCAATAGTATTGCATAAAAATGTATTACAAAACAAATAAGCTAATAAAAAAAGAACACAGTTTTCTGACTTCTGAAAATTATTTTTCATATTTTACTTCTTCCTTTGTGTATTTCAAAGATTTGATAATAATTTTTTACTTTATATTTCACGTCAAAAAATTGAAATAACTATCTAAATTCAAGCCGTGAAAATATCGAATAAATTTGATAAAACGCAGTTTATTTAAATGCTACCAAATTCCTTGAGAGTTCTTTTTTAGCTAATAACTAACGATCTACATTAATATATAGTAAACCTTTATTTGATTTTTATATATAACTTGGATATATGCCCTAAATCCCTGAAAAGGATTAAAAGATATCTCCCGTGTTGGGACCGTCAAATAGAAACAGCTAAATTTTTATCTAATATTAATGTACCTTTCATTTAATAATTTTGTCAGTACTGCATTCAGCTGACTGTCAAATTTTAAACTACTGAATGTAGATAAAGTGTGGGGTCAGATGTAGTGGGACCAGATAGTACATACACATCATGTTAGGACTGAGCATCGCAGGTTCGACTCTGGAAACGATAAGAAGAAATTAACTATATAAAAATTGATAGAAATATCAATGCAACAATTAAATGGTTGTACTAAATACCAAATGATGCACTGAGTCATCTAAACAGATTCAGTGGGAGCTTGCAAATGGACTGGTTTTAAACCGGTCTAGTAGGAACAGTTTGTTAGGTTGCAGTGGCAGTCGCACAAGAGAACATTGGCCCTTTGTGATGCCACAAAACGAATATTCTATACATTAGGTGTCCTAAATTGGGCCTCAAAACACTCAAGTATATTTAGAGTAGGGATCATTAACGAGTACCTGCCACCGTACAAGGTAAGCACCGACGGTTTAACGTCCTTTCTGAGAGACGATGTGTTCAGATTTATTCACTTTATACTTGAATAAGTATAATTATTTATAAGAATAATTATAATTATAATTATTCGATACTCTGGGGTTGAGTATCGAACCCCGGGCCTATCATGTCAGAGGTGAGCATGTTGTACTGAGCAAACCTGCCCCCTTGAGAAAAGTATTGGACTAAAAATACCTGATTCGATACAGAATGTATACTCAGACACCTCTCCAAGGTGTATATAGAATTTTCTCCTCATTCATTAAAAAGGGTGAACATAAAATAACATTAAATTTTAACGGCAAACACGAAAACGACCAACCATTTCTCAGTTCTAAAGAATAATACAAATGCATAAAATCTTAAAATGTGTTTTTAATGTACTTCCAATAGATGATGTGTTTTGATTTATTAATCCAACCCCGTAAGTAAGTATCCAACCCCGGACATACCAGTTCAGAGGCGAGCCCGTTGCCACTGAGCTAACCCGGCCGGTGGGGCCATGGTTAGCTCAGCTAGCTCAGTGGTTACGTGCTCGCCTCTGAACTGATAGGACCGGGGTTCGATCCTCACCTGGCCCTCAATTTATTCACGCGGGAGGTGAATAAATCTGAGCACGTCGTCCCTCGGAGAAGGACGTTAAACCGTCGGTCCCGAGCCTGTACGATGTCAGGTACTCGTTAAAGATCTCTACTCTAAATACATTTGAGTTAGGCAAAATTTAGGACTCCCACTGTAGAATCAATCTTCATTGTGTGGTATCACAAAGGGCCAATGCTCGGCCTACGTGTGTTCCCTTGTGGAACTGCTACTGAAACCTAACCTTACCTAACCCGGCCGGTGGTAGGCAGAGTAACACGGAATGATTCTTTTATATTCTAATTGTATTACTAAAACTTGATTTTTTTCTCACTCTTTATTAACATGATATTAAAATATAAAAAATCATAATATACTTTGACTTTGTATACACTGTGACAAGGATGGTTTTTGATTAGAAGATGCAAGTGGTTTATCGCAAATAAAGTGTTCCTCCTCCTGTCCACCTCCTTCTGGTAAAGTCCATTCCTAGTAAGAGAGAATTAGAGAGAAGAAAGCTGCGTTGCCCTGGCAGCGAGATAGTGAAC
This sequence comes from Hermatobates lingyangjiaoensis, assembly GCA_026182355.1. Taxonomy (NCBI): domain Eukaryota; kingdom Metazoa; phylum Arthropoda; class Insecta; order Hemiptera; family Hermatobatidae; genus Hermatobates; species Hermatobates lingyangjiaoensis. The sequence continues at coordinate 1,044,984 of JAPFBL010000059.1, forward strand.
TCACTACCTTTACTTCAAATCTCAGCAGTCTGACGTAACTCCCCTAAATACTCACCAAGTCCATTATTACCGCTTATTCTTTTATAATGCGCTTAGCCCCAGGCACTGCTTCATCAAGATAAATTACTTACAAAACCATCTCTTACTCACACAAAAATACATTTTTGTCAACAATAATACACTTATTCTATATTATGTATTATTAAACTTTCTATATAATACCTGCATTCATTTTTATTATTATAGAATATATTGCGTAATTATTACGCATAGGTCTATGAATCTAATATATATATATATGACAGTGTGTCACTTTATATCGGTCGGTGGACACTTTCACGTCTCCCCTCCTGTGTTCCTTTTCCCTTTCCTACCTCTTCTGAAGACAGCAAGATAGCCGAAATTATCGAGAATAGTAATTATTAGTCTCTTTTCTGTTTTTTGTTGATAACTTTAATTTTATATATATATATAGTTCAATGTACATAAAGAAACGTAGAGAAATTAAAAACACACACTTACAGTCTCTAATTTTTGGTTGAACCATCTTCAGGAGAGATAAGAAAGGGAAACCAAGCGCACTAGTACAGAGACGGTTGGAGACTAACAATGTTGCCACATACGCGCCCGGTCACAGAGAATAAGGTAGACAAGAATCAATTTAAGATTAAATTGAAATAGGAATATGAAAAATAATAAACACAAAAACAAATAAAATAATAAAAACTGAGGGATGAACAGAAGAAATGATACATAAATAAAAATTAAAATTTATGGACTACGCTTTAATAAAAAATAGAGGAAAAGACTTAAAATAAAAGCATAAAAACTAGATACACTGACAAGGAACTAATAAAATGAAGTATTATCTCTTAAGATTAAGGCCAGGTGCACTACGCGCATTGAGCAACCAAATATGGGCTTCTTCGGAGGCTCGGAGAGTGAGATTTTTGCAGTCAGAGGGGATTTGTCGTAGAATCTGTAACCTGTAGCACTCATTAAATGGAAGTCCGTGGCTATTGGCATGTATGGCGATGGGAAGATGGGAATGGTTGTTGACTGAAGCTCTGTGATTGTTCATACGGAGACTAAGCTTGGTGGATGCTTGGCCTACGTAGAATGAATCACACTTGGTACACTCCAAGCGGTACACTCCAAGTGTACCACTCCTTGCTCGTGTACCTCCAAGAATTGTGTGTACCGCTTGAAGTGTACCAAGTGTGATTCATTCTACGTAGGCCAAGCATCCACCAAGTTTAGTCTCCGTATGAACAATCACAGAGCTTCAGTCAACAACCATTCCCATCTTCCCATCGCCATAGTTATTGCACTATGTTTTTTGTCTGAAAATGTCCCTGGGAAATTTGCTATTTACATAGCCTGTGCTACATAGAAGTGTAATTAAGAAAAAATAACAGCTACTTAAAAAAGTCGTGAATGCAGAATATTCCTATTTGTTAAGGAAATAACGTTGTATAACTTTTTTATAACGAAAAACTTATTTAGGTGATATATTTTATTGTTTGATTCTAGACTGTCGGTATTGTATTATTGTTAGAAAATATTTTTCTGTTTAGTATAGAAGCCATTTGTTTGATATCGTGACAGTAATTGTCGCTTAAAGGGTCACGAATATTTTCAGTCCTGAAGGAAATACAATGGCTTTGCTTGAGATTGATTGATGAGTACAGAGACCTACTGAGCTATTGATGAAATGACAATGGCTTTTCAATTGTGACTTCCGTGGGAAGGAATGGCAATGGGTAGCACATTTTAAGATTTTATGAATTTGCATTATTCTTTAGAATTGTGAAATGGTTGGTAGTACTCGTCTTTGCTAACAGTTATAACTTAATGTTATTTTATGGTCGAAATTTAGTCATTTTCTTCATGAATGAAAAGAACATTTCTATATCACTTTCTACATTGGTCAGTACCTAGTCTATATCATATCAGGTAGTCTTTACGTATTACCTTTCTCAAGCGGCTAGATTTGCTCAGTAGTAACGTTCTCACCTCGGAACTGGTAAGTCCAGGGTTCGATACCCATTTTGGCGCTCGATTAATTCACGTGGAAGGTGAATAAATCTGAAGACATCGTCGTCCCTCGGAGAGGACGTTAAACCATCGCCCCCTTTAGCCAGTATGTTGTTAGATCCATACTCAAAATACACTTGAGTTGGGAAAAATTTAGGAATTCCAATGTTGATTCAATAGAAGATTCAAAATATTCCCTAGAGATATCAACATCGGAGGGTAGCTAACTTTGAAAGTTCTTCAGTCATCAACCAAAAAGAAAAGAAAAAAAACCTTTCGCAAAACAAATCTGAGGAAGAAAAATTTTTGACTTTCCAGTTAGAATTATCCTAATAATGTGGATAACGAAACCACATTACCTATTTATAAACGATAACGAAAAATAGATTCCAATCAGAAATAGTCAACACGTTTAGGTTCATTTTCTTAGAAAAATAATTGAAATTTTTTCCACCGTTTTAATATATAATAATATTTGACTAAATATTTATAAATAATATAATAAAAAAATAATATTTGTTTTCATAGAAATTCAAGTATTTTGAAAAAAAGTAACCAGTTGAGTCTTTCCATCTTCTCAACAACCTTTCATACTGAAATAATATTTACTCCAACGGTGTGGCGATACTTAGCAAACACTATTATCACTAAAAACATGGAGCTAAGAAACATCAATATGAACATAACCAACATAAATTTTTAAAACTCATATCTCTTTGAAATTGTAAATTAAATTAAAAATTAAAAATATTTATCTCAGGAATTATGTTTGTATTTAGTAAAGGGTGAAGTTTGTTGTTAATTTGTGCTGAAAGAAATGATATTTAATGAAGTAGAGAATTTGTTTTATATTCCGGTGATTTGAAATTACATGTGTTCATGCTACAATAGTCAAATGTTCAACTCTTAAATTTTTAAATAATTATAATTATGGAAACAAAAAAAAAAGATAAAACTCTTTATTAAAATGATATTAATTATAGTAACTCATATTGATTTTGATTTATTATTCATAAAGACTGACGAGAACTGTAGATAATATTCGTTCATTCATAACTCCTAGACTCAGAGAATAACCTCAGTGATGAAAACCTCCCAAGATAATATTACTGACTATGGAAACTCCTCAGACAATATTACTGACAATGGAAACTCCTCAGACAATATCCTCTCTTTCTAAAACTAACTTAAATACGCGTACAGATAAAACAACCTGAGAATATTGCCACAGATAAAGCATTATCGAAAAAAACCTTCTCAAACTATAACCGCAATAAAAATTACATGGACATCACCCATGCTAGTGAAGAACTCCTGAGACAATATTTCTGGTAAGAAGTTCACTCAGACCTTTAGTCAATAATCTTGTCTAACAAAAACTCCTCAGAAAATATTCTAGAAAAACTGTCAGACTGTATTCATTAATGCGGTCAAACCCTCATTGTTAAAGACTACTAAAAATCCACATTTAGAGTACTACTAAACCCACATAAATAGATGATATCAAATCGATCAAGCACTTCTAGTGTGCTCCTTGTTATTGTCTTATTTGATGGTGAATGCAGGAATTTTATAATGATATTACGCAAGCTACAAAATATAGCGGTTCAAGTACAATAATGATGTCAGCTTAGATTTGAAGGAATCAGCTGTAGTTTGTAATTTATAACTGGAGCAAATTAAAGAAAATGAAGTCATTTTAATGTTTTGAAAGACCAAAACCAGTTGTGGAAAGATGTAAAACCGACTGTTTTGTCATATTTCATAGCAATGGGAGAGTTTTGTTAGCTTGAGTATTGCCAGAGGGTTTTTGTTGGTGTGAGTATTGACGCAATGGTTTTTGTCGGCTCTTCTGCCATCCATTAAAGCTAAAAATGTTCAAAATATCTTTAATGTATGTTGGTAAGACACGATAACAATTTTTCAATTAACAACATTCAAATTTTATTTAAATTAATTTTTTTTTGTTACACCATATGAAGTTAACTCTAATTATGTATTCTGATTACGACTTAGTTAACTATTTGGATATTATTATTATTACCATTAACGTTGCTGCCCTCAGATTCTTGTGGTTGTACTATTTCAAATACAAGCAACTCTTAGTTTAGTTGGTTCAAAGAATGTAATAATTTTAATTGAGGAATAAATTTCATAGTATTATAAGCGTTAAAGAAAAAAAAACTGTTATTCCGTAACAAACTCATACAGTTAACTGTATATTTTAGCTTTAGTCAACAACCATGAGTAATTGATTAAGTTGTTATTCAACTCATATGTCGATTTTACATTAAGAGATGAATAATCCATCTTGTTTAGTATACTGTTTTTTGTGTCGTTCAATTAGTTTCGGATTTTTCTATCTTCAAGAACTAATTAGGGACTTCTTGAAGATTGACGTCTTGAAACTGGTTGGACAACTATACTATTTAGTATAGTATGCTATATAATTAGTATAGTATTAGTAAGTATACTATATAAGTAGTATAGTATACTACATAAAATTGAGGATTATTCTCTCAACAAATTTAATAATTCATTGAGAGACTATAGAATCTCTTAATGTATAATCCTTTATTATATTAAGAGGTTATAGATATCTTAAGTAATCTATACTAACCTCTGTGGTACTAACAATATGCATTCACTCAGCCAGTGAATCTTATAGATTTCTGATAAATAGTTATACTTCTTTTTAATATTCAATAAATATTGCGTTCAAGTGTTATCACGGAAATAAAAAAAAAACAATTATTGAACAGAAATGCATTCTCTATTTAAGATTTATGGATTTAAGATATTTAATTAAAGCATTGCAACTGTTTTAAAAATCAATTTTCCATATATATTTTCAGTAGTGAAACTTGAGAAGTTTTTAATAATACAATATGATAACATTGCTAGCAAATTTTTTTTCTTAAAAATATTTAAAACTTAAAAAATTTAATCCCAAAATAAAAAAAAAATCAAATTTCATTTAAGAAGTCCTTATTTAAAAAAAATTATATAAATATAAAAAAAAATTATAGAATCACAGAATGTATAACTATGAATGATGGATGGCACATCTTAAACCGGAAAAAAATAATTTCTGATTAAAATATCAATTAAAAAACAAAATTAAATACTGATAAATAAACATATAGAAAAATGCAAAAACTTACATGCAATGAATTAATATAATGCGATAATAAAACAAGAATCAAGCATTTTAAACATAAAAATATAGGAGCCGTATAATATGGCCCCCTCGCGTACACCCCCCCCCCCCCCCTTTGTAAGTATTTATATTATATAATTATCTTACTAACGTATATAATATCCGTCTTTTTATCTTAACGTAACTCTTCACTTTAATAAATACTTGTATACCAAGTCATTTTATTATTGTTACCTTTCCACCCACATATGTATATCTTCCCATTCTTGTTCAACAACCTACGCTTTCCACGCTATTATATCCCTATAAATTCTTAAAAGTGTAAGCCTTACATATATAAGTGGTTAAAAATATGTTAAAGGATATAATACAATAAATAATATTATATTGTATCCTTTATAATACAATAATAAGAAACTATAGCACTCTAGCAAGTGAACGATAGATAAGGAGATGTTTATGTTTTGTCTGAGTTCTTCCGTAGATTCAGTTTTCACTCCCTCTTTTAATATAGCACACTGAATGAGTGTAAAAATTTATCTGTCGGATGGTTCGATTTGAATAAAAAAGACAGATTACAGTAATGTAACGCATACAATAGTTTATAAAACCTAACTTTACTAATTTTAATTTATATATCAAAAATGTATTTGCAGAGTTGCCCTCTGCAAATAAAGTTGATGCTAGAAGTTTTAATAGCTTAAATACTAAAGTTTGTTGAAGTTGATTTCATTGTTTGTCAAGCACTCGTGGTTTATATTTGAAGACGGGGTCGTCTGAAAGCTTTGACAGGGCGTTGCCGCAGGCGATATCCTAACGGTCTCCCTCACAGTCTCCTTGTTTCTGTGTAATGGCTAAGTTTCCGCTTAGCCATTACGGCCCTACCATCACCCGTTTCTACATGGTTCTTAAGTTGTAAAGCTCTGAAGCTCCACCGGTTCTTATTGTACTTCTCTTCCCTCTATAACTCAATAGCCAACTCCTGCGAGGTTTAATTGTATTCTTTCTTTCATTCTCCACCTGCTTCTTCTGTTCGTACAGAATATTATCATTTCAATATTACCTCCAAGAGTTTTATTATAAACGTCCCTCTTTCTATCTCTAGACATAGACTGTCTGAACCATGCAAAATTGACCAAACTTTAATGGTAAAAATAGCTTAATAATAAATTCATTACTTGTACAATTCGTTGATTTTTTTGTGTACAGACGTAATTTTGTAAACCCCAATATTTAATAACAAACTAAATATATACATGAAATCGAACTTTTCTAATCGGTAAGTTTCTTCTCATGAAATTCGTCTCAATGTGGATATTTCGTTGTGAGAACAACGGTTGAGGTGATCACTGTATGATATCACTTCATATTCAACCAAAACTCTATGGTCTTCGTCAGAGTTCAAACTGAAACTACAACTGACGAAGATCACTTGCTTTGGTTAAAATATCGTAGTAACTTTTCTAATTTTTTAATGTTGGTTTTTACTTCACGTGTTTATTGTGAAATCTTATTTTATATGCATATATATAGAAAGAAACACGAAAAACACTATGACTTCCTTTCAATATTTTGATCCTGTTAATGGACGTCGTCTTGAGAAGTTTCGTGAGAAGACTACAGTCAACTTAAGAGTGTAACAGATATACACGCATGCTATATATACGTAATACAATTCCACAAGTGTCTCTTCCTCTCTTTCACCATCTCTTTTAAACACACACTCACTCACTCCCAAACAAGACGTTCTCTCTCACTGAAAGTGAGTGAGTGAAAAACAGAATTGCTGGTACGTCCACTCATTTTATTATGTTTGTTATTTTCTTACCTATGTTTCATATCACAGCCATCCGCATGACTTTCCAGTCATACCGTCTCGCTATTTCTTTGGATCCATTCCTTTCTTCTTTACCTTCGGCTGCATCGTTCAACACTTCATTACCTTAAACTTTCTTTCCCCCTATCTCGGTCTCTACGAATCAAACTTATTTTTTTCTCCTTCTCCAGCTGTTTATTGCTAGGACCTCCGTCAATCCTATTCTTCTGCCTTTCCATTTCCCTTGGAAATCCTTTCTCAGTTTCTTTTTTAACTCTCTCCAATGGCTATATGACCTTAAGACTTTCTCCACCACATGTCGTACTCTCTCATTTTTCTCACTTTCCTATTTTATAAATTGCATGTTTTTTTTTACTACTGTACTTAAAAATTATTTACCAAGTCTCTACTTAAAAAAAGTTGTATAAATAAAACGACGATTTTTGAACAATTTGTCTTCTTCAGATTCATCTCGTGGTTGTAAAATTGTAAAAACGAGATTCCCATTGCTCTGTTCTCACTACAAAAGACCTGAAGAAGACTAATACGTGTTTGAAACGCAATGTTTTCAAAAGACAGCTTTGATTATCTGTAGACTTAGTTTATAAGTGCACATACACACTTTATAAACTCATATAAAGTTGTCTTTTGTCGTTTTTGTCGATGTCTTTTTTTTGTTGTCTTTTCCTTTTCGGTATTCTAGATTTCCTAAGCTAAATAACAAGGGAATCACAGTTTACAGTTTATAAAAATTATAGCAATGTTAGTGTTAAATTTTTCAAGATCTTTGTTTACCTTACCAATAAAACCTTACCATACCACTTTGAGTTACCGCCCTGCCTTTCTGCGGGACTCTTCGTCTCCTGATGACGACGATCATCGAAATATAGCAGTGAATTATGACTAATCTATCTTTGTATTTCCTTCGTTTTAACTTTTTTTTATTTAAAATATCGTTGAACTGTTTCATATAATTTATATATATATATATATATATATAATATATATATATATATATATATATATACAATAAAATAAAAAACGAAGGAAACACACAGAAAGACACAGACATAACTCACATCGATATTTCGACAATCGTCGTCATCAGGAGGTGCGAAGAGCGAAGAGCGAAGAGTCCCGCAGGAAGACAGGGCGGTACTGAAGTCGGAAACCGCAGCCAGTACCCCACCACTTACCACCAAGCGGGGGAAGGGAGGGAAGGAAATGAAGAGCCAAATTAAGACGTAAAAGGAACGAGTAAAAATTATAACTATAAAAAATTATAAAAAAGTAGATAAATCAAATTAAAATTAATAAAAATAATAAATAAAAAGTAAAATAATAAATAAATAAATAAAAAATAATAAATAAATAAATAAAAAATAATAAATAAATAAATAAATCATAAATAAATTATCGGTTGAGGTTGAGTCCGGGGGAAGAGCGAGCATCAAGTAAGCATATGTATGCCTCCTCTGAAGCTCTTAGGGTAACTTTATTGTTGGATTCGGGATCTGTTTCAGGATCTGAACCCTGAAACAGTCATTGAAACTGAGTCCATGCGAGTTCGCATGGATGGCTACAGGATAGTTACTGCGTTGACCGACTGAAGCCCTATGACCATTCATACGAAGGCTAAACTTATTAGAAGTTAAGCCAACGTAAAAGGAGTCACACTGAGTGCAATCCAGTCGGTAAACACAGTTGCTCGAGGTACAGGAGGAATTGACCTGAACCGGGTAGGAACTATGGTGGAGAGGGGAATCGAAGGAAGGATTAGGATTTACAATCAGGCAAGTTTGACAGCCACGGCGTCCACATTGTTTCATTCCAGGAACAGGATTGGAAGGCTGAGGGGAAATATGAGAGAAAATGCTTTTTAGATTGGCAGGTTTACGGTAGGAAATAGAAGGGGGTGATTAAAGATGGAAGAAGTAGAAGTAGAAGTAGACAGAATCGGAAAAGACTCCTTAATAACAGCACGAAGCTTATAAGCGCCAGGGAAGTAGGTTGTCAGGAAGAAGGAAGTGTTACTTCTATCCCTCTTGGGTCTGGGTTGGTGGGAGATGTCAGCCGGTAAAACACGACTATCAATGAAGGAGCGAGGATAGCCTCGTTCAGAAAATTTGTCCTTTAAGAGGTTAAGGTGATGTCTGCGGTCTTGGAGATTATTGCAGATATTGTGAATACGGAGGGACAAGGATCGAGGTATAGACTTTTTAACATGGGATGGATGGCAACTATTGTAATGGAGGTACTGTTGGGAGTTGGTGGGTTTTATATGTAGGGAAGTCAAGAAGTGTCCATTGTCTAAAGAAACGTCAACGTCAAGAAAGGTGATAAGTCTGTCGGAGATGTCGTAAGTGAAAGTGATGGAGGGGCAGAAATTTTGAAAGGAGTGTAGGAAAAGTTCTAAGTTATGTTTGCCATGGGGCCAAATGAAGAAAATATCATCAATAAAACGGAGATAAAGGAGTGGAAGAAGTTGACAGGTGGCCAGGAAATCCTGCTCTAATTTGGCCATGAAAAGATTAGCGTAAGAAGGGGCCATAATCGTACCCATTATTATTTTATATATTATAAATAAATGTTTTTATATATTATATTTTATTATATTATTTTATATATTTTATTATATTATATTATATATTATATTATATATTTTAATTTTATATATTATAAATTTTTATATTATATTATTATTTTTTATTTATTTATTTATTATTTTTTATTTTACTTTTTATTTATTATTTTTATTAATTTTAATTTGATTTATCTACTTTTTTATAATTTTTTATAGTTATAATTTTTACTCGTTCCTTTTACGTCTTAATTTGGCAATTTGGCTCTTCATTTCCTTCCCTCCCTTCCCCCGCTTGGTGGTAAGTGGTGGGGTACTGGCTGCGGTTTCCGACTTCAGTACCGCCCTGTCTTCCTGCGGGACTCTTCGCTCTTCGCTCTTCGCACCTCCTGATGACGACGATTGTCGAAATATCGATGTGAGTTATGTCTGTGTCTTTCTGTGTGTTTCCTTCGTTTTTTATTTTATTGTAAAAAAGTCCGCTGGACCGTTTCTTTTAATTGTATATATATATATATATATATATAAAGTTTTTTTCTCGGCCACATTTCCTTTTCTTTATTAAGGTTTCTTCCAGTGTCGAACGCTCCAAAAAATTCCTTAAACCAAAGTTTCGTCTATATTTTCTAGACATCTTCCGGGCTATATAAAGAAAGTATAATATATATTTGGATCATTTGTATCCATAAAAATAATGTAACACATTTTTTCATGTTATTGTAATCAATTCCTATATTGATTTAGCCATGAAAATGTCTGGAAATATAAACATAATGTTGGCTTAAGGTGTTTTTTTGAAAATGGTTTGACTCTGGAGCGAACCTCGATAAAAAAAATTGTATATTTATAGATTAATTTGGGAATGTTGTAGTTGTTTTGATTTTTTGCAAGATTTAGGTTTTTAAATTTGTCTGTATAATTTAGTTGTATGTAAAAGTTTGTCGTGACTTTATGATGAGGCTTTATGTATGGTGTAGATGAGAGAGTAGTGGTCCATTACGGGATAACAAGTGGCAGGCCGGAGTGACTGACGTCCATTCGCACAGACGCCGCCGTGGCTTGCCCAAGACATTCCCAGGGCTTGCGTCATGGCCAAGTCTCATGGACACTATTCCAAGACAGCTTAACGGCCTTTTCGTGTCCTTTTCCCTTCCGTGCCACTCCTTCTTTTGCTGTAGTTCTCTTGATTATGGGAAATTTTGTCAGGGAGAAGGTAATCTTATCTCTGTAAATAGTTATAGCCTTACTTTAGTGATCGGGAAACTGTTGTCGCGCAGGAAAGGACCAATTTATTACCTTGTTATCTTGGGGCCAATAGTAAATTTGAAACCATGTATCATTATTACTCTCGAGTGTCAATATTATTATATTTGGGAATTTCGGAAAAGAACGTCTCCACACAAAAAAGAAAGAGTTTAATATCAAAACTAACAACGCGTTTCAAACACTTAGTGTTCCTCTTCAGGTTTACCTGTAATCTGAAGAAGAACAGCAAGTGTTCGAAATGCGTTGTTTGTTTTGATATTAAACTCTTTTTGTGTGTGTATGTGTATGTGTGCGTGGAAACGTACTTATTGAGATTCCCCAATATGAGTAAATGCCACACCATAACAGATTGCACAAGTAATGAAATATTATTATTATTCCTGATTACAATAAGAGAAAGGAACACTAAGACTCTACATTAGTTTTTCTAAACTTTTTTACTTCAGGGCGCACCTATTAAATAACCAAAGCTTTGGGACTCATCATTGATTTTAATATAGAAAATTTAGTCCTGAAGTTTAAAAATAGGAAAATGATAAGAAATTATAAGGAGAAGTTTTTTTAGAGAGAGAGAGAGAGAGAGAGAGAGAGAAAGAGAGAGAAGAGAGAGAGAGAGAGAGAAGAGAGAGAGAGAGAGAGAGAGAGAGAGAGAGAGAGAGAGAGAGAGAGAGAGAGAGAGATCATTAATAAATGATTTAAATCTCCGAGGAAAAGAAAACAGAAGTATTATCCATTTCTGCTTAAAAAATAAATAAATTTACCTTCCAGTTCAAAATTTCAGGTAGCAGAGACTTATTGTATAGCTCGTGAGATATTATTATTACAGTCCACTTAATTATAGTTTAGTCACTTCATGTATAACAATTTTATTAAAGAAAAAAAGAATACGATGTTTTATTATCAAACGGTACTTATAGACGTTCAAAAGTGATGAACAGTTTCGTCTTATATCCAACTGAGCAAATATTATTAAAAAAAAAATACTTGAAAATAATTTAAAAGAAAGTGGTTGGGGTAGTTTCGATAAACTTTACAGTGAAAGTTCAGAAGGCAATGAACGAATTAGTATTTCAGATGTGCGGTAAATGTGAACGATCAGCACTCGCTTATTGACTTAGCTAATTCTACCAAACTAGTGAGTTAACTGACTGCGATCAGATGATTATTCGTATAACATTCTTCTGTTATTTCCGCAGTTCTTATATTTTTCTTATACATATACATCCATGTAGTAGTCATACTGTTCAAAATCGGTTGTCAGATGTCATACGACTTTAATTTACCTTATTATAAACTAGGGCTGGGAATTAATCGCGTTAATTTTTATACGATTAATTTTTTTTTAATCGTTTACAAATTAATCGTAACTCTGCTGATTTTAATCAGAGTAGACGAGTCATTAATCCACACTCTATAATATAATAAATTAATATAACCTAAAAGTACCCTACAGGCAAAGTGCAGCAGACTCATAAGATATCAACCACTACTGATGGGAACATACTTAAGAAGCGTATATCACAGTGCCAGTGACCTGAACAAACTGGTTTCCCTCCACAGCTGGCCGTCGAACAGCACCAGTGACTTATGTTCTGCATGTAATGCTTTTTCTTTGTACCTTTAAGTTTTTTAACTGTTTCTGGGTTTAAATAAATGATTTCATATTGAAAAATAAACAACTTATTAGAATTTCCACTAATATCGGACAATACTCTAAACAGAACATTACGTTTAAAAGAAGATTAACGCACGATTAAAATTTTAAATCGCGTAATAATTGCCCAGCTTTATTATACTGTAGCAGATTTGTTTGTCTAGTATTAGTTAGATTCCAGTAGTGTTGTTAGTTAGTAATAGTAGTGTTTTAGTAGGTTTGTTAGTTAGTAATAGTAGTGTTTTAGTAGTGTTATTGATGCTTATGCTATTTATTACTTTTCAAGCAAATGCTCTTTCTTTGACTACTCTTTCCTCTCTAAATCTCAGTCAATTTAATAAATTTGGGTGTAATTTAATATCAATATGTATAATACTAAAACTTTTAACAAGGTTAAGTATTATACATTTAATAAGTATAAGTATTATTATTTATATAAGTATTATACATTTTAATAAGTTATTTGCAGTGAAAATGGCCACCTCCACACGACTTTAGTATTACTGTGGTCAGAATAAATACTGGCTTTATTTGAAATTAAAAAATTAGTACTATTGCTAAATTCAATTCGTGACAGTCCTTTTCTTAGTTTTTCTTGTTCCTTATACAGTGGTACCTAGGTGTTCCAACGACTTAGATTTCCAATAAATAGGATTTCAAAAAAACATGTTGAGAAAATAGTGCTTCCACAATTCAAAAATACTTTTAGAACTAGAACAGTCGTCCAAACCGGACTGCAACTGAATAATATAATTTATTAGTTTGTATACATGTTTTTATAAAGAGAAACCTACAAAATTAAAAAAAAATGACTTCTAGGTATAATATGACCGAACAGATTATCCTTTTTCCCATTCTGTATTTCTTATGGGAAAATTAGGATTGGTTTTTGCCTAAATCGGTTGTCGACCAAAATTCTGAAACGAATTATTGTCGAGAATTATTCTATTTATACCTCTAATTTAGATATTGTTCTAAAATGTTTAGTTGAATCTGTTTATCTGAGTCAATTAAATTACCTGAATTCGTATTTAAAGTATTATTAGTAACAGTTTTTTCAAATAATCGACTTGAGTTATGAAAAAGAAATTAGTAACCTTCAATAATTTTTACGTGAAAGAAGCATCAGTTATGTTGATAAAGATCACCCTTCGGTAACTAAGTTTTGTCCCGAGAGACAAAAATTAGTCTTCTATCTTCATCTAAAAATCAATAAAGCCGGATCAGGTGTTTGGCAACGTACACGTTTCTTTATTACTTCATTTAACATTGTTCCCAACATTTCAATAATTGATTTCTCTTGTTCCCGGACTGATTAATTCCCTCCCTTTAGACTCTACTTCATTCCCTGGCTCTATAAACAACCTTAATTTGTATCTGCTTCGCTAATTTATCGCTTCTAGTTTGATTTAGTCAATCATAAGTAAACTCTTACCTTATACTAATTTTTATAACAGACTGCGGCTTTTCATTTCTTATGCTTTTGATCAAAACCACGATAAATCTCATTGCCATATTTAATAAACAATCATTCATAATGAAGTCTTTCTTACTTCAACTTGCCTCACTTCTATTTATTCAAAACTTAACACTCTTTCAATTTCATTGCAATGTTATAATATATTTAGAAAAGTGTTAAACTAAACAGATACAGCATCACAAATTGTTTAAGCAATACCTGTTAAAATATTAAACATTATTCCTTAGGTACCAGACATTTTTAACCGTGGCTTTAATGAACTGTGACTCGTTATTTTTTTTAAATGTCTAATAACGTATTAAAACATAATATTAAACACTTTGTCCATGAAAATATGATCCGAAACGGACAAATAAAGTTCAATGTAGGTAGCGAAATATAAAGAAATTAAAAACACACAGTTTTGTTTATAACGGTGTTTTTAATCTCTCTATGTTTCTCTAGCTACATTCAACCTTAAAAATATTACTATACGATCCCAAGAAAAGAACACGTAGAAACAACACACAACTCACTTGAATATTTCAACCTGGTTGTCGTCAGGAGAGGGACAAGGAGAGGAGTTCTGACTTGTAAAGTTCAAAAACCGTGTTTTATCGAAAACAACACGTTTAAATTGTAGTGTTCTTTTCGGGTGAAATCTGCTTTCCAGGTAGTTTAATGTTAAGGCTAGTTCAGTGAATAACTTACTCGCCTCTGAACTGGTAGGTCCTGGGTTCGATACCTGCTTGGACCTCAACTAATTCACGTTGGAAGTGAATAAATCTGAGCACGTCACCCCTCGGAGAGGACGCTAAGTCGTCGGTCCCGAGCCTGTACGATGTCAGGCACTCATTAAACATCCGCACTCTAAATACACATGACTTAGTAAGAAAAATTTAGGACTCCCAATGCAGAGACAACAAATCATGTGGCTCGCCTATTTTTACAATGGGTGTCTAATAGTAAATGAGCTGCAATTTTCACTTCTAGAACAGGAAATAAAATAAGAAAAAAAATTGAATTTGTGCCTTAAGTAGATTATTGGAAAATATGGGAGATATATTCAGATATCCGTATGGCTCTATTTGGACTCTAAACTTTGATAATTTACATATAGTTAATACTTTTTGTACTCCACAGGTATAGCACAATCTAAAACAAGTTATTAGTTTTGGTGGAGCTGCTTAATTTGTTTAATTAGTTAATTTAGAAGGAACTCTTTATGAATAAGACTTTAGTTATTCAAGAATAAACAACTTTTTAAGAATTCTACGGTATAATTTATGATTCCGACAATATCTAATGTAAATTGTTAAGATTCTATATTGAAACTTTGAAGACGTGGCTTAATAACAACGAGTTTGAAAACATTAAATGTTTAAACCACTAAGGGGTTCTTTTATGTTATAAATGACCGAATTGGGGTTGGGAAAATACGAATGAGTGAAATAACTGAAGCAATAGCTGTTGAGGATGGCAAAAAGAATGTGTTAAAGAGTTATGAAATGTCGAGTCCAGACAATCTTAAGAATATAACACGTAGGTTTAAGATCACGGATTCTTGTTAGCCCAACCATTGGGCTACTCGGTTCCTGAAGATTGAACAAAACTGTCAATTTATTAAATTCTTTCACTAGTTAATAGATAGCATAGATCTTAAACGAATATCTGCTTGTTAATTTCACGTAGGTTAGGTTGCAATTGCCGTCCTGTGATTCACACAGGCTTGGTCCTTTGTGATACCACACTTTGGTAAATTATACCAGAATAATTCAAGTGTATTTAGATTCATTAGTCAAGTTTAGAGTTATTAGTTATTAGTCAAGTATATTTAGGGATTTAACGAGTACCTGCCATCGCATGTAACAAGGACGGTACTGACGATATAACTTCCTCTCCTCGAGAGGAAGTCGGGACTGACGACGAGCTCAGATTTGTCCACCTCCCGCATGAATAAATCGTGAGCCAGAGTGCGTGATGGACCTCAGATCTACCAGTCCTGGATTCATCAAATAAATCTAAAGCTTACGGAATGTAATTATTTATAACTTGTAATTTATCATTACCTTTATCAGGAACAGTATGAAATTTGCAAATTGAACTCACCTGTTAAGTTCCATAAACCAAAGAAAGTACATCAGGCTTTGAGTGTTCATTCTGTGATTGTCCTGGAAGAAATGGAATCCAATTTGTTTTCGTTTCTTACATTAGTATTTATTATTTTCGATTTCGAATTTTTTTAAATATAATATAAAGAGTAGACTCCTTACAATAAACTAGTTTTGAAGTCAGTCGAGTAGAAAAGAAAATGTATGAAAAATAAGGGGTATATTCTGATAATATACAATTACGTCAATAATACTAACAATCTTACGATGTTTATCAAATATTTACATGAAGCTTAATAGCAGTTTTTTGTCCTTAGCAAGTAAGTGTAACTTTCCTCTTTGGAAAAACATTGTTTTGATGAGAACATCTTTTACATGGAGGATGCTGTACAATAACTGATTGCCTTTTGTCCTCTTAAAGGATTTAAAGTACCAATACCACTGCATTTTAGAAATTATTGCTGATTTTAAACCATGGTGCAAGGTGTGCCTGTAATAGTGAACATATGTCCAGTTAGGAGTTTTTAAAACTTGGTTACACTCATTAAAAAAGAAGAAAAGTATTTTAAACAGTCAATCTGAAAAAGTTATGTCTTTTTAATTAGTTTCTTGTAGTTTTTTTTTATTTATAGAAAACAGTAGTTGAGTTTTGTAGCTCACCTTTAGGCTTTGTTTGAATCAGAGGATCTTTGCTGAAACAAAAGGCGTGACAATCGAAAATATATTTGTAAAATAGTAATAATTACTATTCAAGGCTTGTTGTTATTAAACTAAACTCTAAAAGGTTTAGATAAGACATTTGATAAGTGTAACCTATTGTATTCTTTGAAAATAATTTATAACTCAAAATTTCAATGAAAGCATTGTTGTAATAAAATTACTAAGACCTTTAAAAAGGCCAACAATCAATCGTATTTGTCTAACTTGAAAATATCAAGTAGGGTGATGTTATATGAACTTTACTAATTAAAATTAATATGACATGTCTACCGCCTTACATTGTTCATTCCTCCTTGCCAATCGACCGGGTTTTGGAACTTGTCCATCTTACCGAGGAAACTGGTTGTTCCAAGTTAAAATTTAATTGGTATAAATTTTACCTTATTAAATTTGTTGAGAAATGCGTTATCTCCTGAATTTTCTTTCTCCGTTGACAGGTTTTGAAAATTGTAATTCTTTCAGAAGAAGCCTGCTGTTTTGTTTTGTGTGTGTGTGTGTGTGTGTGTGTGCCTGCGATGCTCACTCCATAAGGTGGAAATGGAAATGGTCCCCCACTCTGCTGATTTTGATCTACTAGCTTTTGTTTCCTTACTAAGAATGCCTACTGAATATAAATGAAGTCTTCACACATGTAACCAGTAATATCAAGATTCTCATAGCTGTAGCCTCTAGACGTTACATTCCAACAACTATTTATATTATACATTTTGTTCTGTATTATTAAAAATACAGTATCTTATAGGTTGTATTCATTTCTCAATTGTTTTGAACAAAGTATACCACCTAGAGCAAACTGAATGTTATTTAGTCTTACCTTCTAATTACAAAACACCTTTTGTTCAGAAATGCAACAGAAACTCACTACTATATTTCGATGGCCTCGTCATCAGGATGAGAGAAACTAGTCGCTCCGCAGGAGACCACCACTCGTCATGGTCGTGGTCTGCTCGCGGAGCGACTAGTTTCTATCATCCTGATGACGAGGCCATCGAAATATAGTAGTGAGGTTCTGTTTCATTTCTGTGTGTTCTTTATGTCAATGTACTTTATTTAGTTCGTGGAATCATTTCATTTAATTGGTTATATATAAGAATATAACTAGATTATTTATAATATTTATTTAACTAGATTATAAAATAACTAAATAACTAAATTCAGAATACAATAATCTGAATGAAATATCTATAACTAATATTTATACATATTATATATATATATAAGATATAATATATATATGTTATTATTTACGTATATAATATTCATTCAGATTATTGTATTCTGAATTTAGTTATTTAGTTATTAAGTAGGGACTGCGAGCCCTCTCCCGGAGTGAAGGCTGAGGCGGCCGAGCAGACGGAGTGTGCTAAGGAGAAACGTGTTCAACGAATAAACACCCACAACCAATAAGAAGTGCCCAAAGTAATACGTAACAGGGATTGGCTCGTCTTTTACAATATATATATATATATAATATATATATATATGTATGTAAGAAGACTTCACAGTAAACACGTTAAATAACAATCAATGGTTAAACCACAATAATAAATGGAGAAAAAAAGACTAAGACCGTTTTTCCCCATTTCCTATTCTTGTTTGATCATTGAATATATGTATTTGTATATATATATATATATATATATATATATATAATACATTTAATAATATATCAACTGTTTAATAGAACAGGCGTATTATGCAATCGTGAATCGGTTAATTTTTTAGATTCAATATCTAACTATCAATGCCGTTGAACGTGTACCTATTTACAATGTTTATTTAATCTGCATCTTTTAATTGTATATATCTATTCATATACGTTCTCGTTTATCTTTATATTTATTTTATTTATGATATGTCAGGAGAACTTATCTTGGAATTGTCCGAAGATATGAATTCTTACTGCTTATCGGAGAAAAGATAAGCCATCTTATCTTTACTACTACATATGTATAATACGTTCTGCTATTCATTTTTACGCGTACACATATTTCTTTAAAAGTTCATTCATACATATGAATTTGTAGTGTATACTCGTAGCAATAGTTAAAAAAAAAAAACTTTTTATTACAAATTTTATCAGTGTACTAGCAATATTGATATTAAGAAGTATTTACGCCTTTATAAGTATTGATTATTGTTGAAAGAAGGCCAGACATGATGTGAGAGTGTTGTTTTTCTTAACTTACATCACTTTATTATTTCACTCTTGTGTACACTTTACAAAAGAAGTTTAACTCTTCTTAATGATGTAACAAACTTTGACATATTCCCAACATCAGATTAAAACTTTCACCTTCACTCTAACTCTTGCTCCACAAAACTGTATTCACTTAGACAAAATATGCTTTTATTTCCAACAAAAACAATCTTTTGATTGATTATTTTAAAAAAAAAAAGAAAAAATTCAAACTATCCTTTATAGCATTTAAGGCTTTAATTTATTATTAATTAATAATTCTGTAATATTCTTGGCAATGAATGTAAAGTAGCTAGCTCAGAGATTTGCTACACCAAACTAATTAAAAATATTCTAATTACAAAGAAAGTCTTTCACCTGCTCCCGGTTGCTTTGAACATCTGCTCCCACTTTTATTTGTTTTGTATACATTCTTAGAAGTATAAATGTGGTTTGTTTTTCTACGTATACTTATAGATTTTCACCACCCGTGCTGATCTTAATGTTGGAGAGTGTAGTTTATTTGTTTGTTGGTGCTCATTACAGGTGTGGGTGAGTCAGTCACTGGCTCATTTATTGGTTGATTTAAGTTGTAAATATTTATGGCAATTTTAAATTGAATTTTCAGTAAGTTATGTTTATTCAAGGCGGGATATTTAATGAGAACGTCACATGTATAAGTTTGTTTACTTTTGTCCTCTTCAAGGGAAGACGTGCAGATAATTTCACATTTCCCTTATTAAAAGTGAGTCATAACCGAGAATTGAATTATGAATCTTCAGTCCTACTGGTGAGAAAGCTACAACTATACGCACCTGACCTCAAGAATCTTTTAGTTCTTGATGTGATAAGAACACTGCTAGGTCATGCACTACCTGAAGAATCTTTAGTCGAATCGGCAAGAATGCTACACCTGTACAGGTGTAAGTACAGGTGAGGTCACAATTCTTGACCTCAAGAATCATCAGTCCTACCGGTGAAAATATTACTACTCTATTACCTCAAAAATCTTCAGTTCTACAGGTGAAAATGCTGCTGCCAGGCAACATGTTACCCCAAAAATCTTTAATCTTACAGGTGAAAAGGCTGCGGCTAGGTAACATATTACCTCAAAAATATTCAGTCCTACAGATAAAGAGGCTGCCGTCAGGTAATATGTTACCTCAAAAATCTTCAGTCTTACAGGTGAAAAGGCTAGTACCAGGCAGTTATTACCTCAAAAATCATCAGTGCTACTGGTGAGAGGCTACCACTAGACCACTCTTGACTCTGGAATCTCCATATGTACCGGTTAGAACTCTACTGCTGGATGGGGCTAGACCATACATGACCTCATGAATCATCAGTCTTTCGGTGAGAAGACTACTACTAGGAAATACATTATCTCAAGAATCTTCAGTCCTACCTCTGATAAGGCTACTGCTAGGCGATTCATGACCTCAAGATTCTTCACTCCTATTAGTTAGAAGCCTACGGCTAGACCTCATGAATCTTCAGTCATAACGGCGAAAGGCAATTATAATACCACGTCTGACTTTAAGATTATAAATGATACTTATTAATTTTATTAATAAAGAGACAGAACACACCTTATAGGTTAAATATTGGTTACTACATACAAATTTCGCTGTTGGCTATCAGATATTGCATTAATAAATAAAAAAACCCCTATATTAGAAATCGTGCTGTTTTACATATTGCCTTACTCAAGTTAATTACAGTAGGATCCGTACTGTTTACCTCAGACGGACTTGGGGCTGACGGTTTCATGTAGTGTTCAGATGACGGTTGAGCAATTTCTTTACCCTCTATGAATACAACTAAACTCATGTATTGTCTTAATCATTCTACAGAACCACTTTTACCTCATAAGGTGAAACTCTTCACAATTGAAAAAAGTTTGTGGCCGACATTTTTACTTTTAACTGACTAGTACTATTGTTGAAAACTTTTTAATTTAACGCTTGTTATAATGGTCACATTTTAAGGAAACATTCAGTCGACATGGATGACAATCCATATTCATGTACTTCTGGCATGAATCAATGTACTTCGGGATCAATCTTAGATTCGAATCTTCTTACCTAACGGCAAGTGCAAAATCTAAGCTTGATCACAACTTGAAGTTAGTCTAAACATAAATAAATAAAGTGTATTTTGCTTATTTTTAAAATTCATAATACGTTTATTTTTTGCATTGAATACTCAATTTTTTTTAAATTATATTTTACAGTTACTTGATACATCGTGCAAGCTCAGATTTGACGTCTTCATCACCTCCCTGAGTGAAGATGTTCACAATAATTCCAATTGCCACATAAAGAAATCTAAGTCATTTGCTGGATTCTAACATCCATTAGCCATTAGCAACATTCGAACTGGAACCTTAAGTACTTAATCAGCACTCCAGTCACTAGGTCACGCTTCATAAAAACCAATCTACAAGTAACGTTTTCCATTGGTCGTTAGTTCCTATGAGGCGGATACATTAAAGGCCGAAATCTCCTGCTTAACTAGAGAAGTGCCCAATGTTTTTCATTTAGTTATTATTACTGTATTTCCTAAAACTAAGTATGTACTGAGTAATTATGGACAATTTAATCGCACTTTTTTCTGGTAGTTTATTGCAGCATGTTCCACATTGTATTACATGTATTATATACACGTTTTGTACAATAATTATTATTTTTAACATTATAATAATACATTTTTTTTATGAAATAAACATTTTTGTCGTGCTAAGTCAATGTCATAGAATAATAATATAGATTATTATTATTGACTCAGATAATGTATACATGACATTTCATGCGATTAAAATATTTTTAAAGTTCAAAACTCCACAAAAATTTTACATATTTTTTATAATATTGTTTTTTAATTAATGAAGAAAGCTTAATAGGCCATTCCTCTAAACAAAGTATAACTTTCCGAATAAGTGCCAGCCTTTATTAATCTCCTAGACAACACTCATACACCAACTTATAGTACAATAAAAGTTTATCAAAAATCATAAATCAAATAGATTTTGAGAAACTTTTTATTGTAGTATAACTATTAATGTGATAAGCTACTATATAGACTATGATAATACGAAACTATTCTAGTAACTTTTCATCTATAATGTTAAAAATATTTAGTAATAAAATGAAGTCAGTTACCAGTCAGTCTTATTCAGAGGCACTCATCCTTAGGTTCGTACTTTCTGCCTTATTTTATATTAATTTTTGTACTTATTTACTTTGTACTATAGATAACTCTCTGGTGTCATTGTATTTTTTAGTTAATGCCTGAGGAAGAACACTACGTGTTCGAAACGCGTTGTTTATATCATTAAATTTTTATATGTGGAGACCATTTCATTAGATTTTTACCCTACAATAAAATGAAGTCATTGTAGGGTAAAAAGCTAATAAAATAGTCTCCACATATAGAAATTTAATCGTATAAACAACTCGTTTCGAACGCGTAATATTCTTCCTCAGGCATTAACTAAGGTGAGTGTCTATGATACAACTGTTATGTTGAACTCACCTTAGTTATTGCCTGAGGAAGAACATACTACGTCTTCGAAACGCGCTGTTTATACGATTAAATTTATATTTATATATGGAGACATTTCATTAGCTTTTTACCCTACAATGAGTAAATACCACATAATAACTGATTGTACTACGTTGGAATTAAAATGAAGTATTTTCAGCTATAACTGAAAATACATTATATGTTATTTAAATGGTTATTTAAAAAAAATATCATACACCAAGTGTTGAGGAGTTAGGGGTATCTCCGCGTTGCATGTACATCAAGGCTAGGAGATATTTTTAACTCGTTAGGTATTCTTTAAATGGCCTATGACCAGCTATATATTGGAATAGTTTATAGTTTATTTTAAAATAATTCATTCACAGTCCTTTTTTTATAGTAGGAAACTATTCCTTTGTTAGAAGGCCTTCAGTTTTTGGGCATTCTAGAATATTAGGGGAGTGAATGTAGTTTTTCATCAATGTAATACTGACTGTTTGAAGAAGGTTTATTATACTGCAAGCCCCTTACAGATTAAATATATGTCAATAAGATGTATCCAGTATTAATAATAATAAACAATAAATAATAAAATGGAAAATATTGACTTATTAACAAAAAACTAATGTAGTTGGGATAAGACTAGCAACATAACATCAATAACAGCTGAATTTTTTGCGAAGAAGATGATTAATTAATAAATTTACAAATTGTAATATATCTTTATAAAAAATATAATATTATGTTATAACAAAAAAGTACAATTAAAATAATGACGATAATGAGCATGAATTTAACCTGAAAATAACTTTTAAGTTATATAAAATTTAAAAAATGAAGTTATTTTTTATAAACTTGTGAAGATTTTAAAATATTTGATTATTAAAATACTGTGATTTGCCATTGAGGAACACATGTTTGATTTGGGTTCTTGAGTGTGAGTCATATACAGCAGGTCGTTCTTAATTGATCATAGGAATAATTAGTATGCCCATATCGGTGTAGCATGACAGTCTGGAATCGGTATATGTGGTTATTGATGGGGTTGCATTACAGCAATGATATCGTTACCATTGAAATAGTGTTTTATGTATAATGGCTTTTGTGTTTGATCAGCCCTGTGTATCACCATGAGTAACTCCATGTTGTTATCTTCAGCAAAAAGTGGAGTTAATTTTGAATTGGGGGTTCAATTATATTTTTTTTTATCATATCCAACCGTAATTCAGATATCATGAATGCAGGTCAGTTCCTATTGGGGTAATCCGTAAAAATTTGCTGCTTCTTTCCTGTTCCTCCTGAAAGCGTTAGATGGGTGCCGTTAAAAATGTTTACTTCGCAAAGAAAACACAAGTTTTATACTACAATTCAATTTAGATTATGTGTTCACAATCGTGGCCAGTTAGGGTACGAAAATTTCCCGTAAAGACTGTACATGGCAGTTAAGCAGCACTTTTTCCTTCTAAAGAGACTAATAACTTAATCAAAACTGATAGTTAATTATATTGCGTACTTTATTTAGACTTTTTAAGAATTAAAGTCGTACACATTAACCATTATAATAAATTTATATTGTTAGTATAAAAAAGAATTTATAGTTACACAAGTTTCTGTACCTTGTCTACCTGGAAAAACGCAATATAATACTCCTGAGAATTCTGTAGTAACTGAGGTACGTGTTGAATAACAGTGAAGGAATAATTTATTGTAAGGTTTACAAAATTAATATATCTTATAATTCTTTCATGTGTCAGATAAAGTATTTAGTATTAAAGTATTTATAACTTTCCTAGTGTCACGAAAGTATTTTTAAATTTCGTAAAAATACTTATTAAAAGTTCGTCAAAATACGAACGTATTTTTGGAAGAATATGTAAGTTCAACATCATGGAACGGACAAGTTCAGTAAATAAACAAAGATGATGAGTAGACTACGGAAGAAGTTTTAGTGGTAGTTAGTTTCTTTCAAAATTCTTTATCTCTGTTTTCTAGTGTTGAGAAATTACTTGGACAAATCATTAGGCCTTCATTCTCTGAAATGCCTGAATGCCTTTCGACTCATTGCATTGTAAATTTCAAATTTCAGGCTAAAGTGCTTTGAGGGAGACTTCTATTAAAGCCATCCTCTTTCTGATTACCCAAGGTCAGGTGTGACTTAGGATTTAGTATGCTTTCTAGTTGAACCTAATGATTGGAACTCGGATCTTCGTGATGACGTGGGGGTGGGGGGATGAAAGTGCATTTCGTCACTCGGAGCCGTTGGCCTTCATCTTGTACGATGGCAGGTACTAGTTAGGATCCCCTATTCTAGTAAACTTGAGTACTGCAAAATGTAATATTTCCTATGCAGAATTAACACAATGAGGTTGCCTTAACTAACATGAATATCGGAAAAAATGAATAACATGAAATTCATAAGCTGGCCTTGATGAGCATGACGTAGAATGAAGACAGTGAAGTGTCTTGCCTATAACTAACATGAATATCAGAAAAAATTAAATCATAGATGGTTTTAATGAACAGACGTAGAATGAACACAGTGAAATGACCTTACCTATAGCTAACATGAATATCAGAAAAAATTAAATTCATAGATGGTTTTAATGTAATGATTTGTCCAAGCAATTTTTCAATACTAGAAAACAGAGATAAATAATAAAGAAAGTAAAATGTATAATGTATCAGACAAAGTCTGACCTAGTTATGTTACATGGGATCTTCCTTTTTGCTCCGAAATATCATTCGTACCCAGTGTAACCGTTTCGCGATGTAAATATACTGTTGCGCGAGTAGTATCGAGTTGCCCGCCTCCGCGTGGTCCACCTTGGGCGTCGCCATGTGTACATGCGATGGCTAAAGGGCAAATCGTAAAAAGACAACCTGACTTGATTTAAAAACGATATGGCTTGGTGCGTATAAAGGTCAACACAGATGGTTTTAATGAACAGATGTAGAATGAACACAGTGAAATGACCTTACCTATAACTAACATGAATATCAGAAAAAATGAATAACATGAAATTCATAAGGTGGCCTTGAATTTCTACGTCTTGCATGAACATGACGTAGAATGAGCACAGTGAAGAAGGAGCCTTACCTATGACTAAATGAATAACAAAAAAATGAATGACATGAAATTCAGAAAGTGTCTGGTTATACCTTTCTTTTGCGATTCATCTGACCTATAACCTCACTCTTGGAGGAACCATAAATCACTTTCCAATAGAAGCCTCTACAATCTCAGATACTTCTTAATGATTTTTTGTTTGAGAAATAAAATTTTAGCATCGTGGTGTAAAATCAACACATAAATATGACTCACTGGGTGCAATGCTTTCTATTTCTATAAAAAAGTATAAGGTGTAATTGTGTAATTGTTTATGTTGTAAAAGTTTGCATCTTTTTTTTATATTATGTTTCGCTAATTTATCGCATTTAGTTTGCTCGATAGAATTTGTGGGTAGGAGGTTTTTATTTTGAAGGGGTTTAGTTTTTGGTTGGTTGGGACTGGTAAGTTAGTTTGGTACCAAGTTGATTAGAGAGAGACACAATGCTGTGCACCACTTAGGCAGCTCTCTGAGATCTAAGCCCTGAGGGCTTCAAGAGGAGTTGAAACACAACTTCTGCCCAAGTGACCACCAGGCGATGGGCCACAATTCAAGGCCGTTTGCAAACTCTGATCGATAGAGTGCTCTCATTTCAACTAGGTCAAATGTTTTAGACCACTACTGAGAGAGAGAGAGAGAGTGAGAGCTTCTAGCACAGTAACATAACTTTACTTTCCACTCAAACAGAGCTTTCGAGTTTCCTCCGACACCCCTTCAAAGATTTAAACAAAGAATAAACCCTCTTCTGCTGGCGGCGGGATACACCACCAGCATACCTGACTTAGCTTTTCCACTCAAACCTTAAACTTCTTCCACACTTTGTTCATCGTCTTGGTTTATGAAATCAACTTGTTACTTCAATTCCATGCAGCTGAATTTATTCCACGCTTATGAAAAGTAGCATCGAGAAAACCTAGCTGACAGAGGAAAAAATTATAAAATATATTAATTTGTAAACTTTACAATAAATTATACTGTAATTGTTGCAAAAAAGAACACATAAGGTCAGTTGTAACAGCATTCATAGGATTCTTATAACGCGCTCTCTCAACCGATTGAAAATTTTAGAGACAAAGTTGTACACATTTAAATTCTTTTTATATTAGTAACATAAATTTATTATAAGTGTTAGTGAGTCTAAACAGTCTAAATAAAGTACGGAATATAATTAAGTTTTCTTCAAGCACTACAGTATAGTAATAAAAGTCTCCACAAAACATTTGAATATAAGAAACAAGTTTGGAACACCTAGTGTTCTTGTTCAGGCAACAAATAGAGTACAAAAAAAAATAAAAATTAAGTGACTTTAAGATAGTTAAATAGTTTTAGTTTTTAAATAGAAATAGTTTATATCTGTAAATAGCTATTTTGCTATTAAAATAAAATAAAATCATTTGTTTAACTTGATTAATTTGTAGGTGCTCTGTGGTACAGTTAATAACAAACACCAAGTGCACGTAACACGTTGTTTCCATGAAACAATTATATGTGGTGACTTCCATTGTTTTTCCCGACTAGGTAATATTTCGTGGTAACTGACTAAACAACCTTCTAATTTTAAGTCCTTAAAACACGTTTCGCTTTGTCATTTGTAGATTCCCAAATTGACAGTCTTATAAATAAGAATTTACTTTAATAAATTTGCGTATTTTTTGCTACAATTATGTAATAAATCTTAATAAGGGTTGATTTTTTTACTATAACTACATTTTTAAAAAATGTTGTACTGTTTATTTTGGGAGGTTTTTTATTTATATTTATTTTCTTTTGATTGTTACGTGAGCCAATCATGTTTGGAAGTGGGTAGAAGGAGAACGGCAATGATTAATATGAGCCTAAAGCAAAGTGCTTAAAATACAATTTCTAACTGAAAAGTCTATCGAGCTGATATTAATTTTTATGTAAAAAACTATAAATTATGTAATAAACGTAAATTATTAGCACCAAAATATGAAAATGTTCAAACCTCTGTCTTCGAAAAACATTCAGAAATTAAGAATTTCTTAAAAGTGCAGTGGACATTTGACCATTTTAAAACTTACAAAACCTCGTAAGTTTAATACTTACTTAAAAATTAAAGCCTCACATCAAAATGTTACTCAAAAAAAGTTAATTTTTCTGAAAAAGAATAATGCAACCCAAACGCAACAGGTTATGCTATAGAAGCATTAAATAAAATTTAATGTCAATAGAAATCCACATGATATCCACTATCGCTCAATAGATTTTATCGAACATTTAGAATTAATCGTTTAGGTGATTAATTCTAAATTAATTAGGTGATTAACAAAACTCAAAGTTTTGTTGTAATATATGTTCTATTCTTCATCAATTTATAGAATGGAAACATAACAGTGAACTATTTAATATAATTTTTGCTAGCGCTTCTTTATATTGGTGTAATATACTACGGTAGATGAACCCCAAGTATTATTCGTCTTCTGTTGGAATTGATTTGCTTGTATACAGAATAAGGAAATATCCTTCTTTTGATGTCTAACTTTATTAACAATGAAATTGTTTTAGAAACCGCACGATTTTAGTACTGTCTGCTCATTCAGACATATGATCCAGAGAGCGAAAGTGTTTGTTTATTATAAAATATATTGGAGCGTAATAAATCTTATAGTGCAGAACCAAGGACTTCCTTTTCCGGTTTTCTAACCGAAACAGACTACTGTTACATTGAGCGGAGTTGAGGTTCATTATGGCTGGAAGTGCGAAAGGATGTCGGAACACAGTGAAGCTGATGAGATCTGGGGAAACGTAAGGCTTGCTCTGCGCGCAATAATCCTAGTGGTGACGTAATGTGTTAACATCGGGACGCCAACGCCAACTGAAATTCACTTCCCTTTATAGCTATATATATATTTATATATCAATGATCAAACCACAAATGGACTCTGACGAAGACCGCTTGTTGCGGTTGAAAGATCTTAGTCTTGTTTTCCCATTTTCTTATTGTGGTTTGATCATTTATATATATATTATTAAAAATAAGCAGCAGCTTCTGCATTGACCAGTTTCTTGTTGACACTCTCTAGTTTTTGTATCACTTTGCGGTGAGACTCTGGTAGCTTCCAAAGAAGGTTAGCAAAAGACATTAACACACACAATAAACATAGGTCAAACACGAAAACACTTAAATAAATCACTTTTTTAAAATGCTGTTTTATAAAATGCTGTTGAATAAAAAAGTGATTTATTCAAGTGTTTTCGTATTTGACCTATGTTTATTGTGTGTGTTAACACAATAAACATAGGTCAAACAGAAGCTGCTGCTTATTTTAATAACATATGCTTAAGGGAAGACCTGCTGCCATTGTACACAAATATATATATATATGTGTGGTGTGTGAGTGTAAATGAAAAAGACAACATATAAAACAAAACAAGAACACTTACTGGACCAATATTTCGAACTGAAGTTCGTCATCAGGAAGTGAGTAGAAGGAAAGAAGAAGAGGTACGTGTGTTCAGGAGTGAGGGTGGTAGGCGACTAAGAGTTGTAGCTTCCACATCATTCGAGTTTTCGACCATAATTACGTTGGTCATCGTTATATACATAACAAAGAAAAGAAAACCTCCTGCGGAAAACACAAAGAACACACTACGATATTTCAACATCCGTCATCAACAGAAAGGTAAAGTGATCTTCTCGCAAGGCATAGCTAAGAATTGAGACAGCTCAGTTCGTCCTCCTGTTGATGGCGATTGTCAAAATATCATAACGAGTTTTTGTGTTTTCTTCTCTTTGTAATTTCGTGTTACATCTAATCGATAGTAATAATGAGACTCAGACGAAGACCGCATGTTACTGTAGAAAAATATTACTCTCATTTCTTATTTTGGTTTGGAGGTTCAATAAAAATCATGTTATAAATAAAGTTTTCTCACTTGTCTCTATAGCTTGGCATACATACCAATTTGTTCTATAGCTTAGCATACATGCCAATTTGTTCTATAGCTTAGCATACATGCCAAGTTGTTTCTATAGCTTGGCATACATACCAAGTTGTTCTATAGCTTGGCATACATGCCAAGTTGTTTCTATAGCTTGGTACACATGCCAATTTGTTCTATAGCTTGAGATAAATGTCAAGTTGTTTCTATAGCTTGGCGTATATGGTATACGGCTTATTTTTAAAAAAGGCTATTTGAAAATCTGCTCTACTCTCATTCGTTGAGACTAGAGCATCAATGTAATGCTTCTTTCTTTGACGGTTA
Source organism: Hermatobates lingyangjiaoensis (assembly GCA_026182355.1). Classification (NCBI taxonomy): domain Eukaryota; kingdom Metazoa; phylum Arthropoda; class Insecta; order Hemiptera; family Hermatobatidae; genus Hermatobates; species Hermatobates lingyangjiaoensis. Next base: position 1,074,826 of record JAPFBL010000059.1, read on the forward strand.
TACATCTATTAGACAAATTATTTAATATTATCTTTTTATAAATCATTGGTACTCTGCTTATATTATTGAAACTAACCTACATGTGTAGGATAAAAATTTATGCTACATAGGATATATCCTACATAGGATAATGTAAATGTAGAGTAAAACTATCCTTTATGGGTAGATATACACCTCTAAGTATTCAGCTTACTTCTATTTACAAGTTTCGCTGCAGTACCATACTCATCCTCTCAATGATTCTTTCACATTTACAGTTTAACGCGTCTATTTAAAATATGTTAAAAACATAATATAAGGAACACAATTGGTAGAAAAAGAGACGTGGGGGGTTCAGTAATTACGGTGGAGTTCAGAAAGGTAGATAAAAGTTTTAAAAAGTTACAATGACCCTAGGACAGGGGTCTCAGCCTTCCTGGCCCATTCACCCCTCTCGCCATTCCCACCCCACCCCCTCTTCTTTCCAAAGTATTATATACACTTTTACAGCTTTACATTGATTATGTTTATAATAGAGTATTACAAATTAAATGCTAATTACAGTTATTGATGAATAAATAACATATTAATTCAACCAAATTAGTATGTATAAATTTATAATTAAAAACCTACAATAGCTTTCCTCACTCGGTAAACTTACTGTGGTCACAGTTCACCCCTCGGGGTTAACTATGATATCCAAACTTCTTCAGGAATGATTCCATCCAAAATTTTCAGAAGTTTCAGCCTGTATTCATTTTCTTGCGCTATGTAGTTCCATTATTGTTGTTGTTTAGTGGACTATACTGTAATATAGGGTCCACTTGTGCAGTTTTACTCTTAAACTTATATTACTAAATGTTAACAAATTTACAAACTTCTAATTTAATGAATGAACAAATTTTTCAGATAGCTCAACTTGTAAATGATTTATTAATTAAATGCAGGTTCTTTTTGTATCCATGTTAAATTCTCTATCCATGCTCAAGATAAACTATACTGAACGTTTATTTCTTGTTTGCACTAAATGCATAAACTTTCAAATTCAGAGTCGGATTTGCATCCTTCCTCTATCCATGTGTGAATTCATTTCATATAATTCCATTCAAGTAAGGAAAGTGAATTAAATTTCCCACCTATTACGTGAACAAGTTTTATAATTCAATTCTTCTTTCGATTACGCTTATGTATCTATTACAAAAATTATTTAATACTTTTCTTAAAGCATTTGTATTCAGATTATATAAGAAAAATTATATATTTAGTTATAATTGTAATTAAAGCCAAATTGTAGAGTTTTAACTACAATTAAAAACACTATTAGTTCATTTTTTTATGAAATCATTGTAAAAATATCAGTGATTGAATAAAGTGATTCATCGAAAAGGAAAAATCGCTGACTCTTAAAAAAAAAAGTTTTGGATTATTAATAATATTATAAGTCAAAATACCGTAAACAAAATCAACTAAAATGTCAAAGACATAGGCACAAGATAAACTGAGCCATTTCGTTTTAAATTGATACCGTCCTACCCCGTATTGTTGCCTGTTTTGGACACAGCCATCTTTTGCAGTATAACATGTCAACATTTCTTAATTCAATTTATTTCACTTTTGTAGTACTACACAATTTTCCTTTTGTTATACATCAATAGCAGCATTGCTACTAATTTTACATCTTCAGAGAAGTCAAATATAGATTAACAATACAAACGCAAAATGAGAAACATTTTCAAGCCAATCTTTTAATTTTATATATTTTTTCAACCATTTTTTTGTCGTACATTTGAATCAACAATAAAATTACTATTAGAAGCCAGAAAATGAGTGAAGATTTAAGATCTTTCAACCGAAACAAGTGTTCTTCGCCAGAGTCAAACTGATACTATAACAAGGGATTTAGAAACAACTAGCATGGTACTGAAGCAAGGATGGGAGGCAAGTGAGGTATTTTAAAGTGCGCAAAAGGTTGGGAGGGTAAGTCAAGTTAAACAAAAGGGTCCAGCAGGAACAAATTATCTGCTGGCTTTCAACCCTAGTAAATACCTGATGATTTGTTACTTATTTCTTCCTGAACTGCTTTGTTTACCTGTCTTACCCTCCCAGTATGTGTTCCCCTTCCTGCACATTACTCCCTTTAAAATACCTCTCTTGATTCCCACTCCTCTCAACACCAGATGTTTCTACATCATTTATTTCAGTATCACTGAGACTCTGACGAAGACTGCTTTTTTTGGAGAGATCCAAGTCGTTTTTTGATTTTGAACTATGATTATAACGTTAATTTTTATTTCACATGGAGAAATTATTATTATTAATCGTAAATGTATACATACAAAAAACGTTTGGAAAACTTGTATTTTTAGTACTCGACAGACCGAATTATATATATATATATATATATATATATATATATATATACCAACCAGAAAGATTGTCAAAGAAATATATTCATATGAGAAATAATAGTACATAATTATTGTTATACTACTACGTCATTGATTCAGTGAAATATATTTGGGATAAATAAAAAGTTTATATGTCACTTTACTTGCCATAAGTCAATTTAAACTTTATCAAAATGTTGACAAGCGAATGATAAAAGCAATTAATGTTTGTGTAGAGTTGTACAAAGTTGCAAGTTGATGTTGCTATGATGGGTGGCTGGTCTGAGTTGTTGTTGAATGTAATTCCAGTCTACATCATATGTAAATTTCATCCTTGAGTCGTGGCAGTTGAGAAGATTAAGAGACGAGTAGGCGTTAGGATCGTCTTTAAGAACTTTCTTAAGATATGGTCAAGTTGACATGTCATTTGGCCAACTCTGTTCACTTCCTGAGAGGCCCGAACACCAGTGTCTTTCCAATTGTCTGTACTTTAATGTCTTAAAGTACTTAAATATATTTCAAAACTTTTCTACAATCAAGCAATTAGGATCGAATAATGCATGTAAGCAAAAAATAATTAATGCCTTTACAGAAAAGGAACATGATAGTTGTGTAACTATTTCAGTAGGAAAGTTAACAAATGGATAGTTGATTAGTCACAAGAGGAGAAAGGCTTTTCTTACGACCAATCAACCATACATTTGATTTTTTATTTAAACCATTGTGCAATGCAGTATAACTTTCCAGGGATTGTTAATTTCATAGTAAGATTTTAGTCTCGTTTCTAAATGTTTTATAATAGTTGAGACTATATATATATTTTTTTCACAAACATAATTTTCATTTCACAAACAAAAAAAATCAAACAGTTTATATATAACAAAAATTGTTTTATATATATATATATATATATATATATATAATCAAACCACAATATGAAATGGGAAAACAAGATTAAGATCTTTCAACTGTAACAAGCGGCCTTCGTCAGAGTCAAAAACCCAACTGGAGTTTTTGTATCCAGTTGGGTTTTTGACTCTGACCAAGATAGTTAGTCTTGTTTTCCCATTCCATATTGCGGTTTTAGCATTGATTGTTGTTTCACGTGTTTATGTGAAATATTTATATATATAACAATTTCTGTTATATATCAACTGTTTGATTTTTTTTTGTTTGTGAAATGAAAATTCTTTAAGACGAAAAGTTGAACTGGTATGTTCCAGTTGCTTGAAATGTTATAATTTGAAGTCATGAACTCCCAACACGTTTGTCATTACTGCTGTTATCTTGAAGCCATTGTTTACAACTCAAAGCTGAAAAAGGCTGTTCAAAACTAAATCACCATGTTTACGTCATGTCTGTATTGTTCTTGAAAAGATCTCTTGTCTTCTCTTATTTCACAATTTCCATTTCTTGGGACATTGGTTTTCTTTAAAATTGATTCTCTTTTCTTACACTCAAATGTTTTTATTCCGGTACACTTGTTATCTTTCTTTTCCGGATCATTACCGGTTTCTGAGTTTCCAATGCATCATATGCTAAGTCATAATCGCCGGTGCCCAGAAAGGCGATGTGAAGAAACCAGCGTCACAGTGACGTAACCGACAAACCTGCCAGTCATAAGAATCTTATTAGATATTAAGAAGTAACTCTTCTTCTATATCATATTCCATATATATTTTGAGAAGAAATAAGAGGCCATGTGTGGTTATATATATTTATATATATCTAATATTATATATATTATTCATATATATATTATGAGTTTGACTGTCGTCTCCCTCCGTCAATTCACTTCTCTCCTGAGGACGACCGCCATTACGGTCGAAATATTGAAAAGTGAGTCTTTGTTGTGTTTCTGTGTATGTGTCACTGCTTATTTTAATTATATATAGTCTTTAAACCCCTATTAATCCCTTTAAATGGATGTAAACATGTATAGTTTTTTAATTTATAGAAGCATAGATGACTCACCTAAGTAAATGCGTGAAGTTGATAGTGATTAAGAATTTCTTGGTAATGAAGGAACAGTTTCCTTATATTAATTGTATGCTTCTCCATTTTTCCTCAAGAAAAATCAGCCACAATATGTTTTATTAATCAAATCTTGATTTTAAAATCAAAGAGCCAAAGCAACTTGAAAAATGTTGTCATATTGCTTATGATCAATTTTTTTTTATCATCTTTATTTACAAATATACAACTACGCATATTATGCGTAACAGGCATATGTAGTAATAGAAATGATCAATTTAATATACATTTTCATTTGGTCATTTTTATTTTTCTTTTAAAATTACCAAAACTGTAGTGCGTTTACTGTCAAAAAAGTTAAATATGTTATGTAATATGAAGATCAATGACTTTAAAATTGACCTTACCTTATTTTATTTAAACCTTATTTAAAACCATACCTTTTGGTTTTAGACCTTATGGTTTGTGAAAATATGGGACTTTTTGATACAGCACTACCGCATTGATTTGGCATATAGAATTATAAATTTTGACTTTTTTAAAAAAAATATTTATTATAGGGATGTTGAAATAATGAATCCCATTCTCTAGTCTCTTTACTAACGACCTCTACAAATGATCGCGTTTACCAGGATTATGTAATTAGGGACAGAAGAGCCTCGCACTAGACTAGACCTCTCTGCTTACGTAAAGGTAAGATCGCTTACGATTAGACTACCCTTACCCTAAGCAGGAGTCAAGTAAGGTCACCCTCTGCTTCTTTTTTCACCAGCAGACGTATTTTTGAATTTCCATCAAAGATTAGAAAGTCGGCAGACTGTTTACCTGATCTCATCGCATTGTCTAATTAGTTTTCATCCCATGAAATCACCTTCTTAAACCTACAACGGTTAATCAGATTACTTTCTAATGCTTAGCATTATCTTTATTTTTCCTCATCGATTCTCTTTTTTTTCTGAATCAACAGTTATTGACTAGTTGCATTGTCAACTTGCCCGATGGCAAGTGTACCTTCCTCCTTAGTTATTTTATATACATTAAAAGTGTTGGTTACCGTCCAATAGTATTGACACTCATAACAATACGATACGTATATGTATATACATATACGATATATACATATCTACATTTTTGAAAAACATAAGGAGTAAGGACACTTCAATTAAATTTTAAACATTAAATTTCACAAAATTATTTTATGAGTTTACCAACAAAATTTAGTTTGTAAATTAGATTTTTTTAACGTGTTCCAAAGAATGTATTTCAAATTTGGTTAAAAAATATTTAATATAACTGTACACACTAAATAATAATATACCTCCATGAACCATGAAGAAGGTATCATTTAATCTTCATTAACATTACTAATTTACTAATATTAATCGATATAAGTAATAGTTTTACAATGAAAATACGATCGGACATAGATAAATAAAGTTCAATATAGATGAAGAAATACTGGCGGATTTCAAAAATTAGTCTCCACGCAAAAAAATTTTAATGTGAAAACTATCAACGCGTTTAGAACACTTCCTGTTCTTCTTCAGATTTACATAAAAAAGAAATATATATATATATATATATATATATATATATATATATATATATATATCTGTGAGCTTTAAGATCATCGGAATGAATTATTTGAAGTTGATCAAATAGATGTATATATATATTTTTTTTTTTTAGATGTAAACCTGAAAAAGAACACTAAGTGTTCGAAACGTGTTGTTAGTTTTCAGAGATAAAGAAGTGTAGATAAATTAAAAACACACACTTACAGTCTCTAATTTTCGGCTTGACCCGTCATCAGGAGAGATAAGAGAGGGAAATCAAACGCACTGGTGCAGAGACGGTTGGAGACCAACAATGTTGCCGCACGAGTGCCCGGTCACAAAGAATAAGGTAGGCAAGAATCAATTAAAAATTAAGTGTAGGATTAAAAATTAATTTTAAATTGATTTAACTTATTCTTTGTGACCGGGCACACGTGTGGCAAGATTGTTTGTCTACAATCCTTGCTGAACCAGTGCGTTTGGTTTCCCTCTCTTATTTCTCCTGATGACGGGTCAAACCAAAAATTAGAGACCGTAAGTGCGTGTTTATGATTGATCTATGTTTCTTCATCTAGATTGAACTTATATCAGGAATGTGATATTAATGTAGATACTAGGAAATATTGTGTCTGTGCTGAAGTAAATAAAAAAAAATCATATTTATGGTTCTATGAGAGCACTTTTACGAAAATGGAATATCAGTGTACTGGCACCTGTTGATTTTATACCCAGTCCTAGTGCATGACATTCGCTGTCATCGTGTAATGTGGCTTTATTTCGCCTCGATATGATTAGTATTCTGAACGAAAGTACATTAAAATACTTTTCTTTAATATTAAAAATACGTTAATCACTTATAAGTAAACCATTACTCTGAGGAAAATAAATTGTGACGTATCTAACTTGTCTATTGTTTCCCTTTATTAAAGTATTAAAAATACTTTTCTTTAAGAGCTTTTCTCATATTTTCGTTGGCTGGTGCTTGATATATATGCGAAGAACAGTACAAATACACTCCTTTGTACAAACTGTCGAAATCAGAGGTTTGTCAACTTTTTCAGTTTGACTGAGTCAGTCTGTTGTACCGATCCAACTACGACCACCACGGTTTATCTGAAAACACTTCTGAAAAACCACTAATTGTTAAAATACATTACTAAATAAAATGCATTATTATTATTATTAATAATCATTAATAATTAATTATTATTATTATTATAATTAATAATTAGCATTAATTTAAATTATTATTATTAACAATATTACAACTACTTTTACAGTCGTACGAAGTACGAATGATCTGTGATACAATAATGATTAGCTTCCTACAGGAGAACACATATAGACCAAAGATTGACCCTTTGTGATACCACACATTGAACATTGGCAGTCAAAATTCTACATTTTGCCTAACTCAACTGAATTTAGAGTAGGGATCATTAACGAGTACTGACGTCGCACAGGCTCGGGTACATTATGAGCTTGATGTCCTCTTCGAGGAATGAAGTGCTCATACTTTGTTTCACCTCCCGCATAAATAGATCAAGAGCCCGAGTGGGTATAGAAGCTCAGCTCTATCAGTGAGTGCGTATTCCACTTAGCTACTCTGGTGCTCTATATTACAATAAAAGGAGATTACCACTTGAAAAAACTACCCATTAGTCGACCTCCATATAAATATTAAAGTTTAATAAAATTTAAATATGAGTTCCCCAACACCTAGCCTTACAAAAGCTTAACGTCTTTTACGCTTTACAAATTTGTTCAATATTTTCAGTACCCATTTAAAAACCATGGGTAAACCACATTACCGGATGCACCAACAGCATGTGGTTCACCATACAACTTCTGACCATGCCTATTGTTGATTTACGCTCTTGATAACGGGAACTTGTGTATTCGACATGGCTGTTGGTTAAATGTAAATATTATTCACAATTAGCGAGGATATTCATAGACAATAGGAAAGGAATGGCTCATTTCCTCTGAGACATTTTAACGAGCATTTAACGCGCTCGATACTTTAATAAGGGAAAGTAATTGAATACTACAGCTTAGAAACTCCATAATGCGGATTCCTTGAAGGTTGGAATGCTTGTCTGTTCCTCAGATTTCAAGTTCATAATTAAAAAGCAGTTTGATTTCATCAAATTTCATCATCATTTTTCATTTGTCGAGAAGTTTAAATAGCATTACTTACAATTCACAATGAAAATCTGTTTGATATTTTACAAGTGCTCAATGAAAGTAAACACCAATATAACGAGAAAATTCCTTCTTAGCGTTAATCGGCGTGTCACGGCTCACACAATTGGTCATGGATGCTTATAGGTAATGGTAGAAAACCGATAACCTCATGAATATCAATGGCCTTGGTCATTAAGTGAAGCATGCTGTTGGATGATTTTGAAGCATTTGTTCGGAATTCCCTTCTCGCCATTTCATGGTCACGTTAATCACTTATAAGTAAACCATTACTCAGAGGAAAATAAATGGTGACTTATCTAACTTTTCTATTGTTTCCCTTTGTTAAAATATTAAGCAGTGAAATTGTGCTATTCATTTTGAATTTAACCGTAAAATTACATTGAAATTTATATTGAAAACCATTTCAATTGAAAACCATATATTTTTTTTAAAAAAAAAAGAATTACATAGAGCACATCTTCCATAAACTCGAACAAAAGTTTATGACCTTTTTAAGGGTCATAACTGGTAGTTTGAAAAACATGTTTCATGTTGTTAGTCAAAGAGGCATTGTTAATCTTTAATTTATTAAACTCTAAGGATCTTTAATAGTTAATTTGAAAGGTTCAAAGGGTTATGTCAAATATTCAGTGAGATCGACATCTCACATACATACAATGTTAATGATGTAATGACTGAGGTTGAAAAAAAATTGACTCCTGAAGTTATTTCATTTGCTACTCTTTGAGTCCGTTAAGAAGTGAGTGCCAAATACATCCCTAAGTCCACAAAGTATTAAAATGAATGACTGTGTTGTTTTTTTTCGGCTTGCAAGTAGAGCAGATCTTATTTTATTTTTGGTAGAAATGGTATACACCTGAAAATTTAAGGGCAACAAAAAATATATATTTTTTTTGGATACAAAATCCTTTGAGGTGATAGAATTTTTATCATTGAAATTATAACCTCTTTGTAATCATGAGGAAATAGTAAAGATTAATGTTAGGAAACTAACAAGCCTTATAGCTCTAATAACTCTAAACAATAAAAATACTATTATTTATTTTAAGTCAGTGATATAATGAGCGAAGTTGACTGCTTAAGTAATTTCATTTGCTGCTCTTGACGTCTCCGAGTCCACAAAGTGTTAATTAATATTAATGAATGCGCTGTTTTTTTTTTATGTGAAATAGACAGGGAAAGTACGACTTGCAAGTAGAGCAGAAAGCATGTAAGCTGCACGTAAGGTCAATTTGACTTGATCCAAGCATAGAACGGAGAAAGGCGCTGGTCACTAGCGTGAAGACATCAGATACTCAGGCCAGGGGGCCCGATTTCTCCCTTAACGTTGACTCGCCTACACTTCGGACCACTTAGCGCTTCCGCCTCCAGATAGCAGTTCGTTTGAAATCAATTAAGACAGCATCCTATTTACTCTCCTGATGTTCACTGTTTTTCTAGCCGTCAACCTCCATATATACTGGCAGTGGTGATTTGTAAAAGTGATCTATGAAACGATACAGAAAAGAACAATTGAAGAGATCAAGTCTAACTTGATCAGTTATGATCATTGCTCATTTGACTAACATATAATTTTTTTTTTATTGTTTAAGCCGTTCCCCTAGCGGGTGATAACGTCAGCCGTTTACTGGCTTTTTGTTTTATCGGTGATTCTAAAAATTCTAGTTTGGGAGTCCTAACTCAAGTGCATTTTGAGTACGGATCCTTAACGAGTACCTGACATCGTTTAAGCTTAACGTCCTCTCCGAGGGACGATGTACTCAGATTTATTTCCCTGCCGCGTGAATAAATCAAAGGCCAGGTGGAGATCGAATCCCGGACTACGAGCCCAGAGGCGAGTACGTTAAACACTGAGCTAACCTGCCCCCTTAATTATATATATATATTGTTAAAAATTAGACCAAATTTAGCTGAAACATGCTTTTTCATGAGTTTCTCGAGTTGCGGGAATAACGATCTTGTTACTGTATCCACAGAATATAGTAAGTTACTATATGTGGATACAGTAACAAGATCGTTATTCCGGAAACTCGAGAAACTTATGAGAAAGCAAGTTTCAGCTAAATTTGGTCTAATTTTTAACAATGTATGTATACAGGAGGGACTGCTACCAGTCCCTCTGGTATGGTATAACCATACCATATATTATATGTATGTTATATAAATATTGATAAAAGTATCAACCGTAAAATAGAAACAAGACTAATGTTTATCGGGACTCGGTCAGTTTTCAGGTTCAAATTAAACGCTTATTGCCAACGTTTCAGTTTCCATTTAAAACAAAAAAGTAAGTATTACATTAGAAATTATTTTACAAAGAAAAATAATTGGTACTGTAATACTTAGTTCTTTTGTTTCAAAATTTATACTTCTGCCTATGAAAAAGGTTTCAAATAAATACCGAAACGTTGGAAGTGAGAGTTTAATTTGAACCTGAAGAACTGACCGAGTCCTGATAAACTTTACTTTTGTATATGTTATAATATATCAATGATCAAACCACAATAAGAAATGGGAAAACAAGACTAAGATCTTTCAACCGTAACAAGCGGTCTTCGTCAGAGTCAAAAACCCAACTGTTGGTTTTTTTTACTCTGACGAAGACCGTTTGTTACGGTTGAAAGATCATAGTCTTGTTTTCCCCATTTCTTATTGTGGTTTGATCATTGATTGTTATTTCACGTGTTTGTGTGAAATATTTTTATCGATGTTATAATATATATATATATATATATATAAAACAATACGAAACAGATAAATAAAGTTCAATACAGATAAAGAGTCATACATAAATTAAAAACATCCACCAGTCTCTAATTTTTGGTTTGAACCGTCATCACGAGAGATAAAGAGATAAGAGAGTGGACCAAGTGCACGGGTGCAGAAACTGCCGATCGTTGATCGCCATAGATTCGAAGCCAGAAGTCTAAAGTGGTTTGAATATTGCCATGTATAGCAATCAGTCTTGTAGGTCAAGTGGGATCGTTTACTGAGAAGTTTAAATAGTTTTTTATTGTCTTACAGGATCTGTCGATTCTGGTTTTGAGCTTAGATGTTTTTTCTATGTTATTGTTTGTAAAAACTAAATACTATATACACTACATCCAGAAATTACGTTATATTTGAAGATTCAAATTAATTTGTTTAGTGTATATACATATAAAGTTCAATATGGATAAGCACATTTGATAAATTAAAAACACACACTTACAGTATCTAACGTTTGTTCTTAATCGGTCTCCAGCCGTTTCTGCACCAGAGCACTTAGTTTCCCTCTCTTATCTTTCGTCATGATGGTTCAAACCGAAAATCGGGAGAAGACGGCAAGTTCTTCCTGGATATCGGCATAGACTAGTGGTACTAGTCTACTCGTCTAAATGGAGTGGAGCACTTGTTATTTTAATCACGTGTTTTATCGAAATTCTTCTTTCAATTAACAACGTAAACTAACAAAGTGATTTTAGTGATTTTCTGTTTTTTTCTTTGTTAACGGTTATTTATTTAAAATATTATAAATGATACTTATATTTATATAAAATTTATTTTATATAAATAAAAGAAATCTTTATATAAAATTACTATAAATTTGTGTAGCAATGATTTGGTGCCAAACCTTTGTATGATACTTTTAAGGACGTGAGAAGCCTAAGGACATTTAAACATATTCATTTATCGACTCTGACAAGAGTAAGTGCTATCCTGTTAACCTGCTTTACTTGTTCAGTGAAATTAACGGTTAATAAATGGAAATGTTTTCCTTACGCTTCATTTGGTTGTTGCAAAGTCTAAGATTAGTGAGAAGTGTTGTGAAACTAGTCGTGTTTAAACACGCAGCTTCTTTGCAGCAGTCCACTTCACGATAACCAACTCACCCAAGTAGGAAATAAAAGGTTTCGATCTTTGCGTGCCAACCAGTCGAGATATACAGTTTAAACGAGTAAGCCATTTGTCTTGTAATAATTAGATTGAGTTGTTTTAACTGAACTTGATGCTAGAAGTATTGCAGTATCATAACGTAGTAATTGTATTAGTGTAGGTTAGTGATTCTCAACGTGGTCCAGGAGGAAAAATAGCGGTGCAGGAAAAAACCCCTCCGGAAAAAAATCCTTCCCCAAAAGAAAAGGAATATATTTTTTTACTACAACTTGTTTATTAAACCAATACCAAATTACCAAAAAATATAAAAATATATGGTCATTTAATTGATTTAAACAAAAACTGGGAAATGGCACAATATAAAAATGCTAAAGTATAGGTTATAGTCAAAATTCCTTTTTTTTAGAACTTATTTCAGGATACTTTATAAAAAATCAAAAATGAAATATTTGTAATTGCTTGAAAAATATTATTGTATTTCGACATCACGTTGTAAATATAATGAAATTGTTTTATAGTTACATTTTTCATTTACATTTGGTTTGAATATTTACACGCGTATGCTTATGTTTTTGGTTGGGGGGGGGGGGGGGGGGCTATGGTTAGCCATCCACAGATGGTAAAATAGCTCTCAAGGAGTCTACAAGCAAAGAAAAGTTGAGAACCCCTGATTTAAGCAGGTTTGGTTGATTTTTATCTAAAATATAATCGGTGAACGAGTTTTTAATCGTAATATAATTTTGGTATAATCCAAATTTGGTATAACCATATTTTTCTTTCTCTCCAGCAAAAAACAGCAATTTAAAATGTATATTTATCCGGCATATTCTTGACATACTTAGATAATGCAGACAGTGTTTTGTTTCTTTCAGAGATAGGTCAGGCAGACATGGCTTTTTGAAGGAAAGGGTAATTAATAAATGATAAGCTGCATGACTTTGCAATCAGTCATAGTGGGTGACGTCATGATACTAAACAATTAAAGATTCCCAGCTGTGTACAATCTTTTGCCTGGCCTTGGATACTCGCCCAACACAGGCAGAGAGTTATACCAACGACACTGACTTATTACATTGATACAGCAGACACAGTGGCAAGAGACAAAGAGACTTTCAGTGGTCCAGAAGCCAAAAAAAGTTTCTTTCAAAGAAATATGACAACAAAGACAACAACTATGTTTTACTGGGGGATTTCAGCATTATGAGTCCACACAAAAAAACTTTCATAAGAAAACTAACAAAGCGTTTCAAACAATTAGTGTTCTTCTTCAGGTTTACAACTGCACTCTTGGGAGTGGATCTAAGGGAATGACTTAGTGACTGATTCAGGGTCTCCCGTTAATCGACTCTCAATATTGCAGGTGTAAACCTGAAGAAGAACACTAAGAGTTCAAAACGCGTTTTTAGTTTCCATATTAAACTTTTGTTTTGTAGAAATGTAATTCTTGAAATCCCCAAAAATGAGTAAATACTACACTATAACAGATTGCCCAAATAATGAAGTTTGTTTTAATAACTTCATAGGTTTTATAGTATAAATACTATATACTTCATGAATAAACTAGTAACTTACAGCACTTTAAGACAAGAAAATCTCTTAAAAACTTTTAACTTTTCTTTCATATGATTGTTCATATTTCTATTGGTAGAGATACAGACTAATGTATAAGAACATGTAATTCTTCTTTAGTTATACTCTCTATTCATATCATAATGGGAGAATTGGAAACTAGCTTCCACGCAAATAAGTTTTTGTAAAAAAATAACGTTTCAAACATTTCGTGATCGTCTTCAGGTTATATCTAAAAATCAAGTTCTAAGGGCGTGTACTAGTAAAAATGAATACAGCAAACTTTTCGTATGAAATATGCAAAATAAATTACATAGGTTAGAAATATATAGATGCCAAAGATTGTAAAGGGATGGAAATGGAATTTGAACCGTATAGGCAAGTATGTTGACAATAAGAGGCTGAGACAGGCTCTCAAGTAAGTTTAACAAGTAAATATTGTGAGAAAAGAAATAGACCTTTCAAAGTTTATATGAACAGCTGAAGGAACGTGAGGCGACTCGGTATTTGTTCAATCAGACAATTTCATGTGCTTGTTCTAAAACCAATTGTTTTTCAAAAGTTGTTTTATACTATTCATAATAAAACAAAAAAAAAACTTTATCGAAATAGTTGGAATGTAAATTTTACAAAGTTATTGGTTTTATCCAAAAAGAAAAAAAAAACAATTAGTTTGTGATAATTGGAGTGAAGAGTGGTTTAGTCTGGAAGGAATCCTCCTGAGAATCCTTCACAACTCCAGTAGAGGAATGCAAATCTCAGAAGCCTTTGATTTGCATTTCTCTTCTCAAGTGCAAAGCAAATCGTCTCTGGGGCTTAGAACAAATTAAAATGACTCATTCATAAGTTTACTGCCTAAATGCCTGGATAGTTTAGAGAATTTGTATATTTGTGATATATAATAATTACTTCTATGGCAAGAATATCAATGAGTTATCTATAAGTTGATATAGATAACTACAAAATTGGTTATACTGGTTGTGATATATAGTAATTATTTCCATCGCAAGAATATCAATGAGTTATCTACAAGTTTGATGTAGATAACGACAAAATTGGTTAAACTGGTTGTGTTATATTGTAATTACTTCTATCACAAGAATATCAATGTGTTATCTGTGACTTTGATATAGATAACGACAATATTGGTTATACTGGTTGTGTTATATGGTACTTACTTCTATCGAAAGAATATTTATGAGTTATCTATAAGTTTGACATACATAACAACAAAATTTGTTATACTGGTTATGATATATGGTAATTACTTCTACTGCAAGCATATCGATGAGTTATCTATAAGTTTGATATAGAAAATGACAAAATTTGTTATACCTTTATTACCTGTTGCTGTTAAGTTTCTAAATGTCGTAATTATTGAAACAATGGTTTTTACTAAACAAAAACAATATGGAAATAAAATAACAAGCCCTCACTCGTTTTGCATCGTGGCAGGATCTTAAGTTGAGATCCGCGGTAGTACTTGACACAGAAGGTGAGACACTGTAAAAGTTATT
The DNA here is from genome assembly GCA_026182355.1 of Hermatobates lingyangjiaoensis. NCBI lineage: Eukaryota > Metazoa > Arthropoda > Insecta > Hemiptera > Hermatobatidae > Hermatobates > Hermatobates lingyangjiaoensis. Next base: position 1,089,892 of record JAPFBL010000059.1, read on the forward strand.
GATCCACATACATACAACATTTCTGGAGAGTCCTTCTCCGCGATATCTAATATAAGCAATTTCTTTAGTGACGAATAAATTAGAATGTGGAAATCAGTTTCAAAGTTGTTTTGACAAGGTAACCAGCTGATTGCAATTCTAGAAACTCCAGTTAAGTTTGTGAAGTTAAGATATGTTCAGTCTTTTGCAAAAATGCACTATACTCGTACAATGAAAATCTTCTTTAAACTGAGCAAAACAAATGTTCTTGTCTTATAGCGGTGCTCCTTTTTGACGCTAGGAACGTTAGATATTCAGCATTATTTAAGACTTACAACAACAGATTAATTATTAAAACGTCCAACGCCCAATGAAGGATATTTTTGTCCTGCTGATCTATCCTCAGATTCCTTAATCTACAATACAACTCATGCAATGATCAGTGATCATCATGCTGATTCATAAAACTATACACCACAAAAAAAGACCAACTAAATTGATTTTTATAGACTTTCTGACATGATTTAATGAACTTATTGAAAGTAAAAAAAAAATAAGCTAAGGATGAAAAGCCTCAATCTTGGACAGGTTAAACGCCTACAATAAAGGTCGGCTTGCTTCGTTAGTCGCTAACCTTATCAGGAGTTATGTATTTCTAAGTTGTCTGAACTGAAAAAAGAAAAGCTAACTTTACCAGTCACTCAATGACAGTATCCATTGATTTCGTTTATGTAGCACTAGAGTATTTTGTTTTGGGATTACGTTCTTTTTTTTCATGTATTGCGTTATTTTATCATTCTTGATTGAAATAGTCAATATAATATTGGTTTATAAACATGGTAATCTATTAAATTTTTGTTGCTTACAGGATATGGCGAGGTGGTGGCTGCCCTTCAGAGGTTGTCTGCAGCGGTAAAGGGACTGGCTTTGGAGGGCCAGGTCGCTGCCCTACAAGCTCTCCTGCTAACACCCGCCTTCGCAAGGGCCCTTGCCACATACAACAAGCTCCTCCACGTCTGTCCTTTGCCTCCTCACTGCATTCCCGTCACAGATCGCGCTCAGCTCCTCGTCAGAGACGTCAGTACCTATACTCTTCTTGTCTTTGTATACTTATCTTCAATCATCAGCATGTTTTATATACTTAAATTCACGTCAAGGAGATTAACTAATAACCTGTTTAATCAGGGAAGGACTATCTTGTGACCTGAGAGTCAACTTTTTGACGTTGATAAACTTCGTGAACCATACATTATAAATCTATAGGGAAGTACTAACTTGTGACTTGTAAGGCCAACTTTTTTGACCAAAAGGACTAACTTGTGACCTGTAGGGCCAACTTTTTGACCTTGATAAACTTCGTGAACCATACATTATAAATCTATAGGGAAGGACTAACTTGTGACTTGTAAGGCCAACTTTTTTGACCAAAAGGACTAACTTGTGACCTGTAGGGCCAACTTTCTGACCTTAATGAACTTCGCGAACCGTACATTATAAATCTGTAGGGAAGGAATACCTTGTGACCTTGATGAACTTCATGAACCATACATCATAAATCTATAAAAAATAATATTTACATTATGACATAACAAGTAATCACAATAAACAAATGGAATTACAAACCACGTCTAAACATCAGTATGAAATACAAAAATGTGACTTAAGATCTTTCAACGAAATAAAATGGTCTTCGTTAGAGTCTCACTGACTCTAACGAAGTAGACCATCTAACAAGTGCTTGGCTGACGAAAACAAGTTTTGTTTGAAAGATCTTAGTAATATTTTCTAGCTTCTTACTGTAGTTTTCACGTTAGCATTATTGCATACATTATATCTTATTAGTTACCAGATATCATGATGAAAGCTTCGAAGGGCATTGGTTCGACCACTCTAACAGTTTTGACTAACTAACTCTAACAAAACTGACGAAGTTTTGGTCGAAAGATCTTAGTCATATTTTGAGCTTTTTGCTGTGCTCTATAAGTTAGCATTATTTCATATATCTTATTACTTACCAGATTTTACATGAAAACTTCGAACGGCGTTGTTAAAACGTATTTTTGAATTTCGTTAAGAAATATCAAATTAAATCTAAATCTCTATACTTCCACTGTTTACTACAAATATCGTATAGTTGCAATAAAAATATATTTCATGCTGGCTCTTAGTTTAAGCTTCTCGGAAATTCCTCTTAAAATTTACAATTATTGCATGAAAGTTTGGTGACCCTGGTAGCTAAAAATAGATTTCAATTTAATATTCCATTCATGTGATTACGGGCCATCTTTGTTCATTCCTGTGTTTACCTATTGTCATGAATGGCAATAGTGTTTCAGACACGTGGATGTCTTCACCCAATTGCAAGACTCATAAAATAAAAAAAAAAGAACGAATTTAATTCCATAATCATACTCTCCAGTACTGTAATATGAAATTAACTAAATTTTTTAATTAATATATGGTACTCCATAAAAAAAGATGATCATAAAAACCATAAATTATGATAATTGGAGAGTATGCCTCTCCAATAACGAGGCATTTTTTTTTTATTTTCTGCGGCTTACGACTGAGTTTATTGAAAACTCCAGTGTGTTTGAAACCATGAATATAACCATGGTTTATGTCTTTACATTGTTTATATCATGATCAAAACTATAATTAATTATATTTCCTATAACTATAATGGGCAAAGACCATACAATACAATAGTTAATTTAGAATACTTCACATGTAGTGAATTAAAAAACAAAAAAAAACGCTATTAAGTTAAATAAAAATAAGCCATAAAATACAGATATAAATTGAAGATAATTTATAAAAGATATTGTAATTAATTTACAATCACTTAACAAAAAGATGACCATAAAGACCATACAAAATAAAGGACGGTAAAAAATAGAAGATACCCTAGAAAAATCTGTTAGATATCTTCAAGTAAGTTTTAATTAAAATAAAACTTGTTTTCAAAGGTTTCTATTCCATATATACTTTGTTTCTAACCCCCACACTTGTAGGATTTCACATCCAGTTCTGTCCTAGGAAATGTGACTCATGTGTTATTTCACTCCTATTTTAATGATACTCAAGCCACGTTCTCGTGTTCACTCCATATCTGTAGCCTTACAAGTTAAGACTGGGCCCAGTTTTCTAGAGAGCAGTTGACATCACATTGGCTAGGGACTGACAGCTTTACATCTTCTCTAAACGATGCGTCCATATTAATTTCTATCTCTCATATGAAAAATCTAGTATTATGGACAGTATTCAAACTATAAATCTCCAATACGGAGGGCAAACACACCCTCAATCGTGGTTATACATCTTAACATATCTGCTAGAGTCTCAAATTACACCAAATGACATAGATGTCTGATTCATCAACCATTTCACTCTTTCCTTATGATCCATTACATTAAATAATTCAAAATCTTAATAGTTTTATTTTCAAATAAAAAAATCATTAAACTTAAAAAAATGTTGCTAATATCCCATGGGTCACAAAGTAGTTAATGATCATTGTATTTTAGTGGCCTGTTTAGCACAGCACCTGTCCATAGGTCTGGCCAAATAATGTGTTCTACAAACTGTTTACTTAGTCTTTTTACTTGCTGTGTGAAATGTAGAGAAATTAAAGTATTGAATTCATGTCAAAATCTGTAACTATCACTTGCACTTTTTAGTGCTGTACTAGGGACGAAAATTGTGGCTCATTTATCATTGGACACCCAATTTAATAATGAGCTTACCACATTACCTGTTGATTCTACATTTTGTCCAACTCAAGTCTATTTAGAGTAGGGATCTTTACCTAGTACCTGACATCGTACAGGCTCGGGACCGACGGTGAAACGTCCTATTTGAGGGACGACGTGCTCAGATTTATTCATCTCCCACTTGAATAAAGGGCAAAGTGGGTATCGAACACTGGACCTACAAGTTAAGAGGCGAATACGTAAACTACTGACCTAACCTGGCCCCTCATATCGTTAATTTTTACATTGAAATATAGCTACGACAAAATTTCCTTTTTCTAAACCATTTTTTTTAATATTTGACTTATAAATTTCTATTGTTTACGTCATATAAACAGCGAATGAAGTCAGGTTAATTAGCTCGTTATGAAAAACTATATAAATGATATTCTTAAAGATAACGCAGATAGAGTGATATACCTATAACAAGAGGTATGCCTAGCTAGAGGAGAGAGTCTTGAAAATGTGGGTCGGACCGGTAACTGTAGGCAAGTCACGAAGTCTAATACTTTTTCACAAGTTTATGAAAAGGTGTCATTCATCGTGAACTAGGTCTTGAGTAAAAGAAACAAGAAATGGTTCAACAATATTTCAAAAACACCGTTTTTTTTCCCATTTGTTCAAAAGTTTATTTACTAACCAATTCTATCACTCCTATTCCGTTTAGTAAAGGCAACAACCATATTTAATAAACTGGTTTCCGTTATATTATCAAAATTATGAGAAGTTTGATGTGTTTAACACTTGTATGATCTTCTCCATATCGGCTTATCCAGAGTGCTCCTTCAAATGGTGTTAAATAAAAATGGACCGCACTCTCTCCTCTTACGCTTTCCGAAATGAGTTGAAGGTGTTTATAACAGCGTACATTACAGAACGCTCTGATTGCTATTGTGGATCGGCTTATCAAACATGGGACCACTTGCTTGAGTATGAACTGTTGGAAGGAAGAAGAGTGCACCTTGTTTGAGAGTTACTTACCTCTGGTAATACATCACCTAAGAAACACTGTTAAATTGTGAAAAGACACTATGAACGCTTTCAGAAATTAGTAAATAACATGGATCTGGACATATACAGGTTATAAATGTCTTACTCAATTAGTAAGCTGAACTAATATTAAAAGTATTAAATCAATTAACAGTTAAAAATAGTTTAGTTTCATTTATTTTATTGTTAGACAAAAAATTGTTTATTACTCTTAGTTTAAGTGTATAAATTTCACTTGACGTTGTATTTAAATATGTTGTATATACAATATGTATGTATTTAAAAAAGGTTTTGAGATTTTTGGTCTGGATATTAAAAACCGCTTCTTCGCCATCGTTTCGACATATATTTATGTTCTCCTTAGGACTGAGAAGTCTTTTGTGCATCTTGTTTTTTTTCATTTGTATAAACTTCATTTCTTATATTAAATAAATAACGGACACAGTTGCCAGGGCTTCACATTGTCCTGGAGGTTCACATTGTCCTGTATTTAAATATGTTTTTCTATTGCTATTTTTAAAGTTAAAATAAGATGTATGATTAATTACATCATAAGATGTATTATTTTAGGTTAGTGATATATGTATAATCTATAAGGAAACACATTTAAATATACGATCCCTATTCAGGGTTACTGTGTTGAAAAAAAAAACAAAATAAAATAGCGCATATTGAGTAAAAATCTAATCGAATGCTTATCAACAAAACACAACAATATATCACTGTGTATGTATGCTTGTTCTTGTAGAAATCGTGGTGACTGAACTGGTTTGCATGAGTATTTATAATTAGCTTCAATAAATCCGAAGCAGACTATTGAATGCTTACATGACAATTAAAAAGTTATTTCCCTTAATTCTTCATTCCCTATATAGTGCATGATAATTTGTTCTCATTTTGATACAAACATCTCAGTGACTGCGGGTATTCTTTATTTAAAAAGTACTGGATTAGTTTTAATACGCGTTTACACTCATACGCCGAACATTGACTCTTTGTAATACCACTTTGTATACCGTGGGTCCTAAAGTTTGCGTAATTCAAACATTTATCAAATAAAGCAAACTAACCATGTTAGTCATCTCCATTTGACTATTCTCAAACAAATTGAATAAAAATATTAAAAAAATTAACTTTTGCAAATTTACTGCATTAGTCTTCAATTTTCGACTATTCTCACTGGTATATTATGAAAATGAAAAAAAATAATAATATTTAGCGAACTTATCGTATTTGATTTGTACTTCTAACCATTCTAACATGAATACAATGAAAAATAAAAAAAATAAAAATTAAACTAACCTTGCCTATTACTGTTTACGCTTTCCCTACTCTCACACCAATAGTACGAAAATGGTGAATTCATCAAGTTAGGCAAACTTACCGTATTTGTATTAACATTATTACTATTCTCGCACGAATTCCATGAAAATAAAAAAAAATTGACATTTTTCAAATTTCTCCTATTACTCTTCACCTTTTCACTATTCTAACACAAATACTATGACACTGGAAAAATTTATGAAATTCTTCAAACCTTGTACATTGCTGTTCACTTCTATATGGCTCTCAGATGAATACTATGAAAGTCGAATAAGTCATCAAATTAGGCAAACTTATGATATTAGTCATCACCTTTTGACTATTCTCAAGCGGCTTCTATAAAAATAAAAAAAATATAAAATTTTGAAAATTTACTGCATTACTCTTTACCTTCGACTATTTTCACAGAAATATTATGAAAATGAAAATGTTTGTCAAACTTAGCAAATTTAATGTATTCGACTTGTCGTTTTGACTATTCTAACATGAATACTATGAAAAAGAAAAAAAATTGACAAATTCAGCTAACCTATCATATAGTACTACTGTTCTCGCTTTGCATTTGCTCATACGTATACCATGAAAATGGAAAAATTTATCAAATAAAGCAAACTAACCATATTAGTCATCTTCATTTGACTATTCTCAAACAAATTGTATGAAAATATAAAAATATTTAACATTTTGCAAATTTACTGCATTAGTCTTCAATTTTCAACTATTCTCACTGGTATATTATGAAAATGAAAAAATTAATAATATTTAGCGAAGTTATCGTATTCGATTTGTCCTTCTGATTATTCTAACATGAATACTATGAAAAAGAAAAAAATTAAGAATTCAGCTAACCTAGCCTATTACTAGTGTGCTTATAGAAGGGTTCTTTAACGAGTAGCTGGCATCTTAGAGACTCGGAATCGACGGCTTAACATCCTCTCCAGGGGATGATGTGCTTAGAAATTATTCACCTCCCGCGTGAATAATTCGAGGTTCGGAGTGGGTATTGAATCCTGGACTACCAGTCATGCGATGAGCACGTTACCACCGGGCTAACCTGGCCCTTGATTACTTGCCTTGGTCATATAGCTTTGAAGTTACACTGTTATATATATAAACTGCCCTACTGGTATTACGACTGGCATCTTCTGGTCAAACCGGATAAAAGCCAATACAGCAGATTTAGCTAAAGCTGAATCCATAATCCTCCTTCTGGCGTAATCAAGATTCCACTTGATAATGCAATTCAAAAGTCCACTATCGATTCATTATGGATATCAGATTGATATTAGACTCACCTGACGAATATCAAGTCTGTTGTGCCACTTATATCCCAAACTTAAATCTAGTGTGCTGCCATTATCTTCTTGGTGTGCCGCGAAAATATATATATTAATAAAAAAATAATATACTATAATATATTTTTAGTATACCGTCTTATTGAATAGTTTGAAAACCACTGCTGTAAGGCGTTAGAACTACCAGGTTACAAGGGTGCTGAGTCTGCTACCATTCTCTGATATCCAGTAAAGGCCATTTCCAGATAGAACAAGTGTGTGCCACATTTTACTCTAGAAACGTCAATATCTAACGTGACCTAATGATGGAGCCAATCGAAAATTACATTAGACGTCACAACACCATAGAAGAAAAGAAACTTTCCTCTTATCCTAACCGGCTTATCACAACAATCCTGTTGAAAATTCTCTGAGTTCACCAGTATACCTGGATTTATTTTTTAATGAATTTTAGGATTAGTACAATAGAGCTCAAAAAATACTTTTATTACCAGTGTTTATATTTCGCAAATTTAAACGTTTTTTTGGTTACATTTTTATTACTGTCATCTGCGAACACGCAAGCGACTGGCTACCCTGGATATATGTCTTTACTCCATTACCATTGTTTATATTATTCCAATTTTAAATTAAAAATATTATTGTTGCATTTATTTTTAATATATTTATGTTACTGTCATCGGCGAGTACGGTTTCATATCGGCTCCATACCTTTAGTTTATTACCAGTGTTTATATTACGCAAATATTCAAATAGAAATTTTTTTTTTGTTACACTTATATATAATACATTTGCACTACTGTTATCGTCGAGCACTTGCTACCCTAGATCCAATTTTGGGAATATACTGATAATTTTCTTTTTATTATTATTATTTTTATATTCAGGTAATAAGTAATACATATATATTTAATTTTAGGTCTCTATCTTCACGGGAAATGGGTGAACAAATAAACAAACTCACGAACTTTATATATAGAGATAAATGTATTAATAACACAGCTTTGATCAAGAGTGTTTCTCTCTAACAAAACTAACTCTGCAGTGCGCCATCATAGGTTAAACTGTAAACTAATCTGTTTCTGATCTAATCAAAAATTATTTATATTTTGCAGCCGTCTGATTAAACATAATTTCATATACGGCCATCTAAGCGAAAAAGCCCCCCCCCCCCCCCACATGCTATAAAACAGTTTACTATTAAAGCAAACTGACACTTCATGACTCCAATGTGCACTGTTGCACAGGACATCTCGTTGTTCATTGACACACCAGTCGTACATTGATAATAAGAGCGCTTACCTTAGCCACTCATACATTGGTTGTTTTCATTGTCAGAATACTGTAATTATACAATATGGCGTTGATCAGATTGCGATACTGCTAGTGGATGCTGATCCATCTATTTATGAAAAAAAAAGGCAAACCAGTTAAAGGCACATTTTAGACCAGTATTGCCCAACCTATAGGTCACGGTCTACAGGTAGGTTGCTGAACTGTTACAAGTATGTCGTAGAGCTTTGTGACAAATATCCATAACCCAAATGATATTAATGTGTAATAAATATCACATTCAGCGGTCATAAGAAAAAAAAAAGCAAAAGGTGCCGAACGATATAAAGACACTGTCCTTCATATCGAATACATTTAAATTTATTACTTAAGACATTTTAACTATTTAAAAAAACAGTTTACGTATACATTTTTTTTTAACAAGTAGAAGTATTGGGACTCGTAAAATGTTTCACTGAAGTAGGATACATGGAATAGACTGAGAAACACTGATTTAGGTTACCTCTATGCTAGAGACCTTGTTCCTCTTTCTTCGATCACTGAAACGTAGAAAGAACGTTTCTGTTCGAAGTACACACTATGTGTACGTACACTGCTAATTAACTTAACTTCATTAACTGGTTAATGATACTTAACCAGTATAATCTGAATAAGATTTTTTGGAAGTTTCCCTTTAAATCTGTAAACGACGGAAGCTTTTAGAAGATCTAAAATCTTCTATTAAGTATCTAAAATCTACTCGTATATAAATAAAAGAAAGGTTTTTTCTGCACATTGCTTAGAACTAACTCGTTTCAAGTCATCTTTACGTTTTATACATTAGAGAAACCTGTACTAATAATGATATTTCCTACTATTCTATAGTTTCTGATAATATTTTGGAATATCAAGTATCATCTCTGAATGTTTGTAAAATACGGGTACGTCTGGCATTACACAAATATTTTCCAAACCGATGACTTTAAAGTAATTCTGAAAACACATAGTCAATTGAAAATTTTATTGTTTACAACTTTCATATTTGACTAATATTTTTTTTTAACATTTGACTAATACATTTTTATTGTATAGGTTACGAGTGAAGTCAGGTTAATTAACTGATTATGAATAACTATAAATGATATTCCGAAATAGTGTAAAATATAGCAAAAGGTATGCCTAGCTAGAGGAGAGAGTCTCTATAATGTACGTCGGACGGTGACAAACCCTGTAACACCATATAGAAATCATTAAAATCAAAGAAGAAAATAATTTCGTGTAAAATTCCTGTTTCCCTCCTCTATATGATTAATACCTAAACGAATAATCTGTGGCAGTAGTTCTACATATATTTTTTACATAATTCCAGGGTTCAACTAAAAGAATTCAGTAGTTGCACAACTTATTACTTCAAAATGAAATTGTCTTTTCTGCAGTATCGGACTGCAATTTTGATATAATTATGAATTAATAATTAATGTTCTTTGATTAATAATATTGTTTTATATAATAATTTATTTTATTAGAATAAAAAACGTGTTTTTGCAATTTTAATTTGACATTGATGTTTTCCATACTTAAATAAAAATTCTATCATTATATTTTTATAAAATCAACATCAAAGCCACAGTAGGTCAGGTTAGCTCAGTGGTTAACGTATTATATATATATATATATATATATATATATAACTAAAGTTTATCGAGACTCGATTAGTTCTTCAGGTTCAAATTAAACTCTCAATGCCAACGTTTTGGTTTTTATTTAAAACATTTTTCATAGGCAGAAGTATAAAATTTGAAACAAAAAACTAAGTATTACATTATAGATTATTTTTCTTTGTAAACTAATTTGTAATGTAATACTTAGTTTTTAAGTAAGTGAACTGAACAGTTCAGTGTCTGGGCTAGTATTCCGGGGTTCGATCCCCACCTGGCCCTCGATTTGTTCACTCGGGAGAGAGGATGTTAAGCCGTCGGTTCCGAGCCTGTACGATGTCAGGTACTCGTTAAAGATCCCTACTCGAAATGCACTTGAGTTAGCCCAAATTTAGGACTCCCAATGTAGAATCTGTAGAATCACCGATCAATCAAAAAAACGGTAGACGGCTGACGTTATCACCCGTTAGGGGATAGGTTTAAACAATAAAAAAAATGCCACAGTAAAATTATCAGAAAAATGACAAAGATTATCGGAATTCAACCAAAACAATTGGTCTTGTATTTAAACCTGGTCATTTTTTTGTTGTTTTTATTGTGCTCTGGAGGTTGAATTTTATTTTAAGTGTGGTAGTAATGTGGAATCTTTATAAATAACATGGTATTGAGGAGAGGGGAGGGAGTAGGGCATATTTGACATCTGTCCCAGGCGGGAAAACCTACATAGTAATGTTTATGACCCACGTCAGTGTAAATACTCTCTACTGGAATGGATCTCTGTGGGGTGTTTCCTGTTTTCTATTTACATGGGTCTAAACTCGAGATCAAGCAAGCAGGGGAGCCCAGTGGCTTACGTGCTTGCCTCCAAACTAGTACATATTGGGTTCGATACCCGCTCTGGCCATCGATTTATTCTCTTCGGGGGTGTGAAAAAATCAGGGCATGTCTCGGAGTGGGCTTAAGCCGTCGGTCTTTAGTAATATTTAATAAATCAAATGTTATTAGGATAACATTTATCACTATTTTATTTATTTATTATTATTTTTGTAATCTGTACTGATCTTAAGTGGTTCTTGTAACGCCGTCAAAATGTCACTCGGAAACTGTTGTTAGATCCTTAACCGCTCAACAATTACAGAATTTTGACATTATATATTATTTCCTGAGATTTATAATGATTTGTGTCATAACATTATGCTTCTCATATTTATTCAGCAAAAAATACATATAAGTCACTGTTTGCATTTTTTTTTGTTTATGTATAATAAATCACTTGTTATACATATAACAAGTGATTTGTTACATATTCATGGGCAATAGCAGTTATCTGATGCAAAGTCATCGTTCATCTGACAATTCATGGCTAGCTAAAAAGGAAACCATAAAACTGAATGGTTTTCAGTATTTCCCTGACGTAATCCGTCACTCTCAATGCTGTGTCGCATGAAATCTTTAATGGGTCGGGACATTTTGCTTGATTTATCATGCCCCTAATCAAACATGACTGATGGTCGCTATGTTTAAACATGTTTCGCCATGCATGGCATACCATTCGCTTTGACTATTCTTTTGTTCATTTTTATAAGCACTAAGGATCAGGCATTATGTCTTTTATTCCCAAAATAAGGATATGTAATCCATTTAAATTTAAAAAGTCTACTTTTTTCAACTTATTACATTTAAATGTCTACTAATCAACAAGACAAAAGTATTTCGTATCTACGAAGTAGGGTTTAAAAAAGTAGAATTTTTTTAAAAGACCTTACGAGTAGAACGGTAAAGTGAAACGGTAAAACGGTTTCGTACTAAACATGTGAAACAAAAATAACGTATGAACTACAGTAGAAATTCTAAAAGAAAACTATACCTTTTGACCAGTAATACTCCTCATCAAATGAATGCATGAAAACAATCGATGAGGAAAATATACGTGTATTTTGCGTTCTAATAATATGTTATTTCTTCTATGGTATTAACAACCATTTACTGAAATACTTCTATGATTATTAAGCAGGTTCGTTTTTTATTCTTGCAGTAAATGATGAGCTCTTGTGATGATTTATTTTATTTGTTTGTGCTATTGTAATATTCTTAATATTGTTAGTATTCCTAAGCAATTTGTGTAAATGTATACTAACACAAGTATTTGTTTATAATATTCAATTGTATACAAATGTTATCACGTTTCTATACATATTCTCAGTGAGAGAGGGATAAAGAGGGACAGAATGGTGTGTGTATGAGAGAGAGATAGTGTGAGAGAGTAGAATGAGAGATATGGGTTGTGTAAATGCAGACATATTTGTACACATGTATACGAGTCAGAACGTATAAACTTCAATACAAAATTCTAAAATTGTGTTAAGTTCTTCTCTTTGTCTCTGACAAAGAGCTTTCACCGGTTTTAAGAAATCAGTCACATTTTAGAACTTGATCTTGTGGTTATATATTGATTTGTATTTTAGATATATTTATTTATGAATATATACCGGGCGGTGAAATGCATTGTAGTAAAAGTTTGCAAAAGACTCAGTTTGATAATACGGACAATTAATATGGCTTCTTCAGAAGAAATGAAAATTTCTTAAGTAAGGGCAAAAGTCACTAATTAGACGCTACCACGAATTTCAGTAGCGTGGATGCTAATAGAGACGTGTTGGGTTAATATTCGTCACTTTGCATGAACAATAATTCAAAACATGAGACAGTCTATAAGGACAACATATCAAAAGATTACAAGAAAAGAACACGTAGAAGAACACAAAACTCATTTCAGTATGTAGTCTCGTTGTCATCACAAGGGGAAGAAAATGAGTTCTGCTCAGCTGGCGAACAGCAACTAACCAAAGTTAGTACTCTTCTTCAAAGAGAAAGAGGCAAGCAGGAACGCTGCGTGGTTAGTTTCTGTTTGTAGGCGAGCAGAGCTCATCTTCTTCTTCTCCTTCTCCTGATGACGACGAGGTCGAAATAGAAAAATTGTTGTTTCTACGTGTTCTTTTCTTGTAATTGGGTGTATAAATCATATTAAGCGTGTTGTGTGCGACATAATAATGATAACGATAATGATGTTGCAGGTGGTAGAAAGCTGGGAGGGCGGCACTGCAGGTGACCTAGGTGAACTGACAGAGTTACTGACGCGCTTCGAACTAGAGGGTCTTCTGGCCAGCCACGACGCCATCGCCAGGAACATGCCGCCCGGCGCAGAGCCTGCCCAGCCGTCGCCGCCCCCGCACCACCCGCCCAACATCAAGGTCATATCTATCGAGAAGACCAACGAACCTCTGGTAAGTGCCTCCTCATAGCACTGCTTCTGTAAAACGCCACACATAACTGTATATACTAAATAATCACAATAAACATGCGATGAAAACTAATGAAAGTATAAGCCACAAGGAAAAAGTAAACAAGACACAGAAAATGTGCTCTAAGGCCATTCAAATATATGTCATCAGAGAGCAACTAAAGATTGATAACAACAAAGGTTACGAGGAGATAATATAAACACATGTTAAAATATAAAAACTTATAAAATACATGCTAAAAAAGAACAACAGCAAAGAAGGAAAAAACAAAAAACATAAACAAAAACTAGGTACCAAATGGAGAAACATCAGTTCGATTAGAGCTCATATTGTAAAGTTTTAAAATATCAAGAGGTCCAATTTGCCTGATTACCTGATTCAATAATGTTTTAGTTGAAGGTATAGTGAGGCAAATTGGACCTCTTGATATTTTAAAACTTTACAATTTGAGCTCTAATCAAACTGATGTTTCTCCATTTGGTACCTAATTTTTGTTTTTGTTTTCTTTTTGTTTTTTCCTTCTTTGTTGTTTTTCTTTTTTAGCATGTATTTTATAAGTTTTTATATTTTAATGTGTGTTTATATTATCTCCCCATATTTTGTTTTTGTAACAAACCTGTAACCTATGTTGCCTGTAATCAATCTTTAGTTACTCTCTGATGACATGTATTTGAAAGGCCTTAGAGCACATTTTCTGTGTCTTGTTTACTTTTTCCTTGTGGCTTATACTTTCATAACTGTATATATATATATATAAAGGTTGGTCTCCTACTGTCGCTTCTCTAGTGCGCTTGGTGTCCCTATCTCTGCTCGCCTATGATTAGAGACTGTAAATGTGTTCGTCCCTTTACTCTGTATCTATAGTTTACTGTGAAACGATTCTGACGAAGACCACTTGTTACGGTTGAAGGATCTTAGTCTTTCTTCTCATTTCTTATTGTGGTTTGGACGTTGATTGTTATTATTTCTCGTGTTTATTGTGAAATATTTTTATATATAAATTTTGTATACACGGATGTATGTATCATATATATATATATATTCCTATGTGTAATTCAGTGTTTTAGATGTAATTCAGAAAGCCAGTTATATTTGGTTGATCCGTTCTTGCGTTAACAAATGATATATAAAAAAAAAAAACGACATGGAAGGTACCGCAAAATAGATCTGCAGATTGATATTAATCAATTACCAGTATTAAACCTGGTTTAATTTTAGTCATTTGACGATGCCATATAAAGTAACTTAGCGTATGGTTTTCTCATCATGCAGTAATAGGGGCCAGGGTAGCCCGGTGGATTGCATGCTCGCCTCTGGACTGGTAGATCCGGATTCTATTCTCACTTTGCCTTCGATTTTTTGACGTGATATGTGGGGAAGATCTGAGAGTGTTGCCCTTCTGAAAAGATGGTAAGCCGTTGGTCCCGAGCCTTTACAATGTCAGGTACTGATTTAAACACAAATTTATAACTCTCAATGTAGGATCATTAGGGTGTCACTCTATTACTTCAGGAATCAGTGCCAAACATATCTTTATAGCAGACACTGAATTTCATCAAGAAAAAAAAATCATGCAGTAAAATACACATCCTCGGGTAAAAAACTAAACATGGAAAAATATGAAACTTCCCCCTCCACTGACTTTTTAATCAGGCCTACTGATAATGTTAAAGCCCATTAGCTGATTGTTCGATATCATTCTATATCTAAGAGCCGTAATTAAGTATATTGTAAATGAAGTCTTTAACAAAGTATCCTACTTTTTAATTATCCAAATAGCATTTAAGCCGTTATCTTTTTCATTATATTAGCCAGGAAAATTAACTCACTTTTTTTTTAATTTTCTTTCTGAAGATATATTTTATATATACGAGACTTTTTACTAAAAATTTCATAAATGTATTGTACTACTAATAGCTTGACATATATATATATATATATATATATATATATATATATATATATATACACAAAACTAAAGTTTATCGGGACTCGGTAAGTTCTTCAGGTTCAAATTAAGCTCTCATTGCCAACGTTTCGGTTTTTATTTAAAACCTTTTTCATAGGCCTACAAAACAGAGGAAATAGTAAGAAATAATTCAATCTTTCAAAAATCAAACAAACATAAAAAGTGCAATTACAATTAGGAAATTACAATAGAAATGTTGACAATAGGTTAGTGAGAAAACTTACAGAAGTTTACATTTTGAAACAGAAAAGTATTACATTACAAATTATTTTTCAAAGAAAAATTTCTTGTAATTGCACTTGTAATTTCCTATTTGTAATTGCACTTTTTATGTATGTTTGATTTTGGAATGATTGAATTATTTCTTACTATTTCCTCTGTTTTATAGGCCTATGAAAAAGGTTTTAAATAAAAACCGAAACGTTGGCAATGAGAGCCTAATTTGAACCTGAAGAACTTACCGAATCCTGAAAAACTATAGCTTTGTTTCTATTCCACGGTCGACACATTTTTCAATATATATATATATAAATAGTGATTTCTGTAATGAATTTTTTATGAAAATAAACTCAAATGTAGTCTCACTGGAACAACTACATAGTTAGATGTCAACAACTAGGACTGATGTATGCAACGGATTTTTCAACTGTTTCAATATCAGTATATATTTCTATACTATACTACTTGTATCTTAGTAGAGTATACATGATTACGTACTTTACTGGGATATTACGAGTATCAGTGAAAATGAATATTAAAGATTCTGATATTTTATAATTACAGTTTTAGTAATTTCAAAATTTAAAGATTATTTTCAAAATTTTTTGTTATTTAGAAATGTATAAAATTAATAATAGAGACTTTGATGAAAATTATAAATATTATAGGATTATAAACACTACTGGTAATACATCATTGTACTTGTGGTTTTTATATATTACATTATACAATAAAAAGATTTCACATAAACACGTGAAATAACAATCAATGATCAAACCACAAATGAAATGGGAAAACAAGACTAAGATCTTTCAACCGTAGCAAGCCAAAAACCCAACTGATGTGGTTTAGTCAAAAACCCGAATTTGTGGTGTGATCATTGATTACATTATATGTTTACGGGTATATTAAACCTGTGTAGAGGTATGTTATATGTTTTGCATAGTGTATTCTGTGTTTATCAACTTAAAATTTAAGTTTGTTATATTTATTTATTTATTTTATTTATTTGTTTGTAATTCAAAATAAGTTTCTTGAGGTTTGGTCTAAAGATTAACTACTCTTGACTATACTCGTAAGCCAAGATTGAAGATTGTTTGGTATTCTCAAATCTAAAACAATTGATTGAAAAATAACTATTATTATAAACAAATCTCTGAAAACAAATTTCGGCGAAACGTCGGCATATAATCAGGAGTAGTTAATCTTTGGACCTAAACCTTAAGATGGCCTATTTTGAATTTTAAAAATCAGTGGTCAAAAAGCTATATCAATAATTATTGAGAGAGAGACCTATGGATCTACTCTGTCATATATCGTCCAGGTGGCGTTTAGCCAACGAGGGATTTTAATCTCTCCAACCTTTCACATGATACCAGGACGACCCGCAGTGAGCCCAGATATGTTAAACAACTATCATTGCAACCCCTGATCCCGGGGTAGTGAGAAACTTCCCTCCTCGGAGGGGGACGACCGAATCCTTAAGGATCCTGTGGTAGTCCTAAACCTGTAGACTTTGTAGGAGTCGGCCAGTCAATCAGTATTTATCAACTTATGCCTTTGATAAATGAGAAAAGGAAATGAGAGCTTAATAAAGTAATTTAAAAGCAATGAATACAGTTATTAATAAATTAATATAGATTACTAAGATTTTAGAAATCATATAACTATAGAAATGAAGTGTAGACGAGAGGAACACTATCGTGGAGGTGAGAGGAAATGATGCAGCGCTAATAACAGGGGGAATGTTTCCTGCCAGCTGGAATTGTTCTGCTGGGTATGCCTCCCTCTCCAGGCTCTGTCAGGCAACAGCAATAGTGCCTCACTTCAGAATCCCCTGGTTTTTTTTTTTAAGGATTGCAAACCATTCTGTGTGAAACATTTTCAATTTCTTTCTCTTTCAAGTTCTACATAACAGCTTTTATTACATAGTTGTGTTGGGGGGATATGAACAAATATTTGAACCCATTAGCAAAAGCTGTGAGATAAGGAGTATAGAGGTGGTTTTGTAAAATATTTTTGTCTATATTAAATAAAACTATTTTAATTTCTAAGCCCACTGATGGTGACTGGGCATTTCATTTAAATCGTCTAGACCAGATGTCATAATCGATTTGCTTGTTTGTCCAATCATTGTTTCCCATTAAAATACATGGAAACAAATTAATTCGTTCCATTCCCTTTACTCCCTTGCAAAAAAAATCAATGTCACTCTAACTACATAAACAAAAGATGTATTAATCAAAAATATACATAGATTTTAATTATACTATATTAAATTATAAGTATGTTTTATCATAACATTGCATATATTAAACAAATGTACAAAATAAATAATATATTTAACCAATAATGACATTTTATTGCCAATTTTTATGTATATTAAAGTTCAACCAATCCATTCTATTTTGGGATAGAATATCCTAAGATTCCAGGATAGCCTAGAATTTTATGGTGCCTAATATATGGTAATTCTAATTCTAATGGTACCATAATATGGTATTCATATAATGGTACCAGCAAAAAATTACTCAAACCTGGCTCATCGTGTACGTAATCGTACCGTGAATTATTGCTTATAATTGAATTTTACATTTAAAAAAGTTCTCGTTTCATTTTGTACCTTGATAATAGTTTTATGTAGATTCATTCGACATACGAAATATTGAAAATACGAATATTTTCATTGGCAAAGTTGTAAATTTAAATTCAATTGGTGTAATTTTATTTTATTTATTTTTCAGTAATTGTTAATTACCAGACTTGATCTGAATTTAAGTAGAAATATTGGTAGGTAAATCGGCTCTGTTGGGGCAGTGTTGATTTAGGTATGTTACTGCTCGCATCAAAGATAAAAATATACATAAGATTGGTTAAACATATTGGTACTGTATAGTTTGTAGTCAAACACTGTGTAACAGGTGGCTTGCTGACAATTCATATCTTTGAGATAGCCTTAGATGTTTAGGTTGAGATGGATAATGTTAAATGACCCTCCAAGAGGCGTAAAGCTGTCAGTACAACAACAAAAACATTATGGACTTTAGACGATTTCTTTTGGTCATAATTTTTGCGTGGAAGATGCCCCTGTTATTCTGTTAGTTGTTATAGTAATAGTAATATAGTTATAATATAGTATATAAAAAGATTTCACATAAACACGTGAAATAACAATCAATGATCAAACCAGAGTTGGGTTTTTGACTCTGACAAAGACTGCTTGTTACGGTTGAAAGATCTTAGTCTTGTTTTCCCATTTCTTATTGTGGTTTGATCATTGAATATAGTATATATAATAGTTATAGTAATGTACTTGTTGGGTCAAAGTGTACATGTTGGTACGGGTGAGTGTGTCAGCCATGGTTGCCCGCCTCCGCGAGGTCCACCTTGGGCACTCCGCGGACTGCTTGGGAGGCGGCCTTAATGCTCTTCCGCCAGTATTCCGTGGAGTGGCTAAATGGCACTACATTAAAAACATCGATCGGCTCTGCTTTTTTCCATGTCATTGTCGAAAGGCTAAAAGGCGCAAGGCAATAAATCAAAGCAGGTCAGTACATGACGTGTACAATGTCAGGTACTTGATCCCCTATTGTAATAAGCTTGATTGTAGTAAAGTTTGGTACTTCTTACATAGAATTAAGTTGGCCACATGGCTCGTCCATAAATAAAATAGGTGCCTCGTAACAAATAAGCCACATTTTTCACTCCTAGAAGAGCATTAAAGGTGAAAAATATATAATTGTAGGCTTTGGAAACAAACAAATGGTTAATGTTCCTTAATATTTTTTTTATAAATTTCTGATTAAGCAGTATAGTAATAAATTATGAAGAGTATTTTGTCTCCACACAAAAAAGTTTATTACAAAAAAAACTAACAACGCGTTTCGAACTCTTGATTTTCTTCTTCAAGTTATATCAAAAAGATATATGCATATACGAGCTTTAGGAACATCGGGGTTGATTAATTAAAATTGAATACAATATGTGATACTATTGAGTGATAACATGGGAATAGTATTAAAATGGCTTAATACCAGAAACATGTTCTAATTTATAAATAAAATATATAGTAGTAATAAATGTTTTGTGTTTCAGGGAGCGACTGTACGTAATGAAGGAGAAGCAGTGATAATCGGAAGGATAGTGAGAGGAGGAGCCGCAGATAAGTCAGGCCTGCTGCACGAAGGCGACGAAGTACTGGAGGTGAACGGCGTGGAGATGCGAGGCAAGTCTGTGAACGAAGTGTGTGACCTGCTGGCGTCGATGACGGGCACGCTGTCCTTCCTCATCGTGCCGCACTACCACCCGCCGCAGCACAGGGACACTCTGGTACAGCTCTGTCACTGTCATAATGTTTATGTGAATTGTAACCAGTGCTATGAACCCAAACCAATCGCCCCATGTCGCCTACTCCCCTCCCCAACACAGTAACCCTGTGTATTCGAAACTGTATATCTACCATGTGCTCCCTTATAAATCACGCATTCATCACTAACCTAAAATAATATAATGTGTCTTATTAAGTAATTGGGCATACAAGTATATCTGATATATACCAAATATGAAATACCTACCAAAATGACGTCATTTCTACCAAAATCATCGACTCAGCTTAACGTACAGATATACAATTTTTTAGATTTATCATTTTTCCTTCTTTTATTGTATATTTCGTTCAAAAATATGTTGAAAATAGAGACTGGTTTTCCATGAGAATGTGCATTGGTAGCAATGAGTAATAGAATGCACTGATAACAGAAGCCCTGAAACAATTGATAAGCAAACTCTGATTACTAGAAGCTAAATACAAACATAAAAAAACTTACTAAGTGAACTCCATTCCGTAGACACAGATAAGAAAAAGTCAATGAAGTCTGGGTAGGTATTATTGCTGAATAAGGAAGTTAATTAAGGTCCTTAAAATTTACACACGTCTGTTATAACCCAACTAAGTAGATAAAATATAATAATATACTTAATGCGTCTGACCCAAGTATTGCAATCCAGTAAAATCAACTGTTATATTAATGAGTCAATTTGTTTCTGATTATTCTTAAGCTAATGCAATATTTACTCAGAATACGAGTACATACTTAGAATGCATTAATAGAATACAGTCACTGTAATAAAAATAATAATAATAACTCAATGTATTATTCATTTACACTAACGCATTCAAATAGATTCCTATTTGTCAGTTTTATAGGAATTTATTTTCCAGTTATAATTTATACTTTTAAAGCTCTGACGTCGATTAGGTTTCAAATTCTCCTATTGAATTTCTAAATGGCTTTCTTAAATTTAATCAAATATATCATGTGTATTCATGTTAACTCTGCAAATGTTTTAGTTAGGTCAAATTAATTGTTCAGGGTGCCTATAAAGTCTAGTTGTATAGGGGATTTTACTTTTTTTTTTCTAATTTATATTATTTTTCCTCCTCAGAATGAAAATAGCACTGTTCAAAGCAGAAATAAACAATTTGGTACTTTTAAATTTACTTTAAGGGATGGTCTCTCTTTACGATATTGCCTATGAATTCAACTTTCTACATCTTTGAAGGTAACGTATTTGTTTCACTACCGTTGTGAAATTGGTCAAAAAGGTTAAAGAAATAGGCAGTGCTTTGGATTAACCCAAGTGGTTTGTGGTAACCACTGCCTGTTTCTTTAGACTTCTTGTCCAATTTTCCAACGAAAGTAAAACAAATGGATTGCCTTTAAAGGTGTTAAATGTTGAATTGTGCCACTATTTTGCGATGAAATAATCCTTCACATCCATTTAATAGTACCAAATCGATCCTTTCTTCTGAAGACAGCGCCGTCTTCATTCTGAGTAGTAACAATAATATGAAGAGGTGAAACAGTAAAACCCCTTTGATCCTATACTTTATGGATAACTTGCAGTTGAAAAGGTAACAGTCACAGAGAAGATATGATACATACATGGGCTGCTGTTCGTGGCTTTGGTAATATATTATTGTTTTATAATTTTAAATAAAAAATGATGCCTTAAAAACTGAAATGTTGAACATGGAGTTTAAATAAAATGCCTTATTGTCTCAGTTTTCGACGTGTATAGTTCATCTGTAGTTTTATCTTCTACTCGGACAGCTGTCCTTGAAGGTCTTTAACTTGATATCTTCACGCTGTTAATTTGTAGTCTTATTTATTTTCAATCACATTCATTTGATGTCTTTTTTTTTCTTAATACACTCAAGAAAATTATCCAATAGCTTTTTATCTACGGGTTTATCTAAACTTCATAGCATAAAATTTTGAAGATTTGGAAGACGAAGGAAATACGTTTTATTTAAATTAAATGACTTTTTAACAAAAATTCCAATATTTTGTTATTTCAATAAAAATTCCATTGAAGTAACCGATGTTATTATAAACATTTACATAAGCGACAGGTGGGTACCAAAATGTTTACAAATAGTAGTTAAAGGCATAAGTATTTTATCTTCCCTATGACAGTATCTTTTGGTGTGTAATCGAATTTTTTTACTTCTTTTATACGTCAGAAGGGTCAACATGTGAAAATGATTAAATATTAAAAAAAAATAAAAACTGGTGAATTCATAGGAAAATTTTGTGTCTAATAATTTTCTTCTCAGAGTTTTAGAAGTGTTTAGAACAAACTGATTGTATGTATGTACCTACCCGTCAGTCAATGGAATTTTTATGAAGTACTGTTTATGAAGTCATTTAATTTAAATAATATGTATTTCTTTTACCTTACAAACCTTCAAAGTTGATGTTATAACGTTTAGAGGATGCTCCCCTAAAAAAAGAAAGCTATTAGAGAACTGTCTTCTGAAACTATTGAAAAAAAGACTTTAAATGAAAGTCTTATTAAAAGGGATAATGGTAACAATTAATAGCTGGAAGATATCAATTAAAGATCTTTAGAAAATCTTTAAGGTAGAAATGTTTGACTAGAAGATAACTAACTTCAAAGCAACAACTAAAAGACGAAAATCCACGTCAAAAACTGAAACATCAAATGGGAATTTTACTTAAATCCCAATATCAACAATTCAGTGTGTAGTGCGATTTTTCAAGAGAAGTTATAAAACTATAGTATCCGAGTAAAGCCGCAAAACAGTTCTAGTTTTCGATATTTTAACTATTTAATTTGTTTGCATTTTCTTGTTTTATCTTTTAACTTTGATAGGACTTACTTATCCAGGCAGCATCGGTAATTAACCTTTATGATTGCTTATAAATGTTAACGAGGTTTTTAGAATAATTTACTGTTTTATTTGTTATTTTTCTTGTTCTCGTCTTGTTATGTGTATTGTGGAGGTTGAAGTGATGTTATCTTATTGTTGTTTACATGGAGTGGTCATAGAGACAAAAGTTAATGTGTGCATGTTTAATCGTATATTGTGCTAAAACTATTTTTATTAAAATCCATACGCTCCTGAAGAATGTTAATCGAAATATGATAAGCAAGTTTATTTTGTGCATACCTTAAAAATTAATATAAATCAGAAGTGATGATGCAGTCATATCTCATGATATAATTTGATATATTCTCGCAGAAATAACATTTGTTCGATAGTGTACTGCTTATAAAGAATAAAGCAAGTGTATTATTCTGAAATAACGTATGGAAAACATTCCTTTAATTTAATAATGCATGTGTATTTGTGTTTCTTTTGATTCTATGTGTTTCAAAACTTGATATAAGATCTCTTAATACCAGAAGTGTGTAATCTGTCCTTTTTTAAGAGAGAAATAATAAAACTTCTCCAGTCTCAAGGTCAATCGTTAAGTAATATGAACTATTCGTTTTGAATTCGTGGTGTCCTTCTCCCAAGGCACTTGAGTAATCGAAACGTCTTGTTTGTAAGCAAACATTTTATCAGCATATCTTTTAATATTTTGTTTTTTACAGTATAAGACAATGATATATCAAATTCCAGTCTGACAGATTCCACAACTTGAATGTACATTTATTAAAGATTTGATGTGGAAGCTTTATTTATTATTCAAACAAATAATAGCGGTTTTCAGAACTTGGAATGTTGATTTTCATCATACAATTTATGAAGATATTAAGGGACATATTTTTTATTAAACCAGATAATAATAAGAATCGGAGGAAGTATTATTTTAGAGGCACCCATCCTCTGAGTAACCTACATGAAACCTCTCTTTTATAAGTCATCATAAAAAGGTAAATAATAAAGCTCTAGATTGTGATTATTACGTTTAATATGTACAAAACTTAATAACTCATAAACTGTGAGAAATACATATAAAATAAAAGATAATAAACAATTCATTTGAAATATAGACGTTGCAGAGATTATTATGGATATTTAGGAGTTACAAAAGGTTTTGGGAATGCTTCTGAAATTCCATTCAATTTTTTTATAATGGTTGTCTGTAGACATAGATGTTTGCTACCTTGAGATAAAAGTTTTTATCTACTCCTGTGTTACCAGTTTGTTTCATTACCTTTTTCAAAATAAAATTAATATGTCTAATTTGTTTTAATTTCTTTTGATTATTCAACTTCTTTCATGCAGGATATTACTCGTAATAGAAAGACCCCTTCGTGTTCGTAATTAGGATGTTCAAAATTATAAACCTTAAGAATTGGGGACGTAATTTATGGAAGGAAAAATCATTGTTTATAAGGGACTGTGGGGGAAGTATATCAGTGATGGAGGAGGTTTTATGATGGTTACTTAGATGATGGTAATAATACCAGATATTACACTTTTTATAATTTTCATGTGTTGTCCCCTATGATTATCCCATTTATTTAAAATGTGTTTAGCATGCATGACTCAGTGAGATAATTGATTTTAAAACGGACAACAGCCCAACTTGGAAGTAAACATAAATTATAATTTGAATTTGTTTATTCATTGATGTTTGTCACCAGGTGCATGTCAAGGCGAACTTCGACTATGATCCTGAAGACGACTTGTACATTCCCTGCAGAGAACTAGGCATCAGTTTCCAGAAGGGTGACATTCTTCACGTCATCTGCCAGGATGACCCTAACTGGTGGCAGGCCTACAGGGAAGGCGAGGAAGACCAAACGTTGGCTGGTCTCATTCCCAGCAGATCCTTCCAATATCAGTCAGTATCTTACCTTCGGCTTCTTTCAACCTCTGACACCATTCTTCGGTTTGATGTTGTTACTTAAAGCTATCAAATCATTGTTAACCTATGTTTTGTTTATTTATCAGAGTGGTTCTCACTGTAGAGCCGCGCGAATGGTATCAAATTATATATCGCATGTATTTTTATAGTTTGGTATCGCACCAAAGAAATGTGAATATACTTGTCCAAAATTCGTCGACATAAAAAACAATTATATTTTCCACATATATTCCATGGAATGGAATAATCGAGGTTTGATCCAGTTTTAAATAAATTTCAAACACCCTATGCCAATGTTTCCTTTACATTTCTATAAATTCTCAATACTATATATATATAAAAATTTCGCAGTAAACATTTGAAATAAAAATCAACTTCTAAACATCAGTATGAACTAGGGGAGCCAGGGACTTTATAATGAATGTAACCATTATGTGCCTATCAGTCTAGTCCTTCGAAATAATTTAATATGCTAGTTTCTTACAGATGTTTGTATTTCTGTCAATAGAAGGTGTTTTGAACGTCTTCAAATCACAACTTTTATGTGACTTTAAAAAAAACACATGTATTCTGTCGATTTATTAACGTTAAAACAGTATAAATCCCTGTGATTTAATGAAAGGAGAGGTTCAGTGTAAAGTGCTATTCACGATTATTCTAATAAATTAAGAATGCATATTCTTAATATGCATTAAGAATTATATTTAATTAACTTTGAACTTACAGGTTGACGTATTGCTACAATTTTTGGTATATGTGTCAAATTTGGTAAAACCCTAGAATGAACAACACTATGTTGTTGACTACAACTTCTTTTATTGGTTTTATTTTATTTTCATTTGAGATTCTTTGTTTGATTTCCCTGTATGAGTAATAATGATAGTGACTGATTTCGCAGTTATAGTGTACAATTTTAATCGTTAAATGTTACATAAAATAAATTAGTAGAGGGACCATTTAACATGTTGTCTGTTACAGACTTTTCTATTTCTGCCAATAGGAGGTATTTTGAACATCTTCAACATCACAACTTTTATGTGAGACTTAAAAAAAACATGTATTCTGTCGGTAGAACTGAAGAAGTGACACTCTATTGAACGAATGAGAGCGGTTTTATGGGTTAGAAGTGCCGGAATGGTTAATATAGAAAAAATGCTCATGATATCCAGCATGCTTTTGCCATTATAAATATGAATTTCCTTCTTTTACTTTACGTTATAATAAATAAGTTTTAATTAATGAAATGACTGGAGTAAAATGAAGAACTTGTATAAAATCTAGTAGTTCAGTTTAAACGGTTGTCCTTGAGGCAGCGTACAAAAAATTATCTCAACATAACAAAAAAGTGCGGACAAAAATCATGAGTAAAACATTTTACTCATATATTACGCTCAACTTCATTACTCATAACATTAGTAACCCCCTTGATTAATAAATGAAATAATTTGCCTTAACGAAAAGAATTAAAGAATGCTACTTTATCAATTAAAAACTTTATTTTCTAGAGTTATTGAACAGTTTCATAATTGATGTTCTTCTCATTAATTATTTTTAAAAAATTTCAAAAAAAAGGTAGTATTCGAAACGTTCTCATCCAATTAACCGAAAACTGAAGTCGAGTGTGCAAAAAAGTTTATTACTTGTTTTATTTAAAAGGTAAAATTGGAATTTTACGAGTGAGTTAATTAAAAAAAAGAGAGTTATTTGAGAATTCAACTCGAAATTATCTCAATCACAGGGGTTGACTAGAATAAATAGATTCTAGTAATTATAGAAAAGTTGGACTATTAATTAATTTGAAATTATTAAGTAATTAATTGAAAGTTAATTCCCTTTTAAGTAAAGTGCACATTCATTTTTAAATTCATTTTGTTTAAACCTCATATAACAAATGATCAAACCACAATATGAAATGGGGCAAAAAGACTAAGATCTTTCAACCGTAAAAAAAGATTTTTTTCCCCCATTTCATATTGTGGTTTGATCATTGATTGTTATTTGACGTATTTATGTGAAATATTGTTATGTAACAAATGATATAGACGTTCTTACGTACTTGATCATTTTCCAACTACTACTTACACCCTATGAATTCCATCTCGAATAATTATACTAGGCAATGTCCACCGTAGTTTTTTCATCCTTATAAATTCTTATTATTGTTTTTTTTCTCATTATTTGTCAATGTGTGCAAATATATATAATTAAAGTTACAATGCAAAAAAGTGACTTAATACTCACGATTCTCGATCATTTCGGCTTTCTTGCCGTCTGCAGAAGAGGAGTAAAAGAAAAAAGAAGTGCAAACACAGGAGTGGAGATGTGAAAGCGTCCGCCGACCGACACAAGACGGCAAGAAAGTCGAAACGGTCGAAAATCGTCAGTGTTAGTCTCTTTTTTGTGTTTTCTAGTTGTAACTTTAAATATATGTCTGTTTGGACCGTCAGTTTTTAATTCAAAGTGTTAAATACATATATATCACCCCATATGCGTGCCTGTTTTGTTTGCAATTTTTATGTAATATTAACTGTCATTTGTCAGTCTGTTATAGTTTATTAATTTTTCCTTTGACCTAACCCTCCCCCCCCCCCCCCCTCTGTCTAAAAGATATATCGGGGATGATATTTAGAAGGGTAGGGTCTTGGTACTAGTGACTTTGATGCAGCTTACATTGCAAGGCTGTTCGAATGGTGGTTTCCTTTGGTGGAATTTACCTATAACTACTAACAGAGTCTAAATGTTTCTGGGAATGAAATAATGTATATGCTGTAACATGGTATTAAAATTAATAGCATACTTGTAAGATAGAAAGATACGTGGTATATAAAATAAAACAGAACATTCGATATAACATCTTTATTGAACATTACACAACAGTTTAGGGACTATTCCACTCAAAGTAACATTCTGTGATTGTATTCTTCTGTTCCTAACGTTTCTTCAATTTTTTTGAACGCACTTCTTTCGTCACATGTACTCAATCTGGTATATGGTTTTGAGTCAATACTCTTGCAACATGGTTTTAAATTTGGGATACAAGAAATAGTCAGCTGAGGCTATGTCCAGAGAATATGTTGGATGGGAGACAACGAGAGTGTAAGAACGAGCGACTCGTGGGTCATTGCATTTTAGGGTGACAATTTAGGCCTCTATGTTCAGAACATCCCTCAAGCACGCTATCATTCCGTGGTAAACATCTATGTATGCTTTTCTATGTTAGAAAAGATAACTTAAGTTCAAAGTCCCTTCAGATTTACTGAAGTTGTCTGTAAACATTATTTAATTACTATCTTTTAATGAAATATTATTTGATTATTTAAGTAAATGTGTTTTTTTTTAATAATTTCAGGAGAGAGTCCGTGAAACAAGCCATATCAGGTGATAAATTATCTAGGGAGAAAACAAGAAAAACAGGCACTTTTCTGTGCGCGAAGAAAAACACTAAAAAGAAGAAGAAAAAGTACGCTGGATATGATGCTGGTTATCCTATGTACTCAACTACGGCAGACGGTGAGTCAAAACTGTATCACTAAATACTGTAGTGATACAAAATACGAGTGTGTTGACCTGTAGGTCATTTATAATTAAGGGTCCGAGCAAACTGAAATGGCTGCAAAATTTTTTTATTAAATTTTCAAAGTTTGGTTGAGATAGAGCCTCTGGTTTAATGCATATGTAATTATAATAACGGTTATAACGTCGTTATTGCTCATCATACAATATTTTAGGGACAGTTCCACTCCTTTAGTACCCTCTTATTACATTACAGTGTTCCCAACGTTTGAATATAATAATGGAAGTTGGTAGTCCAGTCCATGGTCAGAACTAAGGATGAAGCTACTGAAGTATATGAACAATATCAGATAGCTAAATTAAAGGTCCACTAAATTTACTAGTTTTAAGAAATTAATATTATATAAACATGTCCATAAAAGAAATGGTCGTATTATTTATTTGTGAATCAATACTTATGTTTCCCAAAGATGTTCTTCTTTGGTATTCTTCTTAGATGGTCTTCTTCGGGTAGCAGACAGTCATTTTGTTTGTGGTTGTTATTAATTCTTAAGGGGAAGGTCCGGAATAGCCCAGTGCCTTACTGGGCCTCTAGGCTGGTGACTCCGGGGTTCGATGGCTTACAGGGGTCCCCCTGTGGCCCTCAATTTATTTATGCGGGAGGTGAAACAATTCTGATCACATCGCTCCTCGGAGAGAGCATTAAGCCGTCGGTCCCAAGTCTGCACGATATCAGGCGCTCGTCAAAGATTTTACTCGAAATACACTTGAGTTAGGCTACATTTAGGATTGTGTGTGGTATCACAAAGAGCCAGTCTTTGGCCTATGTTGTTCTCTCGTGCTACTGCCATTGCAGCCTGATTCTTAAGGATCAACACTGTTCTTTCGAGGAGCTCTTAAAGGCTGTAAACGTTTTGTATTCAATGTGCAAAGTTTTCTTATGATTTGGCCTATATAAATATAACCTTGACCTTTCCCTGGTTATGAACTGTCTCTTTGACCTCACTTACCAAGGCTGACCGACTGGGGTTAAGAACAGTTCCGTAACATACACAGATAATAAGTTTATTTAAGTATAAATAAATTAATAAACAAAAGTTGATTATAAATTTTTATATTTTAAAAATTGACCTTTAGCTAAGGTCGATTTTTAGTTTGTCTATATATGATATATAAAATCTATCTTTTACGATTTTATTTAATACCGATTGCGGTTAAGGTTTTTATGAAGATATTAATATGAATAAGATGTGAGGTTTTGAAAAAATGGAAACACAAGCTTTGAAAGTTTGATTTTAGCATGGAAAACTGAACGATCACTGATAAACATTTCTCATGATATTAAATCATGTAATAGATGCACCCATTAATGTGCCTTATTTTCGCCTTTGGACAACTGAAATGTAAACCCTCTAAGTTGTAATTATAGATGGATGCATCGACTCTTGGATGTAAGAGGTGTAAATCTTGTAATTTGTATTTATAGAAAGATAAAAACAAATATGTTGAATTAAAAAATATATCTTTTTAACTTTATAAAATGTCTTTATAGTTTCATTTGCAATACCTTCATATTAATAACTTTACCAGAACCACCGTGTTAAGAAATACCTTAAAGCATGTTATTTCCACAGTGTACAGAGTTTCCATATTCCTCTCCATCCACTTCAAAGGTCTTACCGTTGTGCAGTTTTTATTATTACCAATGGGAGATCCAGTAGAGAGCCCTAAGGGCTGATTTCCCAAGGGAATATTACACACCCCGTAGTTGATATTACCGGGTTGACTCTACCTGGGAAGTCCTAAATTTTACCTTGATCAAGTTTATTATTGTAAGGAATTCCTATCATCACCTTAGCAGATACAGTTTTGGACCGACTCTCTGTAAATTAAGATTATTCAATGCTGAATTTGATAGACAGAACTAGCAATATTAACATATTGCTAAGAACAAGGTCAGTCCACTCATTTTGTGTATAGTGATTTGGATAATAGCAAAAAAAAACCTCGACGAAAGGATTTTAATTAAGGAAATCATTAAGATTATTGAATAACTTAGTTATCTATTACTGCCTGTAAGTACATGGACAGATATCCATAAGTTTACTAGTTAGTCATTCTATACTAGCATTCTAAAAGTTTTTTTATGATTCGAAATCGATCTGTTCAGATAACGTCCATCATTCTAAATATGCCACAATTCTTTTTTGTATATATCTTTAATTCTTCATCGAAATGTTTCCACTGAGATCAAAAACTTACTTGATTTGCTGTTTTGGATTGGAGTTGGTGTTTAACATTGCTTATCTCCTTTTCCTTGCTTGAATTGGAAAGTTTTCAGCAAAGATCTCCATACTGTAATAGACTTGAATATTGAAGAATTGAGGATAGGCTTGGCGAAGTAGACTACACCCTGTTCGCGCTCTTGACTCAAAGCGGGTGCGAACCTTATTTTGCCTCACTTTTACTGACACTAAGGGCGAAAACTATTAGTGTCTGTGTTGCAAAGAACAACTGCTACAACTATTACATAACAACAACAGATAAAACTTCTTCATCTTGATTTAATAGAGTCAATTTGACGTTATGATTACGTTCTACCTTCAAACATTCTTATCTTCACCAAATCTGTTTTAGATAACGTCAATTTTAGGAAACCTATTAATATGAAAAGGGCTTTATTATTGATTGTTTATAATAAAGTTTGTATACCATAAACAAAAACTTCCTTAATATTTGTGTTTAAAATAATCAGTAAAAGTATTACAAAACAAGATATTTTGTTGGGTTTTTTTATTAAATATTTAATTTTTAAGTTTCTACGTTTCCTCTGATATTCTCAGTAAATTCAGTCTTTTAGTTATTAAGTCTTCTTCTAATGAACCAGTTTAGTTGTATGTTCCCATAAAATAGCATTAATTCGTTTCTGGCTTAGTTTTATCCTGAAATAGTAATACATTTTTTAAATTTTCAAAATAGTCTTTTAAAGTTCAAAGTCATCCTAAAAACTTTTATTTTGATTTCCCTATTGATTTCTTTTTACTTATTTATGTCATGTATTTTATGTTTTCTAATATTTCTATCTTAAATGACTAAATAAAATTATCGATTTTGTTCAGTGCTTTATCATTTATAATGTAAAGTTTTTTATCACAGATTTATTAGTTGTTTACATCACACTCCGGCAGCAGAGCAGTTATATTTATAACACAAAAGTGGCTAAATAGTTGAGATTTTTTTAAAAAAAGGTATCAAATTCAAAAATATTTTTCAATCCTTATTTGCATTGTTACTTCATAGAAATTAGTCCAAACAGTTATACCTACTGTTATTTTGATATATAATAATATTATTGTTATGTAGCATTTACTAACATCTGTCGTACTAATATAATAATATGTATATAATTATTTAAAGAGAATGATGAATTATTACTCTAATCAAATGTATCCAATAACGTGTGTGGTAAAGTATTAAACATGTATGTGGTATATCTAGCTGGACATTATCCTCTCAAATTCCGATTATATAAGCTGAAATTAACATGAGGCGTAGAATGCAGAATCTTTTTGAAAGAGGATGAAACCTCTAACATATTTTGTGCGAGTATCAGGCAATTTCCTTATAAAAGGTTAAAGATTTCTAGTAAATCATACCTAAAACCAACAGAAGTGACATACTTATTATTATCCAAATTATAATTATAAAGTTTATTAATGGCCATAAATTCTAAAGTTGTTGTATTAATGACTAAGGGTAGCACAGTGGGACATTTGGCCTCAGTGGGCACGAGTCCATTAGGACTTTGCCTCCTAGGGTCAATAATGTTAATATTAGACCTGTATGGTATTAACAACCTTATGACCAAAGACAATTATTTTATTTTAATAAAGTATAATGCATAAAGTTTATTTTACTCGATGAAAATGGTACAGTTTTTGATTTAACTCGATGGTTGCAGATTACGAAGAAGAAATCCTGACTTACGATGAAGTGGGGCTGTACTACCCGCGCTCGAGCCACAAAAGACCCATCGTGCTGATCGGGCCACCCAACATTGGACGCCACGAGCTCCGTCAGCGGCTCATGGAGGACTCGGACAGGTTCGCTGCTGCTGTCCCCCGTCAGTATCTTACCCATCTCTTTATTGCTAATCATTTAATCTTAAAATATCACTAAGACTTTGTTCAACCTTTATTTAGTGAGGTTTGCTCAGAAATCCCCATTGAGACAAGCTCAAACTCTCTATGAACTCCACAGTGGTGAATATGCGGTGTGTGGGACAGAAAAGATCACACAACAAATAAATATAAAAGGATGAACAATTAAAATAAGTCTTTATTCACAAATGAACGTTGTAAGGGATAATACATTCTCTAAGTGCATTCCTAGAGAGCTCCCTGGACAACCCTCTTCATCCAGCACTCCCTCTTATCTGGTCTACCTCCTTATCACAGTGGTTTGATCAGAAATGCGCTTTTATAATTAATGAAATTGTTTATAAACTATAAATTAAATAATAAATACTTATTTATTAGCTGTAAATAATAAATTTCTACTTAAAAGGAGGGACAGTGGGGTTAATCATTAATTCCCACTAATTATTCAGGAAATTATATACGAACTAAACAAAACTCTACTACGATAAGAGAATGTTAGATTTACTTAGTGGAGCTTAAATTCTATATTAAATCCGCATAAAATCTTCATATAAAGTTGTAGGGTAAAAAGTTAATGAAATGGTCTTCACATATAAAAATTTAATGGTATAAACAACGCGTTTCGAAGACGTAGTGTTCTTCCTCAGGCATTACCACCTGTCAGTTGTACCACCGACACTCACTCTTAGTTATTGCCTGAGGAAGGTCACTGCGTGTTCGAAACGCGTTGTTTATACCATTAAATTTTTATATGTGAAGACCATTGCATTAACTTTTTACCATACAATGAGTAAATACCACATAATAAGTGATTGCACTACGTTAGAATCATATAAAGTTTATTTAGATAATTTAAATGTACATAATAACATTAATATTGAAGAAATCTTTTTTTTCTATAGTGGGGATAAAATCTAAATAAAATGTTAACGATTAAAATAAAATTACATCAGCAAAGAAAAGGAGTACCTTTTTTTCTTTTAAACAGAAGAAAACAGAAACTGTGAAGTGAAGAAATATCAAAGCTTTGAATTGGTTGGAGTAAGAAAAAACCTTATGTTAGACAGATAAGAGCTAACAAAGTCCCCAAGAAAATAGAACATTCAAAATTTGTTTTTCTTTTTGCAGAGAGTAAAATGTCGGTGTATTTATATATTATGTATTTATATTATATAGTTATACACTATTTTTCTTTATCGAGGTCTGGTTCAGTCAGACCAGACCAGAGGTTCAATAAAACACCTCTAAGCCAACGTTTCGTCTATTTTGTAGACATTTTCAAGGTTACATCAATACAGAATTAATTACAGTATCATGAAAAAACATATGTTACATTATTTATATGGATATGCATGATTACCTTGATATTTTTTATTGCAAAAAGTTTAAATGACCGTTGTATTCTAATCAACAGGTACTGTAGTTGATGAGAGTACAACGGTATGTAAACATTTTTGTAATAGAAAAATACCAAGGTAATAATGTATATCCATATAAATAATGTATCATATAT
This sequence comes from Hermatobates lingyangjiaoensis, assembly GCA_026182355.1. Lineage (NCBI taxonomy): Eukaryota > Metazoa > Arthropoda > Insecta > Hemiptera > Hermatobatidae > Hermatobates > Hermatobates lingyangjiaoensis. The sequence goes on from JAPFBL010000059.1 coordinate 1,123,965, forward strand.
ATTTTTCATGTTGTAATGAATTCTATATTGATGCAGTCCTGAAGATGTCTACAAATATAGGCGAAACGTTGGCTTAAAGGTGTATTATTGAGAAGTGTTTGACGCTGAAGTAAACTTTGATAAAGAAAAATAGTGTAGAATATATGTGGATGAGATAGAAAAACATTGAGTTATAATTATATAAAAGTTGGAGGGAATTTGGTAGAGCATACCTTAATTAGTTCATATGCAGAAGGAAATAACGGTTGATGAAACCAGAATAATTAAACAAGGTTTATAATTGAAACTGAGGAATTAATTAAACCTTTTTGATATTTCCATTATTTGCAAAGCCCCACATTTCGCAGAGCTCATACATGGAAATTAAAGTTGGATTGTTTGTTTTCCCATCGCCCACACTTCATGTCTTCAGTATTGTACTAAGGGCAGAACTTATTGCTTAAGATTCATTTTTAGTCATTGAAGCCATAAGTAAATGACATTATCGAGCTCAGTCTGCAAAATCAGTCCTAAATTTAGTCCACCTACAGTTTATGTGGCAAGTATTAATGGTTACTTGTCATTGTATGAGCTCTGGACCAATGGCGCCTCTAAGTAACGGCTACGCACCCAAAAGGGATAGTTTTGGTTCTCGGTCAAAAGTACTTCAAAAAGTTTTTTTTTTAATACAATTTATATAAATAAGTTTAATTTAATTTTAAATCATTTGACTAAGTAACGGGATGCATGATTGCATATTAATGAAAGCAGGGACAACAGGACTGTTGTATAAATATACATTGCAAATATAGACCGATTGGAAGGTGTGTTTTTAAGTCTGCTGGTGGTTTTTCTGTTTTGTATGTTCAGTATGTCTACGGTGAAATTAGAGGAGTTTGATACAGCTAATTTATAGGCAGTTTTGAGGAGTTGTGCTAATATGTAGAGAAGTGTCAGGACTCTACACACGGTTCGGCCCGTTAGATTGAGGGCTCGCAGTTTCTTCTGATTTCAGATAGGTTGACAAAATGCTTGAAAGTTCTGACTGCAGACTTACTGTCTCTGTTAACGAGTTTAATGGAGTAGTTATCTGTGATAAGGAAAGGAAATGGAAACAGTATGCAGAGTAGTTACGTCCGTTGACCTGTCAGGACAGGTGGAGGTCTTGCAGTCCCTGATTAACGTAGGTCAGTAGATTGACAGGGAGAATCTGCTTCTCGACTTTCTCTCTCTCTCTCTCTCTCTCTCTCTCTCTCTCTCTCTCTCTCTCTCTCTCTCTCTCTCTCTCTCTCTCTCTACGTCAGTTTGTCTCATGGGAGTTTTTTGTTAAAACTAAAAACTATTTTCTTAATAGAACGATTAAAGAAAGGTTATCTCTGGCCAAGTATTGTGTTATTAAGAATTGCTTAATTGTTTAGGAAAAACACTTTCTTTATTTCTGTTTGTATTTGAAGAATTACCTGATGAGTATTCCCATTATTCTAACCTTCGTACACGTATACTTAGTGGATATTATTATAATAATAGGTAATTTATACAAAATAGAATTTGTACACCTCAATTTTGTTTAATTTTATGTTTGAGTTTGTTATAGTTTTCATTAAGTCAGGTCGAAGGAGCGTTTTCATATTTAGAGTTCTTGGAATGTGTTTCAGATACGAGCAGGACTCGTAAAGATGGGGAGGTCGATGGGCAAGATTACCACTTTATCACCCGAGCTCAGTTCGAAGCAGACATCCTGGCAAGGAAGTTTGTCGAGCATGGTGAATACGAAAGAGCCTACTACGGTACGTCATTGGAGGCGATAAGGGCTGTCGTTAACGCTGGCAAGATATGCGTTCTCAACCTGCACCCGCAGGCTCTTCGAATACTCCGGTCCTCAGACCTCAAGCCCTATGTTGTCTTTGTTGCCCCTCCGTCACTGGAGAAGCTCAGGCAGAAGAAAATTCGCAACAGTGAAGCTTTCAAGGTCAGTAAAAAGATTTCTTATTTAAACATTAAGCTATATTATTTGAATCAACAATCTGGTCAGATTCGAGTTTATGCCCAAAGACACATTTCGAAAATCACTCAAAAGTTCAATTTGTTTAACTATTCCTTGAAGTAAAACTTCATCTAGTGTAAATAGTCCGTGACTTTATATTGATGAGCTTTTCAAAATAATACTTAATTAAGGATTTAATTACATCAGAAGAGAGAAAATCAGAAACAAGTGCGTTCCATCCATTGATTTCACTTTAGAAGTTGAAATAAAATAAACTTAAACAGATCAAATAATAAATAAATAAAAATAATTAAGTTCCCTTTTCTAGATTTATATTTATTTATATTTCTACCGTTATGAGAACAATCTTAAATTAGTTTCCTTAGAACATGTACTATGTCCCTTCTTATGTTCATTTTTTCTCCTCTCATTCTTCTAATGTTAAAAAAGAGGTGCTCAGAAATATGTTCTTATGGGCATTTAAATTACATAGTGAAGAATTCCTCCATGAAGAAATTGAACATATATATCAAATAACCTCATCATTAAAGTATCCTAAAACACTAATTGATAATGGATTGAATTAAACTAAATAATCATTAAAAACTGGAATTGAGAAGGAATCCTTCACGAATAGAAATCTATTAGTTGTGCCCTTTAGTCGACCTCGAAAAGACCTTCCAGTATTATTGAAAAAATTTGATATCTCAGTTATTTCCATCATACTAATATTTAGAGTATATAATACGTATAGTAAATTATTATACAGACTAGTCAATAATTGTGAAAGGAAAGTAAAGGAATGGGTTTATAGGATTCCTTGTGGAGGTTGTGATTCTTCTATGCTGGTCAAACAGGCAAAAGTTTAGTTACTAGGCTAAAGCAACATAAATATTATACTACGAGACAATGCGAGTGAAGTGCTTTCTTTCAACATGTTAATTTAAACAATCATTCCATTAAATGGTAAGATTCCAAGAAATGGATATTTCTCCCTTCTGATGTCGAAAGAAACTTTCAACCAACACAAGTGGTCTTGGTCAGAGTCTCATTTATACTGAAACAAATGATGCAAAAACATTTGGTGCAGTGTTGAGAAGGGAAAGTGAGAAGTTGGGTATTTTAATGGGTGTAAAATGCAGGAAAGGGAGAGGAAATGATCAGTTTTTCAAGTTCAAATCACTCTTTTCACAGCCGATGTTCTGGCTGAAATTGTTCACTTTAAACCTCTAAATGTAATAGATTATTGTTTTCAATATGTGATTTTTTATATTTTCTAAAAATCACATAACATGGGGACACCGACATGTTTCGACTAGTCCCCAGTCATCTAAGGGAAAGAATTGAAAATTTACCAAATCGCATATTATTTAAAACAGAGGACTATTACATGGTTGTTACACGGGTTACAAGGCAATTCCACTGGCTTGCTTGATACGGCTTTTGAGACAGTCTTCTCTTAGGCTATCTGTTATGAAGAGCTTGTGAATAATTCGCTACGAACCCTCTGAATTTTTTTTTTACTGAAATTGTTAAGGCTTTCTCTAGCTATGACCGATTAAGTTTTTTCTCGTCAGATTACTCTGGTTCCATTAATCTGTTATTTTAGGGTTGTGTTTATCTTTGAAATATTTTTTGGGGCCACCTACAGCAAGTTGTCAGAGTTCTCGACAATGGCGTGGTTGCTATCCCAATTGGTGAAGTATTACAGGGTTCGAGGTCCCTGTATATTCAGATGTACTCATACACGAGATTAGAATTCTGTTTTGAATGCTTCACTGGATGGTTGTTTCTCTTATTTCGGCTGTTTATGGTGGAACATGGGTATATTAAAAGTGACGTTATCTTCATCTATCGAATATTTTATATTCTTCTTAATTTATTATATTCTTTAGATACTCTTTAGTATGTTTCCTTTTGTTTTTTGGTCTTCAAAATATTAATTTTCATAGTTCTTATAGTTTGCCTTTTAAATTATATTTCTTTTAGGGTAAATATTGCTTCATAATAGTACTTATTTAGTTGATACTATATCTTACTGAAAGAGTTTCCAAGTTATGTTGTTTTATGTACTCTATGGTCTTTATTATTGGGTTCTTGTGATATAGTAAGTATTTACTATCGTCGTTGAGATAGAATACAATCTTGGATGATTTCTTGTGAATTAACGTGTTGAATATTTTTTCGATCTATTTTGACTTCAAGAGTCACATATTAAATTTTATATGACTGGTATTTCACGATATTTTTTAAGTTTTTGAAATACTGACACACAGTGGAACTCCTATATTTCTGGAATAGTACGTCATATATTCTAGGAAAGGTATCGAAACATTTTCCCTCGCCTCTTCGCTTATATTTAACATTTTTCAAAACTTCATTTTCGTATTTCGAGTGTTGATGAATTATCTTCAATTTGAAACAAAATAATACGCAGTTCCAAAAATATTATTTAACATAAATGGAGAAGTGTGGAAAATTGTCTAGTCCCTTTAAAAGTGTATTTTTTGGAATATTGTTTCCAAACAATATGGTGTACTCTTTAACGAAAAATGTATAAATGAAGGACAGCTTTTCTTTTATATAAATTTAGTAATATATAAAAAGGAGTTCACTGTGCTAATTATGGATTAACTTTCCTTTTTATTTCATCCAAAAAGAAAATATACGAAGTTGACTATAACCATTAATTTTAAATGTTCATATAGGGTTACTAATGTCAATATAACATTACGTAAAAATGTGAATGGTTTTCAGGAAGAAGAACTAAAAGACATAATAGAGAAAGCAAGAGAGATGGAAGACAAGTACGGCCACTACTTTGACATGATAATCAACAACACAGACACAGAGAGGGCCTACCACCAGCTGTTGAATGAAATCAACATCCTCGAGCGGGAGCCGCAGTGGGTGCCCGCCGCCTGGGTCAAGAGTTCCTGAGGACACCAGGTAACTTTAACAGTTGGCATTAGGTGTCATAGCTGGATTAGTCTCTTGAAGTGATTATTTGTTATTTGTTTCAATTGCACTTAATAGTAGGTCGTTTAGTCGTTTTATTCCTGCCAGCTCATAGTAGTAATGAAATTTTCAATGTCTGCATGTAAATTTTTCGAATAACTGCAAGAGAAATGCAGATATCTAATGTTCTCGGGGTCATTTCCTTCCCAAACTATAATAAGAAGAAATGCTCCAACTCCAATCCTAAATAAATGCTTTCGCAGATTATCAAGATCAGTTCTTCATGATTATAAAAACTAAATTCACGGAAAGTTCACGCATAAAATATATCACAAAAAGTCACTATTATATTTCTACTGCTTCGTCATAAAGTAGAAATATAGCAGTAGTGATTTTTTTTGTGATCTCTTTTATGTATCTCATTCTGTGAATTTTATTTATTTAATTTGTGAAATCGTTTTATTTACTTGGTTATATATATCAGACGATTACAAGAAAAGAATGCGTAGAAAGTGCATACAGCTCACTTCAATATTTCGACGTCTTCGTCATAAGGAGAAGGAGAAGAAGAGTTCTGCTCGGCTGGCGAACAGCAACGAGGTCGAAATATTGAAGTGAGATGTATGTTGTTTCTACGTGTTCTTTTCTTGTAATCGTTTGATGTGTTCTCGTAACGAACTGCTTCAGTTTTTTGAATTTTGTATATATATATATATAAAAATTAATAATCAACAATATCTCTTGATATAATATAAAAATTAGACAACCACAATAAACAAATATATATTAGATACAATGCTCTAAGGCCTTTCGTTACAAAATCATCAGAGAGCTAAATGAACTAAACAAAAAATATAATAACAAGTTATTATATTATATTATTTAATACTAACAAACGTACCCGTCTTTGACGGAATCAAAAATTCTATTATACTTGGTATTCCAAAATACCATGGAATACCATACCAATTATAGTATTATACTAATACTCTAATTGGAAATTATAGAATAATAGAAAAATCATTATTAGTACAGTGTTAAACAAATGGCTCTGTGTACACCATAGCTAATGAGCTGTCTGTCCTTCAGGTTCATGGAAGAACAAACAAATGGAACCTCTGAATCTTGAGCAAGTAAACTACAGTTGACCATGTAAGAAAAACTTGGTCTCGCTAACTTGAATTCCTGCGTTAGATAAAGTTTCCCCTTGCGACTTAGTTAACGTCAATGCTAAATAGACTCTGAAAGGACTTTGCAATCGCTTCAACAGAAATAAATAGTGGCTCGGAATCAATGGTATGGGTGGTATACACACAGACTCCCCAATACCACACCCAGTTATGATGTCCGCCTCTATGGCATATCTGTGCAGAGCACGAAGTCAGAGTCGTGTCCCGTTAACAGTTTTCGGGCACTCACGTTTCGTGACATTAAATTTGTTACTGCTACTAAATTGCAGCATGATTGGTGCTCCTACTTGAAGTTTTTAGTCATGAGCAGGCAGTCCAGGAGAAATAAATTCAGAGTCAAGACTCTCTTTACTGACTTGTAAGTTCCTTCCTCGGTATGTTATAGCGTAAGAACTTGTTTGTTGATTTTTCCTGCCTGTTCATATTAAGAACTGAGAATTGCTCGTTTACAAAACTATTTATTGTTAATATATAGTACATCTTCAACTCTGGGAAACACCTTTTCAATGATGTCTAATACGCAATATATTCGTATGCTCTAATAAAATTAAAATCAACTAACAATACCACCTACTTGCCATACCTGTGTATTTTCAAAACAAACTTGTCTGTGAAATTAGGAAAATACAGCTTAAAGCCCCATAACTTTGCTTCCGTACTGAATTATCAATCTATTTAGAGTCTATATTTTAAGTTAGGCATACACAAATCTACTGTCAAAGTTTCAGCTTGCTATGTTTGATAGTGGCTGAGTTTACTTGTGACAAACGTTTTTCCTTTAAACGTCCATAACTTCACTTCTACGTTGAATTTCGAATCAATTCAGAGCCTATATTTTAAGTTAGACATACACAAATCTACTGTAAAAGTTTCAACTTAATATGTCTTATGGTGGCTGAGTTTACTTGTGAGAAAATTTTGCGGACAAACCGACAGAAATTTGTCTAAGGGTGGATTCGGTTTCTCCAATGTATGAAACGTAAAGAAAACTTGAAATGAGTTAGTTCTAAGCAATGTACAGACAAAGTCATTATTTTATTTATATAGATTATTATATAATGTTATATTATATAATAACAAGTTATTATATTTTTTGTTTAGTTCATTTAGCTCTCTGATGATGTTGTAACGAAAGGCCTTAGAGCATTGTGTCTAATATATATTTGTTTATTGTGGTTGTTTAATTCGTGTATATATATATGTGTGCTTGGTGTCCCTATCTCAACTCTCCTGATGACGTTTCAACCGAAAATTAGAGACAGTAAGTGTGTTTGTTCCTTAGTTCTGTGTTTGTGATTAATCGAGAAACGTTTGTTGTCCTTTTGGATCGTTTTCCTGTTTACAATATATATATATATATATATATATATATATATATATATATATATATATATATATATATCAATGATCAAATGGGGAAACAAGACTAAGTCTTTAAACCGTAACAAGCGGTCTTCGTCAGAGTCAAAAACACTTAGTCTTGTTTTCCCATTTCATATTGTGGTTTGATCATTGATTGTTATTTCAGGTGTTATGTGAAATCTTTATATATTTCACATAAGAAATAAGAAATAAGCTTTTAAGAAATAAGAAAAACATTTGAAACTGTGGGAGAAATCTGAATGAATGTTTATTTCAGGAAGCCCTGTGGACGCCGAGTGTACATAGGCCAGTGTAAATACTGGAGCGGCTGGCAGGACATCTTGCATCCTCTTCATCGCATCTACGACAATAACAAATCACCCATCGCCTCGCCTTGCGGTACAGCTCGTGCACTCATACTCCTCTCCACAACAACCGTGTCACCCTCTCACCAGTCGATGACTCATCAAACCTTCTAGCCAGCAGTTCATTTATTAATTATCTTCCAAGCAGATTGGCAAACAACTTCCTTCCCATTACGTTTCTTTAATCTTACTTAAAGAAAATCTAAAGTTTACTGTAAATGCATGTCTGTTTTATTAAAAACAATGTAAGAACCTTGTACATATATATATATATATATAATCATTATCTATCACATTCACATAAATTAGAAAAAAAATTGATGGTTTGAACCCCCATAAGAGATAAAATTTTAAAACTGCTATAACCTATAATTAAAAGATTATATTTTCTTATCTAATTCCTCTTATCTACGACGGTTATCCATTTATGATTAATAATAATCAGATTGAAAAACCTGTATGAGTGTATTAAATATCTTCTTTTGAAAATATAAAAAAAGGCAAACTTTAAATAAAAAGAAAGAAAAAAGTCTATGATTTTTAACTTTTCAGTTCTAGTCATAGTTCAAATAAAAATGATTAATTAATTTCAGATGATAATTTGAAAGTACGGTTCCTTGCATTTATATTTATTAATGAATGTAATTAATGTAATTGCATTAATTAATTAAAACATGGATGAAATTCTTCAAAAATTCTTAGACATAATATTCATAATTTTGAATATAAAAGAAAATATAAATTTTTTTCAATGTTCGAAAAATTTTTACTCACTATTAAAAAAAAAAGTGGTTTTCTTCTGAAACAATTAATGGGTGAACAAACTGTACAATCTTAAATGTTTGAAAGTTCACTCTGCTTTGAAGGACTATGCTGTGTTGGCCTCCTGGTGGAGTTATAAAGGCTTTGGCCAATGTTTAGCCAAAGTTCTCCGTCGCCTTTTGGCCATCATACTTCTATTCTTGTAAAAGGTCTTCCTGTTTTTCCACTCCACTGTAATAAATATAATTCTGTTTTAATTGTTTATTCATTTTTACCATATAATTGCTCATTCATTCATTTTAACATGTGTCTCTGTTTAGTAGTAAAATGTAAAAAAAAAAAAGGAAAAAAGGAAAAAAAAAATATATTGCGTTGGAATATTGTATAAAGATATTTGTTGTTTATTTTATAGAATCGATGGTAGTGTAAAGTGTTAACTAATGGTGCAATTATCATTTATTGATAACGATTATTGGTTTGATATTGGTTTTGTGTTTTTCATTGTTATATAGAGATTAATTAAAAAATATATATATTATAAATATATGCATATAATAGATTAGTGAAGTACTGTTTAAAACATTTAATTGCCGAGGCTGGTTTACAGCTAATGAATAGAACTCTGAGCCCACTGCGTAATCAATCAGTATATCTGGAGTGCGATAGACTTGTTTGTAGCATCGAGAGAAACTTAGCCGACAAGCCTACACGTCTTACGTGCCAATCGAAGAGATATATAATTTTATAAATTGAACAAAACTATGTCCGCGTGTGTCCATATATATTTATAATTTTTATAAATTCAAAAAAAAAACAAACTATCCTTCCCAATTGTCCATTTAATTGTGTAACTCAGTGATTTCTTACATTATATTATTTATAAATTCTGTTTACTGGTGTACCTTATAAAATATTTTAGACTAAAGCATTTTGAATCTACTGTGCCAATAATTTGAGCATTTATTTCTAATTGACCAAACTTTTTTACGACAAAATCATTGTCAGTTAGGTTAAAAGGATGCCATAGTTTATGTTTGTATTTATTATCGTAAAAAAAACATTTTAGTGTTACTAAGAGTTTATATAAAATGTAAATATGCAAATGTATTTTTGATTTATTAACAGTTATTTATAAATATTGTTTATGATGATTATCGCAATGTGAATATATAAATTAACTAATAAAGATAACTTGATTTACAAAGTAACTTGTTTTATTAATGACTTTAACTTGAGTAACAAAAGGTCAAACAAAGTCTTCTTTGTTTGGATAAAAAATAGCGCAAGAACTTCTCTCGTAATAAAGTATCAAACTTAATTCACTCATGAATTAAGGAAAATTCTGGTCCGCACCTTCGATTTCAATAAGGGAATAAAAGTTATATAGTGTTAAATTAATGCCAATTTATTGCTCTTGAGAAGCAAATTATTATTGCTCTTTCAAAATAAAAAAAAAATCAAATTTTGGAATATTCCCTTATAACTCTTCACTTTCCACTTCTCACATTTCCTTTCCACCATACTCACACGAATACTATGAAAAAAGAAAGAATTATGATATTAAGCAAGCTGAGTATATTATGCTATGTTAGCTGAGTAGGACACGAATGCTATGAAAATGAATAACTTTATCAAATTTAGCAATCTTATCGTATTTGTCTTGTTTTTACTATTTTAACACGACAGCTATGAAAATAAAAGAAATCAACAAATTCAGCAAACCCACCATTTACACACTTCGATACTCACTCACTCACACGAATACTATGAAAATGGAAAAATTTATCATATTAAGCAAACTTACCATATTCGTCATCACTTTCTGACTATTCTCATGCAACTTCTATGAAAATAAAAATAATATAATATTTACGAATTCTTTCAAAATATAAAAAAAAAAATCAAATTTTTAGAATATTCCCTTATAACTCTTCACTTTCCACTTCTCACACTTCCTTTCCACTACTCTCACACGAATAGTATGAAAAAAGAAAACATTATCATATTAAGCAAGCTGAGCATATTAGTCATACCTTTGACTATCCTCAAGCAACTTTTATGAAAATACATAAAAATATAGAATATGACTGTATTTCTCTTCACTTTTCGACTATTCTCACACTAATACTGTGAAAATGAAAAAAATTGTAAAATTTAGCAAACATATCGCATATGCCTTATCGTTTTGACCATTCTAACATTACTATCAAAATTAAAAAAAAAAACAAATTCAGCAAACTTAACCATTTAGTCATCATTTTTTGACTATTCTCAAGTTCATTCATTCATTATTCATTTGACTATTCAATAAAAAAATATAATATTTTGAAAATTTATTGCATTACTCTTCACATTTCGACTATTATCAAACGAATGCTATGAAAATTAATAACTTTATCAAATTTAGCAATCTTGTCGTATTTGTTTGTCGTATTGACTAATCTAATAAGACTTCTATGCAAATATAAAAAAAATATAATATTTAGAAAATTTACTGCATTACTCTTCACACTTCGACTATTCTCAAACGAATATTATGAAAATGAATAACTTTATCAAATTAAGCAATCTTGTTGTATTTGTTTGTCGTATTGACTAATCTAATAAGACTTCTATGCAAATTACAAAAAATATATTTTGAAAATTTACTGCATTACTCTTCACTCTTCGACTTTTCTCAACCGAATATTATGAAAATGAATAACTTTGTCAAATTTATCAATCTTATCGTATTTGTCTTGTCGTTTTTACTATTCTAACACGACTACTATAAAAATAAAAAAAATCAACAAATCAGCAAACCTACATTTACACGCTTCCACTACACTCACGAATACTATGAAAATGGAAAAATTTATAATATTAAGCAAACTTACCATATTAGTCATCACTTACTGACTATTCTTATACAACTTCTATGAAAAAAAAATATAATATTTACGAATCCTATAAGATAATAAAAAATTCAGTTTTTTTTTTAAATTTCTCAGTTTCATATACACTACATCTCAAGTCAACATTGACTTACTCTAAAATTGTGGTAATGGAATTTTTGTAATAATTCTCCAAATATTCAGACATTTTATCACAGCACTGTTAATGAAAAGCTATGAAAAATGATTGTTTTTAAACATTTCTCAATTTCATTTATACTACTTCCAGGTCAGAATAAAGCAACACTAATATTGTGTAAATAGAATTTTTGTAATAATTCACGAAATATTCAGACATTACCCTCATTTCTCACAGCATAGGTAATGAATTGCTACGAAAAATTATTCTTTTTTTAAAAATTCTTCTTTTTCATATACTCTAACTCTCAGGATAGAATAGAGATACAATAATATTGTGAAAATTGAATTTTTCTATCCAATCCCCAAATATTCAGACATTACCCTCATTTCCCACAGCCTTGTTCCTGACATGCTAAGAAAAAAAATTTTTTTTTAAAACTTCTCACTTTCACGTACACTACATCTCAAGTCAACATTGAGTTACTCTAAAATTGTGGTAATGGAATTTTTGTAATAATTCTTCAAATATTCAGACATTTTATCACAGCATTGTTAATGAACTACTATGAAAAATGATTTTTTTTAAACATTTCTCAATTTCATTTATACTACTTCCCAGGTCAGAATAAAGCAACACTAATATTGTAAATGGCATTTTTTGTAATAATTCTAGAAATATTCAGAAAGTATTCTCAGTTCTCACTGCTCTTAATGAAATGCTATGAAAGCTAAATTTTTTAAAAATTTCTCAATTTTATATACACTACTACTCAGGTCAACATGGAGAAACTGTAATATTGTGTAAATGGAATTCTTGTATAGTTCACCAAAAATTCAGACATAAACCGCTTTTCTCAAAGCATTCTTAATGAAATGGTATGAAAACTGATTTTTTTTAAAAATTCCTCCATTTCATATACTCTACATCTCAGGTCAGTATAGACTTACTCTAATATTGTGGTTATGGAATTTTCATAATAATTCTCCAAATTTTCACACATTTCTTACAGCATTGTTAATGAAATGACATGAAATTTTTTTTTTTTAATAAATCCTCAATTTCATGTATTTTACTTCACAGGACAGAAAGGAGCAACACTAATATTGTGTAAATTGAATTTTTATATTAATTCTTCAAATATGCAGACATTACCCTCATTTCTCAGAGCATAGGTAATGAATTGCTACGAAAAATGATTCTTTTTTTAATAATTTTTCAATTTCATATCCTCTACCTCTCAGGATAGAATAGAGATACACATATATTGTGAAAATGGATATTTTCTATCAAATCCCCAAATATTCAGACATTATTTTCATTTCTCACAGCATTGTTCCTGACATGCTATGAAAAACTTTTTTTTTAAAACTTCTCACTTTCACGTACACTACATCTCAAGTCAACATTGAGTTACTCTAAAATTGTGGTAATGAAATTTTTGTAATAATTCTTCAAATATTCAGACATTTTATCACAGCATTGTTAATGAACTACTATGAAAAATGATTTTTTTTAAACATTTCTCAATTTCATTTATACTACTTCCCAGGTCAGAATAAAGCAACACTATTTTGTGTAAATGGATTTTTTTAATTATTTTATAAATATTCAGAAAGTATTCTCATTTCTCATAGCTCTGTTAATAAAATGCTATGAAAACTGATTTTTTTAAAAATTTCTCAATTTCATATACACTACTTCTCAGGTCAACATGGAGAAAATGTAATATTGTGTAAATGGAATTTTTGTATAATTCACCAAATATTCAGACATAAACCTCATTTCTCACAGCATGCTTCATGAAATGGTATGAAAACTGATTTTTTTTAAAAATTCCTCCTTTTCATACACTCTACATCTCAGGTCAGTATAGATTTACTCTAATATTGTGGTTATGGAATGAAATGGTATGAAAACTGATTATTTTTAAAAATTTCTTCCTTTTCATACACTCTACAACTAGGTTAGTATAGAGTTACTCTAATATTGTGGTTATGGAATTTTCATAATAATTCTCCAAATATTCACACATTTCTTACATCATTGTTAATGAAATGCCATGACATTTTTTTTTTAAAAATTCCTCAATTTCATGTATTCTACTTCACAGGACAGAAAGGAGCAACACTAATATTGTGAAAATGGAATTTTTCTATCAAATCCCGAAATATTCAGACATTAACCTCATTTCTCACAGCATTGTTCTTGACATGCTATGAAAAAAAATTTTTTTTTTAAAACTTCTCATTTTCATATACACTACATCTCAAGTCAACATTGACTTACTCTAAAATTGTGGTAATGGAATTTCTGTAATAATTCTTCAAATATTCAGACATTTTATCACAGCATTGATAATGAAATACTATGAAAAATGATTTTTTTTAAACATTTCTCAATTTCATTTATACTACTTCCCAGGTCAGAATAAAGCAACACTAATATTGTAAATGGAATTTTTTGTAATAATTCTAGAAATATTCAGACAGTATTCTCATTTCTCATAGCACTGTTAATGAAATGCTATGAAAACTGATTTTTTTTAAAAATTCCTCCTTTTCATATACTCTACATCTCAGGTCAGTATAGACTTACTCTAATATTGTGGTTATGGAATTTTCATAATAATTCTCCAAATTTTCACACATTTCTTATAGCATTGTTAATGAAATGACATGAAATTTTTTTTTTAAAATTCCTCAATTTCATGTATTTTACTTCACAGGACAGAAAGGAGCAAAACTAATATTGTGTAAATTGAATTTTTGTATTAATTCTTCAAATATTCAGACATTACCCTCATTTCTCACAGCATAGGTAATGAATTGCTACGAAAAATGATTCTTTTTTTAAAAATTGTTCAATTTGATCAACTCTACCTCTCAGGATAGAGTAGAGATACACTAATATTGTGAAAATGGAATTTTTCTATCAAATCCCCAAATATTCAGACATTACCCTCATTTCTCACAGCCTTGTTCCTGACGTGCTATGAAATTTTTTTTTTTTTTTAAACTTCTCACTTTCATATACACTATATCTCAAGTCAACATTGAGTTACTCTAAAATTGTGGTAATGGAATTTTTGTAATAATTCTTCAAATATTCAAACATTTTATCACAGCATTGATAATGAAATACTATGAAAAATGATTTTTTTTAAACATTTCTCAATTTCATTTATACTACTTCCCAGGTCAGAATAAAGCAACACTATTTTGTGTAAATGGATTTTTTTAATTATTCTATAAATATTCAGAAAGTATTCTCATTTCTCATAGCTCTGTTAATAAAATGCTATGAAAACTGATTTTTTTAAAAATTTCTCAATTTCATATACACTACTTCTCAGGTCAACATGGAGAAAATGTAATATTGTGTAAATGGAATTCTTGTATAATTCATCAAATATTCAGACATAAACCTCTTTTCTTACAGCATTGTTAATAAAAGTCTATGAATAATTTTTTTTTTTTAAAAATCCTCATTTTTTTATGAACTACATCTCAGGTCAGCAAAGGGTTACAGTAATATTGTGAATTTGGAATTTTTGTAATAATTCTCTAAATATTCAGACATTAATCTCATTTCACAAAGCATTGTTAATGATAAAAATTCCATATCTACAATATTTGAGTAACCCTAAGGTGACCTGAGATGTATAGTATATGAAATTGAAGAATTTTCAAAACAATTAGAATTCATAGCATTTAATTAACAATGTGGTGAGAAATGAGGGTAATGTCTGAATATTTCTAGAATTATTACAAAAATTCCTTTTAAACAAAGTGTTTAAATTCCCTTTATTATGACCTGGGATGTAGTGTGTATGAAATTGAGAAATGTTTAAAAATAATAATAATTTTTTTAGCATTTGAGTTACAATGCTGTGATAAAATGTAAGTATATTTGGAGAATTATTACAAAAATTATATTTCCACAATTTTATTGTATCTGAATGCTCACCTGAGATCTAGTATATATGAAATTGCGGAATTTTTGAGAAAATCAGTTTTCATAGCGTTTCATTAACAATGCTGTGATAAAATGTCTGAATACTCGTATTTGGAGAATTATTACAAAAATTCCATTACCACAATTTTAGAGTAACTGAATGCTCACCTGAGATGTGGTGTATGAAATTGAGGAAAATTGAGGAATAATTCTGGAAATATTCAGACATTACCTTCATTTCTCACCATATTGTTAATGAAAGGCTATGAAAACTGTTTTTTTTAAAAATTCTTCAATTTCATATCCTCTACATCTCAGGTCAGCATAGAGTTACTCTAATATTGTGGATATGGAATTTTTGTATTAATTCTTCAAATATTCAGACATTACCCTCATTTCTCACAGCATAGTTAATGAAATGCTATGAAAAATTATTTTTTTTTAAAAAATTTTTCAATTTCATATACTTTACCTCTCAGGTTAGAATAGAGAAACACTAATTTAAAAAATTGATTTAAAGTTTTAAAAATATGTTTGACTGAATTCTGTTAAAGGATTTTCTAAGTAAATGTTAACACATCCAACGCGGACAGGTAGGTATATACCATTGTTATATCGCCTCTTCCAGTTATCAAAATTTTTTGAAATTTTTCTTTAAAGTATAAATTTTTGGAAAACGGTGCATACAAACTTTAATATTTAATAGCCAATAGCTTAGCGAAGAAAAATACTTTTCTGATTTCACAGTATGTATTATAATGAACCTTTCGAATGAAGGAATTAAGCCTAAAATTTATACCGATTGTCATATTACAAGAA
The DNA here is from genome assembly GCA_026182355.1 of Hermatobates lingyangjiaoensis. NCBI lineage: Eukaryota > Metazoa > Arthropoda > Insecta > Hemiptera > Hermatobatidae > Hermatobates > Hermatobates lingyangjiaoensis. The sequence goes on from JAPFBL010000059.1 coordinate 1,140,353, forward strand.
GCAAATTTTGTGTTACATTTAATTATGAAAATTTAAACAGCGTGAACACTACCGTGTTCACAATCTTTTAGATTTAATGTAAAGATTAATATTTTACATGTCTTTTTTTAATACTCTCCTTTTCTGCTTTTGTAAAATTTTCTTTGCTCTCTTAATATATCAGTTGAAAACTGATCAGAAATTTTCTATTCTTAGATTTAACAGCTAGTAGTAAAGGAGAAAAAAAAGTCAAAATTAGATTCACATAACGGCAATAAAGTGACTTTCCCATGATGCACTAATAGCCCAAAAAAATTACATGAACAATACCAATTCATTATAAGAGGTATAGTTTGATAAATTATCAATTTGATCTTTCAAACTATTTGACCTGTAGTGTGCCCAAATTGTTTTTGGGAACACACCATCGACTCAGAGACGTCAAAAAAGTCACAAATGGAACACAGAGGACTTCAAAACGTGTAAATCTGTTGAAATGTTCATGTCACTGTGCATTCGGTGTTTACAGTAAAATAAAAATGTTACATAAAAGTAATAAGAGAACAAGCCAATCTTAACTGAATCTTTATTATGGATATCATTTTTTGTTTGAGTAACATTTTTCATAGGTTTTAACTGGAGAATTCTTATTTAATTGATACTATAAGTTTTTTTTCAAGATTGAAGTTTTGAATGAAGTAATTTTTCATATGATAAAAACTATCCAAGGATACAAATAATACAATATTGCTATAAAACTTTATTTAGGTGAAAAATACAGGTAAAAAATAAAAAAAACCGCTGATTTAAATTGAAAATAAAACCGAATTTGAATTAATCACTATCTATCTACACGCTTACAACCACAAATATCACAAATTACAATGTTTGTGTCTAACAATCAACATTTCCGTTTAATTACAATGAAATATTTAATTGATTAATACATTATTTCATTATATTAAATTAAATATTTTTGTATTTTTTTTTTAAATAATAATATAAGAAGAAAAACTAAAAACAATCAGAAATAGTTGTGTTAATAACAATAATTGTTAAAATATAACGCTTAAAATTATTGGTAAACTGGAATGCATTCGAAAATGAGGAAGGTTACATACGAGTATGATTGGTTATATTAATGATGAAATGATAATGTTAGAGAGAAGGAGGTCATGGATTTTTTTTTTCAAACGTCATTTACAAGTAAGAAGCAATCACCATAGGTCTTTGAAGAATGTTTGTAATTCTTCTTAATTACTTGTGAAAAGAAAAAAAAACACCCATAAAGTTGACCAGATTTTTGAGACCTTGACATTTCTAATTTAACACATTCATTGTTTCTTTTTTTTTGCTTTCTATTTGACATTTATAAACCAGTCAGACTGGAATGTAATTAACTTTTTAAAAAATATTTTTTTACGATATTTTCTTAACCTAAGAAACGGTTTGACTGTAGCGCTCTAGCTTATTGTGCGAATGCCTGCCTCACAGGCAGAGGTTCATCATAAATGCCTTGAAGTCTCTTATTCTCTGGATCAAATGGACTCTGTAAATGGACAGTTGCTTCATATCGTTTTCCCATGACTTCAAGCTCATAGCCTCCACTAGTTAAAAATTCCTTTGTTAAATTTTCTCCCTCAGGATGCCTAATGTACCTAAAGCAAAACAAAAATTATTGTAAACAATTGTAGTTTTTTTTTTTGATAAATTCAATTTTAAAAAAAAAATATGTTAAAAGTTAAGAAACATATACTCGTATATTACCGAGGAAATAAAAAAAGTTCTGAAATGAAATTGAAGAAACTTCAAGTTGGATCAAGAGAAAGTCCTATCAATTTACAAAACTCAAATAATGTGAATAATTTTTAATTTAAAAGTGTATTAACTTGGATAAGTTTCCAAACCTACGGAAGTTACAAACTTTTTTCCCTTACTATCAATTTTAATTTTTTTTTTTTTATCCACGAGATACCGTGCTGAAATTAATATTTTTGACTTATCTTCTTTATTACTTTATACATTTCTGTATGTATTAATTGACCCATAAAAACTTGCCAGTTGATCAATTCTGTCAATTTTAAAATAAGGTATTGTTTTCTTGACCACAATTTACTAATAAACACTTTTTCTTCTTCTTGGAGTTTCGTCAGGGTTAATATACGAAATCACCTTTTCGTCTTTATTTTAAGACATCCTCAGGGCTATAAACTAACAAAAAACAATGGACATTTGTCATATCTACTTTACAGTCATCATAACAAATTCAAAAAACTTACTTTTTTGTTATGATGATTGTAAAGTAAATATGACAAATGTCCATTGTTTTTTATAGTTTATAGCCCTGAGGATGTCTTAAAATAAAGACGAAACGTTGGAGAAAAGGTGATTCCGTATATTAACCCTGACCAAACTCCAAGAAGAAGAAAAAAATTTTAAAATAATATATCTATCAGAATATAATATTACTCTTTGTAATAAATTCCCTTAAAAAGGGAATTCACTTTTTGCATAAGAACAAATACGTATGTTCTCTATTTATAAACGAGTACACATCTTTTCTAATTTTTAATAATTTTCTAATTTTTTAATTAAACAAATTATATTTCTTATGACTTGTTCCCCTTTTGTTCATCATTTTATTAATTTGAACTTTTTCCTATCAATCTCATTTGATTTATCTGAACTGATTCATAAGGATTTTTTATTTAACAAAACCTTTAGAGGAAGTCATCATTTACAGTGACATTATTTAAAAAAAAAAATTATATTTTATTGTAACCCAAAGTGGGTTTTGCTCATCTTAAGAAAATTCCACTTGGATGGTCTGAGAGCTATAATTAGAATTCATACCTCAATGGCATATCTAAGGTTTTTTTTCCTGTTTTATTAAAACAAATTCCTTTTATACTAACCCCTGACCAACTCCGCAACCAAGAGAAAAGCCATATTCTCCTCTTCTGAGGTAGCCCACCAACACTCCTTCCCTCCAGATAGTCTCCATTCCGTATATAGGAACATTACTGAAACAGGAATAACCAAAATCACTATTTTTTAAGAAAAAACTGTAAATTTAATATATATATATAAGAAATTTCACAATAAACACGTGAACAACAATCAACGACCAAACCACAAGAAGAAATTTGGTTTGTCATAATTGTTTGTTTGGACGTTGATATATATATATATATATATATAAAATAAATTCAAAACGAAGGAAACACACAGAAAGACACAGACACAACTCACATCAATATTTCGATCATCGTCGTCATCAGGAGGTGTGAAGAGCGAAGAGCCCCGCAGGAAGGCAGGGCGGCGACTGACTGTAGTCGTAGTCGCCGCCCTGCCTTCCTGCAGGGCTCTTCGCTCTTCACACCTCCTGATGACGACGATGGTCGAAATATTGATGTGAGTTATGTCTGTGTCTTTCTGTGTGTTTCCTTCGTTTTATTTAAAACTTATTTATTTATTTACTTAAAATTTATTTTATTTAAAAAAAGTCGCTGGACCGTTTCTTTTAATTGTATATATATATATATATATATATATATATATATAAAAAGATTTCACATAAACACGTGAAACAACAATCAATGATCAAACCACAATAAGAAATGGGAAAACAAGACTAAGATCTTTCAACCGTAACAAGCGGTCTTCGTCCAGTTGGGTTTTTGACTCTGACGAAGACCGCTTGTTACGGTTGAAAGATCTTAGTCTTGTTTTCCCATTTCTTATTGTGGTTTGATCATTGATATATATATATATATACTTAAAATAAACTGTGACACATAGACTGAAATATAACAAAGACGTACGGTCGAAATATTGAAAAGTGAGTCTTTGTTATGTTTCAGTCTATGTGTCACAGTCTATGTGTTTATTTTCAGTGTTATCTGTCATGCCGGACCGTTTTTCGTTAATCATGATATATATATATATATATATATATATATATATATATATATATATAAATATTTCACATAAACACGTGAAATAACAATCAATGATCAAACCACAATATGAAATGGGAAAACAAGACTAAGATCTTTCAAGCGTAACAAGCGGTCTTCGTCAGAGTCAAAAACCCAACCGACCCTCAGTTGGGTTTTTGAATCTGACGAAGATTGCTTGTTACGCTTGAAAGATCTTAGTCTTGTTTTCCCATTTCATATTGTGGTTTGATCATATGTAGACAAATCGATGGTTGCCAGAGGGATTTGCTCTTAGCGAGCTTTTTGACAACCTCTATTTGGAAAGCGTAGAGAGAAAACTCTTCATTAAAATAGAAAAACCGGCTATGTATGCAAGTTATATGGATGACATTTTTTTCTTGGCATAGGATGACGAACAAGTTTCTGTTCTCAGAAGAAAAATTCAGAAACAACAGAACTAACAACAGAACACAGCCACCAATGACAACTGCCTTTTCTTCATATCATCACGAAGGAAACCCCTACCAGTTTCAGTACAACAGTTTACAGGAAACCCACGAACCCCGATCTAAAAAAGTGAAATCCAGGATATCCAGAGTAATAACGAAGAGCTATAACTGACGCTTATGAAAAAAGAGCTTTCACACACTACAGCGCAAGGAGCTCCCTTAGTCAAGAAGTTAGAAAAGTCAACACAAATACTTATTAACAATGGGTACTCCGATCAGGAAGCTTAGAACATATTAACAAATACTTGACCCAATGGTATGGCAAGTTGATTAACTGTAAGTAATCCCGGATAAACAATAGACCTCTACTATAGAGCATATGTGCATAATCTGTACAAACCAGATGAACGTGTTCTAAAAAAAGATCATTCACACTGTTTTCCCAATAAATGGAACAGATAGACTCCGACTTAGAATATACTAACAGAGCAAAAAGACACAAAGCCTTCTACTTCAAAACTACCGCCACACGGATGTTTCCATCCTGAAAAACAGTTTCCTTGTGTACCAATACATGTAATACCGGGTTCTGTAAAGCCCGGTTAACAAATAATAGCGGCTACCAGATTATCAAGTCATCTCACCTTACAGTTTACAGCAAGTACCCCGAAAAACCATACAATACAGGCACATAACACAACATTAACGAGGGAAATGTTAAGACAAATGAAAAATAGTTTTAAGAACAGAAAATAATACTAGCCGTCTTCAGATCCGAGAGGATCAACTGTCATATTACAGTTAAAAATCTGTTTAAAAAGAGTACGACACAAAAAAAAATAAATCAATTACGACCTTAATAACTCACTTTAGTATAAAATTTCAGATTTTTTGTTAGCTTTTTATTATTTTCTATTTTTACCGCCTCAGAGTGTTGCTCGTGGTGAACCCTCCACCTTGCTATGCCACTCTCTTAAATCTTTTAGGTAAGGTTTACCGTTCTTTCTGTAAGCATAGTACTCACTCATTCTTAGTGTGACGTACACCAGCCTCTTCTTGATATCCTAATCTTTGCATTCAACTTATATATTGTTGAATGCCTTTATAAATCACAGGCATTGATTCAACCCTCCATAGACATCCAGGCCAAAAATATATGCATAATACCTAGTTACGAAAACTTTGACAGTTCTTATAAACTCAGTAAGCCCAAATTGGTAGAGCCCAGGCAAGGTTGATAACAACTAGTAACCTTCCACTTGTGTTTTTCAATACTGTTACCATATTCATTTATACTTTTAGTTTAATTTAATTACTCTTTGCAGCAAGTTTGGAAACATTCTAGCAAATTGTATTTCTAAAACATATGCCAACGTTCTTCAAATGTGTCAATCAAAATTTAGCCCTGAAGTTGTCCACAAATATAGAGGAAACGTTGGATTAAAGGTGTTTACTCTTTTACGCTGGACCAATCTTCGATAAAGAAAGAAAAATATAGAATGATTTGAATAATAGTATTATTTGATACGTTATTTCTTCAACAACCATTCGTTCAGATTTCATCGTAAGTTGTTTTCAATGAATTTCACGAAGACTGCCAATATTATTTTGCAGTATTTGTAACACTTCTATGTCTAACAAGTATAAGAGTTTGAAGTTTACCCAGTGGCGTAGCAACTATTTTTGCCGCCCGGGGTGGTCGTAGATTTGCCCCCCTCCCCACCCCCTCTTACCTTTGATAATCTATTAACATTCAAAACTCCAAAACATCCTGTAAATATTTATTTTCATGGAATTAAAATCAATGATGTAATTTTAGACTGCTGTTGTTGGTTCCAGACTTTCATCTAATTACAGTACTCGCATTAACGACCAACGAATATATCCGCGTACTATAGTGCACGTTGTAACTAGCAGTTCCAGACCAGAGGCCTTCTACTGCTTGATAACTGTGCTACTATAACTTGGAATGTCAGTAATTCATGTCAGATATTAAGTTCGTCTGTACAGTAATGATGTCGTATTCGCGGACATGTGGTCTTGTTAGTCATGGTTTTCTCGCATACATTTACAGTAGTCACAAAAGAAAACCAAAGACTTTTCAAAACAAGAACGAATAATTTAAATCATAAAAAAATTGTTAAATTAAATTAATTTAATAAATTATATAATAAAATAAATATAATATAATATATATATTTAATAAATATAATAATATTTATATTAATAAATATAAATAAAATAAATATAATAAATTTTCAACCACATTAAAAAAAAACTAATTTTGAACATTTTTAAATATTTCTTTTTAATTTGTAAATATTACAGTTGAAAATTTGTTTCAAAAGAATATCACACCAAAAAAACATAACTCAATTATGACCTTTGAAACTCATTTTGGTATATAATTTCAATGTTTTTTGTTAGCTTTTTATAATTTTAATTGTTTTTTATTCCCCCTCCCGTTTTTTACGTACCCCCCCCCCCCTGCTATGATACTAGGTTTGCCTCTCTTTCTATAAGCATAGTACTCACTCATTCTTCAGCGTGACGTAGACCAGTCTCTTATTGATACCCTGTTCTTTCGCCTTCAGAACAGCCTCCTTTCCAAGGTATTCTCCCTCTGATCTGCAACTGAATCCAAGCCCTGCCTCCAGAGGGTTATCGTCTACTCTAACGTCGGAGTTCCAAAGCCTGATACCTGTACAAACAATCTTTATTAAACAATGATTCATTCGTGTTTTAAAACACCAAAATATAGATACTATTAGATACAATAGATATCTACCAATAGATAGATAGGTTGGTTTCAGAATCGTGAAAAGATTTTGACGAAAACTATTAATAATATTTATAGACAAATAAAACGGAGTATGATAAGTAAAAAAAAATAAAAACCTAAATTTTAATTTGAGTTAATAAAAGTTAAATTTCAGAAAAGGAAAATAAATGTATGTCTTATAAACAATACTTTTGGTATCAAAATATGTGCTTTGTAATATTTTATATTACAAATATTATATTTGCTTTACTAATATTGACTCATATTAGTTATATATAATAGGGTTACCTGCCGTTGTGTCTACAATGTGCTTGGTCTCCCCTCTCTCTGTTCTTCTGCAAAGGGATTGCCCGAAACTTTGAAGTGTGTTTCTTTACTCTGTGTGTTACTGTTCTTCAGTTTTGAACTCGTTTACTAATATTGATTAATGTAGATAAAGAAACATAGAGAAATTAAAAATTCACAGGAGACATAAGAGAGGGAAACGAAGCACACTGTTACAGAGACGTTAGGTCTCCAATACCTCTTTGTATCAGTGTGCATGGTTCTTATCTCTCCTCTTATCTCTCCTGAGGACGGTTCAAACCGAAAATAGAGACTTATTTGTCCGTTTCGGATCGTATTTTCATCGAAAATTGTTTACTAATATTGAACTATATGTTTCTATATGTTAACTATATTAATATTAACTATGTGTTATAGTTAACAGATATTTACAATTTGTTATATATATATTTCTATTTCGGATAGCTTTCAGTTCTTTGAAAGTATATAAATGTAGAAGATGAATTGATGACGAGGCTATCGAAATCTAGTAGTGAGTTCTTTGTGATATTTTATATGTGAGCTTTGTGTGAATTTCGTTCATTTAGTTGGTAGAATCTTTTCATTTAATTCCGCCGTTTCTTAATTGCTATATTTTTTTTTCTACCTGAGGATGACCCACGAGGTCGAAAGCCTATATTTTTTCTTATAATATAATTATAGTTAGTTCAATTGTTTAACTTGTATAATTATACTCTTTCAATTGTCAGATTATGTTATTGCCTCCAGTATGTCCCTAGCAAATTTGTTATTTTTATTGCATAGAAAAGTGGTTAGGAAAAAAGACCAATTATTGAAAAAGACCGTGAATGAAGAATCTGCTCTGCTATTTAACAATAATAATATTAAGTTCAAAGATGGGTTCCTTTAGACCAAAAATCCTCAAGAAACCCATCATTGAATTTTAAAAATCAGTGGTCGAGAGCTATATCAACAATAATAATATATGAATATGTAAAACTAAGAAATTTAGCAAAATGATAAAAAGGTAAATTAATATATTATGTTACAAAAACATAATCTGTTATTTGTGTTATTGGGTTGTTTACTTGTTTACTGGTGTGCTTTACTTTTTACTTGTCTTATTCGTTATCGTTATTGTTATTGTGTTGCCAACACAATAATTTTTGTTTTAGTTAGCATATCAGGCAGAATGTCACCTTTTTCAGAGCAGAGTGAATAGAGGGCCCGAAAGCCGGCATGTCTGAGGCCAAACTTCTTGCCTACGTCCCAGATAGCCAAGTACACCGGGAGACAAGACTGCCAAGGAATGTGAATCTCCCAACCGAGTTCTCCCACGAAGCTGGTCCGCATAGCTCTTACCTGTAACGTACATCAAGAGCCGTTAAACTTTATTCACAAGCTAGAATAACGACCAACTGTCGTGAACTCAGTTCTTCACCAATACTCAGTACGAGTTTTTTTAACTCATTTTTATTTCAGCTGATTCACTATTAATATGACATACGACTAATAACAAAATAATATTAAGGGTAAAAAAATACTGAATAATTATTAAAAACCAGTAATACAACATAAGAAATTAAATTTAAGTAGTTTTAAGAGTTTTTAATAGAAGAAAGAGAAAAAACATACAACACGAATAAGAAAGCAAGCATATATATTTGTAAATTTTTGTAGTAACCTTCCTTAACACATACACCATTAAAAATGATACTAAACTTAGCTGATACCTGCTTCTTTACAAGTTTCTCAATTTTTCTAAATAACACTTTCGTTACTTCGTCTACATAATTAAGTATCTCCTATAGTCGACATGTTTCGAATGATCCACACTCATCACCAGGATGTTAATAACTTCTTGAGTCAATTTTGTTGTTTATTATAAGCTAAGTGAAGACAGCGGGGTTGTTTTTCTTCAGGTTTAAGATAAGCTGGTGGTTAATCCTGTGGGGTGAGTAGCCTCGCGGTCTAAGTTACTACCTGCCCTGTAAGGTTTCTGGATGCTTTTGTTGTGAATTAAAGATGTTAAAAATTTTGCTACTATTTTGGACCTGAATATTTTAGAGTGGTTTCACCTTTTGAATTAATATAGCTTCTGAAATTCTCAGTTTTTGGTGGTTACTTCCTTTTTTTTATTATTTTTGTATTTGTAACCCTCGGGTTAATTTTTCGTTTATGCTTCTATTGCACATGCTTTTTGGGTGGGCCAGCCATGATACGCCTTATTAATAGAGAGGTGGTAGTCGAGCCAATGTATGAATGTTTTGGTGTTTAACAGATCCGATTAACACGGTCTACTCGTACATCTAGATATATTTCCTTTAAAGTCGAGTTTTACTTTAGATAAAACTTTTAACTTGTAATGAAATGAAAATAATAATAAAATAAGAGAGCAAAATAAACTTTAATGTTATTTAAGTTAACAAAAGAAGAAATATATAAAAACTCAGAATTATACATAAACGGTATGAAAATCTTTTTACATCTTTACCTTTGTTTTTCCTGTTTTCTCTTGAAGATGGCGTCAAGCAGAAATAGTCGAGAACCATGTTGTTTGTTTTCTTTATAAGTTTTTCAGTAATAACTTTAATTGTATATATTGTAGTGGCATTCATTATGTGTGAACCACTTTCCTTCGTCACCATTCGGTATTCTTCATTTTTTCTGAAGTGTTGAAGGCATTTCAGAATCGTACGTGTTTTTCCTTTCAACTTTTTTAACTTTGAACTTTTAGCTTTACAAGGACACGGAGATGTCACAATAAGCACAAATGACGCTATATTCACGAAAATCACACGAAAAGTAGAAACATAACTCAAAAAAGCTTTTAAGTAATTTTGAGTGTTCAAAAGAACAATTCTATTGAATTCTTTTGAAAACTATCTAACATTTGAAAATGTTTAAGAACTTATCCCATTTCTTCCTATTTGTATTCGCAATTTCTTATATATATATATATATAAAGATTTCACATAAACACGTGAAATAACAATCAATGATCAAACCACAATAAGAAATGGGAAAACAAGACTAAGATCTTTCAACTGTAACAAGCGGTCTTCGTCAGAGTCAAAAACCCAACTGAACACTAGATGCAGAAAACAGGAGCTTCTCAACTCCTCACCAGATGTTTTCTGCATCTAGTGTTCAGTTGGGTTTTTGACTCTGACGAAGACCGCTTGTTACGGTTGAAAGATCTTAGTCTTGTTTTCCCATTTCTTATTGTGGTTTGATCATTTATATATATTAGTGAAGGTTGGTAGCAATCCTTCATGCAAAGAAGTTTCTAAAAATTTTATGCCAATTTCATGCTTGGTTACCTTTTTTGAGAGTTTCTCTAATGTCCTACAGGCTCTTCTCAGTTTTCGGGGAATAAACTATAGTTTGTTTTCTATTTATTCCCCGAGGAATTGAGAAGAGCCTGTAGGAGATTAGAGAAACTCTCAAAAAAGATAACCAAGCATGAAATTGGCATATATATATATATATATATATATATATATATATATATATATAAACTAGAATTTAAAAAAGAACACATAGAAAGGAAACCACTGAACTCACTACTATATTTCGATGTCCTTGTCTTCAGGAAAAGAAGTGAATCGCTCCAAAGGCTGATAACGACTGACTTGGCGTTCGAATTGAAGCACTCAAACAGTGTAGCCAACTTTCGGAGGAAAGGTAGACAGGGAAGATAAAGAAATAAAAGCCAAATAAAAATTAAAAAAGAAAACATTTAACTAAAATAAAATTAAAAGCTTATAACAACTTAAAAAAAAAAAAAAATCAACGATTGAGGTTAAGCCCAGGAGCCGATCTACCGCCCAGAAGACTAAGAATATATATATATATATATATATATATGAAAAAAAATATCGCAGGTATGATTACGATTGACGTGTGTCCTCCAAGTAGAAACACTATATTATCCTAACCTACGCTTAACTTGATATTTGAATGTAATGCATTGAAATTCACTAAGAAAAAATATCTCCGGGTTAAAATGTAATGAAATAAGTTCCTTGTTGGGGACATATGACTTTAAAGTATAATAAGATAGAGAAAAAAAATGTTCAGATTACCTGATGATTAGCAAGCCTAACGATTTTGGAACTTCCAAGGGGGAACATTTCGTTGCTCAGGTCGCAGTCAACAAGGTTTTGCAGTAGTTCTCGACTGTAAACAAAGAATGATTTTAATTACATTTATTTATATACCAACGATCAAATAAATAAATAAGAAAGTCAATACTAAACTGAAATAGGTTATGGCTGTTGAAATATTAAAAAGTGAGTCCTAATTGTTAAGTTTCTTTCTAACGTAGTTGTATTCAGTTCTCCTAGATGGCATTTCGTTTCACACTTATATATATTATATTATCAACAGGAAAACGATCCACAAAGCACAACAAACGTTTCACAATAAACTATAGACACAGATTAAAGATACGAACACACTTAAAGTCTCTAATTTTCGGTTGAACCGTTATGAGGAGAGTAGAGATAGGGACACCAAGCGTACTTGCGAACTGGTGAAGTACTCAATCGATCCTTCGACACACTGATGTTTATGGAAATGAGGAAGCGGACAAGGTGGAAAGAAAACTCATTCGATACTTTGAATTCTATCAATAAATACATAGCTAGTACCACTGACTTCAGTATATATTGAATCATAGTGCTTCAAAACGTCTAACACAATCCTTGAGTGTAGTTAACCTAGGAGTAAAGTTAAAGTCCGTAGTTCAAAGACCGTAGATGCATCAAATGACGAAATAAAGATGCTTTAAAAATATTGTAATTTGTAAACCTTTGTAAAGAATAATATATAAAGTATTTGAAAAAAAGCTTGTCTTTTTAAAACCATTTTTTGAATATCATTGGTTCCTTGCCCTTTTTACTTTCATTTACTCTTGCTCTGAAATATAGAAAAATGATAATATTGAATTTGAGTTTTAAATGAGGTCTTTGGAAAAAATTAAAATAGTTTTGTAAATTTGTTCGGCTGTGTGTATTTGTATAGTTGGAGGTGGAATGTGTGAGGAAGACATATAAAAAACGAATAAAGCTATAATTAAAAAAATTGAAAATAATTCCTCCTATCCCTGAGATAGAACAGTTAGCTGGGAACCAAACTTGAGCTTTTTGGAATTACATTACATGTAAAAAAGTTTCTTTTTTTAAAAAAAAATCTATCCACAAGATTTTGTTTAAAATTGCCAGAAATCTGGATTTTTAGTTAGCTTTTAATATATATATATATCTCATCGAATGTGCACAGAAATATTTTTCAGTAAAATGATTTCAAAAAACTCTTTTCTAATGGTGATAAACTTTTGTCTTTTCACTTGTTCATCTTCAAACGTTTTTAATCTTTTATCACTTATGACTTGCTAAGCTCAATGGAGCTAGAATTAGAGGTAAGATCGGGCATAAAAAAGACCAACTCGACCAGGCTCAAGCCCGATATACCCGATATATCGGATACATATTGGAGTTTATTCTCCACCAGCCCAACAGATCTCGGTCTTTTGTTTTATCGAAGTTATTTATTTCATAACAAATATTCCTTATTTTAATCTCCATACATTGTATTAGTATACATAGTATATAAATATATAGTTATTAAAAAAAAGTTAGCGACAGAGAAGCCTCGGCCCGACTCGACCCGGGCTCCGCCTTAGGATTTCACCTCTAGTTAGAATTGAATATAGCAAAACAGGTGATATTATCAAGGTCATGTTTGTACGATTCGCAAGATTAGAAAGCGGTGTTGACAGTAAGGAAGCGGAGTTGTTTACCTCGAGGGTCCTTGAATGGCCAGCAAGCCAACCTTGTCAGAGAAGTCAGCAATGTCGACTTTGAAGCCCTCCGTCCTCAGGACGGACATGATGTGCGCTCTGGTCTGCGAAGCGCTGGCGCCGCCGCCGACGATGAACATGCCTCTGCCCTGCAACCACCATTCAAAACTTCAGCAAACTAAAGACTAAACCATCAGTTATTTAAACAATAAATTCTGCCTCTAGTGGGACCATGCAGCTTTAACAATAGATAGATTGGCTTTATACCCACTGGTTAACCTTCAAAATTCGAGAAAGTCCTGAAAATATTTATTTACATAGAATTATAATCAATAATCTAATTTTAGTCTGTTGTTATTAGTCCCAGACTTTCATCTTATTACAGTACTCGTATACATGTTCAGTAATCATCAAAGAAAACCAAAGACTTTTCAAAACAAAAAAGTCTAATTCAAATCATAAAAAAAAGTCTTAAATTAAATTAACTGGCTACGCAAACAAATGTAACAAACTTTCAACTACCTTAAAAAAATAGTTTTCAAAATGTAAACATTTTTTTTTAATTTACAAATATTACGGTTGAAAAATTCGTTTATAAACAGTATTAAACATATGAACATAAAAACAATTACGACATTAAAAACTGATTTTGGAGTAAACTTGAGATTTTTTGTTAGTTTTTCATGATTTTTTTCTTCTTTCTATTTTTACATCCTCAAAATGCCGCCTCCTGGATCTAGCCGCCCAGAGTGGACCCCCCCCCCCCTCCCATTCACATCCCTTGCTACGCCATTGTGCGCATGCATCGCTAGGCTGGACTTCTTCGGTAATTCGTATGGACGTTTAGGTGTCCGTTAAAAAAATTTTCTCCACAGTTTCAGCACATTTTTCACGTCTATACACTTCGGGTTAAACACTTCTTCCTATTGGCAATGAATTTCAATCGGAGCAAACTTTTTGCATAACAGACCATAACTCTCACGGGTAGTCTAGTAAAGTTATAAAATTAATATGGCAAACCGTCTTACCTCGTTCGATGATGTTGGAGTCGTTGGAGCGCTTTCGGACGTTGTCCATCTTCAATTGCAACTAACTAACTAACCTACTGAGCTGTTATAAAGGGGGTTGGTTTTCTGTCAAGTCCACTGCTATACTGATATTATTACTTTGATCTTATTTTAGTTATTATTTATTTTTAGTTTTTAGCTATTATCTAGTTTGATTTCTTATATTTTCTAACTTCGTCATACTGTCTGTCCAGTCGTCTTTTTATTTTTATTAATGGTTTACACAATAGTAAACTATTATACTATTACTACATAGGTAGTAAACTACCTATATATATTAATATGTTTAATATTAATACTCGACAGTAGGTTAGTTAATTAGTTGCGGTTGAAGATGGACAACGTCCGAAAGCGCTCCAACGACTCCAACATCATCGTACGAGGTACGACGGTTTGCCATATTAATAATATAAATCATACTAACCTTAGTGATAATGGTAATATGCATAAATTTATAAAACTTCAGGAATGGTGACAATTAAGGACAGTAATTATGAGTTTTTATGATGATGGAACACGAGTACATATATGAAAAAGGGAATATAGAAAGTATATTTAAGAAAGTTATTTATCGTAACTATATATCTGTTGATGTATGTTTATGTATCCTATATTCACAGTAACCTTGGAGGTCTATGAAAAAGATTATCAAGGATAAATTAAATAAAAAATCAAATAACTGGAATTTATAACAAAGGGAGTATACTTTACAAAAAAAAAATATTTTTTTTAAATATGTGCAAAGATAATTTACTGTAATGAACTTGGCTAAAAAATAATAAAATTTAGGCCCAAACAGTCTACCGTGATTGTTTTAATAACAGACCGTAATACTCAGTCGACGGGAGCGACATTGACATGACATGGTGAATGGCTGCTGTGTCGAAAACTAAACTCCCTAGCGCACCGCTGTTTGTCGCACATGGTTGGAAAAAGATCCTCAAACACGGCGGTGATAACAGTTTTCGACTGGCTGTTACCTGCGGCGTCTCGCAGGACTTGGAGACCGAGACCTTCCTTTTCACACACTCCCGTAGAACAATAATCAAAACAAATGTCTTCCAACTTGGCTAAAAGTAAATTAATCAGAATCATGAATAATTAGTTAATCAATTATTATGATTGAAAGTGGTGTAAGTGCATTTTAACAAAAAATTAGATAATGATAAAAATAATTCGATTTACTTATGCACTTTTTATTTAAAAAATTTTTTCAAAACAAAAACTCAGTTAACATTTTTGAATGAATTTTAACAGAGTATTTGGTAAAATCTTATAATAGATGAAAGTTCATAGAAAATTGTATTTTGTTTTATCGTTACCTAATTTCCGGTCACAATGGACTTACACTATTATGTTAATTTGTAAAAAAACATAATGCTAATTTCTATTAATTTCAAAGAAAACGGCTCAATTAGTTATATAATGTGGCCACTAACTTTACTAATTAAAAAGAAAATTCATTTAAAGTTATCTCGTAGAACTGTAGTAAGCAACTTGCTTACGGTTTAAGACCATAGGATTACATAAAAGACAATTTCATATTACAAACAAAGACACTAGTTGATAATAATGACCTCTACAGTTATAGTTGCACAGATCTACTGGAACTACTAATAACTATGTGCAATATATTGAACAAAAATATTCATTAACATAAGCATCCATTTCCAACTCTTATAAACGATTCCACTCTGGTTTCATCTTCATCAACCTCTACAAGTTACAACAACAATTTCGAAGATGATATAGAAGCAGGCGAGGAGGTCTAAGTAAAGAATCACAACTTGATACTACTAATTTCGCAGACGTTACTATGTGGGAGGCGATCTACTTAGGTTATGAACTATTACTTGTCCATGAGATTTCGAAACCAGGTTTGTATTAGCCTTTTAAGAATGGATCCATAACAATTGTCATGGATGCAACAGATATAATAATACCCTCCTTATATAAAATCAACATAAGTATAAAAAACAACATAAAGTATAGCTTAGTTGTCACTTTTTTTTTATGTGGAAACAACATTTCCGAGTTGATTTACATCTGGAGTGCTAAATTTTATTGGAACCAAGTTTATTACTGTAAATTACTTTGCATATATTTCAAAAGAAATATTATTTTTTTGTAAAGTATGCTTCTAAAAATATAATCCATATGTTTGATTTTGTTTTATGTAATTTATCTTGAGTACTTAGGACTGCACCTTGCCAGACGTCTTACTTGGGCTCCCCATACCAAAATGAAAAGAAAACTAAACAGACGCTATAGACTTTTACTTCACTTACTTCATAATCGTTCAAAAGTAACAACAGTCAATACACTATTACTATACATATCTATGATTATGCCTATTTGGACTTATGGTATTGCGATATGGGGAGCAAAAAATCTAGCAATATCCAGAAGATACCGGCTCTTCAAACAAAAATTCTTAGAAAAATTCTTCATTATCCTTTCTACAAACCAAAACAAACGATCTATTCAGACCTCAGGATTTCAACAGTTCATCAAGTGACAATATCTCGCTACAAAGCCTTTCACAAAAATCTGTTTAATAATAATACTCTCTTAATCCTAAACATCTCCTCAATAAATATTCCAGGAAATCCCAAAGACGTCTGAAGAGATAATGAAGAACCAATAGCGAGACTTATTGGTGTGAATTATTCTAGTAACTTATAAGTTTATTTTAATTTTTAGGACTTATTTTTCACACCAGGAAGTATAATCGCTGGATTATTTCTTCCCTCCTGCCTCCATGTGCAAGCGTGTATATTTCTTTCATCATTGTCACTGGTAATGCTACATTTACGCTGTTTCGACTATGTAAAATAGAGAAAAATAAAATTATCCTTGAGAATATAATATGAATTTCTGATATTGTGATATTCGAGTGAAATTTCATGTAGAATTTGTATGCACAATCTCTTTCATACACATAAACATTCTTCAACAGATATATAATTACAATACATAACTTTCTTAAATATACTTCCTATATTCCCTTTTTCATATAAGTACTCTTGTTCCATCTTCATAAAATCTCATAATTATTCTCTCAAATTTACACCATTCCTGAAGTTTAATAAATCTATAGTGCAATCAGTAGTAGCAGTGCTATTTGTTCGTAGCATAGTAGTAGTCAACGAAGAAATACATAACTTAAGAGTTTTATTAGCATAGGTAGAAGATTAGACTGGCTTGATAAGGTTTTGCTATTCATTTATTCACGTACAAAAGCTTCGAGTTTTACAAGCTGTATTGGTTGTCTAGTGCTGATCCCAACGGTCTTACATTACACTGTACAGTGCATTCCTTTTCTAATTTACTTTGGGTAAAGTGGTATATAAATTGAAGGCCATAGGGAAGCTGATGCGAACTATTATAATAATAATAGCCATTTAATTTGACTACGCCATTAAAAAAAATTACACTTGTTAATAAAAAGAACATAATTCTTTTTTGATAAAACTTACAAAAAATAAATTAATTAAATGCAATAGGGTTTTTTTGAAGGGGAGGAGGGCAGATTAACTTAGGGTTAATGTACTCGTCTCTGAACTGGTAGTTCTGGGGTTTCCATCCCACCTGGCCCTCGAATTATTCACGAATAAATCTGTACACGTTGTCTCTCGGAGAGGACGTTAAGCTGTCGGTCACGAGCCTGTACGATGTCAGGTACTCGTGAAAGATCCCTACTCTAAATACACTTATTTAGTTATAGTTAGGCAAAATGTAGGACTCACAATGTAGAATCAATCTTCATTCTGTGGTATCACAAAGGGCCCAATATTCAGCCTATGTGGGACAGCCACTGCAACCTAAAGGGTTACCTACTACTAGGGTTTCTTTTTCAATTGTGAAACTAGGCCCATTTCTAGGCCCCTCCCAACTCCATCCATTTTTCCTTTCTAGAGAGACTCTGAACCACTGTTTCTTTAAATTCATCTTCCCAGTCTTTTTTGTCTTCCCACTTTTCTTCTAGCTTCTCTAGGACACTATTCAGTAATTCATTTTCCCCATCTGCCGTTCTTCATCGTTATGACATGTCCTGCTCATTTCTATTTTAGTGCACATACTGTGGTAAAAATATTTTTATTTTTCTACTTATTATTTCACTTCATATTTTGTCCTGTCCCTTAATCCTTAGTATGCTTCTCACTATTGCCTTTGCGTGGTCCGGAGTTTCCTCATATTCCACAATGCTGAGTCCATGTTTGATCTCCATAGGCCAATGCAGAAAACACACACTTTTCTATAACCCTCTTTTTCTGGCATATTTCAAGTTTTTGGTCTATATGTGCGAATTATTATACTAATCACCAATTGAAGAGCTTACCTTAAAAATAGGATCCGCTTGGGTGCCGCAGCCCGATCGGATTGGTGTTACGAGCAAGTCTGCCTCAATGCCGCCCCGCTTGTTGAGGAGGCAGGTGTAGACGGCCTGGTCGTAGGGCACATTGGTGTCGGCCGAGAAGAGCCAGTCGGCCGCCCTCTGCGTCTCCGGTCCCACCATGTACAGCTTGCAGAAGTAGGAGAAGTCCATCATGACGACTTGCTCCCGACAGGCCAAGCACTCCGACCCAATCTAACACAAAAACAACTACTTTTATAATTCATATCCTATCCCTTGAAGGCAAATCATTTATAATGAAAGAGTATCTCTAACATTAACTAAAGCTCATTTTAAACAGTCACGTTAACAAATTTATAGTAGAATCTATTTGTATTTGTATGTCTGTATTTGTAGACATCTTCAGAGCTTGGTATTTTGCTATTGCATAATAAGTACATAACCGTTGTATTCAAATGAGCCTACAGTGCTGCTCATCACTATAGGCTGATTTGAATACAATCCGTTATGTAGTTGCTTCCTCACAATAGAAACATACCAAGGTAATTATGTATACTAATTAAACAATTAATAATTACTTTTTATGTTATTGTAATTCAATTATGTATTGATGTAGCCCTGAAGATGTCTACTAATATAGACGAAACGTCGGCTTAAAGGTGTTGTCTTATTGAACCAAACCTCGATAAAAATGAAAAATAATATATATATATATATATTGGTGTACTTACGGAGCAGGCCTTCTTTTAAACATATTTCATTAAATTGCTTGCCTATCTTTATCCTCTCGTATTTCCTCGATACTTTTTCTAATCTTTTTATTAAAGACATCCATTGACAGGGAAGAGCATAAACAAGCTCACCAAAAGATTTGCTTTTAAACTTCATCAATATTTATTTTTACTGATAACTACACTACACTAAAAATAAAAACAGACGGGTTTCGGTTGTTCAATAACTATTATCAATGTATATTCGGCTTACCGTATATTCTACAATCTAAATAATATCTAAATACAAACTATAAAGGTATTAAACTACAAAAAACATGTTAAGAATGAAAAGTACTATGAAACTGAAAAATTAGAATGAAAAGCATTGGAGGCTACAGTTGGGTTGGCAGTTTCAACTGGTGATATCAGTGTTACCTCCTTCTCCAGGCTTCTCATTCTTCATCTCGCTTTTTTTTCTCCATATAACTTTGAAATCCTATTAAATCCACTAGTCTGGGCATTTAATGTTGGTTTCTTGTCTAGGATGTGCAGCGCCTCTATAATCAGAAGTCTGCTATGGTCATTCTCCTTGGTAATTATTTCGGTATTACTATTGAGCGTTTGTCTTGTTAACTTCACATGGTGACTACTCCATGTGTGCTCTTTGGGGGCTCCTGCTGCAAGATGCATGGTTAACCTCCTGGACAATGTCGTTGTCGTAGACCCAATGTAATTAGAATTGTGGAACTCACAGTTTCCAATTTTACACGTATAATTATATATTACATTGGTTCTCTGGAGTGCTTCTTTCTTTACTGAGTTATTTCTTATAACCATGCTTGCAGTCGTTGAACTCTTGTAGTAAGTGTTAAGTTTCAATCGGTCATTTAGGTTCCGGCATGTCGTATTTGCCTTAATGATAGTTTTTAAAATCCGTTCATCGGTTTTGTAAGCCCTAGAGTATTGGTTTTTATACTGTGCTATATGGGTTGTTCCTTCGTTATTGGCCTCTTGTTGTCTTTCATTGTTTCAGTGTATTTTGTTTATATATTCTCTCATACATGTATCATATTGCTTATTGCTGTAACCATTAATAACCAATACTTGTTTCAGTCTCTCTCCTGTTTGCTGAAAGAGCGCCCAGCTGGATGAAGTTTTGAATGCTCTGTGAATAAGTGCCTTTATAACTCCGTTCTTGTATTTTTCTGGACATTCACTTCGAGCGTTTAAATAAATACCCGCATTTGTGGGTTTGACATAAACAGATGTTTCATATTGTTCTCTATTTTCTTTGATGGTAACATCGAGAAAGTACATGTTTCCTTTATTGTTCGATATCAAATCAATTCAAAAGTGAATTTTAGTACTGAGGCTGCTTGCATAGATGACCTGAAAACTTCAATTTGTTCTATTGAGTTCATAATGAGAAAACAATCGTCAACATAACGGCAATAAACTTGAGGTTTACGGGTCTGGTTTTGGTCTAAAATACTATTCTCCAGGTGGCACATATAAAAATTAGCAAAGGTTACCCCTAACGGGGAGCCCATTGCTACTCCACCAATTTGGTAGTACAGACTTCCATCGATATGCCTAAATGGATTCTTGGTTGTACATGTTTTCAAGAGACTCTTCAGCATGGACCTTTCAAACGAGGGGCGAGATTCAGTTGGGTGGTTGTAAGCTGCTTCACAAATTGAATAACCGAAACCGGTCTGTTTTTATTTTTAGTGTAGTGTAGTTATCAGTAAAAATAAATATTGATGAAGTTTAAAAGCAAATCTTTTGGTGAGCTTGTTTGTACTCTTCCCTCTTAATGGAAGTCTTTAATAAGAAGATTAGAAAAAGAATCGAGGAAATACGAGAGGATAAAGATAGGCAAGCAATTGATGAAATATATATATATATACTTGTGTATTTTGGGAGCAGACCTTCATTCATACATGTTTCATTAAATGCCTTGCTTATTTTTAATCTAGTCCGTTTTTTGCACAACTTTTCTAATTTCCTAATATAATTTTTCCATCTTTTAGGTAAAGTGTACACCAATTCACCAAATGGCGTCACATTTGGTGACATCTAATATAATTTTTCCAACTTTTAGGTAAAGTGTACACCAATTCACCAAATGTTTTTAGGTAAAGTGTACACCAATTCACCAAATGTTTTTAGGTAAAGTGGACACCTATTCACCAAATGTTTTTAGGTAAAGTGGACACCTATTCACCAAATGTTTTTAGGTAAAGTGGACACCTATTCACCAAATGTTTTTAGGTAAAGTGGACACCTATTCACCAAATGTTTTTATGTAAAGTGTACACCAATTCACCAAATGTTTTTAGGTAAAGTGGACACCTATTCACCAAATGTTTTTAGGTAAAGTGGACACCTATTCACCAAATGTTTTTATGTAAAGTGTACACCAATTCACCAAATGTCACCACATTTGGTGAATTGGTGTACACTTTACCTAAAAGATGGAAAAATTATATTAGAAAATTAGAAAACTTGTGCAAAAAACGAACTAGATTAAAAATAAGCAAGGCATTTAATGAAATATATATATATATGATCAACCACCATATGAAATGGGAAAACAAGACTAAGATCTTTCAACCGTAACAAGCGGTCTTCTTCAGAGTCGAAAACCCAACTCAGTGGGGTTTTTAACTCTGACGAAGACCGCTTGTTACAGTTAAAAGATCTTAGTCTTTTTTTCCCATTTCATATTGTGGTTTAATCATTGATTGCTATTTCACGTGTTTCTGTGAAATCTTTATATATATATATATATATATATATATATATATATATACAGGTTTGATTAAATAATACGCCATATTTACGGTTGACTAGTTTCCTTGTGTATTTCTCAAGGGATCTGAATAATCTTCTTGTACAAACATCTAAATTGAATAGAACATTTATTTATATTTATTTATATTATTTATTTATAGAACATTATTTAGATGTTTGTACAAGAAGATTATTCAGATCCCTTGAGAAATACACAAGGAAACTAGTCAACCGTAAATATGGCGTATTATTTAATCAAACTGTATAAATGAAGGACTGCTTCCTAAATATACTAATATATATATATATATTCAATCCATTAATTGATTCATTCATCATGAGCTGGAACCAAAATCAGAAATGAACCATAAAAAACAATCCAATAAAATTAATAAGTAAACTAATCATACACTCATATAAAAGTTAAAGACTTGTTTTCCAAACTGTATCCCAAGGAAGTTGCAGTGGGGCTATGAGGGCGCGTTAATTTTGTAATACTGTCATTGCAATTAGTAGTAATGTTGAAGCTTATCTTTTAAATTAGTTAACTTTTATTTGAAACCATTGTGAAACCCCAACATGAAATAAAAATTCAAAAATACAAACACATTATGGAATTATCACCCTAAATATTGGCAATTAGAGATCCCTGGAGTTAAATTTCATTGTTTGAAATATCCTCTTTCAGACTTGTTCAGATAAACATGTTTTTATTGTTGCACAATCATGCTCCTCTAAAGTTTGGAAAACACTGAGTTAAGGAATAATGTTCGTTTTATTTTCATTCAATTGAAATTATGAAAATATAATGGAAATATGCTTACAGCTAAGTGATGCTTGGAGAAGCCGAAAGTCCTGTCTCCTCGGGTCATATTTAAGTATCGTTTGTCTAAGTTCTTAGACCAGCCATAGGAGCCATACCAGTCGTAAACGGGAATAGGCGCATAGCCACTTGGGCTAAACCAGCCAGGTCGTTCATAGCCCTGCTTCTCCTCGTAAACTGCTCCAGCAACCAGTAACTCCTGCAAATTGAATGTTCAACAGTAACCGCCCACTCAGCCTCGTATCGCAGCAATATGTATTAAAATTATAACAGCAACATAGCATGCTGCTTCACCTGTCCTACACTCACTTATACATTATATCAACTAATAATGTGCAGGGTGGGGCAAAATTCATAACCGAATTAATTACAGATATATTTCGCACTAGAAAATTGCACATTCATTATGTGCATTATATTATATAATTATATAAGCAGTACCTAAAGTATACAGTTTATTACAAAATTGTACAGTTTAAATGTTGAGCCATAACATGGTCAACTGAATTAATAATATTTTTGAATATTTTAGAAAAAAATATTTATAATAAAATAATCTAGGAATAAAATGTTTATAAAAAGATAACATATAGTGTTTGTCGTCAGGTTACATCAGTTGGAGGAGTTGAGGAATACCTTCAGTTAGGTTGCTTTTGTACGATTTGCCCTTTAGGCGTCCCATGACCACATGGTGCGGTACAGCAAAAGAGTCAAAGTTATCAACAAAGAATGACATCAAAGGTTCGTTGTAACCTGCCAAAACCATTTTCACAATAACAGTCTTCTCAGTTGCTGTCTCAGGATTAGATCTTTAAAGTGCACACAGGTACACCAAAAAAAAAACCCCTAAAACATATTCGTTAACCCAGATAACTTGTTCTTCCAATGTTCATAGTTCAGCTTGAACAGCTTAGTTCAGCTCAGAAGCCAAGATTCTGAAATCTGCGAGTGACGGTTGTAGATAATCTTCCATTTATTCAATAATCAAGCCAGGAATATAAGAGCGCAGTTGTCTATCAAGAACCAAAAGTCTTAAAGTAGTCCCTGAAATATTGAGAGAAATGGTAAACATCTTGATGCAGTGGCGTAGTAACCATTTCTGTCACCAGGGGTGGTCGTAAGGTCCCCCCCCCCCCGCCTGACGGCCGCTAACTTTCAAAATTCCAGAAAGTCCTGAAAATATTTATTTTCATGGAATTATAATCAATAATCTAATTTTAGTCTGTTGTTATTAGTCCCAGACTTTCATCTTATTACAATACTCGTATACAAATACTGTTACCAACAAAGGATAGCAGGATTTTTCAAAACAAAAAAGTTTAATTGAAATCATAAAAATTGTTAAATTAAATTAACTGACTATGAAAACAAATTAAATAAACTTTAAACCACTTTAAAATATATTTATTTTTAATTTGCTTATATTACAGTTGAAAACCCGTTTAAAAACAGTATTACACGTATAAAACATAAAAACAATTACGAACTTAAAAACTCATTTTAGTATAAAATTTAAGATTTTTTGTTAGCTTTTTATGAGTTTATTTGTTTTCTATTTTTTATTTTTACACCCTCAAAACACCTGGGGCGGACTACCCACGCGCCCCTTGCTACACCACTGTCTTGATGATATTGGTTTTTAATACACTTCTCAAGCGTTTATTCTTTTAATTTGTACCAACAGGTGTTGAAAAAATTTTTTTTGTAGTGATACAACGATGTTTGTTTTGTCAAATTTCTTATTCAGTGCCAGCAGTATTTCCCTTGACTGTTGATGACTCAAAGACTGCTTTAATTAGCCTGAATGCGTTACGTTGTCACCTGTTTTACAACAAATTAAACAAGTCTCACCAAGCTTAACAAAAATGGCATAAAAATGATCAGTATAAAGTTCTGAAAAAAAAAGCATAATATAAACTGGTAAACATATTAAGATATGAAATAATAATAATAATAATATATAAATAATAACAATAAAATTCAAAAAGGATTTTTTGATTATTCGGTCCAAAGAATTACCTGCTTTTGATTATAAGCTGACGTTTCGCCAAAATTGTTTCACTTTATCAAAGCTGATACAGTATTCGATTCGTGAGAGAGAACAATGCCTTCATCTCTACATCTTAACAATAAAATCCGGTCATTCTTCTTCTGTGCGAGTTTCTTCACTGAAGATCATAGAATCAGATCTTCAATGAAGAAACTGGCGCAGAAGAAGAATGACCGGATTTTTGTTAAGATGTAGAGATGAAGGGATTGTTCTCTTTCACATATCAAATGTTGTATCAGCCTTGAAATGTCAAACAATTTTTTGGCGAAACATCAGCTTATAATCAGAAGCAGGTAATTCTTTGGACGTAATCCTCAAGAAACCCATTTGGAATTTTAAGAATCAGTGGTCGAGAACTATATCCATAAACCAAGGAATATTACCACGAATCATAACCCAACCTGTACATAAACATTGGCACATAAAAACTAAATTATAAAGTAGAACAGACCACGAGAACAGAAATCTAATTATTAATATTAAACACATAATAAACCGTCTTACCTCGTACATTACTGCCGTAGCTCTCGGACCGGTTTCGGGTGTCACCCATCTTCAACACGAACTGATCCAATGAATCCTACCTGTCTGATTATATAACCTACCTACTATCCCAATGCTGCCTAGATTTTATTAGTTAATTATTTTAACACCACTTTATTTTTATTTTATTATAATCAGATGGGTAGGATTCATTAGATCAGTTCGTGTTGAAGATGGGTGACACCCGAAACCAGTCCGACAGCTACGGCAGTAATGTACGAGGTAAGACGGTATATTATGTGTTTAATATTAATAATACTAACCTCTGTGATAATGATGAAATGCATGAAGAAATCTAATTGTTGAGAAAAACACTCACTTCTATATTTCGACACCAGTCAGTCACCTTCAGAACATGAACAACTGATCTGCAAAAATATAGAAGCCAGCGACTGAGCACAGAGTATGTCCCTGCCAGTCAGTGTTAATATTTCACTAAGGAGAAAATAGAAAAAACATACCTAGCAATATACATTAACACGTGCGTAGGAAGCATTTGGTGCCTCCTTGGGTCTAATCAAACCCAAGGTTCAATTATTATTACTGGCTTCATTGTTTTTTTGTATATTATTATTTATCTTCCATTTCAACCTTAATATTTTATTTTTATTGTCTTCCTTTACACTCCCATTTTATTTAATTGTATTACCCTTCTTCTCTTGAAAACAACATGGTAACACTGATTGACCAGAACAGACTGTCATCCAAAGCACTTAGAAACTCATTTCCGCTTCAGAAGATGACTGGCGTCGAAATAGAAATGTGTTTCCTCAGTAATTCGACTTGGTGCCATTTGCATTTAAAGTAACATTCATACACAAATTAGTTATTTATTTCAGTAACTATAATTATATAGATATTTATGTACCTAGCGAATAATGATGTCTATTATTTCCCGAGTGTTTTAGTTGATTACTGAGGCTACGCAGAAAGAATCAAGGCTAATAAACCCCGAGGCATAACCGAGGGAGATAACTACGCCAGGGAATAACAGCTCATTATTCTCGAGACGTATACAATATTTTATTTCCAGAAAAGACTCTATAATAATAATTTATTAAGTCTTAATTAAAATAAAAAGAATTAATAATTGCTCTTAATAATCCAAAATAAAGGTTTAAGAAGCCAAATAAAATTATGTAAATAAAACAGAGTAGAATAATTAGAAATACAGTTGGAATTTAAAAATCAGGCTTACCATCCTAACTCTTCCCGATCTCATTAACCTTCATATCAAAAAATCGATATCAACAAAATAATTACGTTGGACAACCTGCTTTCCATTATTTCCCGCCTTTTCTCATTATTGCCCCGTTTAAAAGTACGGGGATTAAATGTCTTATGTTACTACCTGAAAACTAGATGTAAAAAGTTACTTTACGTCCCTTCTGGAGATAAACGTAATTTTATACATCTTCGTTTAAAGTTTCTTAATTTGCTTTTAAACCATATGTTAATACCTTTTGTTATGACCAGAAAAGGTAGCAAACACTGATTTAAAGCAAACTATCTTGATGTATGAACTTCCCTTAAGGTTTAATTTGACACAGTGCCTGTTGTTATAGAAAACAATATAGCAGACCTCGTGAAATGCGTCCTGCTTGAGATTTCTCCCTGCCAGAGGCTGGTCGCAAGGAAACACTATTTTATAGTTGTTGACGTAACTCTCGTGACACCTTTCCAAGGCCCACTGGCGGTTCTTCAGCTGTTCAGGAATGAATCGCCTACACATCGTAAAAAGTATTTCAATTAGTATGCACTAACAAAAAAAAAATAAATACGCAATCAATATGAGTATCTAGAAGAAGGATTTCACTGAAGAAGTGTTTATGTCAGAAATTAAGAAGGGCTTCAGCTGAAAATGAAAAAGTGTCTATGTAAGAAATTAAGAATACCCTAACTATATCGGAAATTAAATTTGACGCTTAGTTGGAAATGAAGTGGAAAGAAGTAAACGAATTCTAGAAATGAAGAAGGGAATATTTCAGAAATTAATGAGATCTTGGAAAGAAGAAAGGCATTTATTGAAATGAAGAAGAGCCTTTGTTAAAAATGAAGAAGTACTTTTGTCAGAATTGAATAATAATTTATCTATGTCAGAAATTAAATTACACCCTAGTGCAAATGAAGAGAAAAGAAGAAAGTTAATTCTAGAAATGAAGAAGAGAATAGGTTTGGAATAAAAGATGCCAACACCAGAAATGAATAAGGGCTTTAGTAGGAAGTGAAGAAGAGAATGCTTTAGAAATTAATGAGAGTTTATGTTGGAAAGAAGAAAGGCATATATTGAAATGAAGAAACATCTTTGTCAAAAATGAAGGTATATCGTAGTAGATAATGAAGAAGAAAGCAAGAAAACTCTTTGTAGGAAATTAAGAAATTATTTAATCAGAAATAAAGAAGGGAAGGGGTTCAGTGGGTAATGAAGTGCCCTGACAAGGACTACTTATATTACGTAGTTCCTTTCGAAGATTGGTAGCGCCCGAAACGCTGCTGAAGTTGCTCGAGCGGTTCTGGCTGTTACCCATCTTCGAAAGTAACTGATCCAAGGAGTCCTTGTAAGAGTTATATAGCCTGCCCTGAGAAGGACTCCTTTCGAAGATTGGTAACGCCCGAAACCGGTGGGATAACTCCACCAGCACTATACGAGGTATGACGGTTTGTTCTATTTATAATCCAGTCACTCGATCCTCGAATTTCCGTATTAAAAGAGACCGAGACAGGTCCGGAACAGGGAATTCTAGAAATTAGTAACACTGGTAAGTGGTAGCCTAATGGTAGATAGAGTAGGCTAAATAGTTGACAACATGCCAAGATGTAACATATACATAAACTCACTAAAACTTTTTAGAAGGGCTAGGCTACATGATTTTCATTTACTTCGGCACACTACACTATTATTAATACATAATAAACTTTATAATGAACAAAAAAAGGCCTAGCCTAACTGTTGACGGCAGGGCAAACGCACCGTAGAATATATGGCCTAACCTCAACGCAGTTTAGAAGGATTAGGCTACCTGAATTTCTATTAGAAATAGGGAAAACCGTCATACCTCGTAAGATGTTTTTGGAGTCGTTGGAGCGCTTTCGAGCGTTGTCGAAGATGGACCAAAGATGGACAACATCCGAAAGCGCTACAACGGCTGCAAGAACATCTTACGAGGTATGACGGTTTCCCCTATTTCTAATATAATTATACTAACCTCAGTGATAATAACAGTAATCATGTATTTACGTAAATTTCACTTACTTTAACTCCCGGATGATATTCGGAAGAAAAAAATGTGGAAACTTGAAAGTACGGTTTCTTTCAATGGTCGAGTGTAATAATCATAATAACCTCAGTGGTACTAAGAATATGCATGAATTGAAGTTAGATGACTATGCCCGTTAGTTAATGTGGTATTTTCTAGGAGTGAAGAAGAAAACATAGTATGAACCTGATGTCACAGCTGTAGAGGTGGACGTCTGGTCGGCCTTCGATAATCCATTTGGCAAGCTCTTCCCCGCAGCCTCCGCTCATGAGGACCCCAGCAGCGTTATAACCACAGCTGTGGAACAGTCCATGAACACGAGGATCTTCACCTGTGTTTAAAACAAATGGTGCTTTAAAATGTATAACATACCAAAGTGTAAAGTAGGTTATAAAGGATTAGCAGACCTATGAGTGGTTTGAGGTCAGGTGTAAAGCACTCAGCACCGCACACTGTCGTCTGGATGCCGGCTGTTTCAAAACAAGGCACTGTCTCGACAGCGTGCTGCATGTGGGACTCGAACACTTTCCAGTCAAGCTCGAACAAGTTGAAAGCATGGTCTGTGGCCATCTGCAGCAAACATCATGTCTGAGACAATCTCAACATTTCAGTCGTGCATACCAGGGCTGCCAATACTGCGGTTTATAGGTGTTGCCTAGTGTTCAAATTTGACAAAATCTGAGGTTTTACAATACAACTGTCGAAATTTTTTAGTTGATCGTACCAAAATTCTCCATGCAAACGTACCAAAAACGAGTAAAACGTACCAAATTTAATGAACCATAATAATATTAAATTTATAGAATTATTTTCATTTTAGAATGAAAATCCATCTCCTGTTTCATCTTTTTGTTGAAGCATCAAACCTAACTATTTTGCCATATTCATCTGCTTCAGTTGAATGAATTTTTTGAGTAATGAATTATGTTAAAACAATACAAAAAAGTTTTTTGAAAGCGGAAACAGTAAGAGATCGAGTTCTGGCGATACAGTTAATTGCAAGGAGTAACAGTGATTGTAATGATTTACAGTCACGAAAATAACTAATACGCGCTATGGAAAGTGGAGCAATAAGTCAAAGATATTTGGAGAGGCAGAAATTATGAAGAGATGCTTTATGTTTAACCTCAGCAACTGAAGAAGACTCAGAATAATGCAATAATAAAGGTGTAAAATCAGTAAGTACATATCTTTATTAATATTTGTATTTTAATATCTGGGGTTTTAAGTTATAATCTAGGGATTTTCTGAGCCCAGTCTGGGGTTTTGGTAAAATTCTCATTGGCAGCCCTGAGGCATACACATCTCTTCTTCGAACTAATGTTCTAAATCTGTGAGCTTCAGCGCTTTCAGATCATACACGATTTTAGTAATTTAGAAACAATACATTATTAAATTAGTTTTGCATATTTCTCATTACTATATCCAACTCAATAAGTCTAGTGATTCCATTCGGTGAAGGCGGTATTACGTCTACTGATTAATTTTGAAATCGATTGAACATGATAATTCTTTATCCCATATTTGTTCTGAAATTAACTGAAATTTAATTATTCTGTTCAGATATGCTTTATAATTTTGTTTACTTATTTTTAAAATCTAGAAAAATACTTATAAATAATTATAGTTAACAGAATAATAAAATAAGTTACTTCCAACGAATACACAATTTAAATTCCTTTACTTATTGAGCAAATATATTGCTCTTGAAATATCAGTATAACAGTTAAAATAAATAAGCAAGCATAAATAAAAAAATAAAGAGAGAGTGAGAGAGACAGAGATATAAACAGTATAATGGAGGTACAGAGATAGTGAGAAAGAGATGTTAGAGGTGGTTAATCCTTAAAGAAAGGATTAATGAGATAGAAAGAGAGGGAGAGAGAGAACTTTATACCAAATTTGAAGAACAGATATCTACCTATTAACAAGGAGCTTCAAAGAACATTAGACCCTATGAATAAAAAGGTGCACACACACACACACACACAGATCCCATGTATATAGATGCCCCATGATCAGATCATCAGCTGACCAGATTATAGTAGAGAGATCAAGAGGGAGGGAGAGAGAAAGAGAGAGGTAGAGAGAGAGAGAGAGAGAGAACAGTCTTAGAAAGGATAGAGGAAAAAGAGGGGAGTGAAGTAGAGAGAGAGAGAGAAAGAGAGAGAGAGAGAGAGAGTGGAGAGGAGGAGAGGAGAGATAGGAAATAAAAAGGAATGTAGAAACGGGAAGAGAAACGAGTGTGAGGTGGAGAGAGAGAGAGAGAGAGAGAGAGAGAGAGAGAGTGGGGAGGTGGAAAGAGGTTTCAGTGTGATAAAGGAGTAGAGATTAAAAAATTAAGTATAGATAAAGAAAGATAAATAAAGAAGGAAAAGAAAGAATGAGATAGAAGGAGGTGGTTAGGATAAGAAAAGTGGAAGGATATGGGGAGAGAATAGATAAAGACCGATACAGAATGGATGAAACTGAGAGAGAATAATACAGAAAGAATATAGGAGATAGAAATAGGGAGAGAATTTGATCACCATCTTTGAAGTAAATAATAAAAACTGTTTTTATTTTTTTTTTTAAAACTCACTCTGTCAATGATAATTGGATTGTGTTCATAGCCTCCGACACAAAGAGTGTCTCCTTTCACTCTGAAGTAGATCCTTCCATCGGCATCTCGAATATTGGGCAATCCTACTACACTAGGAATAGGATTGGTTACAACGTACGCGTGCTTAACCGCTACCATTGGAATATCAACACCAGCGAGCTTGGAGATCTCACGAGACCAAGAACCTGTAAGCAAAAAAGTTTACTCAAACGCTGAAAGTAATTAATAAAAAAATTAATAGAAAAAAAACATCCTCTCAGGGAAGGTCGTATGAGTCCCCCATATACCCCAATCCATACATCTAAATTCCCAAATCCCCAAAACCCCCCATATCCTCATCAAGGTCCAAACTAAGAGTGATTAATAAGGAACTAAGATTAATATTAAGAAACAGATTGGTTTATTAGCGATATTGTATCAATTTAAGGTAGTCTATATAGCAATTTTTAACAACTGACTGTTAACAAAAAAAATCTATGATGTCTATTTAATTTTCAGAAAAATAAAAAATTATTTCGGGAGTATACCGTATTTAGAAAATAATTGACTCATTTGACATACAGTCTATCGAATAAATTAAGAATCACAAGTATTCTCTTCTATTTGTATCCATGACTTCCAATTACTTTTTCTTACTCGACTTTATGTTTCCCCAAACATCTCTCTCTGGACTATTGTCCTTTCCTGCACTTTACACGCTTTAAAATACCTCTCTTCCCTCCACTAGTCTCGACCACATGCCATGATGTTTCTACATCTTGTGTTTTAGTTGTGTTTTGGACTCTGACGAAGACCCCTTCTTGATGTTGAAAGATCTTAGTCTCTTTTTTTTTCCCCATTTCTTATTGTGGTTTGAACATTGATTATATATATAAAACAATATTTCACAATAAACACGTAAAATCATAAAAAAAAAACCAAGATCTTTCAACTGAAACAAGCGGTCTTTTTCAGAGTCAAACTGATACTGGCTGATCAGTTTGACTCTGACGAAGACCGCTTGTTTCGGTTGAAAGATCTTGGGACTTTTTTTTTTATTTCATACTGTTGTTTAGACGTTGATTTTTGTTTCACGTATTTTTTGTATAATCCCATTTATAAATATATAATTAAGCAATTAAATAACACGTACTAAATAAATTATCACAAAAACTCACAACTACATTTAAACTGTTTCATCATCAGGTAGATGTGAAAATGTAAGCTCCTAAGACAAAAGTGAGAATTTGTCACTTCGAAAGGAATTAGTCATCTCTAGTCTTCGGAGCGGTTTACATCTTTCTACCTGATAACGGTACAGTTGAAAATAGTAGAGTTTTTGTGATCTTGTATGAATCTTGTTTTATGAATTTAGTTTATTTAGTTCGTATAACTGTTTCATATAATTGTTTATATATTTTCTACAAACAAACTGAATCTTATTGTGGCAATGAATTTTGAACTAAACATTCCATGATATTACACTCTAAATAACTGTTAATTTAAAATTATTTTGTTACATACATTTTTTTTATAAATGTGCTACATATCATCTCTATAAAATCTATATTATCTATTATATATATTATTTTCATTTTTAATGAGCTTTGAATTACTTGTACAAAATATTAACCACTTGTAGTGAACTGTTTTAAGGAAGTGAGATTATCTACACTTGGATGAACCTTTATAAGTAAAAGAAAGTTTTGTGTGTACATTGGTTAGAACTGACTCATTTCAAGTTATATTTACATTTTATACATTAGAGAAACCGAATCCACCCTTAGAAAAATTTCTGTTTGTTTGTCCAAAACTTTTGTCACAAGCATACTTAGTCACCATAGGTCATAGCGAGCTGAAACTTTGACATTAGATTTATGTATGTCTATCTTAAAAGCTAAGATTTGAATGGACTGAAAAATTCAACGTAGAAGCGAAGTTATGGAGTTTTAAGTTGTGTATGGCTATCTCCACAGGTATATCAACTAACAACAACCCACGTGCTACAGTATCAGACACATAAAATTACTTGTATATTTTTAAAATAATATATTTTGTAGTTTTTCTCTAATTTTATTATAATTATAATAACTATAAAATATAATGTAATTATAAAATGTAAAAATAACTTGAAATGAGTTAGTTCTAAGCAATGTACAGATAAAACCTGTATAGATATAAAGATATTTTTATGTGCCTGATACTGTAGCAAGTTACTGTTAGTTGATTTTAATTTCGTTTGCGTTTATCATAGATGCTCGCTTTAAAAAGTGAGTCTTACCTACCCGCGTTCTAAATAAGAAGTATGCCTAGAATAAAATCAAATTTGAGCTCAGTATCTAAAGCAGTAAAGTGTTCTATATTCTATAATTCTATAATTTTAAATAACATTTTGAAATACCACGTATATCTCTGAATTTTTGTAAATACCCCTCAAAGACGGGCACGTCTGATAGTATCGTGTAAAATGAAATAGTAAATTTATATGTTGAAATGAAATTTCATATATGAAGTAAAATGATAACAGAAAAGGTATTACCTCCACAGTTGACTATGTATTTGCTACGGATGTAGCCATAAGGGGTATCTACCCCGTTGATTTGCTTGCCACTGTACCTACCCTTGCCGACGTCTATGCGAGTGACTGGACAGTGCTCGAACACCTGCGGAGTAGTCAACAAACAATCAATGTTAGAATCAAGAAGGTGAACTATATGTACACAAAACCGGTCTTCGAGAAAACATACATATGTTGCTTTATTACAGTAATACAGTTGTAGTTATTTACAACCACTACACTAATACGCATTCACCTTTGGCACTGTTATAGTGATGGAAAGTTTGGCTCATTTACTATTTGGCACCCGTTTTTTGTTACGAGTGAGCCACCGATAATAATACATTAATCTGGTTCTAAACTTTAACCTATTCGTATACCACCAAAGATTCGTTGGTCATTGGTATGACCATTGGTATGAGGATCTAAAATAAAGTTTTATATTTGATTGTATTCTAATACAACAAAAGAAAATTGGAAATAACATTTGTTTAATTACTTCTGGATCATACTATAATATTAACAATATATCTGAGAAATGAACATAATAACAAAATATCAACTTTTTGCCTTGAATATATTACTAAACAATTACGAGTTTAAAATCGAAGAAGAGTAACACACATAGTAAAAGAATCAAGGTTACTTGCCGTTGCATCTCCCTTTCTCTTTTCTCCTGAAGACGGATTTCCCAAAAATTTGACATTGTAAGTGTGTTTATTTACTCTGTGAGTTACTCTTTTTCTATTTTGAACTCGTGTCGAATCCAGTTTGAATCGTCTTTCCGATTTTATAGTAAATTACTCAATAATTATAAATAATAATTGAATATAACAATTAATAGATATATAACCACCATTACCATAAACATACTAATTATTTATGAGAATTAATAAAGTTTAGACCTACAGTTTAGAGACAATATAGTTTCATACTAACAAGGGTAGAACTTAGATATGAAAAAGAATTTCAGTAAATATGATTCTCATTAAACCAAGTGTTATGCCGTGTTGAATAGACCAGTTTTCACTAGGTCAGTAATGTTAAGAAACATTCTGTGTGGTCACTACTTGGATGGGTCACTATATGCTGTGGTGCGCCCCCACCCGAAAAATAATCGAATTAGGTGCTCAAATAAAGAATGAGCTACCCTTTATCCCACAAGGGTTAGTCTCACGAGGGGAACACACGTAGGCCAAACATCGGACCTTTGTGATACCACACAAGGAAGATTGTGATTCTACATTGAGAGTCCTAAATTTCACCTAACTCAAAAGTGTATTTAAAAGCATGACATTATTATCAAGAAATACTCATGTTAAGACAGAACTACATAAGAAATTTCAAGTTTCTAAAATAACTATAAAACACGATAAAATAAGTATTTTTATATTGTACAAGATCTTGTCAAAAACCGCAGTAGTTTTTCAAAATATTAACTATATTTGTTAAATTTCTTTAAGATTTGTTTAATGGTAAAACTTTCATCGGTGTTTACAAAATTGTGGATACATCATTACCATTATTATTATTTTAAATACCATTTTTAACGAGTACCTGACATCACGGTCACGACGGTTTAACGTCCTCTCCGAGGGATGACGAGCTTAGATTAATTCATCTCCCACGTGAATAAATCGAGGGCCAGACTGAGTATCGAACCTTGGACCCACCATTTGAAAAGAGAGCACACCTGGCTCCTTGACTATCACATAAGACAGGCACGGGCAACCTGCGGCCCAGCACGTGTTTTTGTGCGGCCCTCGGAGATTATCTGGAATTCTATTTAAATATTCAAAATTCTTTTGCTTTTTGTTTATTACCAAAAACTCACAGAGACTTTTGGAAGGAAATTACAACAATAGAGCAATAGCAATAAATGTTTTAATTTTTTTTAATATGACGCATTAATATTTTTGATATTGTGTTGTTATAATTTTTTACCACGGTTAAATAATGAGATGAAAAATAATTTTCATTATAAGAACAATAAAAAGTAAATAATCATTGACACATTAATATAGCGCACAGTATGTATTTCTATACATATAGAAATACATCATACATATATGCTGTATCTATCGATATACCTCAGAAATTATATAATGCGGCGCCCAGTTCATAAAAGGTTGCCCATGCCTGACATAAGATGTCGAAAACATGGGCCTTGGGTAAAAAATATAAAAACGACCTCTTTTACATGAAAATATCATAACAAAATTTGTTTACATAAATATAATTGAATTCACTAATATTAACAAGATTCTAACTTTTAAATTTAATTTGAAAATAAATCCATTCCCTCAAAGATATAAACTGGTAATAATGGAAGAAGAAAGACCTTTATTCAAGGTCCAATGATGTGAGTTAAATTCAAGATTACAAGAGGTTTGTTATTTTTCCATCTCTGATTGAATTGATTGATCGGTCAATCAGATGGTAATTACGCTGACGCATTGTCAATACAACTGATATTAACAGACATTTCCATCCCAATAAAAGACATATTCAGTTATCAACTTTATTTTTTCACTATGCCCCTTTTTTAATGTTTTATTTATTACTTTTTATTTGATATTAATGATACTAATATATTATATTACAGAAAATACTAAACTAAACTAAACCAATATTCTTAATTTTTAAGCTTTATTGTAAAACTTTTAACTGATTATTGATTATTATTTTAATTTTGAAAGTTAACTTCTTTTCAATTAATTACTTTGATCTCAATAATTTAAATCAAATTAAGGCAAACAAATGTGACAAATGACTTAATTATTGCTTAAACTTAATGACTGCTTCTTTTTAGCACAATAATTAAAAAGCTCAGAAATGTGTATCAAGCAGTATTCATGTTAAGACAGAACTATATAAGATATTTCAAGATTCTAAAATAACCATATAGAATTGAATTGAATTCAATTCACAGACATAAGTTCTCAAAGGATAAATTTTTTGCAAAAAAAGGTAACTTTTCCATCATACATAATGGAAACAATACTCTATCGCTCTGAAACAATAGAGTTCATCTACACTATGAGGTCCATTTTTGTGTAGAATATCAATTTGATCAATCAAAGATTTTGAACCGTAGCGTGACCACCAAATTTGGATACATATTCACACACGCACACAGACAGCATGGAAAAAACTTCATAAAACGACTTCTGAGACCACAAAACATATAATTCCTTTAAAATCTCAAGATCGAATTTTTTCACGATCACTATACTTTACTTATAGAAAAGTAAAAAAATTGTTATAATAGTAAATAAATAAAAAGAGATTTCTAGATTTAATTACAGAAATAATGGATGCATTGATTTATTTATATCAATAGTAATGTTTAGGAGTTCAATTGGTATTGTTTATTCCTCTTTATTAATAAATTGTAAATAAATAGCATTATGATATCTAAATTTATTAAAACAATAAATAAAAAAAATTATTAGCGTACAGTAGAATATTGGACATAAAATTTATACCTGCAACAAGTGTTCGAAGTAATACAATTGAGAGAAGTGCAACAATTAGAAGAAACAACAAACACCTGTTGCAGTTGTAGGACTGAGTGCATAACTTACACTCTAGCACTTTATCAACTCCTTGTAACTATATGCACTTAATGAATTTAATGCACGTCTTGCCCAATATTACTTATTTTGTTATCTTATAAAGTTAATTTTTAGATGTTTTTTAAGGTTCAATAAAGCTGTGTTTAGTGTTTATTGAATTACTTTCGAGATCCCCTGTCAAATAATAGTTACTTACGTCCGGTAATGACCTGGCATTATTTATCAGTAATGGCTGACAGGCAACAAGAATTGCTTTTCTAGTTTAGAAGTTGCGGGGAGAAGGCACTTCTGTTCCCGCCACTTTTTTAACCAATCACAGTCACCCAAATCACCTCCCCCCCCTCCCGCCGCCCAATGTAAACTGGAGATCAAACTCTCAAAACAATTACAATTAATGTGATTCACATTAGAATTTTATTCTACTTATTCTACTAAATTCTACTTATTCTACTTATTCTACTAAAGGTTTTTAGAATTTTATTCTACTTATATGTCGTTTTAAATCTTTGAAATATCTTCAAATTTCTTTAATTTAATCTGTTTAATAAAACAATTCTTCAAAGTATTCTGTTTAATACAATTCCGATAAAATTTTCTCAATATATGCCCAAGTAAGCAAATCCAACACGTACTCCAAGTTGTTATTATAAGCCTAGTTTCCACTTTTTAGAGCTAAATTGTCTCTTGCAGTAATTTTTTATAAATTTAATTTTTCTAATTTTAGCAATTGAGGGAAAATTTTTGTTCCTGTTATTATTCGTTATTTGTGTTTTAGTATGATCCATATAACAGAATAACTAGTTATTGTGTAAAAAAAAAAAGATCCAGAATCAATTGAGTTAAGAATTTTTACAAAATTAAACTTTCTAGTTAGGTATTGAAAAACACCATTATTAATCGTTATCAATTAGTTATTAATTGATAACTGATTGATATAGGTCGATATACTGAAATTTGTATTTATATTGTTGTACTGGTGTCCGTATGTTAAATCGATTACAATCGATCAAAAACGTTCAAGATGCTTGATCAAGATGCAAAAGTTCCAATAATTGCTACATTCAACCATGTGTAAATCGATATAGAAAATCCTTCAGATTGCAGTAGAAAAATTGTAGAAGCGGTTATGGAATATCCCAGAAACTTTCATTAAACTAAAACTGTGTGACAAAAATCACATTTTCACCAAATATGTTCAAATAATCAGAATGATAAAGGCTTTTTACTTTGTTTATGTCGTGGGGTTGATGTAATGGAACACTACTGAGGTGAAATGAGTGAACTATGTAAAGTTTGTAGTTTAACCAATTTATTCTATTGAAAACCGACAGAATGAAACTCATGATGCTACAAAGTAAGGTCATACTCGTAGTTTCTTCCACACCAGAAATGGCAAACCTATGACACGCGTGTCAGTGTTGACATGCAACCTCATTTATGGTGACACTCATCTTCAAAGATAAGAAATTACATAATTTAAATATTTGTCTCTCATAAAAGCCAAAACTGGTTATTAATAATAATATTGTCAAACGACTTGTCGAAGTGACGTTTGTCCGAAAAAACTTTGTCAAACGACTTTTCTGTTTATACCAAACTTTGTCCTAGGCTAGTGGTCGGCTTACGCCATCACACACGCCTAGCTGAAGAGATCCGAAAGATCGAAACAAAGCAGGAAGAAAAATGTCATCTCCACTGAAAGTGGGCCAGAAACACAACTTTGGTTGTAAAACCTCGTCATGTTTCAGTGTTGAGTTGGAATTTCATCCTGTCGTTTTCGTCATACGGTGACTCATCAGCAACATTATCAATAATAATATTATTATTAATAATAATTATATTATTAATTCTGTAAATAATAATTAATGCAAGTACAATAATATTGCGTAACACATATGCATATGAATATTTAAACATATTGTTTTAATACTCATATTAATATAAAAATGCTAAAATGTTTAATTCTGGCTTCATAATTTCGGTTTTCGTATTTTAAATGGCATTAAACCAATTTAACATTTAAATATATTTTTTAATAATAATATTAACATAAAATTCTACATGTTGAAAGCATGCTAAAATGTTAAATTTTGGTTTTTAAATTTTAAATGACATTAAACAAATAATTAAATTACAAAAATTATAAATTATTTATGTTTTCTTTTTAGTCTTTTCTTTTGGGATATGGGGCACGCCACGAAAATTATATCTCGATTTTACAAAATGTTGACACGCCGAATTCAGCAGGTTTGGCATTACTGTTCCACTGCTACACTAATAGACTTATATCTTTTAGTGTTCTTTTAGGGGCGGAAAGTCTTATTCGGCACCTTTTTACTATGAAAGAGCCACTATACCGGGTTGATTCTAAACTGAGAATAATAAATTTCGCATAATTCAAGAGTATTTAGGGATGAATAACGAGAACAGGCTCGAAACCTAACGTGTAAGCTTTAACTTTACGAAAAGTCTACCAAAAAACGACTTTCACTCATAACCCGTTTTGGTCAATAGCTACAGAGAAGTATTTCTGGGACATCGACGCTGAAAACCTAGGAAATTAAACTAAGAAGCAAGTATATTCTTCTGTAATTGATACTTAGGGGGATATGTTAGCTCAGTGGTTAACGTACTCGCCTCTGGGCTGGTAGTCCGGGGTTCAACCCCCACCTGATCCTTGATTTATTCAAGCAGGAGGTGAATAAATCTGAGTACGTCGTCCCTCGGAGAGGACGTTAAGCCGTCAGTCCCGAGCCTGTACGATATCAGGTACTCATTAAAGATCGCTACTCAAAATTCACTTGAGTCAGGCAAAACTTAGGACTCCCAATGTAGAATCTGTAGAATCACCGATCAAACAATAAGCCGGTAAACGGCTGACTTTATCACCCCCTAGGATATCGGTTTAAACAAAAAAAAAATGATTACTTCTGTTGATTTCAACTCTTGACGCTTTAAGATCTGAGTTGCATATTGGATCATAATATGCAATGAACCCTTAATGCTATTGAACTATGAAATCTGGATTAAAGCAAGTCACTGACACTTTACAGATAAGAGTAACTTGATATGCATAAGACATATGACAAGAATTAGTTGCAAAGCCTTCAGGGATTACTGCAATGATAAAACTGACATATCGTTTAATATTAATCCTCATTAATAAATCTGAAGTCGTAAACAAAAACAATACAACTTTAAACTAAAACTTATTGATAACAATGATTTCATTGTGTTTTGTTGTTAACAAATTTACTTTCCCCTTTTAAATTTTCAATTTCAACTCTGACCAAGAAAATAAGATTTGATTTTTTTTTTGTTATAGATCAAACTATATACGAATAGAAAAATCTGGAGTACCCTGGACTCAACTTTACTATAAGTAAATATAGTATCAAACTTCTTCTGTATATAATACATAATGTCCCATTTAGACATAGCATAAATGTGTAAATGGGAGATGTTTATTAGTCTTTTATTAATGGAGGTTGTACAGATAGTGATTGCTCCAGTTATCAATATATACGCTTATTTTTGTATATCACACCACTGATGCCTATAACTGCACCACTGTTTTAATATAACTACAGCAGTGATAACATTTTTGAAAAACGAAGGTGTAGATTTCGTATTACGATTTTGTTACAATAACCAGTGGAACACTTACATAGTTTCTCTGACCAACATTGAAGATTTAAGACAAAGTTTCCCACCTAAAACTTGAGAATATTTTAAGTATTTTAAAAACATTTCAACATTTTTGTCTGAAATGTCAAAAACATGTAAGAAAAAATCTCGAGATCGAATTTTTTTACGATCACTATACTTTACTTATAGTAAAGTAAAAATGTCGTTTTCAGATAATTTTTAATTTAAGATGTAGGATAATTTCATTTATTATTTTTAAAGGGCTCTTTTTAATTCTAAATAATTTTAATAGTTCTACATTTTTGGCCTTTTATCAGATTATTATACTCGGAATTTTATGGCATGCTAGAGTTTTTTGAACACTCACTTTCCTTTCCCTTACTCATTAATCATAAAAATCCAATTTACTCTGATCGAGTGTTATTTTTTCCCACGTCCTGTACTCTGGGAGTACAGGTTGATGTAAATGTATATTGAGAACAACTATATTGGTAATTAGCCATTTTTGCATACTCAAATCAAGTTCAAAGCCGACTTTTCAGTATAGTTTAAAATTTTATAGTTGGAAGCTTGAAATTTTTAAAAATAATAGTATGAACTATTTGACTAGAATAGTGAAAAAATTGGATATTTGTCAAAACATAGAAGGTCTTTTAAAGGACGAAAAAGCTCAATCCACAAACTTCAATATTACCCAAAAATGATGTCATTCATAAATCTAAGAAAATCTGGATCTGATATCAGGTTTTTAGAATCGTACAACATATACATCGATTATAACATTTTTAAACAAACCCATCACACCATGAAAAGAATCAGAAACTAAATGTCTGATATGCTCAAAGGCGTTGATTTTTTTATATAAAAAAATTTTATTCTTCTTACATCACATATGAGTCGTTAAATCATTTCATTTGTTTTTTAATTTTACCTCTAAACATTATATTATTTCAGTGGATTCACTCACAAAATTTCTAAGTCATTGTAAACAATGTAAAAAAATATCAAAAAATTCTACAAGTATAGCAGATGATCCCTTAGTCTAGGATAAATAATCACTTTTTATAGCTTTATTGCTCTTTGCCGTGATTGGAATTTCATGAATTTTTTTATAAATTGCAACTTTTGTGTTCCATTTTTGGGCAAATTTTCATGGTTTTTTAATGAGCCGTTTAGCGTCAAAAAACATTTTCTCAAAATAGAAACTCTAGTGTAACGCCCCTTTGATGAGTGTAATTTTAAAAAAACATATCTCAACTCATTGTTCACATTTTTAGGCATAGTTTCATTTTGATTCGTTAAACGGTATGGCTTCCATTGCTCTCCCAAGCTTTCAGATTGACTTATAAGTCAAAATTTTTACTTATTATTAAAAAAAATATATTTGGTGTTGTTTTAATAATTTGAAGATATTTTTATTTTATTTCCTTTGTAGCTTCAAAGATTGCTGCCAAATTTCAAAACTCTAGAATTAGTAGTTAAGAGAAAAAAATATACTCTAAAAACAGGATTTTGGCAAAAAAAGTGACTTTCCCATCATGCATAACTACTCCCAAACAATAGGGATCATCTACACTATGAGACCCAATTCTGTGGAAAATATCAACTTGATCAACTTGTGGCGTGGTAACAAGCAATGCTAATATACTCACCCACCCACCCACCACACACACACACACACACAGACATCATCGAAGAAACTTCATAAAACGACTTTGGGACCTCAAAACATATAATTCCGCCAAAATCTCGAGATCGAATTTTTACACGATCACTACTATACTTTACTTATAGTAAAGTAAAAATTAGAATCCAGGAGTATATTTACTTTCTGAATAAGTGAAATTAGTTAAGATTCTCATACTGCGTAAAACAATAATACAAAGTCTCCACACAAAAGAAGTTTTTTACTCAAACTACGGGTTTCAAAAACTTCGCCTAACTTCAACAATACAAATTACAAATTAAAAGTCCGAGAAATAAGCCAGAATTATATACAATTAAATGGTATAATGAAAAATGAATGACATACCCAATAGAAACAGCGGAGTCATCTGTCGAAACACCCACTGCTTCTATTGGGTATATCATTCTTACCTGGAATGAAATTGGGTATTTTTAATTATTCCATTTTAATATATATACTTCTGGTTTATTTTCGTTACTTTTAATTTGTAATTTTTTTTGTATAAGTTTACGTGATTATGGACACGTGAAACGCATAGTTTGAATAAAAAAACTGCTTTTCTGTAGAGAATTTGTATTATCGTTTTACCCAGATTGGAGTAAATACCACACAATTAAGGATTGCACGAGTAATGAGTTAAAATTCAGTACAAACTTTACTACCCTCAAAAAGGGTTAACATTCTCTGCTCTATTAAACACGAATAAGGGTTAATTTAAGTTTTTCGAATAAAGCCAGTAATTTGCCTCTCCCAAACTAACAAAATATACCAAACTGTTCTGTCAAAACAGTACGAAGTATATAAAGCTTATAGTGTGAGGAGTCAAAGGTTGTAAGGAGTAAGGAGCAAGGTTGCTTTAAAAAAAATGTAACATAAGAGAGGAAAAGAAACACTAAGTTTTCCCACAGAAAAAGAATTTTATCACACTAAGCGTTAAGGACACTTAGTGTTTATCGTCAGGTTACATCTGGCTCAGTAAGGTGGTGAACACTTAGTGTTAGTGAACACTAAGTAAGGTGGTGAACACTTGGTGTTCATCGTCAGCTTACATCTGCCTCAGTAAGGTGGTGAACACTTAGTATTCATCGTCAGGTTACATCTGCCTCAGTAAAGTGGTGAAC
The DNA here is from genome assembly GCA_026182355.1 of Hermatobates lingyangjiaoensis. Lineage (NCBI taxonomy): Eukaryota > Metazoa > Arthropoda > Insecta > Hemiptera > Hermatobatidae > Hermatobates > Hermatobates lingyangjiaoensis. Next base: position 1,184,373 of record JAPFBL010000059.1, read on the forward strand.
ACTTCTGTTCATCGTCAGGTTAAATCTGCCTCAGTAAGGAGATGTTGACTAATTGACGATGAATACTATGTGTTGGGTAATTTCAAAAAATTACGTCTCCACACAAAAAAAATTAGTAAAAAACTGACAAAGCACTAGAACCTTCATTCTTTTCTAGGGCAGTCCCGTAGATTGACATCTCAAGAGTGCAGATGAACTGAAGAAGAACACCAAGTGTTCGAAACGTACGATGTTACGATAGTTTTCATACTAAACTGTTTTTTTTTGTGTGGAGACATAATTTTTTGAAATTCCCCAACATTATTAAATACTACTTATTATTTCAAAATTAAATGTTATAATAAGTAAATAATACACAATAACTGCATAACTCGTGAGTAAAATGTAAAGACTTGAAATACATTAAAAATGAAATGGAGTTGTAAAATATTACCTGAGCTCCCTTTTCAGTTGCAACGGAAGTAAGAACTTTGCAGTATGCACCTGGGTCTACAACTCCATCACTTGGGCAGTAGAGAGCGCCTTTGATCACCTTATCGTTTAACAGGGGAAACACCTCCTTTGTTTCTGCAGGGTTCAGCAGCTTCGTCTCTATTCCAAAGACCTTGGCCAGAGTGCTCATTCGCTTGTATTCCTCCATTCTCACCTATAGCGAAAAAAAACACACATGTCAGTCTCATTCATGAAAAAAAATGGCTTCATGAGTTGGGTTTTTGACTCTGACGAAGACCGCTTGTTACGGTTGAAAGATCTTAGTCTTGTTTTCCCATTTCTTATTGTGGTTTGATCATTTACCATAAGTAAATATCATACTTCCATTCCTCACACTTCAATATTACTCGAAGTTAATATGATTCATAAAGACAAAAAAATTTACATCTGATATTAAGTTTTGCTCAAGGGTGCAACATATAGATTGATTAGACAATTTTGTGAGGCAAATTCATCATAGAATGAAAGCAACAGACATTTATGTTCATTGGCTGTGATTTTATACATGTAAAACTGTTATTCCTCTTAAATCCCGTACAAGTCAATAAATTATTTAAATTTTTCCACTATACTTCTAAACATCAATTTTATTTCAGTGGATTCACTCAAAAAATTTCTAAGCCAATGAAAAAAATATAAATAAATATCAGTAAATCCAACAAGTCAAGTAGGTGATCAGTTAGTCTAAAATATACAATCAACTTTTATAGCGTTATTTTTTAGTTTTTTCCGTAATTGAAATTTCATGATTTTCTTTTATAAATTGCTATTTTTTTCAATTTTTTGGCAAAATTTCTTAAATTTTTAATGAGCCGTTTAGCGTAAAAAAAATTTCTGAAAACAGAAAATGTACTGTCACACTCCTTTGTTGAATGTCATTTTCAAAAAATTATCTCAACTCATCCTCCACAGAATGTTCTATTTTTAGTTATAGTTTCATTTTGATCCGTTAAACCGTTTGGCTTGTATCGCTCTCACAAGCTTTCAGATTGAATTATAAGGCAACATGTTCACATTTTATTTAAAAAAAACATTTTCTATTGTATTAAAAATCTGAAGATATTGTTCATTTATTGGTTTGTTGCCAAAGATAATGCGAAAATTTCAAATCTCTATAGTTAGTAGTTTAGGAGAAAAAAAAATTTTGTCTTAAAAATTTAAGACTTTTTTGGCAAAAAAAGTTACTTTCCCGTCATCCATATTTCTTCCCAAACAATAGGGATCATCTAAACTATGAAGTCCATTTTTGTGTAAAATATCAATTTGATCCATCAAACATTCTGGACCGCAGCGTGACCACAAACTTTGGATACTCACCCAACCACCACCCACACACACACGCACAAAGATCATCAAAAAAACTTCATAAAACGACTTCCGGAACCTCAAAACACATAATTCTGTCAAAATCTCGTCATCGAATTTTTTCACGATCACTGTACTTTACTTACAGTAAAGTAAAAAAATCTGGAGTGCTCTAACTCAACTTTACCATAAGTAAATATACTATCAACATTCAAAATGAGTTTCTTGAGGATTTGGTCCAAAAAATTAATTACTGCTGATTATAAGCCGACGTATCGCCAAAAATTGTTCTGTTTTTTCAAACCTATGTTTTTTAAAGAAAACTATTTAAGTTAGATGCATTTATCTAACAGCATCATAACAGACACGAAAACAATTTTTGACGAAACGTTGGCTCATAAGCAGGAGAAGTTAATTCTTTGGATCAAATCCTCAAGAAAACCATTTTGAATTTTAAGAATCAGTTGTCGAGAAGCTATATCAGTATATAATATTCCGCCCCTCTCTCGAACCATTTATATTACGAATAGACAGACCATAAAGAATCTCTCTAGCACTTATAAACACGGACCAGGTGGCGTTTAGCCAACGAGAGATTCGCAATCTCTCTATGAGTCGTTCACCATGGTACTAAAGACTCCCCATAATGGGGAGTCAAAATAACTACCATTGCAAGCCCTGGTCCCGGGGTCACGGGCATTGGTCTCTTCGAAGGGTACGACCGAATTCTCATGAATCCTGTGGTAGACCTTAAACTGTAACTGTAGGAAGCGTGGTCAGTCAATATATAATAGCAAACTTCTTGGGTCATAATGTCCGATTTAAACATAATATAAATGTTTAAATGGAATATGTTTATTAGTCTTTTATTCCATATGTTTCAGTCTTTCATTAGTCACGATAGTGATTAAACCCCAATATGCAACCCTTTCTAATTTAATTAAATTCAAAAGTAATTATTTACAATTACTGAACACAAATAAAATTATAATTGACCAATGAATTAAAAAGGTATAGGAGTTGATGTATCATTAATTTTATGTAATTTATGCAAAAACATATTTTACATATATGACTGACATATTATTTTTTATTTAATGTTATATTCACATTGCAAACAAAAGTATGAAAAAACAAATACAATTAGAGCAAATAATTATATTTTAACAAAAAAAAAACTGAGAAATACTACCTTAAATATACACACAGACAATTGTAGACTTATGTTCATTCGTTTTACGTTTCTTCAATTTTATATACAAATTTTAATATTAAAAAAATAAATGAAAATTTCAAAATTATAAGAGAAAGTGTTCGTGTTCGGGAATTTGAATGTGAATTTGCTTGGAGTACGACTGCCAAAGTAAATAACTAAATCTGAATAAATCTCGTTTAATTGAAATTACAAATTCATTTATTCTGCTTGAATTTATGTTACTGGAATAATAAATGTAGTTATGGAACTACATTTATGTTATTTTTTATAATGCTATAATTGTAATATATGATATGGGGGTGTTTTATAAGATACGGTAATTGAATTAATGGATGTATAGTATAGTATCAGTATAGCGGTATCATGTCCGTAGTGGTTACTGATACTATTCGAGAATGTGACTTACCTTTTTGAATTAAGTAGAATTATGTACATATTATAAATTATTTGATGCATTAAGGCGAGACATTGAGAAAGAAAGGTTGGTAACACTGGTTTAAGTGATAAGATTCTAATATAGTGGGTAGTTTTAACAGAAATCCTTATTGACTACAGAGACAGACAGCATTGGAAAGGATAGGTCGACAAAGCTGACCTGCGAGCGAGCCAAGTAGAGGCCACCGTTGTTGTGCCAGCCGGGGTCATGACCTGCCTCGTGGAGGCCGCTGATAAGGGCACGGGTCGCTGCTCGCAAGTGCATCTCCACGTCGGTCGCGCGCATTTGCAAGATGAGGCCTGCACTGTGCCAGGTTTCGCCTGCGGTCAACTGCAAACAGAACACACGCATTAGACCAACACTAAACAGGTATGGATATCACAATAATCAGCAACAAAGATCATTTATATATATATACTACTAAATTGAATAAACGGTCCACATGGACTATAAAACTTTAAATTACACAAAGCACAACACAGAAATATGGATAAAAAGCACACTTACTGAATTCTCAATATTTCGAACTGTTGTTCGTCCTCTCTTCCAGTCTACTCCTGATACCGAATAACAGTTCGAAATATTGAGAATTGAGTAAGTGTGCTCTTTATTCCTCTTTCTGTGGCGTGCTTTGTTTAATTTAAAGTTATATATATATCAGTCGTTGTCTGCCTGCGGAGCGACTCGTTTCTATCTTCCTGACGACGAGGACATTGGGTCAGTTGGGTTTTTGAAACTGACGAAGACCGCTTGTTACGGTTGAAAGATCTTAGTCTTGTTTTCCCATTTCATATTGTGGTTTCATCATTCATTGTTATTTCACGTGTTTGTGTGAAATCTTTATTATATATATATATTATTGAAAATGACACCAAATTTAGCTGATACCTGTTTCTTAACAAGTTTCTCAATTTTTCTAAATAACACTCTCGTTATTTCGTCTACACAATAAAGTACATCTCCTATGGTCGACATGTTTCGAATGATCAACATTCATCATCAGGACGTGAATAAGATCTAATGTGAAAACCTGGTTTATTATATACACAGAGAAGGTAGAAGAGGGGTTTTTTCCATAAAGTTTAAGTATAGTTGGGCGTTAATCTGTGGGGTGAGTGGCCTCCCGGCCTGCGTCGCTACCTGCAAGGGTTTCTGGCTGCCCTTGATGCAAACTAAACAGCTTCAAAATACGGCTACTATTTTCCACCTGAATATTAACGAGTGGCTTGAATTTTTGAATTAATATAGCCTCTAAAATTTTCAGTCTATGGTGGTTACTCTCTTTTTTTATTATTTTGGTATATAAAAAAGAGAGTAACCACCATAGACTGAAAATTTTAGAGGCTATATTAATTCAAAAATTCAAGCCACTCGTTAATATTCAGGTGGAAAATAGTAGCCGTATTTTGAAGCTGTTTAGTTTGCATCAAGGGCAGCCAGAAACCCTTGCAGGTAGCGACGCAGGCCGGGAGGCCACTCACCCCACAGATTAACGCCCAACTATACTTAAACTTTATGGAAAAAACCCCCTCTTCTACCTTCTCTGTGTATATAATAAACCAGGTTTTCACATTAGATCTTATTCACGTCCTGATGATGAATGTTGATCATTCGAAACATGTCGACCATAGGAGATGTACTTTATTGTGTAGACGAAATAACGAGAGTGTTATTTAGAAAAATTGAGAAACTTGTTAAGAAACAGGTATCAGCTAAATTTGGTGTCATTTTCAATAATGTGTGTATCAAGGAAGGACTGCTACCAAAATTTACGAATATATATATATATATATCAATGATCAAACCACAATAAGAAATGGGAAAACAAGATTAAGATCTTTCAACCGTAACAAGCGGTCTTCGTCAGACTCAAAAACCCAACTTTTCTTATTGTGGTTTGATCATTGATTGTTGTTTCACGTGTTTATGTGATATCTTTTTATATATATATATATATAACTATAAGAAGCAACCGTGGAATAGAAACGAAACCAAAGTTTATCAGGACTCAGTTCTTCAGGTTCAAATTGAACTCTTATTGCCAACGTTTCGGTTTTTATTTAAAACCTTTTTCATAGGCAGAAGTATAAAATTTTGAAACACGTTACAGTGTGACGTGCTCATTCTAACTAGACAGTTGTTATTAAAATCCACAAACTATATTTTTCTTATAAAAAATCTTTAATGTAATACTTAGTTTTTTTGTTTTATAATTTTATACTTCTGCCTATGAAAAAGGTTTTAAATAAAAACCGAAACGTTAGTATTGAGAGTTTAATTTGAACCTGAAAAACTGACCGAGTCCTGATAAACTTTAGTTTTGTTTTGTATGTATATATATATATATAAAATCAAAGTCTTTATCAGCCCTTTAGAGCACGAGGACATCGAGATACAATAGTAAGCTTGAGTGATTTCTTTTCTGAGTGTTCTTTTGAAAATTCTAGTTATATTGTATATTTCACCGTAAAATTGGAAATACGATCCAAACTAGACAAAGTTTAAAATCTAAGAAAAGTAACATACAGAGTAAAGAAACACACTTACAACCTCAAATTTTCGGGCTTTGAGTAATCCGTCTTCATGGAGACCAAGCACGTTGTAGACGTGTATAAAAACAGCAAGTTTTTATACTTTATCCACTCAACTAGGTCAATGTTTGTCTATATTTGTATAGCATCATCAGTACTGTACACAAAATGAAGACATACGTCAACGGATAGAACGAAATGAACAAGAAATGATACATAATTGTTATAATATTACTTCCCGCTACTGGATCTAATTTCAAACCTACACAAAAAAATTTTTACAAGGTTAAGAAGTAGATATGTTAGGTGCCAAATACTATAACAAATGCCACAATAAACACGTGAAATAACAATCAGCGTCCAAGCCATAATAATAAATAACAAAAAAGACTAAGATCTTTCAACTGTAACAAGCGGTCTTCGTCAGAGTCAAATCTCAACTAGTTTGGTACTATGTTAACTATAACATATACTAAAAACAAAAAAGATAAAAACTGCAAATTAATAATATTCCCATATAATTTGTAAAAACTTCAGTGCCTTTTTTTCATTACATTAGTTTATAGATTTTGCAATATCTTTTGTTATAAGTTTTAATAACCAACTTAAAATTATAGTTAAGTAAAAATTCTAGATAAACAAAACGAGAAACCAAACAAGAAAAACCGTTTTATATAACTCAGAAAGTCTGTTAGAATCAGTTGTTTGAGGATCTTGTATATTGTTTCTTGATTGTATCATAACTATCTGTAAACGTATGTATTGATGTTTTGGACGGCCGTGAAGATACTACACAAATATAGCCAGATGTCATCCGTGAAGTGTGTTTGTGTTTTGGCCAACCCCCACAACCTCTGCTCCTTGCTGATATTACGATATTTATCAAATTCCTCAAAAAATAGTAGCATAGATTATTATTTTTTGTACTGTTGTTTCTACAAGAAACATTATTGTATTCTTTCAAAATTATTTGTATTTTTGTTTATTGATTGCTTTTTTTAGATGTTTATATATACACCATTAATAATTAACATTAATATAAAAATTAATGTTCAGATAACTCATAATGTATAATATAATTAACTGAAATATTATTATAATTTCAGTTTCTTTAGCACATCATATATTTAAAGTTATTTAATTATGTAACTACACAGAAGGGTTAGCCAGGTTAGTTCAGAGGTTAACGTACTTGCCTCTGGGCTGGTAGTCCGCGGTTCGATCCCGCGTTTGATTCAAGCGGCAGGTGAATAAATCTGAATACATCGTCTCTCGGAGAGGACGTTAAGCCGTCGGTCCGAGCCTGTACGATGTCAGGTACTCGTTAAACATCCCTACTCAAAATCCGCTTGAGTTAGGCAAAATTTAGAACGCCCAATGTAGAATCTGTAGAATCACCGATCAAACAGAAAGCCGCTAAACGGCTGACGTTGTCACCCGCTAGGGGATCGCTTTAACCAATAAGAAAAAAATTTAAAAAGACTGTAGAAATCACTCATTAAATTTAACGTGCTAACGACTAGCGCAAGCGTCCGCTGTGAAAAAAATAATCAGCACACACGAGTACGAACACTAAATACAACACTGTCCTGTTTGTGCAATCAGTTACTGACTGGTATTCACTCATAAAAGACATAATAGAGACTAAAGAAGTTTTATGAAAAACTAATGTGTTTCTAACACAAAGTCGTATAAGAAGTTTTTTGAAAAACTAATGTGTTTCGAACACAAAGTATAAGAAGTTTTATGAAAAACTAATGTGTTTCTAACACAAAGTCGTATAAGAAGTTTTATGAAAAACTAATGTGTTTCGAACACAAAGTATAAGAAGTTTTATGAAAAACTAATGTGTTTGGAACACAAAGTCGTATAAGAAGTTTGATGAAAAACTAATGTGTTTCGAACACAAAGTCGTATAAGAAGTTTTATGAAAAACTAATGTGCTTCGAACACAAAGTATAATAAGTTTTACAAAAAAACTAATGTTTCGAACGCAATGACGTATAAGAAGTTTTATGACAAGTTAATATACTTCAAACTCCAAGTAATGTAAGAAATTTTATAAAAACTAATATGCTTTGATCACAAAGTCATAAAAGAAGTACCATATAAATCCAATATGCTTCAAATATAAAGTTATAAACAAAGTTTCATAACAAACCAACGTGATTGGAACACACCAACTGTTCGAAAACGCATTTCGTTAGTGTAGTTTATCCGATCCCTCATTATGAAAATATTATTCATTTATTGCATTCCTCTGATTCCGTTTCGTGAATAATTCCTACACAAGAGCACAGGCACTGTGCTCATCATCATTCGATTTATTCCAACTGACTTCCTTAAAACTGAGTATGCTTCTTCCTAGACTGTATGTTCAGAATACATTTTAAAATTAGCACTGTCCTTTAAAAGACTTACACAAGAAATCAGAATGGTTTTTATCACCACTTATAATTTTTAACTCACATGATCAATTGAAAAAGAATTGTCTGTTCTTCCAGAACTTTCCCCAAAACAATATTTTACAGAATAGTAAACCTTAATGAGAATACTTAAGGAAATTCTATGTTTTCGTATAGCTTATCAACCACTGATTTATCAAAAATGGGTTTTTGAGGATTAAATCCAAAAATTAATTACCACATGTTACAAATGTGGTTCGTCATTCTCAAGGCTTTTTGAAGGACAATATACATATATAAAAAAGAAGAGATGTAATAAATGCGTTAAATAGTTTCCTTCAAAATGCCTTTAAAATTTTCGGTGAAACGTCGACTTGTAACCTGGAGTAATTAATTTTTGTTCCTAATCCTCGAAAACCTATTTTATTTTATTTATAGTGATATTCATATTGATCTACTTATACCTATAAGGTCTGTTTATAAATTAAATGCTTATCTTTTTCTTTTTTTTTTTGATAACAACCATATAATATAAAATTATCAATACAGGTTTGTTCTTTGTACTCAAGGTTTGTGATTTTAATAAAATCACACTCAATTTTGTCACTTCAATAAAAGTCAGTTGGGTTTTTGACTCTGACGACGACCGCTTGTTACGGTTGAAGGATCTTAGTCTTGCTTTCCCATTTTCTTATTGTGGTTTGATCATTGATTGTTATTTCACGTGTTTATGTGAAATCTTTGTATTGTGATATTACGAGTACATGTTACAAGCTAACTATAAGAACACTGGTTATTAAATGTTTTTATTAACTAATATATTAAGATTGTATAAATAATATTCTTCATAATAATAAATATATATTTTTCCTTACTATAATGTGTAAATACCAACAATAGCCGCTTGTATAACTCGTGAATAATACTCTTCAATAACTGTTCAATGTCTTGATTGTCAAGAAACCAAATCCAACAATCAGATTTCACAAAAATACGTAAATAATAATACAAAATAACACTTTTACTGTCATGTCAAATTGTGAGTCGTAAAAGGACTTATTTATAGTGAAAGCGGCATGCTACATAAGGAGAAGTGGTTAACTGAAAATATAATAAAGGAAATATATTTTATAAAAAAAAACAAATGATTTTAACACTTTTTAAAAGTCCTTCTGGACTGTTACATATATAAACTACTATAATCAATACTGTGACTCTGACGAAGATTAGTTCTTGGTCGAAAAATCTTAGAATGACAAGTGAATTTCTTACTGCAGATTGGACGTTGACTTTTACTTCACTTATTTTATTTTTAGCACAAAGCGCAAAGTCATGCAGTTTTACTCATATTAAGACAATTACGAAAGGAAAGTTAAGAGAAATGATAATTCAAGATTAAAAGGTGATTATTTTTAATCATATTATATTTAGACCTTTTTTTACTAAAGAACCATCTTTTCATGATTCAGAAAAACTGAAAGCACATAATATGAGGATATGAATGTAACAACAACAAAAACAACAAATTCACCAACAAAAACAACGACACTGACAACCAACACCGAAAAAATAACATCACCACCACCAACAACAACAACAATACAAAAACAACAAAATAAAAACAAAAACAGCATACATCCACACCACCACCAACAACAACAACAACAACAACAAACACCAACAAAACAGCACCACAACCAACAACAACGCAAACAAAACATCCTCCACCAACATAACCACACCACCAACAACAAAAAAACCAACAATACCAACAAAAACAGCACCACAATCGCACCACTGACAACAACAACACAAGCATAAAAAACACAACAACAATACAAAGAACAGCACCAATACCATCAACAACTACAACTCCAACAACTAAACAACAATACTACCACCATCAACACCACCACCACTACAACAACAACAGCATACTGAATATGTGATTAATATTATTCTGATGAAGTCAACTAAGTTGGTCCTTGGATCCGTTAAGGTTCTCTAAAAACAGCCATAGTGTTTTAAACAGCCAGAATAGAGTTAGAGTCACCATTGAATGGGAGACTCATGGGTGTGGTAATGCCATTATAGTGGAGGTCTCATACTTCCTCAGTAAACAAATGTATTGTCAATAGACGTAGTGACGTCTGATGTTTATGGTTGTTTTTGTTGGTATTTTATTATGGGTTCAATATACAGAACTATGAGACCGGTAACAAAGAGGACGACGAAAGCCTGCCTGCATTATCTCACTGTTTGGTACTATTCTCTAAGTTAGTATAGTTAATGCTGAACTACAAGGGGAGGGGAGGCTAGCATCACATAAGAGGCAAAGAAAGCACAATTAAAAAATTAGAGTATTATCCACAATGGCAGGAGAGGTGGACATATGAACTTTCCAATTCTTCTCCATACTGGAGGGGAGACTCAATACTGAGACTGATATACCATACGAGGAGAAGAGAACTAAAAGACTTTGAGGCAAACCATTGGCTGACTCAAGTTGGCTCTCGTCTTCTCGCCCCTCAACTTCTTTCCTGAGGATGACGTTAAAAAGGTGGAAATAATGAATGTTAGTCCTAGTTTCTGTTTTTCATTCGTGTTTCTCAAAGTTTTTAATGTGTATAACAAATGCGGATCTGATTACATTTGAATGTATATATAAATATATATATGTTATTAAAGTAGACGGCAGTTTCCGCATTCACGACCTTTTTGCTGGTGTTTTCTAGTTTTCTAACTAGTTTTCTTTGGTAGGGAGTGATTTCGTGAAGAGTTGTCCCAGAGACATCAAAGAAATAATTTTGTAGCTTACTCAATAATATATTTTTCTACTTACAAGCTTTCAATTTCACCGAAATCATCGTCAGTTATATGGTATAAACAGATTAAATTAACTTAATAACAATTTTTCAAGGGTTAAGCAGACATTAAAATGATTAAAATTAAGAAGTTAATAGAAATAGACAATCATTGTGAAAAAACAAGTCCACTGTGACAAGTGGAAGGTTACAACTTGTTATACACATTGCTTGGGGGTCCTGTCAGTGTAAGCCTATTAAGTTTATAAGAACTGTCGAAGTTCTTACAACTTGGTATTATACCTATACTATTGGCCTGAATGTTCATAGAAGGTTGGATGTCCTTGATGTATAAGGTAAATACGTATACTCTTTCACGAAATCACTCCCTACCAAAGAAAACTAGTTAGAAAACTAGAAAACACCAGCAAAAAGGTCGTGAATGAGGAAGCTGCCGTCTACTTTAATAAAATATGTTTACAAGAGAATCTGCTGCCAATATACAAAAATATATATATATATCTTTATATGGTTAATACTGAACCAGTTACTAGCCCAGTTACTAGTAAACCACTTACCAGTTACTAGTTAATACTGAGCTGGGTTACTAGCCGTTGCGTCTACAACGTGGTTGGTCTCCCTTTCTCATTTCTCCTGAAGACGGATTGCCCGAAAATTTGAGTTTGTAAGTGTGTTTCTTTACTTTGTGTGCTACCTATCTTGAATTTTGAACTGTTTTATATATATATATATATATATACCAAATACCATATATCAGTTATTATGTGGTATTTACTCATGTTAGGTAAAATAATGAAGGCTTTGTTTACATTTCTATATAAACAACACATTTCAAACACACGATATTCTTCTTCAGGTTACAAATACTTTCCTTCAAATGAAATGAAATATTCTTTCCCTGTAACCTGACAAAACTCTTTGTTTATATAAATATTTATGTATAGAGACTGTTATTATTATTCTAAATCATCTAGAAGTGGCAATGTTAATTAAATTTAGTAATGCACAATGCATAAACATTGCATAATTAAATGCATTTTCTAATATGCATGATTCCAAGATATATTATAGCTACATAACAAAAAGAAGGGATTCTGTGATATTTCAGACGCGTTATTGAACTTGTTTGTCTTGCTTCGTTCGTTAAAGTTATTTATAAACCGAACAAATCTTACCCTTCTAGAGGGGTGTATATTTATTTATTTGTATCACCCTCAGCTTTAAGTCTACAAATCTTTCCTATAATTGATAAAATGTTTGTTCCGATTATTTTCTAGTTTAATTTTAAACAACTTTATCTAATCCAAAGGAAATAATTTACTTCGAAGTTTTCAGTTAGGTTAAGGTGGCTGCTTTTGTAAGGAGAACTGGCACAAGTAATAAAACACTTTGTCACCACAATTAATAAGAGTTATACTTATTAATATTTAATGATTACGGCTCGTGGCGGTCGTAAGATTTATGGCCCCCCGCTGACCGATGATATTCCGTTAATCTTCAAAATTCCAAAAAATCTTCAAAATATTTAATTTATGGAATTACAATCAAGTGACTGCCCTAGTTGATCTCAGAAGACATTCATCTTATTACATATACAGTCATCATCGAAGAAAACCAAAGTTTTTTTTAAAATAAAAACTTATAATTCAAATCATGAAAAAATTGTTAAATTCAATTATCTAGCTACCCAAAAAAATTTAATAAACTTTTAACCCCTTCGAAAAAAACTAGTTTTGAAAAATTTAAAACAAAATTTATTTTTGATTTGAAATATTACAGTCAAAAAATCTGTTATAAACAGTATTACACATATAAAACATAAAAATCAATTATGACCTTAAAAACTGATTTTGGTATAAAATTTCAAATTTGTTGTTAGATTTTTATTATTAGGGTAATTTTTTTTATTTTTACGACTTCGAAATGCTACCCCCTGGCACGTGGCTGTCCGCTCCTCCAACCCCTCACGTTAGGCCACCGGTGATTAAATGACACTGAAACCTACGGATTCATACTCTCTCTGAGATATCCTAATTTAATGGAATTTTCCAAAATCTTACAATACTCCCAGATAAATAGAAATGTTATTATACGGTTTTAATACGCTTTATGTTATTTATTATTTCATTTTGCTGCATTTATTTGGGAATGAAAACAAAATTATAAGGCTTCAAATCATCTTCAGTGCGACCATCATATATATCGTAAATGACTTATTTTATTCTATAATCTTACTATAACTTAGTAATCACTCTATATCTTAGTTATGTCAGGTCACTATAACTTGGAGAACAGGTTAGCCCAGTGGACTGGTAGATCCACGGTTCGATACCCACTCTGGACCTCGATGTGTATTCATATTGTAGGTTTCAAAAATTACGTCTCCACACAAAGAAAGTTGAATATGAAAACTAACAACTCGTTTCGAACACTTAGTGTTCTTCTTCTGGTTTTAATCTGCCTAAGTGACCTAAGTCACTCCCGTAGATCGACTCTCGAGAGTGCAGATGTAAACCTGAAGAAGTACAATAAAGTTCGAAACGCGTTATTAGTTTTTATATTCAACTTTTTTTGTGTGGAGACGTAATGTTTGAAATCTTTTAATATTTAGATATTATAGTGTGTTTTAATAATACTCTATAACAGATTTCACAAGTAATGAATCGATAAATTCCTGTGGGAGGTGAAAAATCTGAACGCATTATCCCTCGAAGAGGATGTAAAGACGTCGGTCCCAAGCCTCTATGATGTCAGGTACTCCTTAAAGATCCCTACCCTAACACATTTGAGTTTGGCAAAATTCAGGACTCTTAATGTAGAATCAATAACTAATGTGACTCGCCCGTGACTAATCTGGGTGCCAAATAATAAATGAGCCACAATGTCCACCCATAGAACAGCACTAAAAGGTGAAAGTCTTATAAACGAATCTTTGGAAAACAAACAAACTTATATGTAGTCTTAAATAGAATAAATCGAAAAATATACTGACTGCCAAAGAAATCACCATAATATCGACCAAATAATAGTCAAATTCATAGGCCTTTGGACTCCTTATTTTCAAAGAAAAACGTGCATAGTTAGCGAAGGCAACCATATTACTGAATTAAGGAATTTACAATCTTCAGCACATTACCTTACCCTATAACTGCCTCCTCACTTAAGGCCGTGGATAAAGTTCAATATTTTCATTTTTCTATAGATATTGGAGTGATAACTATTATTGAAATGTGTACTTATTATTACAATTATGATTTCAAAATCAAAGAAGAGTAACACACAGAATAAAGAAACATACTTACAAACTCAAATTTTCGGGCAATCTATCTTTAGGAGAAAAGAGCAAGGGAGACCAAGCACGTTGTAGACGCAACGGCAAGTAGCCATTTATTATACTTATTTATATGTTATTATTTTATATATATGTTATATGCAAATATAGTATGTCATATCTATTTTATTTATTATTATATTTATTCAAATTTATACATCAATTAAAAGTTAACTATTTTAATTTATCCAAATTTTAAATTTCGTACTAGGTACTAGTAATTAATAAGTTTAGAGACAATATTTAGTACCTAATATGCACATTATAAAATAAAATCAAAAGACCAGAAGGATTACTACATTTCATAGTTCGATACAACCCAATCATATACTTCTGTAAAAGTATTTTTTTTGCGCTAAGCAATTAATTATTGAATTATAAATGATAGAGTGATATTGTTTTTATTGATTAGCAATTTATCAATGATGATAACAGCCAATTCGCTAATTAATCAATTATGTAACCTAATGACACTAGCCAGATATATTGAAATGTGTTAAACAAACTACGCCGGAGATTATAGTATTCTGCTTAAATTAAAGCTGTAAGTTTACAATATAACTACAGTCTCTTCAAAATTCTGTAGGTGATGATAATAATAAAAAAAGTGGAGTGGTCTACAAAGAACTTTACTGTAAACACTTGTCATATCAAAAGCATTGATAATTAGTTCCAGTCAATGAGTTATTTTAATATACAAATTATAATTAGCGCTAGAAAAAATGAGCGATGCAAGGATGACTAATAATTAAGATATAATGAGGAAAAATAAGGAATGTAATTCGATGCGTACGGAGAGTTTAATAGTTAATTACATTCTCAAGTTGTTTTGATTATGTAATTCAAAGAGTCATTACAATTAATTAAAATAGTCCTAAAAAGACTTTTTTTAATGATAAACAAAATATTGTGAATATAATTATCTAAAACCTTTACCGTATGCATAGATAACAAAGCTTATTACTTCAATGTAATAATATTAATTAAATGTAATATTAATCAGTCTCTTCAATATTTAATTGATATTTTTTAATGTTATTAAGACACCGAGCCTTATTAATGGATATTTAATTCATATACTTGTTTA